>CM077823.1:38631708-39231708 GCA_039720395.1 Liquidambar formosana | reverse complement strand
ATCCCCTTCTCGTCGGCAGCCCTCCTTCCCCGTCACCGGAAAAAGTGGAGGAATACACAGATTTGACCACAGAGGAAAAAAAAAAAAAAAAAAAAAAACAGAAGAAGAAGAAAGAAAGAAGAGAGAAGGTTGTCGGAAAAAATGGAGGAACACAGATCTGATAGATTTGACCAGCAGAGGAGAAGAAAAAAAAAAAAAAAAGAACAGGAGAAGAGTCGCCGGAAAAAATGGAGGGGGCGCTGTCACCGTCGCCCTTCCTCGCCGGTCGTCGTCGCCCTTTCTCGCCCGTCGCCGTTGCCTTCTCTTCTTCTTCCTCTCCCTGGTCGTCACTGCCATGGGATGTGGGGTGAGTGAGAGGGGTGGGTGAGAATGAGGGGTAGTGAGGTCTTTGAGAGGGGTGGGTATATATTTTTGGGGAGTGGGGATAACAGGAGGGGACAACTTAACCTTTAGGGGGGTTGCATTAGCCGCTCCCAAATATCAAAGGCCAAAGAGTTGGGTTTGGGCTCAGCTTCGTAATCCATAAGCGACCCCTCAACCACCAGCCCTTAGTATTGTTGGATGGGATCCTTTTTTCCCCTTTCATTTTAAGATAAGGTAATCTAAACATTGGGGTAATTGAGACAGTAAGGAACCTAGTATGGTTCATGAATTGAAGGTTTCAGAATTGGATCTTGGCATCTTGATTATCAGATGAATGAGATTTGTAAGTTTGTAGATCTCTAAGGACAAGTTTGAGCCCAAATCTCGATAGCAGTAAGCTTGGTGATACCATATGTTGTCAAGAAGACTAAAAATAAAAAATAAAAAATCTGAACATACACATAAAGTGATAGGACCAAAAGAAAATCCAAACATAGACCTCGAGATCGGAGCAAGGATGAAGCTAGGAAAATAGTTCAAGGGCAATGCATTAACTCCACCTTAGTATGTGTGTTGGTTCAAAGAGGTTCAAATAAATTGGAACGGAGGGAGTAGTGTTTTATCCTAATTGAAAAAACGAAAGAAACTTTAATTAGTTCAAAACTTTTCTTTATTATCCATTGACAGATAAGATATTGGGAGAGATTGGGGCTTTTATAGGGGGAAAAATGACTGGGGTATGAAACAAAAATAAAGGGGTTAAAAAAATTCCAAAGGAGACAAATGTAGAATTTCAAAAATGGTTAAGGTATAAAATACTTTAAAAAAATGAAAAAAAATTAGGCGAGACGATGGCCCTTCTCACGTACGTATACATGGCTTTACATGTTCATACTTAAAGGAACCTAACTTTTGTGGCTCTTTTCCCTAAATGGTAAGTTTTTTAGATTTTATTCCAACTTTGGTGTGATTTTTAACTTTATTCCAAGACAGCGATAAATCGTGGTTTCTAACCACGATTTTATTAAAATCGTGGTTAGCAACCATGATTTCAAGTTGGATATACAAATTCGTATTTTTATTGCTCGTATTAATATAAAAAAATTTATACCATAAAATCGTGGTTGCTAGCCACGACTTTTAGAAGTAAAAGCCTTTATTTTGTTCAGCCTGAGATTTGCACATTTGTATGAAGGTTCCCCCAAAACAGTTCCAAAACGCTGAGTGTTGGCAACTACAGGTTTCCTCAAAATGCAGAGACTCTCCACCACCTTCCTGCCGGCCAAGTAACCTCACTCTCCGCCCCTTAGGGAGAGAGGAGTAGATTTGAATTTTTTATATTTTTAGTTTGTGTTTTTTGCCGGCGTTTGGTCGCACTGCAATCGTCGAGCTATGGCATGACAGCGGGAAAAAGGGGTAAAGAAGGGAAAAGGGGGTTTACCAAGGAGTGACTCGCGAATGGATCTGGCCCCACATTTCACCAGCGAGCACACACCACCGACGAGGAGAATGGACTTGAACCCCCTTTCACCGGTAAGCACGCACCACCGACAAGGAGGTATGGTGAATTTTTTCGCGACGAATGGATCTGACCCCCATACGAATGGATCTGACCCCCCATTTCACAGGCGAGAACACAAACCCCCCCCCCCCATTTCACAGGCGAGAACACAACCCCCACCAGCAAGCACACACCACCTACAAGGAGGTATGGTGAATTTTTTCGCGACGAATGGATCTGACCCACCATACGAATGGATTTGACCCCCCATTTCATAGGCGAGAACACAAACCCCCCCCCCCCCCATTTCACAGGCGAGAACACAACCCCCCCATTTCACAGGCGAGAACACAAACCCCCCCTTCACCGGCAAGCATACTCCACCGATGAGGAGGTATGGTGAATTTTTTATTTTTATTTTTTTCCTGGTTTTGAAAACCCCTTGAGATCTCAGCCATCCACAAATCCCCTCCTTTCACCGGCGAGCGCACACCACCGACACCTTCTTCCATACCTCCCTTGAGATCTCAGCCATCCAGCCGGCGGAGGACGATGAACGACGTCGGCGGAGGACGAGGTGGGTATCTCTGCCCTAAATCGCGAGAGCCGAGAGGTGGAGAATTTTTTTTTATGAAAAGTGCTGCTCTTTTTACATTATATAGAGGGATGGGTTTTTAACATAGAATCGTGGTTGCTAGCCACGATTTCAATCCAAAATCGTGGCTAGCAACCACGATTTTCTCGTATAAATTTTTTTATACTTATACGAGCAATAAAAATATAGATTTGTATACCCAACCTGAAATCGTGGTTGCTAACCACGATTTTAATAAAATCGTGGTTAGCAACCACGATTTATCGCTGTCTAGGAATAAAGTTAAAAATTACACTAAAGTTGGAATAAAATCTAAAAAACTCACCATTTAGGGAAAAGAGCCTAACTTTTGTGGAGGTGATGATCAAAGTTAATCAATGTAAAACTTTTGTATACACACATAGCTAGAGTACGTGGCACAACCAATCAAAATCCAAGCACACACCTACGAAAGGTCTAAGGAGGTGATGATTGTCTTAAATACATACTAGTAATCGAGCACACGTGATGCGTGTACAACACATCTTTTCAAGTTTTTATCTCATTAGTGAAACTATTATGTCAGTTTTTAGGTTTCTTCAACCGTGCGCATGTATGTAGGGGAAAAAAATAAGGGGAAAGATGTTGTGGTAAGTTTTTTAAAATTGGTAAAATTACTAAATCATCTCTTAACTTTATTAACTTGTAAAAGTATTTTAGTATTTTCGGGTGCAACCCAATCATAAAAGAAATTGGCTTTATATAGAAGTGTAAATATGCACACTCAAAGAAATTAAAATTTTATTATTGGGGAAAACAAAAGGCAAAGCTAATTACCCTTACGTCCTTCTTAACGTAATCGAAACAAATCAGCTTATTGCTTTTGACTGTGAAGTCAAAAGAAACGAAACAAAGAGTGGACATTGTGATATATCCGGCCTTCTTTCTTTTACTCAAGCAGCGGACACCGCAGGCGATAACTCGGCACTGCAACGAGTCGAATCGCTCTAGGAGCAGCGAGTCCAAATACATCCCTCATGTCGAGCTCGCTAGGTTTCATCCCATCAGGTAATTCCCACGTAAAACAATGGAGAAGATGAGCCACAGCTAGTTCTAATGAATAGAGTCCGAGTTGCTTCCCCGGGCATGATCGTCGACCCGACCCGAATGGGATGAATTCAAAGTTGCTCCCTTTGAAATCTGGTGCACCATCGTTGAGAAACCTGGTAGGTTTAAACATGTCTGGTTGTTCCCAAGCCGTCTTGTCACGGTTAATAGCCCATACATTGATCATGACGCGTGTTTTAGCCGGAATCGAGTAGCCGGCAACGACGCTGTCCTCGGCGGTCTCATGGAGGAGAAGTGGGATCGGTGGGTGGAGACGGAGAATCTCCTTGATGATGCATTTGAAGTAAGGGAGGTTATCCATATCGGATTCTTGAACTCTCCGGTCCAAACCTACAACGTCGACGAGTTCTTGTTGCACCTTCTTTAGCTCTTCTGGGTTCTTCATTAGCCGCGCCATTGTCCATTCAATCCCCGACGCAACGGTTTCAGTTCCGCCAAACATCACGTCCTGCATGTAACAATATCAAGACAGGGAAAATCAAGCCCTTAGGTGAGGTTTGAGTAACGTTTCAAGAGTACTTTTCTTGCTTTTAAGCTAGACATTTGTACTTTGTAAAATGCCATTTTATCCATTTGAATCACACACAGACCAAGACCCATAATAAAATCCCTCCTAGTATAGTTGTTCTCTACTATTTGATAACACAATTGAAATACAGGTCAAATAGTTTTTTAAAAAAAAAAAAAAAGAAGAAGAAGAAGAAGAAGGAAGCTTATTATCAAAACGATGTTTTTGTTGAAAAAGAAATCCTTATACATATCATATGAGATCTCTCCTGATTTTAGCTTTTGTTATTTGCAAATAAATAAAATATCTAATGTGACACCATGCATGTCAGCTGTCACATATGATGGGAGATGGTTGGTGGGTGATATAGAAGAACTCGTTGGCTTTTTAGAACAAAGGAAAATACTTCAAAATGTTAGCGAAGTTATGATTTAGTTTAGGAAAATTAATATTCTTGATAATCTACCATGATGATAGCTTTGACGTTTTCTTTAGTGAACTTGATTGAGGACTGTGAGTCATACGAGTCACTTTTCTCCGCATCTTCACTACAAAAAGCCAGTAACTCATCCACCATATCTGCATCTGCTTCAACATCATCTTCGCTGCTCTTGTTCTTCTTCCCCATGTGATCATCGATGATTTTATCAATGAAGACATCGAGCGCTCCTCGAGCCTTGGCTAGTCTCTTGTTGAATTCCCCCGCATTGATCCAACCCAACCAAGGTATGAAATCCGCAATATTGAAAGCACCGAAAAGTTTCGAAAATTCTCGTATAATCTTGGTGAACTCGTTCCTGACTGTCTTTCAAATCCGACCCGAATGCAGCCCGATACGTTATGTTTCTCCCTAGAGCAGACACCAGCTCGCCGATAAGAACCGGCGACCCGGTTTTCGCCGCTACAATTCGTACAGTTGAGTCCACCTCGTCTCTTACGGTGGCCCACGACCCGGCCCGTTTGCGACTGAAAAGCCTCAAGTGACATATCTTTCGCATTTGCCGCCAGGCCGGGCTGTAGTGAGCGAAGGCCAAATCGGCCCGATTGTAAGTCAAGTAGTTCGTTGCCACGTTAGCTGGGCGGTTCGAGAAGACACAGTCTTGAACTTGAAGCACCTCACGGGCCATATCTGGTGTTGAAACCGCTACAATGTGGAGCCCACCCATTTGGAGATGGGCTAGCCCACCGTATTTATTGGTGAGTTTGGCAAGCCCACGGTGGGTCAGTTGGTCCATCGTGAACATGTTACCTATCACCGGCAAGCCTTTTGGTCCCGGCGGGTATGGAAGTTTTCGACGTAGTCGAAGCATGAAAACCATGCAAAACAGTAAGGGAAGAATAAAGAAGAAGAATAACATGGGTAAGGGTTGCAGAGCTTGAAGAGGAGAGTCCATGGCTATGCATGCAACTGATTGTGGTTGATGAGGTTAATGGGTTATGACAGGTGAGTGCATTTTATAGAGGTTGAATAATTATTTCCATACAGATGGAGTGATTAGCATGATGTTGTAGTGAGTGCATTTGACGACATTTGGCATCAGCTTTTACGAATAAACTAAATTTCTATTCTATCGTTTCCATTATTGGGACCATGTCCCACATCAATTAGGTGGGATGTCAATTAGGTGGAGATGGGCTAGCCCACCGTATTTATTGGCGAGTTTGGCAAGCCCACGGTGGGTCAGTTGGTCCATCGTGAACATGTTACCTATCACCGGCAAGCCTTTTGGTCCCGGCGGGTATGGAAGTTTTCGACGTAGTCGAAGCATGAAAACCATGCAAAACAGTAAGGGAAGAATAAAGAAAAAGAATAACATGGGTAAGGGTTGCAGAGCTTGAAGAGGAGAGTCCATGGCTATGCATGCAATTGATTGTGGTTGATGAGGTTAATGGGTTATGACAGGTGAGTGCATTTTATAGAGGTTGAATAATTATTTCCATACAGATGGAGTGATTAGCATGATGTTGTAGTGAGTGCATTTGACGACATTTGGCATCAGCTTTTACGAATAAACTAAATTTCTATTCTATCGTTTCCATTATTGGGACCATGTCCCACATCAATTAGGTGGGATGTCAAAACTTTAGGCTGCATTTGGTTTAAATGAATAGAATGGGAATGGGAGAAGGAATGGAATTAGAATGGGAATAATCATTCATCCCAATTTTTGGTAAGGGGTGAGAATTAAATAAAAAATAATAAATGAGATCCACTTTTAATGATTTTCATTGTGAGAATAGTTAATCTTCTTGGATTGGGAAGTAATGACTATTCCCTCCAAGAAAGGAATAGACTCCCTACGAAGGAATGACTATTCTATGCCATTGTTCTATAAAACACTTGTTTTTAAAAAACAAAAATGAAATCACTATTTCATTCCCTCATAACAAACATAGCTTAAGAGTCCTGAATTATATATGAGAAAGGTTTTACGTACAATGATCCAATTAGGAGTTTAGTTTATTGAGATCATAATAGAATTGTTTCCATTATTGGGATCCCGTCCCACGTGAATTCGGTGGGATGATAAGATTAAGAGTACAAATAAATATGAGTAAAGTTTTACGCGCCTCTCAGTTTTAGGTGCTTAATTTGATCCGTACATCGCTCTCAGTGCCTTACACAGACAACCAACCCTACTACCATTGCAATTGCAGGGGCGAATGCACTTAGGTGCATCTGCCCGCACGTGCAACCACTCAAATATAAAAAATAAAATAAAATGAATAAGTAAAGTTATTTAAATTTACTTAAATGCTTTAAACCCATTGAAAAAAAAAATGGTTAATTTGATTAAATTTGGTTAAATTTTGGTTAAATTTACTAATGTACACCACTTTTGCAAATTATATAAAGTTAGGTTTAATTTGTAAATTGGTTTTTATGGCGTGCATTTTAATCTTATATACTATTTTATTATTTCTATTCAGTCATGTTAATGTATGTTCCTGTGACTTTCCCTCTTTTCCCATCTTGTTGAGACTTTGTCCCACATAGGGAAGATGGTGATAGGAGTGTTACAAATAGTATATAAGGTTCTACGTTTCTAAAAGTCGCCTACGTATTTTAAAGTATGGCATATCTATCGTTTTATGTTATTTCATCACTTCTAGTCAATCATGCTGATATATGATCTTATCTTTTTCTTTTTCTTTTCCTTATCTAACTCTTAGAAGCAAATATATATATATTAAAAAAAAAGTAAGAAAATTTTTTGGATCTGCCCTGACTCCAAGGAGTTGCTATTTTTATATAAGATCTAGTAAATTTAGACATTAACTCGTTTAATTTTCCACAAAAGACTTTGATCCTTCAATCCATTCTTAAATTGTAACAAACACGTATTTGTCTTGTCTATATTTTGAATATGTATCCATCAATCCATCATAGCTACTCTTATCTATCACCATTAATTATGTTCAAGCGACTCTAAAAATATATTCTTTCGATCCTTGAATCGTAACTCAAATGTATTTGTCTGTAATCGTGTATGCATCCATCTTACTTATTGTCATCTACCACCATTATGATCAAATGACCCTAGCTACTCTTATCCACCACCCAAGCTACTCTTATAATCAAGTAACCCAAGCTACTCTCATCTACCACCCATCAATTCATCATAGCTACTCTTATCTACCACCATTAATTATACTCAAGCGACTCTAAAAATATATCCTTTCGATCCTTAAATCATAATTCAAATGTATTTGTCTCTATTTAAGTATACATCCATCCTAATTATTGTCATCTACTACCATTATGATCAAGTGACCCCAGCTAGGATTAAATCGTACTTATCTGTATTAAAGTATGTATCCATCTTAGCTACTCTCATCTACCACCATTATGATCAAGTGACACTTTTTTAAAAATGCAACCACTAAGAAAATTTTCTAGATCCGCCCCTGCATTGCACCAATGCTTACAGAAAGATGCCATGCATCTCGCATACCCCAAAAACGTCAAAACAAGAGTTGCACCAACCTCACAAAAAATACGAAAGGGTTTTCCAGTAAAAAAATTGTGCATGTGATTCATGCGACATTGTAGAGCCTAAACCCTCTGCTAAAACTACGGCAATTCGCAACCCCAAAACAATAACGCTATGTTTGGATAAGGAATTTATAGGTGGAATTTGCTTTTGAGATGGAATTTGTAAAATTTTTATAAGGATTTTGTCCATCTCATCCTTATAAAAATTTTACAAATTCCATCTCAAAAGCAAATTCCACCTAAAAATTCCTTACCCAAACATAGTGTAAAGTAATGACAGAATATGACTTAAAAGCCTGATGATGATTATGTGGATTGGTTAGAATATAAAATAATTCACATAGACTATAATTATATTTTTATTTATATCATAGGAAAATATGAAGAGACATATTTCTTTATCACTAGGGAGATAAGTATGAGGTTAGCTACAGTCCTTTGAAATGGTTCCATTATCAAAAAAGCAATGCAGAAAAGGTGTTTGATTTTTTAAGGATTAATTTTGAAAAAAAAGTAAAATAAATTGTGATAATCATCACAAATTTCATTGACAATTACCCTTTATTTGGTTCATAGATTCTATCAAGGAAAAAAAAAAGGAAGTGAAAAAATGAGGAGGAAAGAAAATGAAAAGAAAATATAAAATCATATCTAACCAAAATTATATTAATTCTTTTTTTTCTTTTAATTTTCCATTGCGACCAAATAAAGAAAAGTACAATTCCTTTTATTTTATTTTTTTGCCTTGATTAAAATCCGCAAACCACATAGAGCCTTATAGAAGAAAATTGTGATAAAAATGTAAGAAAAACCATAGCGTTAGGATTTGATGGAGTGTCAAATTAAAGCACCCTACTGTAGTGGGCTCGGATTGCGACAGAATTACTTTGGGCTATTTTGATGGGTTTACGACTAGCCTGCGATCTAGGCACCTGATCAACTTTTAAGTGCCCGTGATCTTGGATTCATATTATTTAAATGAAGATTTTTTTTTTTAATTTTTTTATTTTATATCAGGAGGTTCCAGATGCTTTGCACCTAACTAATCCCCTGGACACATGCAATCCCCTCGTCCCATATGCACCTGGCAATTATAGGACCAAAGTCCATGGGAGCACTTTGAGGGGGTGTGGTGGGAATGGAACCCAAGACCTCAGGTACTTGCATCTTTTGCAACAATCATGCTAAGACTCGTGAGCATTTGTTTATCACTTGTCGATTTAGTGCTGAAATTTGGAAAGCCATTTTGGAAAAGTGCTGTGTGTTTAGGCAACCTAGACTATGGCAGAATGAATTACTATGGGCAACTCACAGTTTGAAAGGAAACTCACTGGGCACTTCAATTAAGAAAATTGCTTGGGCAGCCACTTTTTATCATATATGGAGACAGAGGAATAGCAGGATCCATGATAATGTTTTTAACCCTCCTAGTTATATTATTTCATGTATTACTGAAGATGTTAGATATAGACTTGCTAACTCCAACAAATTCAAAGACAATGCTCGAAATATAATTTTTTTTTACAAACTGGAGAATTAATTATGAAATTCTAAGTTAGTTTTCTTTTATTTGCCTTCCTTGGGCTGTGAGGGCTTGTCCACTCTACACACTTTATTAAACTTCCCATTCTGGGCAGCTTAATAGAGTGTTTTAGGTGCTTTATTTTGTTTCTCTTTGTGGCTTTTAGGCTAGCTCTGTATTCTTTATTTATCTTTTGGAATATACTCACTCATTTATCCAAAAAAAAAAAAAGAAGGAGAGCCTTAGACGATAAGTTAATAATTACTTTACCTGTTGTTATTTTATTGGTCTCCTTACATCTTTAGCATGTTTCAAAGTTATTGTCCCATACAAAGAGTCAATGCCTTTTTTATTTGATTTCTTAAAGTACCCTTTCTTATAAGTATTTTATCTTTTTATTTGAGTTTGGCCCGCGCCAATTTTTTCACAAAGGTTTTATTTGGGCCGGGTGGGCTTCAAATCTCTAGGCACAAAACCAGCCCAAATTTGCTAGAGCCAGGCTTGGGCTCCTTCTGATTCGGGCCAGGCTAAAAGCTAAAGCCCGCAAACTTGGGCCACGGGATTTTTACTGCTCTTTTGTTATTTGTATTTCCTATATGTGGCCGGTGCTTGAAACTTTGTGGCTGTGCTTCTTATATAGTCACTTGGATTTGGGGTTCTGTTTATGCCTATGTATTTTATTTCTATGTTTGTTAACATGTTACTTAAGAAAAATGGAATGCACATTCTATACCTCGTTAATCATACCGCCTTCGTGTAATTGGGTTGAATCATCGTCAAAAAATCATTCAGACCCACCAAATAGTGAATCCTCACATAAGCATTATATCCTTTAAAATTTAGCTTCGTTGAATGATTTTAGCCGATCATTTTGATTTATTTGATTTTTAATTTAGTTGTTTAGAGGACGGAAAACAGTTCCAATCAAATGACTAAACCGTTTAAATGAGTATGAGGACGAGATACTTGCTATAAGATTGATTAATGGTTTGGTGGGTTTCAAGTAATTTTGCAATGCACAAGTTGCCCAATCATACAAAGGAGGACTAGAAGGGACAAAAAGGAGGAAACATAAGATCTACATGTAGAAAACTGATGTCGAGTGGCTCCTCTCCTACGTTGCAATTTTTTATTATTATTATTTTTTTTCAAGTTAGCAAACACATCTAATACACATGGCCAGGTACAGAAAAAATTATCCAAACACTTGCTCTAAAATTATCCCCTTTTTTTTCAAACCTTCCTTTTATGCCAACTTATGGTATATCACCCTCGATCACTCTGTGCTAAGCATAGCATCATGCCACCATCACTTGAATCCTTTGCTCTCATTGCTATCCTCATCCCTTCACCTTCTACCGACAACACCATTCTCATTGCTCCAATGCTTACACAATGATGACATCTCACATATATACTTAGAATCTCAACTACTTCCTTTTGAAAATGAATTTGTTTTTCAAGTAAAAAAAAGAAACCATCCCTGATTTCTTATAACAAACGGTTGCTTCACCATCACAAAATACAAAAGGGTTTTCCTCTAGAAAATTTGTACATGTGATTCATGAAACTTTGTCTGGCTACACCTTCCTAGAACTTTGTCCATTTGCAACCTTAAAACAATGAAGGAATGGTAGAATATTACTTCAAGAGCCTGATGGGGATATAGGTGGACAAGTGTAGAATATAATAAATTCAAATAGATAATAATTAATTTTTATTTCTTTTACGGGAAAATAAGATGAGATAAGATATTTCTTTATTGCCAAAGAGATAACTCTGAGGTTAGCTACAGTACTTTGAGAGGAACTTGCTTCTGTACTTTTAGAGAAAAACAATGCTGAAAACATCTTAAGTGATAATCAATCAAATTTTGCCATAACTTCTTCATGGAATTCAAACTCTTCAAAGCATGCATATATATATATATATATATATATATATATATATATATATAAGGTCTTTGTCTCCCTTGAAATCCTTGAAACCCTACCATAATCAATATTGCATGCAATTTGCAAGCAAGTATTTCTTAACAACTAGCTTGCTGATAATTTAAAAGAAAAAAAAAACAATCAACCACTTGTATCCTAACAATTTCATCCCGACAAAGTATCATATGCCAAACTGAACAGCCGCATTGTTTAAAACCCATGTGATCCATTACCCAAGGAATTAATCTATACCTATACTTACCTATAAAAAGATGAATGTAAGAAAAACTTTTGATTGACTAATATATCCTTATTTTAATTTTTAAATACATAACTACCCACCCTTTTACATATATAGGAAATATAGTAATTCTAAAACACATACCTTAATATATAAAACACAAATAGGAATTCAAAAGAAATGAAAACTATAATT
The DNA here is from genome assembly GCA_039720395.1 of Liquidambar formosana. Taxonomy (NCBI): domain Eukaryota; kingdom Viridiplantae; phylum Streptophyta; class Magnoliopsida; order Saxifragales; family Altingiaceae; genus Liquidambar; species Liquidambar formosana. The sequence goes on along the minus strand of CM077823.1, from coordinate 39,219,745 downwards.
CTTATATAATAAATAGAAATATATAAGAATATGGAAACTATAATTCTAAAATACATACCTTAATATATTCTAAAACACATACCTTAATATATAAAACACAAATATATGGTACTATTAAAGAATAAGTTTGATTTTTGATGAATTTATAAGTTAGATAGATGAATTTATAATCATAATAGGTATTGTAATTAAAGAAAGAAAAATCATTCGAAACGAAATACCCATAGTTCTGAGAAACCGTTTAGACTCATTAAACCGAGAAACAAAATACAATACATACCTCAAGTGTTCTAACTGAAACCCAAAAAGGATGTATGAAACCCAAAAAGAATGTACTCTGAATATATAAAGAACCTCTCAAAATCGATTTTCCATTGTAGCATATCTAAACAAAAATACATAGATTAGTGGAAAACAAAATAGAAACTAATATTATTTAAAAATATTCACATGCAACGCACGTGTGCTATATCTAGTATATATATATATACATATATATTCATGCAGCTTATTACCCCAGGAGAAGTTAAAAAAAAAAAAAAAAAACCTATATATATATTCATGCAGCATATTACCCCAGGAGAAGTTTAAAAAAAAAAAAAAAAAACCACGTGATCAATTAAACGGTATGCAACACAGTATCACACACACACTGACAAAGAGAGAAACCCTAAACGGTCAAACCCTTTACTAAAAATGATGTAGACTAAATAACAACTGCAGTAAAGACAAACAGACATAATTAAGTTAAGATAAACGGACACCTAGCATATGAGAGAGAAAATAATAGTGGTGTCATATCATATATATTGACATGATATTGCAGTTTAATAAAATATATCCCTTCTGTCCCATTTGATCACTTTTCGATTTGATTTGATCATCTTTTCACTTTAGGGTGTCAAAATGTTTGATTACTTTCAAACATAAAATTACAACTATCATACCGATTATAACGTCAAATGACATTGTATCATGAGAGGATAAAGTTGGAAAATTTGAAAAACTTAGATGACATGACTATACATTAAATACATTACTTTAGTATGTGTGTTAGGTTAAAGTGATCAAATATATGGGATAGAAAGGAGAAATAGAAAAGATATTTTTATGTGTTTGGTCAAATATATAAAGGGCATTTACATCAAATCGTGGGATCAAATGCAAATGTATTCTTACCATGTTTTTATTATCTAATTATGTAGCTAGATGATGTGATCGATATAACAGTCTTCCATTAGTATGAGGATAAGGGAAAGACCCGTTTGAATAACTTTTATTTCCTATTTTTAACTTTTAAAAGTTTAAAAAAATAGAAGAAGATCGAAAGTTTAGAAGTTACTTTTAAAATGAGAAGTAAAAGCTTATTCAAATGAGCCCTAATTACTCCTTCCGTTCCGTTCCAGTTCCTAATTGATTGGTTTTTTTTGCAAAAAAATAAAATAAAATTAGGACACCCTATTAAATGATTTCACATTAACATATATGTTTTAACATTCCAATTTTGTTCTCAAGAGTACAAAACGTTGAAAAAAGACAAAATACCCATGAAAAATTATATTCTAGAAAATCAAGTTATTATTGAATTGTTGAATGAGACTATGATTTTGAAACTTCCCAAACGAGAAATTAGGCCAATAAAATAAAAACAAAGGAAATATTAAACTACTTATCCCCATACTTCTGATCCCAACAAAACATACTAGGCCGTAGTGGGGAGAGGGAGTAGAGACTCATCCATCGACGACCTTTTGATCCCAATTAACAAAACATTGTAGGCCATAGTGGAGAGAGGGAGTAGAGACTGATGAAAAATTCAACACACTTTTGACCTCAACAAAACATCGTAGGCCCAGAGGGAGTATAGACTGATCGACACACTTTTCACTAATTCAAATAAGGGTAATGCTACCTTGCCCCACATTTTGCTTTATACTTTGTCTATTATATGTATTTGGGAGGGTAAAATTATGAGACTCACTAATATGATTAAACCTTAAAAATTGAAACCCTCTTAAATACTTGGATTTGGATTTGGTGCAGCTTTGCACTTTAAGTTCACCATGGAGTAGCTGTTAGATGAACGACATGTTGTAAAAGGAAGACAAGAACGGTTAGGATTTGAGAGAGGAATTTGCCACGTGAGCTGCTCAACATTGTGAGTTGCTAATGGAACAAATCCTAACCATACGTACGTTCCTACCTTCCTCTTGTAACATGTCACTCATCCGACGGCTTTTGCACGATAAAGTTAAAGTGCAAAACTGGGGCAAAGCGTATGACAAAGTATGGGGCAAAGTAGAATTACCCTTCATTTGAAAGATTCCCACAGCACACGAGTAGTCATTACTAATATCAAAAATTCTTGCTGGTGCATGGGAAGGTCTAGTATATGTCTTGGGTGTCTAGAGAATGGGACGTCGCATTAGTGGTGGTCGGACCGCCGTGGATGGCTCAAATATGCACAGAAAATTTTATAGAACGTGTAAAACTTATAATGTATTCGAAAAATTAGTACGTAACAGTAGGGACAAATTTAGGAATTTAATTCAAGGATGCAAACTTTGGTTAGTTATTAGTATTTTATCTTAATTCAAAAAATTATTGAAGAAGCTTTAATTAATTCAAATGTTCTTTTATCTTGCGATGTTGAGGTTCAAAAACTGGCAAAAATCTATAAGTTCAATACAACTTCTATAAGGTCCCATATTTTGAAAGCGTTGTATGATAGTTTTCATTATTAACACTAATCATAACTAAGCTATTATTAATAAATTGGGTCTTCCTTAGTGAAATGAGAGATTAGGGGGATGGGGTTTTTATAAGGAGGAAAAAATAAAAAATGAGAGATAAGAAAGAAAAAATAAATTAATGGCAAATCTAAAATTTAAAAAAATTGAGGTTATAGAAATAATTCTTTTTTAAAAAAAGTTCTAAGAGAGACACAACGTCAAAGAAATCGGAAACCCATAAACGAGCAGCAAAGAACAAAGCACATCCTAAATCATAATAAACCTCCATTATCCAAACACAAAAAACCGAAATATTAAAGGTCACAACCCTTCATAAATATTTTTTTCTCCTTTCACCTAAAACAAGGAACACTGCAAACGATAACTCGGAACTGCAATGAGTCGAATCGCTCTGGGAGCGGTGAGTCCGAACATATCATTCATGTCGAGCTCTCTTGGCTTCATCCCATCTGGTAATTCCCATGTGAAACAATGGAGAAGGTGAGCCACAGTTAGTTCTAATGCATAGAGTCCGAGTTGCATACCTGGGCATGAATCGTCGACCCGACCCGAATGGGATGAACTCAAAGTTGCTCCCTTTGAAATCCGGTGCACCATCCTTGAGAAACCTAGAGGGTTTGAACATGTTTGGCTCGTCCCAAGCCGTCTTGTCTCGGCCGATAGCCCATGCATTGATCATGACGCGTGATCTAGCCAGTATTGAGTAACCGGAGACAACGCTGTCCTCTGCGGTCTCGTGGAGGAGAAGAGGGATAGGTGGGTGGAGACGGAGAGTCTCCTTAACGGTGCATTTGAGGTAAGAGAGTTTATCGAGATCGGATTCTTGAACTCTCCGGTCCAAGCCTACAACCTCTACCAGTTGCTGTTGCACCTTCTTTAGCTCTTGTCGATTCTTCATTAGCTCTGCCATTGTCCATTCAATCGCGGATGCAACAGTTTCAGTTCCGCCAAACATAACGTCCTGAAACAATTTGAAGGATTAAATTTTTATTTGAAGAAAATCAAGCTTTGAAAAGGCAATCTGCATATGTGCGGCAGAAAACTAATTTTTTAAAATGTAATGGTAAATAATCACGACTCACGAGCTGTAGGTCCTAAATTCAAATTTGAGACGATACGGGTTTACGGGTGGATTTGTATATCACGGGATTAGTCTAAGCCTAAAGATGAAGAATACCCCTCGTTTGGTCTCCAAAAAAAAAAAACAAAAAAATTGAGAAGGAATATAATTATTAAGTCTTAAAGGCAAAGTTCCATGCGATTTTATTTTGGGTCAAATAGCATTGCTCTCTCCCACCCTCCTACAAAAAAGGGTAAACAAAACCGATACATGAAATTAATGTCTCGTCTTCAATTTTTAGAAGAAAAATGTATGATGACCTGTCAATGGACAATTGGACATCCCACACAAAGATAGAAGGTGTGGGTCTTCCCTCTCTGATTTCTGTATGGAATAACTTGATACGTCAATGGGTCGTTCTACACTCTAGTTTTAGAAAGAAGAAGACAATAAAGCAAGGGTGCTTCTATTTGACCCATAATAAAATCCTCTTTGATGTGGTTATGTCTTTATTACTTGAAAACATAATTGATTTTAAAAATATTCTTAATTTCCTATAAGGCTATATAACATATAAGAACACACTGGTACCACATCCTAAAAAAGATTTTATTATGGGTCAAAAAATATGGTTCAAATAGCACTTTCCATAAAATAATATCAAGGGTTCTTATTTAATCTACCATAATGATAGCTTTGATGTTATCCCTGGTGAACTTGATGGAGGACTGTATGTCGTTCGAATCATTTTTCGGAACATCTTCACTGTAAAAAGCCATCAATTCATCCACCATGTCTGTATCTGCTTCACTATCATCTGTGCCATTCTTCTTGCTCTTCTTCTTCGCCATGTGATCATCGATAATGTTATCGATAAAACCATCGAGCGATCCTCGAGCCTTGGCAAGTCTCTTGTTGAATTCTTGTGCGTGGATCCAACCCAACCAAGGTATGAAATCCGAAATATTGAAAGCACCGAAAAGTTTGGAGAATTCCTGCAATATCTTCACGAACTCGTCCTGTCCCTCGTGCGATTTGGACCCGAATGCAGCCCGATACGTTATGTTCTTCGTCAGAGAAAACACCAACTCGCCGATATTAACCGGCGAGCCAGTTTTCGCCGCCACAATTTGAATCGTTGAGTCCACCTCCTCTCTCACCGACGCCCATGACTCGCCTCGCCTTCGACTGAACAACTTCATAACGCAGATCTTTCGCATTTGGCGCCAGAACGGACCATAGTGAGCGAAGGCCATGTCGGCTCGATCATAAGTCAAGTAGCTAATGGCCTCTGTGGCAGGGCGGTTGGAGAAAACGTTGTCTTGAGCTTGAAGAACCTCACGGGCCATATCCGGCGTGGACACCACGACCATGTGGAGCCCACCCATCTGGAGATGGAATAGACCACCATATTTTCTAGCAAGTTTGGCTAGGCCACGGTGAGCGAGTTGGTCCATCATGAGCATGTTACCAATCACCGGCAACCCTTTTGGTCCCGGCGGGTATGGAAGTTTTCGACGTAGCCGGAGAATGTGAAACAGTAGAGGAAAAATGAAGAAGAAGAGGAATATGGGCAAGGGCTGTAGAGCCTTCGAGAAGAGAATCCATGGCTAATGCAACACAATGGGGTTGGTAAACTGGATGGATACTCTGTGACTTTTGTGAGAGCATTTATATAAAAAAAGGTCGTAAAGATTTGTTTCAACATTAAGATGCTGCATGTGTCTAATATATACATTAATACATTTGTAATTTATAATATATAAGATATATATATATATATACACACATTATAATATTAAATTTTCATACATATATATGTTGGAAAATAAAACATGAAACCTACAAGTAAACAAAGCAAAAACTTATCAGACTGAGACGTGTGAGAACACTGTCCTTAAAAGTAGATCGCGCCCCACGGAACAAATTGCTCGGTACAGATGGATAGTGGCGGCCTACTCGCCAGGGTACAACAGTTGCACCTCTCGCAAGCGTGTACTCGCAATGCAAGAGAGATGTGAATAACTCGAATCACTCTTTCGTAGAACAAGAATTGCAAAACTAGAAACTTTAGAACTACAGAACTAAAATAAGAGCTCGAAATATTTAAAAGAAATATGGAGAGAGGAGGAGAGAGCAGTAGTTGCTTGTGTGATTTGGAAAGGGTCGGTAGGACCCCTTTATATAGTGTTTAGAGAGAGAAACTTACTGCAATGAATTAAATAAAAAAATTTATTTACGAAATAAATATTGTAATAGCCACAAATGAATCTCGACAGAAACATGAGAATATGCAGAATTTAAATCTACAACAGTCAAATTATTTAATCTGCCAACAATCAAAATTAAATCTAGGAAATTAATTTAGAAGAGTGTTGGACTTGGTCCGACCGAGAAGCCCAAAGGCTTGACTAAGTCAATTTTCGGATCCCTATCCCGCAAATTGATCAATTGGGCATCAGCTCGTACGCACGTGGCCTCCTTAAACTCTACCACATGTTAACCAAACATAAAGAGTATAAAGGTATATAAACACAAGAAAAGGCTTTATAGATTTCCATTGTCGGACAAGGTGTTTTGGGTTAACAACAAGAAACATAAGAACAAATAAGTATTTTGAAATACCCACTATATACAACAATGTACACACATGTAGCATGTTGGTTTTGCAATGAGGGACAGTAGGCACGTGTTTGACACGTGGGATTAATATGTTTTTATTGTTCGATCATGTCGAATATTGCAAATGACACGTGGGATTAATATGCAAGACGTCTTAAGACTAGTTTCTCCTCCCAAATTAAAATCATATATATGCATGCATATAGTACAAATTTTAAAGGTATTGAAGATTATTTCCATTCACAAGCAGTAAGAGTCTACAAATGGGTGTGTAGCCCAGTCATTTGTAGATGGAATAGACCACCATATCTTTTACTCTCTTCGTCCCATTAAGATAAGCTATATTTGTAACTTTTTTTGTCCCAAAATGTTTGTCCACTTTGAAAAGTCAAATCATTATTTTTATAAGTTTCTTACAATACCCTTTGTTATTTCAATGATAATTTTCAACACAAAATCCAACACAAAAAAGTTAAGGGTATTTTTGGAAAGATGAAATTTAATTAATACAAATCAATTGAATGATTACTTTTTCTTAAATTCCTTGATTTGTCAAACCTGCCCTATCTTAATGGGACGCCCTATCTTAATGGGACGGAAGGAGTAGCAAGTTTGACTAGTCCATGGTGAGTCAGTTGGTCCATCATAAATATGTTACCGGTCACTGGTAGCCCTTTTGGCATGGTGGGTAGGAAAGTTTGCGACGTAACCAAGCCATGAAAGCCATGCAAAACAGTAAAGGAAGAAAGAAGAAAAGCATGGGTAAGGGTTGCAGAGCTCGAAGAAAAGAGTCCATGGCTATATGCAATTCAAAGTGGTTAATTGGCGAGCTTGATGGGGTTATGACTTGTGAGTGCATTTAAAAGAGGTCGATTTGTTCATACGACACGCCATTATGCTTGATAGATAAAAAAATTTGAGGGGTACATTTTTGAGGTATCTGTCGTCGTCCAATTAAAAAAAGGAAAGAACTTGAGGCTTGGATCTCACTAGCTAGCCCCATTCACCACTAGGCCGGCAGGACCCCCACTATATGTCTTCATACATGCATTAATACATACGTAAATAAAATTATAAATAATGTATATATAATTTATATATTGTATCTATCATTGACTTCTACGTGTTTTTTTTTTTTTTTTTGTTTTTGTTTTTTTTTTTTTTTATGTGGTGGTGGGGTGGGGGAGGTTTTGATTGAGTTCTACGTTGAAGCTGGAAACTAATTTCATTATAGGAGGCTCCACAGATTTTGCCATTGAAATAGAAGTATCCACGTGTCCAATAGCAACATCACCCCGGCCCCAACCCCACCACCCCCACCAAAAAAGGTAAAAATAAATACTAGTTGTATATGTTTATAAGTTCACATGCATGTTCTGAGCTTCGGGCATGCATGTGATGTAATTTTTATTTGTTTTCTGTCGTGCATGCATGTGATGTAATTTTTATTTGGTTTTTGGTCCAACTCAAGCATTGTAGTCATTAACGTTTGATGGTATTAAGGTCAAGTTGACTTAACCGATCTGAAAGGGTGCTTGTAGTTCATTTTTAATGTAAAGTTTAGTTTGATTTAATAAACCAGCCAAGTTAAATTAAATTAGATTTAAACTCGTTTAGTTTGGCCCAAGAGTGGACTTATATAGGGCTCATTAATAAGCTCATCAACATGGTCGATTTAAACTCGTTTAGTTTGGCCCAAGAGTGGACTTCGCCACCACATTTTGGAATCTAATTAATTTATTATGCGTCTTCTTTCAGGGGTTTTCCTTGCTATATTGTACTTGACAAAATCTAAGGTTAATGAAGATTAAAAATTTTGGTTTTCATGCTTTTAAAGGCTTCAATATTTAACTTGCTTATTTTATTTTGAAGAGCCCCCACACTCCCGCTTGGTGGAAAATAGTGGTGGAAAGTTATTTTTTGCATAATATCTATCCAGTCCTCATGTTCTTGATGGATGTCATGTATATGAACTACTTAATTCCCTAGTTCCCCGTGAAATCTATATAATATTTTGAGTACTCTATTATATATGTAATATGTTGTCAATTTGTCATGATCTATCACTTAAAGGTGTTACTTCAGAATTTTAGCAACCCTTTCTTTATAAACTTTTTTTACCTCTTTAAGAGTACCTTCCCTTTCTTTATGAACTCTACAATAGTCAAGCCAACCTTTTAATTAAGTTATAAGGGATATATAAACATATGAATTTATCAATGAGATATTAGATGGCCAAAAAAAAAAAAAAAGTAGGGTTTAGGGTTCAGGGTTCATGAAGCAAACTTGAAACAATAGAGTGTGATAACACTTATTTGTCCATTAGATAATATTTTACGTAACATAACATGTGTGGTGCACGCAAAAGTGGGCTGACGGTATGAACTTACTTATGTTTCGCTTTTCACTAATAATTTCTTATACACTCAAAATAGCGGACACTGTAGGCGATATCTCGGCATTGCAACAAGTCGAGCCGCTTTAGAAGCAGTACGTGACTCTAAACATATCGCTCATGTCAAGCTCGCTGGGCTTCATCCCATCTGCTAATTCCCACGTAAAACAATGGAGAAGGTGAGCCACAGTTAGTTCTAACGCCTAGAGTCCGAGTTGCATTCTTGGGCATGATCATCGACCCGAACCAAATGGGATGAACTCAAAATTGCTCCCTTTGAAATCCGGTGCACCATCCTTGAGAAAGCTAGCGGGTTTGAAAGCATCTGGTTCATCCCAAACCGTCTTGTCTCGGCCAATAGCCCATGCATTGATCATAACGGATGACCTAGCCAGAATTGCATACCCGGCGAGAACGCTGTCCTCTATGGCTACATAACTAAGAATCGGGATCGGTGGGTGGAGACAGAGAGTCTCCTTGACCATGCATTTGAGGTATAAGAGTCTATCGTGATGGGATTCATGAACTTGACCATACGTCAAGTAGCTTATTGCGAGGGTTGTAGGGCGATTTGCATAAGCATTGTCTCGAACTTGAAGCACCTCACTGGCGATCTCTGGCTATGTGACCACAGCGATGTGTAGCCCACCCATAGTTTGGCTAGTCCATGGTGAGTCAGTTGGTCCATCATGAATATGTTACCGATCACCGGTAACCCTTTTGGGCATGATGGGTAGGGAAGTTTTCAATGTAACCGAGCCATGAAAGCCATGCAAAACAGAAAAGGAAGAAGAAAGAAGAACTGCAGGGCTGGCCCTAAGGTCAAGCCACTCAAGCATCCGCCTAAGGCTGCAAAATTTTGACAAAAAATAAGAGCCCAACTTAATTATTACCTTTGTAATTAGTCCCCCCCCCCCCCCCCCCCCCCCCAAAAAAAATTTTTAAAAATATATATATTTTTTTTTAATAACTAGATGAGAAAAGGCTCTAATCCAAGTTTAAGGGCTCCAAATATTTCCTGAATTTCGAACCCAAATGGCCAAACAATCTACTCAACTCAAGTCCAAAACCAAAAAAACAAAAAAAAAAAAACATTTAACCCTTGTTTATACATGGATTTCATCAGTCACGTCAAATCAATAACGAACTGCCACGTGGCCCTCCAATCCAATGAAAGGTTGCCACATGGCCCGATGCTGTACTTGACACATGCCGATTACTCTAGTGACATAGCCTCATTCCCAATATTCTAAGACACCATCTCTCACATATCTCTCAGAAGGTCGCTGATCTCACTCATTACCTTGCCCCACGAGGTCGTCGATATCGCTCATTACCTTTGCCTCGCCTTGCGATGGTACTAAAGTCGACTCTTATATTACCCTACCTAGTCTCCATCTGCCTAGGGCATATCTCACCCATCTTCAGATGGTTACCTCTCCCGGGAGATGCCCTTCTCCAGAAGGCTGCCTAACTCGCCATCTTAAGTCGTTATTAGCCAATGGCATAGGTCGCCCATCATAGTCACCATTAGCCTACAACATAGTTCTTGTTTAGTGCCTTCAGCCTAAATACCCTCGGTGAGTACGTCACACCTCATCGAGGCTACCTATCTCCAGATAGATGCCTCTTCTGTCGGGATGCCCGAGTTATCTCGGGGTGGGTCTTTGTGCACCCTTCGGGTCGGATTCCTACTACATCGCGCAGCAGGAGCCAAGTTTTCAGCCAACGTGGTCCACTTGCAGTGCCATAATGGCACTACACCCTGGCGCTATGCCTACTTAGTTTGGGCAGTACCTGGGAAGCTCAACCTCGAGCTTGGTGTTTAGGCAAGGTCCTCGACCTTGACCCGAGTTCTTATTAGGATGGATGGAGGTTCTTGGTTTGGTGGCTAGAGAGAAGATTCTTTAAGGTATGGGTCGCTCTCATAGCATTGGGAGTCAGCGAACCTGATTTAGTCAATCTGATTGGAGTTAAGGGAACGCGACCTGCAGTCTGCAACACCGGTCACATCACCACTGTAAAGTCCATGTTTTTAATGTTTTCATATTCCGTGCCAAAGTATGGTAGAGTCTTGGATTGATTGAAGATTGGTGAAGTTGCAAAGTTAAGACAAAGCGTGGAATTTTTAGCTTCAACTCACAATTGTTCTTAGGAAAGGTAAGTGACTGTAAAAGCCTAAGTTTTAATGTTTAAAAATCATTTCAAATCATTTTCAATATTTCTTTATTTATAAAAATGGTTTTGAAAAAGAATTTTTAACTTCTGAGCTTTTTCTGCCTACGTGGATCGATCCATGGCTTATGCGGATCGATCTATGGTATTTTAAAAATGCAGATTTTGCTACTACCTAGGTGGATCGATCCATGGTTTTGGTGAATCGATCCATACTGCTCTAGAGATGCGATTTTTGGTTCTATCAACCCGGATCGATCCGGCATGAACTCGGATCGATCCGGGCTCATAAAAAACAGTTTTTAAAGTTTTAAAACTTGCCTTTTTAATACCAAAATGTGGTACAACCACTTAGGGTTTCTTAGACTATATATATAGAGTCTTTTATCATTGAGAGGGGGTAGCAAGCCTCTCTCTATTAGGGTTTTCATTGTTCATCTTCTTAAAACCTCTCTAGAGCACTTTAACCTAGGTTTTTCACTCATATGCTCTAGAGACTTTCAAACCACACACCATTCACAACCTTGGATGATTGTGAGACCGTTGCGACAGTGATCTAGCTTGCGAGTTTGTGATTGAAGGCATCGTTGTGAAAGAGGCCGGTTGGTTGCGACCAAAGCCGTGACGACGGAAATCGATCGTGTGTGATCATGGGAGTGAAGACAACTGCATGAGTCCTTGTGTGGTCTGTAAGTGTATCTTGTACTCATTGATTTCATAGTGGATTAGTTTCAACTGGATGAGGTCCCGTGGTTTTTCCCATCTAGGGTTTTCCACGTAAAAATCTCTTGTGCCATTATTAATTGCTCTTATGCTTGCTATGAGACTGATTTATTTGTGGTTAAAGAGATTAATTGACTTGAAATCAAAATTAGGTAAGATTTATACATAATACTTATTCAACCCCCCTTTTAGGTATTGTAGGCTTGGTAAAACCGGAATTTCAATTAGTATCAGAACCAGCCACTATGTCGAGTATGGGATCGGACGCAAAGCATGGTGGTATGTTACGATCCTAATGTCCCACATCGGTTAAGTATGGGATTAACCATGTGTATATTAGCTCTTGGACACCCTCTCCTTGCAAGCCGGTTTTCAAGGGTGAGTTCTACCCAAGAGTTCGTATCATTTGGTATCAGAACTCACTCTTAAGGTTTAACAGCCTGAGTGTTGATCTTTTTATTCAATTCCGGTAGTATGAAGCCTGTCAAACTTTCAATACTATATTTTAATGGTAAGGATTATGGGTACTGGAAGGCTCTTATGCGAACATATCTTAAATCAATTGATGAGAGAGTGTGGCTTGCTGTGATTGATGGATATACTCCACCCAAGGTGGTTGTGGAAGGTGTATCTGTTGACAAGCCTAAAGTTCAATGGACTAAAGAAGATTATGAAGAACTTAAATGGAATTCCAAAGGAATCAATGCTATTTTCAGTGGAATATCCCAAGATGAATATTGAAGGGTAGCCCATTGTGAATATGCAAAAAAGGCTTGGAATATCCTTGAGAAAACTCATGAAGGTACCATATCTGTTAAAAACACTAAAATTCAAATGCTTACTGCTTTGTATGAACAAGAGACTATGAAAGAAAATGAAGTGTTTGATTAGTTTAATGCTAGATTGAGTGATATTGTCAATTCTAGGTTTTCCTTAAGTGATGTTATGTCTGATGCTACAATCAATAGGAAAATCCTTAAATATTTGCCTATTAAGTTCCTCCCTAAGATCACTTCCATTGAAGATAATAAAGATTTAGATATCATGAAAAAGGAAGACTTGGTTGGTGAAATCCAGAATTATGAGATGAAGTTTTGCAAGCCTAAGAAAGAGCCTAAGAACACAGGGATTGTCTTGAGTACTGTGAATGAGCAATCTAGCAGACATGTTTCTAGGACTAGCTCTGATTTTGATATTTCTGAAGAGTACATTGCCTACTTTTTTAAAAAGTTTAAGAAATTCTTCAGAAATCCTAGAGGTAGTGTTTCTAATTCTAGAAATAGTAATGGTGCTAGCTCTAGAAGGGACAATAGATTTAACTTTAGCAAAGGTAGTGGTTCTAGTTCTAACAAGGATAGGAGGGATAGAAGTAGGTCTAGATCTCAATATAGAACTCAGGGGGAGAGACCAAATGATATGAATGATGAGAAAGATAAAATTCAATGTTATGAATGTCATGGTTTTGGTTATATTGCTCCTAAATGTGCTAATACTAAGAAGAAACAAAGTAGGGGTCAGAATAATAGAAAGTGATATAATGCTACTTTGAGTGACACTGAGACTGAGTCGGATTCTAAGAATTTCTCTCAAGGAGAAGAGGATAACTCCAATTTCATAGCCTTTACATTTATTCACCAGGTTAATGATAAAATCTCATCAAGTGTTATTGATTCTAAGAGTCGGGGGGAGTCTAAAAAAGATGGGATTAATTCTGAAAATTCTAAAAATATAATTGAATCTGATGAAGAAGAAGACCTTCAATTAGCTTATGATAAGTTGTTTGAAGAGTGTCTAAAAACCAAAAAGTCTAATAAATCTTTATACATTAAGGTTAAAACTTTTGAAAAAGAGATAGAGACTTTAAAGATGGAATTGTCTGATTCTAAGGGTCATGAGAGTCAGTTGAGCACTCAGAAAGCAATTCTTGCTAATAAGGTGGTTCGACTTGAAAATGAGAGATTTGAGTTGTCTGAGTCTAAGAAAAGTCTTGAGCTGAAAGTAGTAAATATTGAGAAAGACTTGAAGACTAAGATAGGACATCTTGAGAAAATGTCAAAAAGTAAAGAGACCTTAGACAAGTTGTTGGGTGTAGGACAGAGTTCTAGTGATTGGCGTGGTTTAGGTTTTGTTAGTGATAGGGTTATTCCTAGTTCATCTAAAACCATGTTTGTCAAGGCTCAAGAGTCTTAAGTGATTAAGTCTGTCATTCCTCCTCCTATTGTGTCTTCAAAGCAAGTTCCTACTTGTATTTATTGTGGCTTGAAAAGACATATTAGACCTAGATGCCCGGTCCTTAGGAAGATTCAATAGTTACCTAGGAAGAGTTCTCCTAAGAGGGTAGATAGTGACTTCGACAGGCAAGTGAAGAGGTCTAATGGATATTGTGTGGAAATATCTCTGAACCGAGGTTTCAGCTCGGGATGGAAGGTTCGGACCTGAAACACTGACACGTGGCGAAGACTAATCAATCAGGCTAACCACAACATATGTGATTCACCTCCCACGATTCAACTCGGGCCAAGGAGTTAAACCACGTCATTTGACATGTGGTTAATACCACAAGGTAGGACCTGCTGCAAAGCACGTGATCTCTCATCTCGGGATCTGACTTTCATCTCGGGACACCTGTCCTATGACTCACACTACGATCCAAATCCTACTACAGTCCAAAACTGTCACAGCAACTGTAATTCCTAACACAGCGGTTACTAGAAACCCTGACTCCATGACCAACCATGATCAACAAATCATGGTCAGACAGTTATGGGTACACCATGGTCAGATCTGACCTAACCAAGGCAGTTACCTGACCTCACATGGTCAGTCCGTACAGGTGGGTATAAAAAGAATACGATACAGCCTAACTTGGTAAGCTACAGTACCCTAATCTTCTGGGATTCATCTTCTTCCTTGCCTCATTCTCCCCATTACAGCTTTCTAACTTAAGCTTTGGAGAGGGCAAAGCCAAAACCCACCTTGGCCTACCCTCTGACCCATTTTCCAAGCTTGTGATTGCAGGTCCAGACGAGGGAGCAAGCTCCATCATCAACACGTAGTTCGGGGAGCAGATTTTACCCCGTACAGATATGATATTCCGTATGTTTGGGATAGATCTTCTCCTAGAAGTCTTCTCGTGTGTCATTATTGTTGTAAGGTTAGTCACATTTGACCTACTTGTTTTTATCTTAGGAATGATTCTTCTAGAGCTTCTAGAAATTCTATCTTGAGTTGGGACAATGTAGGTGATTGTCTTAGGAAGCTATGTCAAGAAGTTGTTGATTTGAGACAAATTGCCCATAGAGGATTAGGCACTTCTTCTTGTGATCCTATGAGTGATTCTATACAAGCTGTGAGTTTTCCTAGAGAGAGATTCATTACTAGGAAAGAATGGGTGAAGAAAAAGGATTTTGAATGTTATACCCCACTTGTTAGTGTTGTGCAAAAGGATAAGGGTAAAGGAATTGTGCTCGGTTCTAGTTAAGATGGCCTTTTGTCCGAAATGACATTAAACTACCTATGGTCCGCAAAGACCTTAAACTATCCATAGTGCTCTAGGTGTGATCTTTTCTCTATGTCATTCATGCTTTTCCTAGAGTTATGGAATATTTAGGATTTATTGCTTTTGTGTGTGTTTTTGTTTTTCTTTGGAATTTATTTGTTTTTATTTTTTCATTGGTATAAAAAAATATATGAAAAATTCAGAAAAACCAAAAATATTTTCTTGTGTGCTTTGCTATTCTGGGCTAGTTATGTGTTTTACTTATATATGATTTGCACTAAAATGTTGAGACTATATCCTTTGTGATTGTCATATTGAGTTGAAATTTATAAATTGATAAATTTGATATTTAGTCTCACTCTCTTAAGCACACTTAGTGAAGTAGTTCTAAATTTACATGCTATACACTTTACACTGCACCACTGACATATAACTTTAGGGTTTTTAGGTTAATTCTATGAATTGTTAAATCCATGTCTGAAAATTTCTTGGGATGTTAGAATTTGAATGACCTATATGTTATGCATATCCCTATGTCTCATGAAAAGGACTACCTTCGTGTTATCCGAAGCTAACGTGAGGTAATTCATGGAGAGGGCTGACTGCGTGAAAGTGTGAAAGCCATCATGATTGATAAAAAATATACATATATATATATATATATATATATATATATATATATTGATGGTGAGCTTCAATAAAAAAAAAAAAAAAAAATGAATGTATGTTTCAAAAAATTGAAAGATATGGGAAAGGTACGAAAACTTGATACCTACAAAATTATTCCCAAAGCTCATAGAAAAAGAAAAAGAAACAATTAAAAAGGGTAAAAAGCTATCTTTTCGATTCTAACATGGTTTAAATTCTTTTTCTTTATTTCTTTGGAATTATTAGACTTTGGTTAGAATGAGTAGTTTTGCCGACCGACCCCATTGGCGTTGTCAGTGCATTATACACTTAGCATGTGAACTTTCTTAAATAACTTTTCTAATCGTGCATAAGTGTGTTGGACTTTATTGAAAATTTACAATTATGTCCTTGATGACTCATGTGCTTCTATATTGTGGAATGGTGTCTCAATTTTAGTTCTTTTTCTATATTTGTGGAACACCCTAACATATCCTCGTATTGTCAAGTGCACATGTTTTATTTATTTTTTTTATTATTTCTTTTTGTGCCTTATTTGAGGAAGAGTTAAGAGTGTTTGTCAAAGTGAATATAAGTTGTTATCTCTTGTGCCCTCATCTTGAGTACATATATATATCTTTTTGTCTCTTGATGTGAGGATGTTGATGCTGGTGGTGTTGAGCTTGGATCCAAGTTTAGGATTTCTTTGGCTTGTGTTAGCTCTTTTAGGCTACATGTAGTCATGATTCAGACTCTTGGAGTGATTTTGATGTTTTCATCTCTCTTCTATGATGTCCTTAAGCTTGATTAGTGAAATCATTTAGTTCTTCTTGCTATTCTTTGATTTCCCTCTGATATGGTTTCATTCTTTTATATGTGTGCTTTCCTTTATCAATTCATGACAAAAAGGGGGAGAATAGTTTTGAGTTTGAGTTTGTATGCTTGGGGTAGAATATTTGTACGCTTGGAGGAGAATAGAGTTTCATTGAGTTTTTAATTTATTTCTGTGATATATTGCTTGGGTATTGTTTGTTTTTGTTTGTAGATCACAGATCACAGGTTGATAGGTTGAGTGTGAGATTTAGTATAGTTGTTGGTTCTTTCCATGTAATATTTCTTTATCGAGTTGTAATTCTCATAATGAGTTTAGGACTTGTTCAGTTTTGTGGTTTGGGAATAGGTCTTATATCTCATGTCGAGATTTAGGTTGGTTTTGTCACGGAATTGCCAAAAGGGGAGATTGTAAAGTCCATGTTTTTAATGTTGTCATATTCCGTGCCAAAGTATGGTTGAGTCTTGGGTTGATTGAAGATTGGTGAAGTTGCAAAGTTGAGACAAAACGTGGAATTTTTAGCTTTGACTCACAATTGTTCGTAGGAAAGGTAAGTGACTTTAGAAGCCTGAGTTTTAATGTTTAAAAATCATTTCAAATCATTTTCAATATTTTTTTTATTTATAAAAATGGTTTTGAAAAAGAATTTTTAGCTTCTGAGGTTTTTCTGCCTAGGTGGATCGATCCATGGTATTTTAAAAATGCAGATTTTGCTACTGCCTAGGTGGATTGATCCATGGTTTGGTGGATCGATCCATACTACTCTAGAAATGCGATTTTTGGTTCTGTCAACCCGGATCGATCCGGCATGAACTCGGATCGATCTGGGCTCGTAAAAAACAGTTTTTAAAGTTTTAAAACTTGCTTTTTTAATACCAAAACGTGGTACAACCACTTGGAGTTTCTTAGACTATATATATAGAGTCTTTTATCATTGAAAGGGGGTGGCAAGCCTCTCTCTATTAGGGTTTTCATTGTTCATCTTCTTAAAACCTCTTTAAAGCAGGTTAACCTAGGTTTTTCACTCATATGCTCCAAGACCTTCAAACCACACACCATTCACAACCTTGGATGATTGTGAGACCGTTGCGACGGTGATCCAGCTTGTGAGTTCGTGATTGAAGGCATCACTGTGAAAGAGGTTGGTTGCGACCAAAGCTGTGACAACGGAGATTGATCGTGTGTGATCGTGGGAGTAAAGACAACTGCATGAGTCCTTGTGTGGTCTGTAAGTGTGTCTTGTAATCATTGATTTAATAGTGGATTAGCTTCAACTGGACAAAGTCCTGTGGTTTTTCCCATCTAGGGTTTTCCACGTAAAAATCTCTTGTGCCATTATTAATTGCTTTTATGTTTGATGTGAGACTGATTTATTTGTAGTAAAAGAGATTAATTAACTTGAAATCAAAATTGGGTAAGATTTATACATAATACCTATTCAACCCCCTTTTTAGGTATTGTAAACTTGGAAAAACCGGAATTTCGACCGCCTAACACGGCATGGGCGACCTACACACGACACCACCTCAACAGGCCTATTCTGAGCTTAGACCTACTACCCTATTACCCTACCTACCTACCTACCCACTCACCTTGCTAGGTTACCCTAGACTCCACCACTATAAAAGGCCAACTTTGCCCTCATTCTCATCAAAGGACCTGACACACTTGATGAGCCAATACACTAATTTAGCAATCCACCACTGAGGCCTTCTGCCCCAACTTTCCAACATACTAACATCCCAATACTCCACGGTGACAAACATATATCCACTATCCAACACCACCACCTTGGTCAATACTGTCCAACATACCACTATACCACCACAATATCCAAAACCCCACAACGAGATCAAATAACTACCAAGGAAGGAAGGCGGGTCAACCCCACTTCCTTATCTTCTCTCATAATACATCTCCAAGGTTCCATTGGACTAGAGCTCGCTAAAGGCTGAAATCATGGCTCGAGGTCATGGACCTTACTGCCCTCTCCTCTCTGTTACACTGTAATTAGGCTAATTTTCTCTCTCTTCTGACTTGGTCGCTCCAACTATTCCCTTACTTTACACAGTTAAGGACGAAATTACTCTTTGGGGAACTTCCTACTATCGACAACCTTCCTCCATGTCAACTTACCAACGATCCCTTCTAAAGGGTTCTATGTCGACAACCCCCCTCCAGGGTGGCCCACTATGATCCCAACAGCTATCCAACCACTTAATTCGCATGGCCAACCTCCATGGACTACAACCCATGTGGACACTATTGACTCCATGTTGATATTCCCCACGAACAGCCCTAAATCAGATTAAATCTAACGCCTTTATCAGGTTGCCTCGAGCCTCCAAACTCCAACCTCCTCCTCTCTTTCGCTCTTAGTGGTTACCTTTGTAATAAGTCCCAAAAAAAAAATTAATAGTTTTTTTTTAATAACTAGATGAGAAAAGGCCCTAATCCAAGTTTAAGGGTCCCAAATAATTCCTAAGTTTCTAACCCAAATCCAAGTACAATAACCCAAATGGCCAAATAATCTACTCAACTCATGCCCAAAACCAAAAAAAAAAAAAAAAAACATTTAACCCTAAAGCAGATCAGATCTAACGCCTCTGTCAGTTTGCCTCGAGCCTCCAAACTCCAACCTCCTCCTCTCTTCTTCTCTTAGTGCTCTCAACCTCTCACAGACTCCATCCTAATCAGATCATATTAGAATTCTATTTTGAAGATTAAAAGTATTTGATTACCTTTCAAACAAAGAAGTTAGGTACACCAAATGTCCAAACCATTCTCTCTGTAATTAGTTATTTTCTTTACTATATATGTGTGTGTGTATATATATATATACACACATATAAGGAGCACTCTGATATTATGGGGGGAGATTTATTTTTAGAATTAAAGGTTTTGAAAGAAATTTTACCAACAAATTTAAAAGGACCAATTGAAGTATTGAATTATTTGAAAGAAATGAACAATTGTTTCCTAAATGCTTGGATTGCTTATAGAATATTGTTGATCATACTAGTTACAGTTACATTCGCAAAAATAAGTTTTTTAAAGTTGAAGTTGATCAAATCTTACATTCGTTCGACTATGTCACAGGAAAGATTGATCAGATTAGCCATATTATCCATTGAACATGATATGGTAAAAAAGCTTGATTAGGCTAACTTAATAAGTGATTTTGCAACTAAAAACGCGAGAAGAGTAATATTTAAGTAATACTTTGCTATAGTTGGTTCATTTCTTTTTGGTATTATAGTTTTAAATTTTTTTTTTCTTCTTCTTATATATGTGATTTTTTCTAAATTATAAAGGAAGAAGATCAGATTTTATTTATTAATAGTTCTTATAAAGATTTATTTTTTATCTTAATTTATATAAGTAAATTTTAGTGTTCATATATTTAGGCAAATTTTGTATGTATTAGGAAAAAAAAATTGTTAGGTATAAATTTTATTATGCACATGAATATATATAGAATGCCTCATTTTAAGAGTTCGCTTAGGGTTCCAAAAAACTCAGGACCGGCCCTGAGAAGAAGTGCATGGGTAAGGGTTGCAGAGCTTGAAGAAAAGAGTCCATCGCTATAAGCAATTCAATGTGGTTAATTGGCGAGCTTGATGGGGTTTTGACTTGTGAACGCATTTAAAAGAGGTCGATTTGTTCATACGGCATACCATTATGCTTGATAGATAAAAAAAATTGAGGGGTACATTTTTTGAGGTATCTGTCGTTGTCCAATAAAAAAAAAAGGAAAGAACTTGAGGATTAGATCACTAGCTGGCCCCATTCACCACGAGGCCAGGACCCCACTACATGTCTTCATACATGCATTAATACATACGTAAATAAAATTATAAATAATGTATATATAATTTATATATTGTTTCTATCATTGACTTCTACGTGTGTTTTTTTTTTTTTTTTTTAATGGGGTGGTGGGGGTAGGGGAGGTTCTGATTGAGTTCTACGTTGAAGCTGCAAACTAATTTCATTATAGGAAGCTCCACAGATTTTGCCGTTGAAATAGTAGTATCCACGTGTCCAATAACTACACCATCCCGGCTCAACTCCACCAACCCACCAAAAAAGGTAAAAATAAATACTAGTTGTATATGTTTATAAGTTCGCATGTTCTGAGCTTCGGGCATGCATGTGATGTAATTTTTATTTGTTTTTTGTCGTCCAACTCAAGCATTGTAGTCATTAACGTTTGATGTGTATTAAGGTCAAGTTGACTTAACCGATCTGAAAGAGTGCTTGTAGTTCATTTTTAATATAAAGTTTAGTTTGATTTAATAAGCAAGTCAAGCTAAATTAAATTACATTTAAACTTGTTTAGTTTGGCCCAAGAGTGGACTTATACGGGTCTCTTTAATAAGCTCATCAACATGGTCGATTAGGACTTAAATAAGCTCATTGCACATACAAAACGATGCAATTAATATACATTAGATGCCTTGACTTCGCCACCGCATTTTGGAATCCAATTAATTTATTATGTGTCTTCTTTCAAGGATTTTCCTTGCTATATGGTACTTGACAAAATCTAAGGTTAATGAAGATTAAGAATTTTGGTTTTCATGCTTTTAAAGGCTTCAATATTTAACTACTTGCTCAATTTATTTTGAAGATCCCCCGACACTCCCGCTTGGTGGAAAATTTAGACTTCATATTTAATATAGAGCTAGATTCTCAGCGCGAGTGATGGAAAGTTATTTTTTGCATAATATCTATCCAGTCCTCATGTTCATGATGGATGTCATATATATGAACTACTTAATTCCCTAGTTCCCTGTGAAATCTATATAATATTTTGAGTACTCTATTATATATGTAACATGTACGTTGTCAATTTGTCATGATCTATCACTTAAAGGTGTTACTTCAGAATTTTAGCTACCCTTTCTTTATGAACTTTTTTTTTTTTTCGTCTTTAAGAATACCTTCCCTTTCTTTATGAACTCTACAATAGTCAAACCAACCTTTTAATTAAGTTATCAGGGAGATAGAAACATATGAAGTTATCAATGAGTTATTAGATGGCCAAAAAAACAAAACAAAAGTATTGGTCCTGTTATGGCATTAATATAGTGACCTGGTTATGAAAAATTGTTTAGGGTTTAGGGTTCATGAAGCAAACTTGAAACAATTGAGTGTGATAACACTTCTTTGTCCATTAGATAATATTTTACGTAACATAACATGATGTGGTGCGCCAATGATGGTTGGCCTGAGTGGAGGAGACTCTGGTCGCTTAAATAAGGGGTTTCGGGTTTAAGCCCTTATAGATGCAGTAAAATTTTTAAAAAAAAAAAAAAAAACATGATGTGGTGCACCCAAAAGTGGGCTGACGATATGAACTTATCTATGCTTCTCTTAAGACTAATAATTTCTTCTACACTCCAAATAGCGGGCACTGTAGGCGATAACTCGGCATTGCAACAAGTCGAGCCGCTTTAGAAGCAGTGACTCCAAACGTATCGCTCATGTCAAGCTCGCTAGGCTTCATCCCATCTGCTAATTCCCACGTAAAACAATGGAGAAGGTGAGCCACAGTTAGTTCTAACGCATAGAGTCCGAGTTGCATTCCGGGGCATGATCGTCGACCCGAACCAAATGGGATGAACTCAAAGTTGCTCCCTTTGAAATCCGGTGCACCATCCTTGAGAAACCTAGCGGGTTTGAAAGCATCTGGTTCATCCCAAACCGTCTTGTCTCGGCCAATAGCCCATGCATTGATCATGACGGATGACCTAGCCGGAATTGCATACCCGGCGAGAACGCTGTCCTCCGTGGCCGCATGACTAAGAAGCGGGATTGGTGGGTGGAGACGGAGAGTCTCCTTGACTGTGCATTTGAAGTATAAGAGTTTATCGAGATGGGATTCGTGAACTCTCCGGTCCAAGCCTACCACGTCAACGAGTTCTTGTTGCACCTTCTTCATCTCTTCTGGATTCTTCATCAGCTCTGCCAATGCCCATTCGATCGCCGATGCAACCGTTTCAGTTCCACCAAGCATCACATCCTGTAACAATATCAAGGATGAAGAAATTAGATATTATTTGTGTACGTGTGTTAATTAAAGCCAGCAAAAGTACTAGGTTTCAAATATCTACAAATGTCACCGATTACTATAAAATGCAACTGCTTATCACTTGAGTACGGTACCCTAAAAGTATGTATCATAGAATTTCTCGAAAATGAAATTCAATGATTTTGCCTATGAAATAAAAGTGGAAAAATACGGAGTAGATCTTTCTAATATCTTACCATGATGATAGCTTTAACGTGATCCCTAGTGAGGTTGATAGAGGCCTGCAACTCATTTGAATCACCTTTTTGCACATCTTCAATGTAAAAATTCAGTAATTCATCAACCATGTCAGTATCTGCTTCAGCATCATCTGCGCTACTTTTCTTGCTTTTCTTCTTCACCAAATGATCATCGATGATTTTATCGATGAACCCATCAAGCGATCCTCGAGCCTTGGCTAGTCTCTCGTTCAATTCCCTAGCATGGGTCCAACTCAACCAAGGTATAAAATCTCCAATATTGAAAGCACCAATAAGTTTCGAGAATTCATGTAATATCTTCACGAACTCGTCCTGTCCCTCGATGAAATTCGATCCGAATGCAGCCTGATACGTTATGTTCCTCGTCAGAGAAAACACCAATTCGCCAATATTAACCGGTGACCCGGCTTTCGCCTCAACAATTCGAAGCATTGAGTCGACCTCTTCTCTCACCGATGACCAGGACTCGGCTCGTCTTCGACTAAAGAGCTTCATAACACATATCTTACGCATTTGGCGCCAGAACGGACCATAGTCAGCGAAGGCCATGTCTGCTCGACCATACGTCAAGTAGCTACTGGCGACTGTGGCCAGGCGGTTCGAGAACACGTTGTCCTGAACTTGAAGAACCTCACGAGCCATCTCCAGCGTGGACACTACAACCATGTTTAAGACACCCAACTGGAGATGGAATAGTCCACCGTACTGTTTAGCAAGTTTTGCAAGGCCACGGTGAGTGATTTGGTCCACCATGAGCATGTTACCAATCACCGGCAACCCTTTTGGTCCCGGCGGGTACGGAAGTTTCCGACGTGACCGGAACATGAAAATTATGAACAGTAGAGGAAAAGTGAAGAAGATGAAGAAGAAGAATATGGGTAAGGGTTGCAGAGCTGGAAGAGGAGAGTCCATGGTTATGCAACTCAATGCGGTGGGCGATCTTAATGGGCACTCATAACTTGTGAGAGCATTTATAGAGGTTCATAACTTGTTTTGTTTCTGCCCATATCACTAGCCTTGGAAGGTAATCTATATGAGGAAAAATGTGGTTATCTGAAACTGAATACTCTCTAAATAAATAAAGTCAGAACAGGCTACAACTGAATGAGAATTCAATGAGAAAAGAGATTTAACTGACGTACATGGTAGACCCATCTGTTTTTTTTTCTTTAACCCCCATAATTGGAATCCTTTAACCGCAGATTAAGCCCATCCAGTACTTATTTTATGTTCATTAAACCCTGCCTGACTTGATCTCCTCCTCTTTTTTCGGCCGTGTCACAAATTTATTAGTACATAAAACATCAGCGTATTGAATGCCCTCGCACAAAATTGTTCCATTGTGATCGTCGCCATGCTTGATGCCGACGGTTTTGAGCCTTCCAGTTAATGACTATTTTAAGGGGAAATTAGCGAAAAGTCTATTTTTATAGAACTTATAGAGGCACAAGTCTATGCAGCAAACTTATGCAGTCATAAGTCCATTTTTAAATAAAATGAGTTTACTTTTGTAACTATAGTTAATGCATAAAGTCAAGTTCACCCTTAAATGTTATTTTTTGTTTTCAAATTTTAAAATGACATAACTTTTTATTTAGATATCGATTTCCAATAAAATTTATATATTTGAAATCTATTCGTCGAGCTTTTCGAAACAAGACCCATGATGAAAATAAAATTATGTATAAAAAAAAAATAGTTACATTGATTACGTATTTACATGTATCGGTTTTAAGATAAATAAACATGTAACTATTTTAATGTGGGTTCAATTTTGTACAATTTCCCATACAAAATTATTAAATTTATTAGATGTAACTATTGAATCAGTTAAATTGATGTGTTTGAAACTAAAAATTTGTAAGATTTAAATATTTTGTGACTAAAATTCAATCACAATTGACTTTAAAGTAATTGTTTTCATGTAACTATTTTTCTATGGGTTTAGTACATACTTTAGTTACAACTTACAAGTAGATGTTTGCCCAAATTTAATTGATTTTTTTTTCCTTTTTTGGAATATTAGGAAAAAGACACATGATGAATATAAAATTATGTATAAAAAAATATTTTAAAAAAAAACAATTACATTGATTATATGTAACTTTCTAAAAACCTTTTGCTACATAATATAAAGGGGTAATATCGTCTAAAAATATCTAAGAGGACCTTTGGCTACATAAGATTTTATGATAAACTTATGGCTGCACAAGTCTAACTTTATGGACTTGTGGCCAAAGTCCCCCTATTTTAAACCATCGGAATTGCAATTTTTTATTTTACTTTTTTTTTTTTTTTGGATAATGTGTGAGGACCCGTTTCCTTAATAGGGATTATTACGGCTTAATGTATGATTAGCGTAGTTAATCCCTTGATTTGTTGGATAACCCCATGTATGGGTAATCTATGTGTATGATAATATAATTTTATTTGTGATTTGATGCTCGTTTTTATGCATCAAGTGTTTTAAGTGCGTGTTTGGCCTTATTTGCAGTTTCGGGTCTAAGCTGTTGAAATTTGGCTAAGTGTTGGGAAAAAAAAATGAATTTTCGTAAATCTTCGTTTTAAAGGATAATTTTTGGCGGTAATGGGAGTTTATAATATTATAAGACATTGGTGATTTTATGGGATTTTATTAGCATGTTTGGATTGGTTTCCTCACATGTTTGTTTTAGGAAAATCTGTCGGGAGACGGATTTTGTACTAAAATTTCGAAATGAGATTTTGATATATTGGGTATTTGATTTTTCTGATATTTTATTTGGATTCAAATGGGGGGTTATTTGCTTATTTTCATTAAATAACTTAAAGTAAAAGAAAGAAGAAAAGAATGGAGAACTTAAATGTTTTGAATGAAAATAAGACTGTGGAGTGTATTCTGCCTGTTTGAGTCGACTGAAGTGTGATTTCAGTCGACTGAATTACACAGAAGCTGAGGAGCTCCAATTCTGGGATTTTCAGTTGACTGAATCCTCAATTCAGTCGACTGAATTGTCATTTCAGTCGACTGAATTGCTAAATGAGTCGACTGAATTAGGTCTGAAGGCTTATTTTTGCTGAAATGACGCATGTGCCCTCTGAGGTTATAAAACCCCTCAACCCCGACTTGTAACCCTCATTCCTGCATTTTAGAGTGAGAGAGAGAAAGAGTGAGCTTGGGAGAGCTCTTGGGGTGTACGAAGGAGAGAGAGAGAGTTTCTCTCTCTACTTTTGCTTGGATTTCAAGCATAAGGGTTTGGATTTCAACATTTCTAGCTTGGATTCTCTCATGGTTTACCTCTATTTCAGATTTGAGAGGTAATTTCTCATGTATAAGGCTAGGGTTTGCATTTCATTTGGATTTTAGTTTACATATCCTCATATCTTGTGTTTATTCATGTGATTTGTGAGGCTTGGTTGCATCTTGGAGTTGGAATCTCCGTTCACTTCATCAAGCATGGCATTTGGAAGCTAGGGCTTGCTTTTGGGAAGCTTTCATGTGCATCTTAGGCCTGATCTACATGTCTATGGCAGTGGTATTACATTTTCATCACTCATCATTGAGGTAGGGGACATTTTCTCATTTTAAACCCTTGTTGCAGGGGGGTTTGGGTATAATCATGTAGTTTTACATGTATTTGGTAGTTTTTGGCATAAATATCATGCATGGGGTATTTATTTGCTAGGTTTTACAAATTGTGGGAAACCTAGGGTTTGATTCACATTATTTTGTCATAAAAATGTTGTTTTTGAAATCATTCATTTGGAAATGATTTATGGAAGTTATTTATTGTGATTTTTATGAACCCACCTATTATATGGTTTTCTAAGAACAAACCTATTATGTGGTTTTGGAAAATTTATATATAATTTTCCAGATTATGTGAGAATTATGAAATTGGTAAATGAAAAGAAAAGTGGTAATGATATGGATATGGTGATGAGGGCTACTGGAGACAGGATTACTGCGGTCCCAAAGGAACGGGACGTCTTGCTGTGTCTTCCTATCCTTTAGTCCTGGGCTATGTGCCCGAATATGAGGTTACTTTCTGGTCCAAATAGGATCATAGTGTTTCCTCATGATGGGGTTACTTTCTGGACCAGGTAGGATCCATAGTGTTTCCCCTTATTTTCCGCGCGCAAGGGCCCCGCATGACCTGGGGAGGATTTATCAGTTTGAAAGACTGATGTTATGGATTGCCGGATATGGCGGTTGATGATTATTGGCTTATAAGGCCGTGATATGGAATTTGGAGAGAATGATAATGAACTTTAAATAACTTGAGTTATTTCTTACCTTTTTAAAGATAAAGAGGGGTGTTGGTATCAAATGATTTAAACTTCCGCAGTTTATTTCTTTATAAATGTATCGGCTTCATTTACTGAAAAATTATATTGCAAACTAATCAATGGTTTTGCAGGGATCTTGAAAAGTATATAAATTATGGTTTTTAAAACCTTGGGATTATTGTGAGAAATGTTTTCCTACTGAGCATGTGGCTCATACCCCTACAGTTTTCTTGCAGGTCGTATTTTCAAAGCTAAATTGACCTTGGGTTTTGGGAGCGCATCGACATGGTTGCATTCATGTAGAAAGTATTTAAGATAGGCTTTGAGCCTAGGCATGTATTAATTTTAATCTCATGGCCTGTAATAATTAATTGAGTAGTGGATGCATATCTGAATGAGACCCATGTGACTACGATATAGTCTGAATATTTCTTTACGTTGGAATATTGTGTGGATGGCTGGATATGTTTATAAATGTGTTTTCTACAGGTTTTATAACTAGTCGATAACTTGGTATGTCCTATTTACAAACGGGACCATGCCGAATTTTATAAAAATATCTTCAAAAGAATTATTTTATCAAACATCCACCAAATTTGGCTTTAAAAATGGTTTTCTTACTACTTAATTAATGGCCCCCATTTCGGGTCGTTACAGAGTGGTATCAGAGCTGGCTAGTAGATCCACATGGGTACATCAAGATATAATGATCGAAATGAGAATAGAATAATGCACATTCATTGCATGCCTGTTCGGCTAAGATTTGCATATGCATCTTATTGCATGGTAGAGTTGTAAAGATGCATGTACTCGCTGCAGATTAGCGAGAGGTTGCATTTAGGATGAGAAATCCTATTGAGGACTTGGGTATATAAATGTGTAGGAACACACGTATATTTGCATATTGGATTGGTCATCACCGATAGATTTTTGGGAGTTGAGTGCATAGTATATGCATCATTTGTAGCCTAGAGTTTTGGGCTTTATGTGAACTTCATATGAGAGTTAGAATGTCTAATCGTTTAGGACATCCCTTACTTCCTTTATGGTTTTCGAGACTGAGTCTATAAAGTCGGGGCTTAACATGCGTATTTTTCCCTTGGTATTATGGGTGACTGGTGATTGCCATGTATTATTGATCTTGTCAACTGGAGATTATCAGATATGATAATCTATGTATTGATATGTTGGTTGTGCTCTGCACAATGTTTATTTAATTAGTTGGACTTTAGAGGTCCATATCGCTATGGATCCAATCTCTTTTGGTTTGAAGGCGGTTAGCCTTGAATGTTGTTAGGTGAATGTAATATATATTTAGCCATATATATATTGGATGATTTGTAATGATTGGGATTGTTGACACGACGATGCGTGATGTCGTGATGTGTGTGATATGTATATATATATTGTGTGCATGGTGGTACTCGTATGAGTACTAACCCTTGTTTGTATTGAGATGCGTGGGTTTCACAAATTGTGATGTGATTGGAATGTTGCTGTGACGAGTATGTGTTTTGGGTTGATGGAGTATACCTATGTGTATCTCTATTGTGAGATATACGTATGTATACATATTGGTTTGTACCTATATGGTTGCTATAGAGCAGCTTTGTTGTAAGCATAGAATGTGATGTGTAACCTTTGTGCCGATGTGATATTCGTGCTGTGGTGATATACAAGTTGACTTGTATATCTGATGTGAAATTTTGTGATGAATTGTATGTATATGTTTGGGATATATGTGCGTAAGGCACATATGTTGTCTTCATTGAGCTCGGACGCGCTCAATTGTTAACGATATAGTTAGATGGAGATATTTTGATGATAGGTTCTTTGTAAGAACCTTAGTTCGTTTGAAAGAGTTATATGGAAAACTCATGATTGGGTGTGAATTGTAATGTTTGATGTGCATCGTAGCTTTGAAGACTGTTTGGTCTTTTGTGTTTGTAATGCTTGTTGATATTGGTGAGTGACACCAATTGTGTTGTGATTTTGTATTGATGTGTGCTTACTTATGAGCTAACCATGATAGTTAGCTTCACTTATGCTTGTGCTTGGTGGATATTCCACATTTGCTTGTTTTGTTTTATAACGAGTTGTCATTACCTTGAGTGTGTTGAAATTCGGGGACGAATTTCCTATTAGGTGGGGGGATTGTGAGGACCCGTTTCCTTAATAGGGATTATTACGGCTTAATGTATGATTAGCGTAGTTAATCCCTTGATTTGTTGGATAACCCCATGTATGGGTAATCTATGTGTATGATAATATAATTTTATTTGTGATTTGATGCTCGTTTTTATGCATCAAGTGTTTTAAGTGCGTGTTTGGCCTTATTTGCAGCTTCGGGTCTAAGCTGTTGAAATTTGGCTAAGTGTTGGGAAAAAAAAATGAATTTTCGTAAATCTTCGTTTTAAAGGATAATTTTTTGCGGTAATGGGAGTTTATAATATTATAAGACATTGGTGATTTTATGGGATTTTATTAGCATGTTTGGATTGGTTTCCTCACATGTTTGTTTTAGGAAAATCTGTCGGGAGACGGATTTTGTACTAAAATTTCGAAATGAGATTTTGATATATTGGGTATTTGATTTTTCTGATATTTTATTTGGATTCAAATGGGGGGTTATTTGCTTATTTTCATTAAATAACTTAAAGTAAAAGAAAGAAGAAAAGAATGGAGAACTTAAATGTTTTGAATGAAAATAAGACTGTGGAGTGTATTCTGCCTGTTTGAGTCGACTGAAGTGTGATTTCAGTCGACTGAATTACACAGAAGCTGAGGAGCTCCAATTCTGGGATTTTCAGTTGACTGAATCCTCAATTCAGTCGACTGAATTGTCATTTCAGTCGACTGAATTGCTAAATGAGTCGACTGAATTAGGTCTGAAGGCTTATTTTTGCTGAAATGACGCATGTGCCCTCTGAGGTTATAAAACCCCTCAACCCCGACTTGTAACCCTCATTCCTGCATTTTAGAGTGAGAGAGAGAAAGAGTGAGCTTGGGAGAGCTCTTGGGGTGTACGAAGGAGAGAGAGAGAGTTTCTCTCTCTACTTTTGCTTGGATTTCAAGCATAAGGGTTTGGATTTCAACATTTCTAGCTTGGATTCTCTCATGGTTTACCTCTATTTCAGATTTGAGAGGTAATTTCTCATGTATAAGGCTAGGGTTTGCATTTCATTTGGATTTTAGTTTACATATCCTCATATCTTGTGTTTATTCATGTGATTTGTGAGGTTTGGTTGCATCTTGGAGTTGGAATCTCCGTTCACTTCATCAAGCATGGCATTTGGAAGCTAGGGCTTGCTTTTGGGAAGCTTTCATGTGCATCTTAGGCCTGATCTACATGTCTATGGCAGTGGTATTGCATTTTCATCACTCATCATTGAGGTAGGGGACATTTTCTCATTTTAAACCCTTGTTGCAGGGGGGTTTGGGTATAATCATGTAGTTTTACATGTATTTGGTAGTTTTTGGCATAAATATCATGCATGGGGTATTTATTTGCTAGGTTTTACAAATTGTGGGAAACCTAAGGTTTGATTCACATTATTTTGTCATAAAAATGTTGTTTTTGAAATCATTCATTTGGAAATGATTTATGGAAGTTATTTATTGTGATTTTTATGAACCCACCTATTATATGGTTTTCTAAGAACAAACCTATTATGTGGTTTTGGAAAATTTATATATAATTTTCCAGATTATGTGAGAATTATGAAATTGGTAAATGAAAAGAAAAGTGGTAATGATATGGATATGGTGATGAGGGCTACTGGAGACAGGATTACTGCGGTCCCAAAGGAACGGGACGTCTTGCTGTGTCTTCCTATCCTTTAGTCCTGGGCTATGTGCCCGAATATGAGGTTACTTTCTGGTCCAAATAGGATCATAGTGTTTCCTCATGATGGGGTTACTTTCTGGACCAGGTAGGATCCATAGTGTTTCCCCTTATTTTCCGCGCGCGAGGGCCCCGCATGACCTGGGGAGGATTTATCAGTTTGAAAGACTGATGTTATGGATTGCCGGATATGGCGGTTGATGATTATTGGCTTATAAGGCCGTGATATGGAATTTGGAGAGAATGATAATGAACTTTAAATAACTTGAGTTATTTCTTACCTTTTTAAAGATAAAGAGGGGTGTTGGTATCAAATGATTTAAACTTCCGCAGTTTATTTCTTTATAAATGTATCGGCTTCATTTACTGAAAAATTATATTGCAAACTAATCAATGGTTTTGCAGGGATCTTGAAAAGTATATAAATTATGGTTTTTAAAACCTTGGGATTATTGTGAGAAATGTTTTCCTACTGAGCATGTGGCTCATACCCCTACAGTTTTCTTGCAGGTCGTATTTTCAAAGCTAAATTGACCTTGGGTTTTGGGAGCGCATCGACATGGTTGCATTCATGTAGAAAGTATTTAAGATAGGCTTTGAGCCTAGGCATGTATTAATTTTAATCTCATGGCCTGTAATAATTAATTGAGTAGTGGATGCATATCTGAATGAGACCCATGTGACTACGATATAGTCTGAATATTTCTTTACGTTGGAATATTGTGTGGATGGCTGGATATGTTTATAAATGTGTTTTCTACAGGTTTTATAACTAGTCGATAACTTGGTATGTCCTATTTACAAACGGGACCATGCCGAATTTTATAAAAATATCTTCAAAAGAATTATTTTATCAAACATCCACCAAATTTGGCTTTAAAAATGGTTTTCTTACTACTTAATTAATGGCCCCCATTTCGGGTCGTTACATAATGCTTTGCTCCTCACAGTAGAGAAGCAACTCATCTTCCCTCTCACTCATATTACGCAACGTGTAATAGTTAATTTAAAAAAATACGGATATGTGAATGCAGATACGTGGACACGTGAATACAAATATATAGACACATAAACATATTCATTTTGATACATAAACATATATATATTGATACATAGATGCATGTCTATAATAATATAACATAGGGATACATAAACATAATCAATTCTCATTTGTTTGTTATACACGTGACATAATATAAGTGGGAGGGAAGAGTAATTGCTCCTCCACTGTGAGGAGCCAATTATTATCTCCTTTTTTTGGGGGGTTATCTTATGGCTAGAGGACAAGGCAAACAACTAAAATCTTTCCGTTTTTTTCTTCTTCTTTTTTTTCTTTTTTGTGTTCAAGACAACTAAAATCTTCTTTATCCAACATTAGACCCGGATTCCATGCATGTTTAACCCGTAATTAAGGTTGTTGGGAGTAGGTCCAAAGTTTATTACTCGCATTTCCCTAAAAGATAAAGTCTTCATACCTCTAATTAAGGATGCCAAAGAACCAAGCCCGTAAGGGCTCGTTTGAATTTATTTGATTATCAATCGAACCAACCTTAATATACTCTTGCGAAGTTTAGGCTTGATTAGCGCTTGAATAGGTTCATGGCCATGGTATAGTCACATATGATGCCGGAGCATCCCATGCTAGTGCATCAAGTGGTCAGTCCAAAATTATTGCCCCAAAGAGCCAATTCTAGTAAAATTCGCACTGCTGAAGCAGGACAGTCAGCTTGGACATGTCTCAATAAAACGGTCATAATTTTGTTCACGGGACTTGAAATCGCGAACCGTTTGTTGGGTTTGAAACTAGAGTCGAAGGGTTTCGAAAGCATATAAGGCTCATTAGCTTAATCATCCTGAGCACATTCAGATTTAAGGAAGAACAGAAACTATTTTCTTAGGCTGCAGAATTCTTGTTTCTTCGACTTTGGGTTTTGATCTAGCTTAATTTATTCCTTTTGCTTGCTATAATTTCGAGAATGGTAGTTCTTTAAGTCATATTTTAAGTCCCTAAGACTCTCTTTAATTTTCAGTTAGGTGTTATTTAATTTTCAGTCAAAGTTAGCTTCGCTATGTTGCCCTTCTTGCTTGGAAATTGTGTTTGTCTTGAAACTATAGCCATTGCTAGAGGGTTGTTCCATGCTAAGGTTGTTTAAAACTTTTAGTCTTGTATTGGAAAAGGAGTTTTAGAGAATTTGAATGAGAATTTAGCCTTTAGCTTTCTAAAAAGAAAGAATTCTTCTTGTTCTATTGATCTTATCCCTTTGGTGGATTCTTTTGTCTGGCGAGCTTGGGTTTTCTGAGTTTTCTCTTGTGTTTCCTCTTCTTTCTCCATGTTTCTAGCGTCAACATGCAATTAATCAATTTTTATGACTTATTATTATCTTAATTAACGAATTGGGCACTAATAACCTTGTACACAATTCGATTAAGAATATACCCATTTACTCATAGGGGTGTTAATGGTTTAGGTTAAAACCGAGAACAAATAAATTAGTTTGGTTTTGGTTTTGGTTCTAATTTTAAAAAACCAAATTAAATTGGTTTGGTTTTGGTTATCATTTTTAAAAAAACCAAATCAAACTGAAAAAACCCAAAAAAAACCGAAAAAATTGAAAAATATAATATACATATACGGTTATGTTCCCATCAGCACGTGTTGATATAAGTTATATCAGCATTATGCATTAGGAGTTGTAGCCCTTGCATTGGTCCAGTGTACCTCATATCCCACTAATGCACAAAGTGTAACCCCTAATGCAGGTGCTAATATAAGTTATATCAGCATGTGCTTACCTGATCATCATTCATATATATATATATATAGGTAATACCGTAGTAGGAATACAAAACCTACTGAGTTAATAGTCAAATTAAAGTTCGCTACTTTGCTCTCAACCTCCTAGCTAGCTCCCCCACCTCTCGCTCTCTGTTTCCATTTTGATATAATGTTTAATGCTTTTTGTAGTTGCTAATGTAATGCTTTAAAACTATTTTTATTTGGAGTTTGGATCGTTATTTTTCCATTTTTTTAGGGGTAAACAATTATCCATAATGATTTGTTACTAATTAATAAGTTAAAACCAAAACTGAATCGAACCAAACCAAACCGAATTTTTTTATTTGGTTTGGTTTGGTTTTTTTATAGTATGGTTTGGTTTTGGTTTGGTAAGAAAAAAACTAAAGTACTATGGTTTAATTTGAAATCTACCCTAAAACTGAACTACGAACACTCCTACCATTTAGTATTCATTAGATGTCTTGTCCTAATAATTTAATCACGGTTTGAATTTAATTAATATCATAACCTTAATAACGTCATATTTCGGGATTTTCATGCAAGTCATGCAGCACATGCTCAACTTATCAATATCATTTGATTGACATTGTATGCCACATCAGCCGCCACATAGATTGCACAAATTTCTCATACTTTCAATCCTAACAGAACATCATAGGGGCATAGTGGAAAGAGAACAACACTTCTACTAATTTGAAGATTCCCACAAAATATGTTAAGTGAAGTCAAACAAGCAGCCCACATTAACCTAGGTACAAAGTTTTAGTGCACATCCATACTGTCTAAACAATAGGTCAAGCTAGCGATTGACTGCTTAGATGTGTACTAAAAATTTCAACACTCTTGGGAGGATTTGGCTCTGTACTGTAAACAGAGATGTTAGACAGCTTTTGGAAATAATTGGGAAAAGTAAGGGCAAACCAACATCCTGCATCAGCTAGAGAGAACTTTTGTTAATGGGGAAGCAATGGACAAACCATGGGTATCAATGTTTTTTCATAAGTTTAAACCCCAAATCACTCGCTTACCAACAAGATGATCAAATCATCAATGAATACTATGTTTATTGGCTTGGTTTATTGATCGATGAATATGTCATGATGGTAGAAAACCGAAAAAGGAAATTTTTTTAAAAAAAATGTAAATTTTTCTTTTTTCCCACACCAACAAAAAAAAAAAAAAAAATGTAAATGTCACATCAACCAATAGATAAAAGTACACCTAGAATAAAAGGTAAATTATAAAAATAAAAAATAAAAAATAAAAAATAAAACTTTTCTTATATAAATAAAAAAATCTATGCAATGTCTCCCTCAATAAAGTTTTAAAAGAAAAATTGAGTGAAAAAAATACTATAGAAATAAGTGAATATTGAGCACATGAGATAGATATAGTGTTTTTTACCCAATTTTCACTTAACTTTTCATCCAAAACTGAACAAAAAAACCAAACATTAGGAGATTTCTTGTAATATACCCTAAAATAGTTTATAATCAAAAGAAACTAAAGAATGGTCCAAAAACGCAATCCAAACCCAATAAGAACTGAATTAATGAATTAGGCACTAATAACCTTATAAACAGGTCAATTAAGAATATATACATTCAATATTCATCAAACGCCATGCCCTGATAATTTAATCACGCTTTGAATGTAATTAATATCGTAATCTCAATAATGTCATATTTCAGCCTTCGGGATTTTCATGCGAGTCATATTCAACTTATCTATATCGTTTAATTGACATTGTATGCCCCATCAGCCGCCACATAGATTGCACAAATTTCTCATACTCTCAATCCTAACATAACATCATAGGGGCATAGTGGACAGAGCAACACTTCTACTAATTCAAAGATTCCCACAAAATATGTTAGAGTCAGGTCAAACGAGCAACCCACATTGACTGCTCTGTACTGTCTAAACAATAGATCAAGCTAGCGATTGACTGCTTAGACGTGTACCGAAAATTTTAACACTCTTGGGGAGATTTGGCTCTGTACTATAAACAGAGATGTTAGATAGACAACTTTTGGAAATAATTGAGAGAAGTAATTAAGGGCAAACCGACATCCTGCATCAGAGGGAGTTAGAGAGAGCTTTTGTTAATGGGGAAGCAATGGACAAACCATGCACCCCTTAATATTGATATCAGTTTTTAGAGCGTACGTTTTAGGATATTATTGGTGTATAAAACAATGTCCAACCAACAACTATCGATCCCATGCCAATAACAATTAACCTTTCAAACCCAAAATAAAATAAGGAAAATACTATGTTTTTCTTTACTGTTTCTTTTTTTTTCTTTTTTTTTAAACAATTAAAGGAAGATTATAGAACCTATCCTTATCACTAACCTCCTTTATTTTAATAAATGGGTATCAATGTTTTTCCGTAACTTTAAACCCGAAATCACTCACTTAACAAATGAGGCAAATGCCATTAGGCTATTAAATCATTGATACTATGTTTATTAGTGTGGTTTATCGATCAATGAATGTGTTAGGATGGTAGAAAACCGAAAAAAAATAATAATAATAAAAATAAATAAAAACTGTAGGGAAAAAAAATAATGTAAATGCCACATCAACCAATTGATAAAAGTACACCTAGAATAAAAGGTAAATTAGAAAAAAAAAACTTTTCTTATATAAAGAAAAAATGGATGATTGAGTGAAAAAAATACTATAGAAATAAATGAATATTAAGTACATGAGATAGATATATTGGTTTTTTAGTGTTTTTCACCGAATTTTCACTTAATTTTTCATCCAAAACTTAACTCAGAGTTGGACATTGTATCGATTTTTTTTTTTTTTTTACTTTTTGGGGGAATACATTTAAAAAAAAAAACCCAAACATTAGGAGATTTCTCGTAATATACACTAAAATAGATTATAATCAAAAGAAACACAAGAATGGTCCCACCAACAACTATCCATCCCATGCCAAAAACAATTAACATTTCAAACCCAAAATAAAATAAGGAAAATACTATGTTTTTCTTTACTGTTTCTTTTTTTTTTTTTTATAACAATTAAAAGAAGATTATAAAATCTATCCTTATCACTAACCTCCTTTATTTTAATAAATGGATATCAATGTTTTTCCGTAACTTTAAATCCGAAATCACTCACTTAACAAATGAGGCAAATGCCACTAGGCTATTAAATCATTGATACTATATTTATTGGTTTGGTTTATCAAGCAATGAATGTGTTAGGATGGTAGAAAACCGAAAAATAAATAATATAAATAAAAATAAATAAAAACTGAAGGGAAAAAAAATAATGTAAATGTCATATCAACCAATTGAAAAAAGTACACCTAGAATAAAAGGTAAATTAGAAAAAAACTTTTCTTATATAAAGAAAAA
The DNA here is from genome assembly GCA_039720395.1 of Liquidambar formosana. Taxonomy (NCBI): domain Eukaryota; kingdom Viridiplantae; phylum Streptophyta; class Magnoliopsida; order Saxifragales; family Altingiaceae; genus Liquidambar; species Liquidambar formosana. Next base: position 39,182,476 of record CM077823.1, on the reverse strand, counting down.
ATCGATGATTGAGTGAAAAAAATACCATAGAAATAAGTGAATATTAAGTACATGAGATAGATATATTGGTTTTTTAGTGTTTTTCACCCAATTTTCACTTAATTTTTCATCCAAAACTTAACTGAGAGTTGGACATTGTATCGATTTTTTTATTTATTTTATTTTTTGCAGGAATACATTTTAAATATAAATAAAAAAATTAAAAAAAAAAAACCCCTAACATTAGGAGATTTCTCGTAATATACCCTAAAATAGATTATAATCAAAAGAAACACAAGAATGGTCCAAGAACGCAATCCAAACCCAATGAGAACTGAATTAAAAATTTGTCTCCCACAAACACATAATTCACCTTAAATTTTTGTTCCCTTATTTATTACAAGTATTTCACGAAATAAATTAACTCATCACATAACTTATACAAAATATATATCTTCTTCAATTCGCCATTCTCTTAAAACAGCGGAAACTGCAAGCGACAATTCGGCACTGCAGTCAGTTGAATCGCCCTAGGAGCTGTAAGCCCAAACACATCGTTCATGTCAAGCTCACTAGGCTTCATCCCATCAGGTAATTCCCACTTAAAACAATGGAGAAGATGAGCCACAGTCAGTTCTAATGCATACAGTCCAAGTTGCATACCTGGGCATGATCGTCGACCCGACCCAAATGGGAGGAACTCAAAGTTGCTCCCTTTGAAATCTGGTGCACCATCTTTGAGAAACCTAGAGGGTTTGAACGTGTCTGGTTCGTCCCAAGCCGTCTTGTCTCGCCCAATAGCCCATGCATTGACCATGACGCGGGATCTAGCCGGAATTGAATACCCGGTGACAATGCTGTCCTCGGCGGTCTCATGGAGGAGAAGCGGGATTGGTGGGTGAAGACGGAGAGCCTCCTTGATGGCGCATTTGAGGTAGGAGAGTTTATCGAGATCGGATTCATGAACACTCCGATCCAAACCCACGACGTCGACGAGTTCCTGCTGTACTTTCTTGAGCTCTTCTGGGCTCTTCATTAGCTCTGCCATAGCCCATTCAATTGCAGATGCAACAGTTTCTGTTCCACCAAACATCACGTCCTGTAACAGTACCCAGAATGAAGATAATTAAGCTTTAATTAGGTGTTGTTTGGCTTGCATTTTAAAAGTATTTTCCCCGCAAAATCAATGACATTTTTGCTTCTATAAGGAAAGTACTTTGAAAAATGTTAGACAATTGATGCCCTATTTCAAGGAAGAAAATGCAATAAAATAATGAGACTATATATCCTTAAATTTCTTCCCAAATTCATGATTTCAAATAACGTGGCATATTGATAATAAACTATTTTTACCTCACTATTCAATTTCAAATTCAAAATTCGAAGTTGTGGGCAGTTATGTTACCAGTTGCCACATAATTTGGAATGATGGATTCGGAAATCAAATTTGGGATAAGTAGCATTTTCAAAAAATAAGTTTTAGGGTTCTGATTTTCCCTTCTTCTTTTGTTCTTTTTTTTTTTTTTTTTTTTTTTTTTTTGTGGCCTTTTTGATTCTGTACCATGATGAGAGCTTTGATGTTATCCCTAGTGAACGTGATGGAAGACTGAAAATTGTCCGAACCACTTTTATGCACATCTTCAGTGTAAAAAGCCATCAATTCATCAACCATGTCTCTATCTGCCTCCGAATCCTCTGCGCCATTCTTGTTGTCCTTCTTTGCTATGTGATCATCGATGATTTTATCAATGAACCCATCGAGCGATCCTCGAGCCATGGCCAGTCTCTTGTAGAATTCCTGTCCATGGGTCCAACGCAACCAAGGTATAAAATCCGAAATATTGACGGCACCGAAAAGTTTCGAGAATTCCTGCAATATCTTCACGAAGTCATTCTGTCCTTCACGCGAATACGATCCAAATGCAGCCCGAAACGTTATGTTCCTCGTCAGGGCAAACACCAATTCCCCAATATTAACTGGTGACCCAATTTTCGCCGCGACAACTTGAATCAATGAGTCCACCTCTTCTCGAACTGATGCCCATGACTCGGCTCGTTTCCGGCTGAAGAGCCTCATAACGCATATCTTTCTGGTTTGCCGCCAGAACGGACCATAGTCAGCGAAGGCCATGTCGGCCCGATCATAAGTCAAGTAGCTAATGGACGTGGTGGCAGGTTTGTTGGAGAAAACGTTGTCTTGAACTTGAAGAACCTCACGAGCAATCTCCGGCGTGGACACCACAGCCATGTGTAACCCACCCATCTGGAGATGGAATAGACCACCATATTTCTTAGCAAGTTTTGCAAGGCCACGGTGAGTCAGTTGGTCCACCATGAGCATGTTACCAATCACCGGCAACCCTTTTGGTCCCGGCGGGTAGGGAAGTTTTCGACTGGACCGGAAAATGAAACCCATGCATAACAGTAGAGGAAAAACGAAGAAGAAGAACATGGGCAAGGATTGCAGGGCTTGGAGAGGAGAATCCATGGCTATGCAAACCCAATTAATGTGGTTGGTGATCTAAGTTAATGGGTACTTATAGGCTTTGTGAGTGCATTTATAGAGGTTGATTTGTTCTATTCAAAGACACCCTATTGATAGAAATGGAAAAGCATTTACTTGGATGTATCGTTGGGCTACAGAGGGAGATCCTAAATATACATCTCCCACATCAAGATGTTTTGATCATGCCATATTGCCATTCCCTTAAGTCCAACATCATTGACCTCAACGTGCAAAGAGGAACAGCAAACACGTGTTCAACAAGCGGTCGTGATTTTGCAATTAGGAACAATAGACACATATTCCTGTGTTTTTTATTTCTCCGCGTAAAATCTTTTATTATTGTAACTGACCCACCAGTATATATATATATATATATATATATATGGAAAACATAATTTCTCAAAATGCCCTATGCTCCTATCCTATACAAACCGGTCGGCGAGATTAGTGCGGGACATCCCTAGATTAGACTAGTCATACGACCTAAACTTGTCTTCATCAAAACCGCCGGATGTCATTAATTGGTCTGCTTTCTTTCTTTTTTTCTTTTTTTTTTTTCCCTTATTCTTCTGGTAGAGAAAAAATTATTTAACAACCAAAACAATGGTACTAGAAGGCTGGATCATTAGTCCAAACCCAGGTAGAATTAATCTCATAGCCTAGACTTTAATTTTTACATTTTTTTTTCCAGAAAAATAATTTTCAATTCCTTATTTCCTAGACCAATTAAAGTTACAAATCCACTAATCTGAGATTTGAAAATTTCAGGCAGTGACCTATTTAATATATATATATATATATATATATATATTACAAGGCTTTGAAATTCATTTAATACTAGCAAAGCGTGCCCTTAATTGGGACTTTTAATTGGTGGTTGTGTTTTTCAGATTCTTGTGATAAATCCTATATGGTAACAAAATAAGTATAGATTCATAAGAATATTTCAGAATGGCTGGTTTATCAGGAAAGAAATCAGGACCATTAATTGGTTTTACATTGGTAAGCTGATTGATGAGGTGTCTGTCATGGATTGATAAATATGAAAAAAAGGAAAATGACGAAAATGGTGGATCAAAATAAAAGAAATCCCAAATAAAGGGCCAAATCTTCCTTATTCCATTAAAAATGGTCGTAATAGAATTTAATACCCATAAGAGGGGATCTACCATCTACTATTTTATAATACTCATTCTACCCTTCTCTTTTTTTACCTTTTCTTTTTTTCTATCCCACCTAAATGCTATTCTCTACGTTAAAGTATCAAACTCATCCATTCCCTCCTAATTTATAAGTGTCAAAAAATAATTCAAAAAGACCAATTATATATTTGTCTTTCAACTAAAATAATAATCATTTATATACTTGGATTTGAAAAATAAAAAAATTATTTTATTTTTTCCAGTGGTTATATAACATCCTTGCAAATGGTAGTTTCCAATACCCTATAAGTGATAATAAATAGAGAACCAATTTTTTTTTTTCCCTCTTTCTCAACACTAAAGAGGAATATTAGGGTTAAATTTTATTTAATAAGGTAAGGGGAGAGTAGTCTTTGAGAGGATTGGGTTGGAGTAAAAAAAAAGGAAATTTACTTAAATGGTATAATAGAGTAATAGACATTTGATCCCAAATCCCCTCTTTTTAAAATTAAAATTCATTATTGCCACTTTGAATGGAATATGAGAGTTTTTAACCATTTTTTTAAGATTACTTTTATTTTGACCCACCATTTTGTCATTTTCCCCATGAAAAAAGACCCCCCCAAAAAAAATCACTTAATTTTTCATCCAAAACTTAACAAAAAAACCAAACATTAAGAGATTTCTCGTAATATACCGTAAAATAGATTATAATCAAAAGAAACTAAAGAATGGTCCAAAAATGCAATCCAAACACAATAAGAACTGAATTGATGAATTAGGCACTAATAACCTTATACACAGATCAATTAAGAATAAATACATTTAGTATTCATCAAACGCCATGCCCCGATAATTTAATCACACTTTGAATGTAATTAATATCGTAATCTTTAAAATGTCATACTTCAGCCTTTGGGATTTTCATGCAAGTCATATACTTATCTATATCGTTTAATTGACATTGTAAGCCAGATCAATCGCCACATAGATTGCACAAATTTCTCACGCTTTCAATCCTAACATAAATTTGAAGATTCCCACAAAATATGTTGAATCAAGTCAAACGAGCAGCCCACATTGACTGCTCTGTATAGGTCAAGCTAGCGATCGACTGCTTAGACGTGTACTGAAAATTTTAACACACTTGGGAGGATTTGGCTCTGTACTATATACGGAGATGTTAGATAGACAGCTTTTGGAAATAATTGGGAGAAGTAAGGGCAAACCAACATCCCGCATCAGAGGGAGTTAGAGAGAGCTTTTGTTAATGGGGAAGCAATGGACAAACCATGCACCCCTTAATATTGATATCAATATTTAGAGCGTTTTAGGATATTAGATATAGCACACGTGCGTTGCACATGAAGATTTTTAAATAATATTAGTTATACAAAATAAAAAATACATGAACATTTTATATTTTTTCATAAATATTTTTAAAGATAAACATTTTATATTTTTTTATATTTTATATTTTATATTTTAAGGTATGTGTTTTAGAATTATAATTTCCATATTCCTATATATTTCTATTTATCATATAGGAATTATAGTTTCTATTTCCTTTGAATTCCTATTTGTGTTTTATATATTAAAGTATGTGTTTTAGAATTATAGTTTCCATATTGCTATATTTCCTATATGTGCAGAAGGTTGGGTAATTGTGTATTTAAAAATTAAAATAAGGGTATATTAATCGATCAAAAGTTTTTCTTACACTCATCTTTTTATAGGTAGTATAGATTATTGGTGTATAAAACAATGTCCAACCAACAACCATCGATCCCATGCCAATAACAATTTACCTTTCAAATCCAAAATAAAATTAGGAAAATACTGTGTTTTTCTTTACTTTTTTTTTTTTAACAATTAATTGATAGAAAATTATAGAATCTATCCTTATCACTAATCTCCTTTATATTAATAAATGGATATCAATGTTTTTCCATAACTTTCAACCCAAAATTAGTCACTTAACAAATTAGGCAAATGTCATCAAGTCATTGATACTAGGTTTATTGGTTTGGTTTATCAATCAATGAATGTGTTAGGATTGTAGAAAACCCGAAAAAAAAAATTTTTTTTTAAATAATGTAAATGTCACATCAACCAATTGATAAAAGTACACCTAGAATAAAAGGTAAATTAGAAGAAAAAAAAAAAAAAAAAACACTTTTCTTATATAAAGAAAAAATCGATGATTGAGTGAAAAAAATACTGTAGAAATAAGTGAATATTAAGCACATGAGATAGATATATTGTTTTTTTAGTGTTTTCCACCCAATTTCCACTTAATTTTTCATCCAAAACTTAAGTGGACACTGTATCGATTTTTTTTATTTTTTTTATTATTATTTAGGGGAATACATGAAAAAAAAAAAAAAAAAAAAAAAAAAACCAAACCAAACATTAGGAGATTTCTTGTAATATACCATAAAATAGATTATAATCAAAAGAAACTCAAGAATGGTCCAAGAACACAATCCAAACCCAATAAGAACTGAATTAAAAATTTGTCTCCCACAAACACACAATTCACCTTAAATTTTAGTTCCCTTATTTACTATGAGTATTTCACGAAATAAACACATCACACAACTCCTACAAAATATCTTATTCAATTCGCCATTCACTTAAAACAGCGGACACTGCAAGCGACAATTCGGCACTGCAATCAGTCGAATCGCCCTAGGAGCTGTGAGCCCAAACATATCGTTCATGTCAAGCTCACTAGGCTTCATCCCATCAGGTAATTCCCACTTAAAACAATGGAGAAGATGAGCCACAGTCAGTTCTAATGCATACAGTCCAAGTTGCATACCTGGGCATGATCGTCGGCCCGACCCAAATGGGATGAACTCAAAGTTGCTCCCTTTGAAGTCTGGTGCACCATCGTTGAGAAACCTGGAGGGTTTAAACATGTCTGGTTCGTTCCAAGCCGTCTTGTCTCGGCCAATAGCCCATGCATTGATCATGACGCGGGATCTAGCCGGAATTGAATATCCGGTGACAATGCTGTCCTCGGCGGTCTCATGGAGGAGAAGCGGGATCGGTGGGTGAAGACGGAGAGTCTCCTTGATGGCGCATTTGAGATAGGACAGTTTATCGAGATCGGATTCATGAACACTCCGATCCAAGCCTACGACGTCGACGAGTTCCTGCTGTACTTTCTTGAGGTCTTCTGGGCTCTTCATTAGCTCTGCCATAGCCCATTCAATTGCAGATGCAACAGTTTCTGTTCCACCAAACATCACGTCCTGTAACAATACCAAGAATGAAGATAATTAAGCTTTAATTAGGTGTTGTTTGGTTTGCATTTTAAAAGTACTTTCCTTGCAAAATCAATGACAATTTTGCTTCTAAAAGGAAAGTACTTTGAAAAATGTTAGACAATTGATGCCCCATTTCAAGGAAGAAAATGCAACAAAATAATGAGTCTATATATCCTTAAATTTCTTCCCAAATTCATGATCCCAAATAACGTGGCATATTGATAATTTATTTTTACCTCACTGTTCAATTTCAAATTCAAAATTCGAAATTATAAACTGTTACGTTGCCAGTTGCCACATCATTTGAGATGCTGGACTTGAAAATCAAATTTGAGATAAGTAGCATTTTTAAAAAATTAGTATGATCCCGCGCAATGCGCAGGGAATCATAAACAATACATCCGCACTCACATATAATGCATGCTTGACTGCTTGTTGTTTCTATTAAATACACGTTTATATAAAGATGGTGCATGCTAGGAAAGGGGTTTTTTTTCATTCAATGTTAACAATGTTAAAATCGAAGAACCAAAAAAAAAGAGAGATGAGAGGTTTGAAATTTGAATTGGGTTTTGCTGTATGATGGGAGGGAAGGAGGCAGAAGAGAGGAAAGGAGCAGAGAGGAGAAGAAGCCTTACGGAAACGGAAGGAAAGGAGAAAAAAAAACAACAACAGAAGAGAGGTGGGAGAGGTGGGTTTGTTGGTGGGTGAATGGATAAGAGAGGGGAAAGGGTGTGTCCTTGGAAATTGAAAAGCAAGCAAAAAGTAAAAAATTAAAAAATTAAAAAATAAGAGAAGTGGGTTTCTAATAGCTGATGGGAGAGGAAAGAACGGAAGAAATTGAGGAGGAAGGGGAGAGAGAGATAAATGGATAGGACTGCTGATGTCATTTTTGTGGGGTCAAAGTAAATGAGGGTGAAGGATTTTGGAGGGAGTAATTGTGAGAAATCCAACTCACCAATGGATGAGGATGAGGTAAGCATAACTCTTAATTATAATATAAGAATAGATAAGTTCTAGGGTTCTGATTTTCCCTTCTTTCTTTCTTTTTTTCTTTTTTTTTTTTTTTTTTTTTGGGTGGCCTTTTTTATTCTGTACCATGATGAGAGCTTTGATGTTATCCCTAGTGAACATGATGGAAGACTGAAAATCGTCCGAATCACTTTTTTGCACATCTTCACCATAAAAAGCCATCAATTCATCAACCATGTCTCTATCTGCTTCCGTCTCCTCTGCGCCATTCTTGTTGTCCTTCTTTACCATGTGATCATCGATGATTTTATCAATGAACCCATCGAGCGATCTTCGAGCCATGGCCAGTCTCTTGTTGAATTCCTGTCCATGGGTCCAACCCAACCAAGGTATAAAATCCGCAATATTGAAAGCACCGAAAAGTATCGAGAATTCCTGCAATATCTTCACGAAGTCATCCTGTCCTTCACGCCAATACGATCCAAATGCAGCCCGATACGTTATGTTCCTCGTCAGAGCAAATACCAATTCCCCAATATTAACCGGTGACCCAATTTTCGCCGCGACAATTCGAATCATTGAGTCCACCTCTTCGCGAACTGATGCCCATGACTCGGCTCGTTTCCGGCTGAATAGCCTCATAACGCATATCTTTCTGGTTTGCCGCCAGAACGGACCATAGTGAGCGAAGGCCATGTCAGGCCCGATCATAAGTCAAGTAGCTAATGGCCATGGTGGCAGGGCGGTTGGAGAAAACGTTGTCTTGAACTTGAAGAACCTCACGAGCCATCTCCGGTGTGGACACCACAGCCATGTGTAACCCACCCATCTGGAGATGGAATAGACCACCATATTTCTTAGCAAGTTTTGCAAGGCCACGGTGAGTCAGTTGGTCCATCATGAGCATGTTACCAATCACCGGCAACCCTTTTGGTCCCGGCGGGTAGGGAAGTTTTCGACTGGACCGGAAAATGAAAACCACGCATAACAGTAGAGGAAAAACGGAGAAGAAGAAGAACATGGGTAAGGATTGCAGGGCTTGGAGAGGAGAATCCATGGCTATACAAACCCGATGTGATTGGTGATCGAAGTTAATGGGTACTTACTGGCTTTGTGAGAGCATTTATAGAGGTTGATTTGTTTCTATTCAAGACACTTACCCTGTTGATAGAAATGGAAAAGCATCCATCTGGATGTATAGGTGGGCTACAGAGGCAGATCCTAAAGATACATTCGGCGTACACGTGTTCAACATGGGGCCACGATACATTGGTCTGCTTTCAATTTTTTTTTTTTTTTTTTTTTTTTGTTTTTGGTAGAGAAAAAATTATTTAACAACCAAAAAAATGTACTAAAAGGCTGGAGCCTTGGTACAATTAAACCCGGGTAGAATTAATCCCATGGCCTAGACTTTAATTTTTACATTTTTTTTTCCAGAAAAATAATTTTCAATCCCTTATTTCCTAGACCAATTAAAGTTACAAATCCACTAATCTGAGATATGAAAATTTCAGGCAGTGACATATTTAATTTTTATATAAATTTATTTTTTTTTTTATAAGGCTTTGAAATTCATTTAATACTAGCAAAGCGTGCCCTTAATTGGGACTTTTGGTGGTAACAAAATAAGTGTAGATTCATAAGAATATTTCAGAATGGCTGGTTTATCAGGAAAGAAATCAGGACCATTAATTGGTTTTACAGCTGATCGATGAGGTGTCTGTCATGGATTGATAAATATGAAAAAAAGGAGAATGGTGAAATGGTAAATCAAAATAAAAGAAATTCCAAATAAAGGGCCAAATCTTCCTTATTCCATTAAAAATGGTAATAATACCATCTACTATCATTTAATCCCCAAAAGAGGATATCTTCCGTGTACTATTTTATAATACCCATTCTACCCTCTCTTTTTTACTTCTTTTTTTTTTCTATCCCACCTAAATGCGATTCTCACGTTAAAGTATCAAACTCATCCATTATCTCCTAATTTAAAAGTGTCAAAACATAATTCAAGAAGACCAATTATATATTTGTTTTTCAACTAAAATAATAATCATTTATACTAGTAATTGAGCACACGCAATGCGTGTGCAACACATCTTTCCAAGTGTTCACTTCCATTAGTGGAACTACTATATCAGTTTATAAGTTTTTTAAACCGCGTGTGTATGGGAAGGAGAGAATTAAGGGGAAACAGGGTGTGGTGGGTTTTTTAAAGTTGGTAAAATTACCAAATCATCTCTTAACTTTATTAACTTATAAGGGTATTTTAGTATTTTCAAGTACAGTCCAACCACAAAAGAAATTGCCTTTATATAGTAGTATAGATACTTGGAATTGGAAATTTTTTTTATTTTATTTTATTTTTTCCGATGGTTGGATGACATCCTTGCAAATGGTAGTTTCCAATACCCTATAAGTGATAATAAATAGAGAACTACCTCTCTTTTTTTTCCCTCTTTCTCAACGCTAAAGAGAAATATTAGGGTTAAATTTTATTTAATAAGGTAAGAGGAGAGTAGTCTTTGAGAGGATTGGGTTAGAGTGAAAACATGAAATTTACTTAAATGGTATAATAGATTAATAGACATTGGATCCTAAATCCCCTCTTTTTAGAATTAAAATTCATTATTACCACTTTGAATGGAATATGAGAGTTTTTAACCATTTTTTTAAGATTATTTTTATTTTGACCCACCATTTTGTCAGTTTTCCTATGGAAAAGACCCCGAGAAAAAATATTTTACTATCCATCCAACTTTTGGAAATAAATATGCAGTTAATAGTTTTCCTTTTGGTAAGTAAATAATTGCAAATAATTGGAGGTGGTCTGGCATTCGACCTTTGCTTAATCCTTATAGTCTGCAATGCTGTCATGATAATCATGATCACCTCCCAAGAAGGTTTTGTTCACCTTTTCATTTTACTTTTACCTTTGGGGGAAAATAAACTTCATTTCTTGTCCAAAAAAGAAAAAAGGAGAATAAATTTTGGAGACTGAAAATTGTCTTAATTTTATTTTTAAAAACATAATTATTTTCTTTCTTTAATACCTACTAACCTTTTTTGCCAATTGCAGTCAAAGAAAAATCCCTATTCTCAACATAATTTTTTGAGAAAGGTTCGTTTGCTTCGAACTTAAAAGAATGATTATGAATGCCACATGAGAAAAATAGTCCAGCTCCCCAAAGGAAAATTCTGTGGTTTTGCCCCTGTTCATGTATATCGCTTTGAAGATGATTTTCAAAACCAATATGGACTCATCACGAGGCAAGAAATTGGGTCTACGTCCCACTTATCATGGGCCTAAGCCTCATTTATATTTGATCGGGCCATTTGAGTTAAATGGGTTCACATTCCTGCCTCTAAATCATGCCAGTGTCCTATTTTTATGGGCTTTTTTGGGTTGTCATGTATTAAAATGAAACTCCAAATTTGATCACAACCTTGGTGACCTCGCTAATGAACGAGAGGACAGAGCACAGGTTGGAGTTGGGCCATAATGGGCTGATTTGTTTTTGGTCAGGTCAACCCATGGAGGCTGTAAGCCTGTAATGAACCAATCGCAGACCCTGAAGAACATGTGCTACAATTTTGAACTCTTTGTGGCTTGGGCCTACCATGAGGCCATCTCACCACAGCTCATCTAAAAACAACTAAGGGATTTTTATCACCCCACCCCTTTCCTTTTGGTTTTTAAGATTTCATGAAAAATATAAAAGGTTTTTACAAAAACCGGTGGCTCAATCCATTAGAAAACATCATTTTGAACAACTTTGCAGGAGAAAGTTTTTCCAAAATCTATCATTTAGATAGACTTTTTGACAAAAAATGAAATAAGGGCTATAAATGGCTAAAAAATATATTTAAACAATAGATTTAAGAAAAACTTTCTTCTACAAAGTTGTTCAAAATGATGCTTTTTAGTGGATCTCACAACCGGTTTTCATAAAACTTTTTATATTTTGTATAAAACTTTAAAAACCTAAAGGATGGGGGGTAGGGTGATAAAAATGGGGGGTTGCAATGGCCGTTCCCAACAAATAAAGAGGATGGGTCTATGAACAAGTTAGGTTTCTTTGGACCAATCAGGGCCGGCTATTGAGAATGTCTCATTGGATCAACTTTGTACAGTGAAAAATAATTTCATCACAGTTTCGCAATGGGGAGTAGTGATTCAAGCCATTATTTCCCTAATCTAGGACAGTTACAGGTAACAAGTTTTGATCTTTCTTTTCTATGTGGCACGAAAAAATGATCTTTCTTTTTCTTTTTCTTTTTCCTTTTTTTTTTTTTTTTTAAGGTTTGACAATCAAAGTATCCGAGCCAACTTGCACGTATCTTGACTAATTTCTCTCTAGGTGATCTTAAAGACACACTCCCCTACATCAACTTAATGCATTCAAGAATAAATTCCAGCACGGCGAAAAATGAAACCTAGAATATCCGAGTTTACAGCTCATCCTGAGACCATTTGAACTGACCATCTTGGGCCTCCTTGTAACTTGTTGGCTTTGAAAATGATTTCCAAAGCCCCAAGTCAAGGGTTCAAGGCTTGGTAGAGGAACAAAAAAACGGAAAGATTTGACTGGGCATAAGCCATATAGAAGACTTTAAGAGGTGAACTAATAATTCCTAAAATTTACATTTCAATAAGCAGAAATTTTTTGTCTGTTTTAAGAAAGAAAATTAGGTGAAATTGAACTCACCTGATCCGCTCCTTAATTGGCATAAGTTATGCGAAGCCATAGGTTATGAAAAGCCAAGACAGCTGTTGTTCTCTTCAATTGAGTTAAAGGAGGAATTTTAATGACCATTAAAAATACGTGGTCTTGACTCTTGACTCGGGCATTTAGGGGATGACCTGAGTCAGCCGCCATTAGCTGCTCATAATTTCAGATATTTCGACCACTTGGGCATTCCGCATGACCACGCCACACATCTTTGATGGGTCTATAGCCCACCAATGCAAACTCCTCCTGCACTACAACGCAAAAAAACAGTCTTTCTCTCTCTAAATGCCCTTCATCTTTTATATATATATATATATATATATATATATAGCCCTAATCATATCAATACATCCTTACCCAACTTATATCAAAATTATACGGTAGGGGTTGTACTCATGCAATAGTCCAATGTATCCCATAACCTACTAATATACAAAGTATAATTCTTAAAACGAGTATATATCAATACATACTCACCTGATCGTTATATTGATCATAATTTTGATGTTAAATAGGGATTTTTATCCTATCTATGTAAAAGAAAAGTTAGATTTGAAATTTGATTGAACCTTCTGCCTTCTTCATCCTTTTTTTGTTTTCTTTTTTTAATTGAGGCATTCTAACCTATTAGAGCACTCAATTAATCCTCATGTGCATAAATAATTCCCATGTGTCATACACAAAAGCAGTTACCAATATAAATCCTTAAGAGTGGCCCAAAAGTGACGATTCGAACTCAAGACTACTTTATAAAGCATGATCCTTACCATCTTGTTTACCACCCAAAACTAACTCAATCTAATAATATAAATCATATACATAAAGATCATTCGAATAAATGCTATGACCCTTATGTATGATTCGAATGTAAATTTTATTTGAAATTTCAAATAAAATCAAGTATTATATATCTTTCTATATTTATATCAATCTCCTTATACTACTTATAAAAGTCTGTATCTTAAAAGAAAAAAAAAAAAAGATTTATTGATCATTACACCCTTATTTTAAATTTTAAATACTTATTTATCATATATTAACTAATTAAAAATGTTTATTTTCTAACAAAAAAAAAAGGGGGAAAAAAAATAATAATAATATCCATTTTATAAATTCTACACAACCTCTACTATTATACATATCTTTTAATCAACTTCTTATTCCTACCATAACTCCTAACAATAAAAGAATTTTGCTCTATTGTGTTAAACGTCTATTACAACTACTTAAATAGATTTCCATGTTCTATATATATATATATGAGAATTTATTAATTTTTATATATCTTTTATTATTTAAATATTATTCACATGCAACGCATGTGTGCCCATTTTTAATATATATATATTTGATTAGACTTCTTTTCTTTTTTTTTTTTGACTGGCTATATACTATATAGATACTCATACACATAACACAAATGAAAAAACCTACATATGTGACATAGGCTAAAAAAGAACTCAATAACTCACAATGTTAACCCATACTCAACTTTTAAAAAAGTCTAACTTTTTAAAGAAATATGAAACCTTAGACACCCTATATGATTAAGAGTAGAAAATAATTTTACATTCAATTTTTTACATAATTCTCAAGTAGTCCCACCAAATCCAAGTCTTAGAAAAAAAACATCTAAAATAGTAATGAAAGTCCAACAACTTAAGAATCATATAAATAATTGAGTAAAAACATTGTGTCCTTAATACGACCCACATACAAGTGTGTGCATATATATATATATATATATATATAGGTGATCCCATCAGCACGTGCTGATGTAAGTTACATCAGCACTATGCATTGGGGGTTGTACCCCTTGCATTGATTCAATTCTCCTCACATCTCACTAATGCACAAGGTACAACTCCCAATGCAGGTTTTAATATAAGTTATATCAGCACGTGCTTGCCTGATCATCATCCTATATATATATATATATATATATATATATATATATATATAAATTAGCTTTTCAACTCACTACACAGGAAAAAAAAAAAAAACAAAGGCTTTTCAACTGCCATAAAAAAGAATCGTTGAACTGTTTTAAACAATTCAAAAGCGCGTGAGAAGGTAAAATGAATTTGGAAAAATTAAAAGTCAAAAACAACCCACATAAATCAATAGACCTTCTTATAATCCCAACCTCTCTTCTACATTAAACCTGCAAATAAATGTATAAAATTAAAAACACTAATAATAAAAAACCGAAAACTAGACCTCCCTAACTCCCTACAATCCGTTACAAAACCGGCCACCGCAACCAACACCAAAAATGTACAACTGAAGCGTAATCTCAATAGCACGAGTCAAACCGGGTTCAACCCTCCTATCGCATGAGTCTCTAGAGCTAACCTCAAAAGCTCGAAACCATCTGAGCCAACCCGGACTCCGGTCCATTATTCTCCTTCTTTCGCCGCATTTCCAACACTTTCCGGTGACTATTGGAGTGAACCTCACTAGAAAAAGTCGGACTGCAAGCCGGTCTGTACTCGGGAAAAAGCCGACCGGACTTATACCGGACCCCGCAAGCGTTACAGAGTGTTTTCGCACCCAATGGACCGGTTCGCCACTGCGGGGTCTTCTGAACCTGACAATGGCTGCACCGCCGCTGAAACTGGTTTCCCCCATGCCCACCTGACTCACCAGCTTGAACCGCCGGTCTTTTCTTCTGCTTCTTTGCCGGCGGTTTTCCAAGGCTGTGTAAGAACTCCATGGTCTGGGCCGAGTTGGTGAAGAGGAGACAAGGCGTCGAAGAATAAGACCCAGAGGAGGAGGATGAAGATGACGATGACTCAGTGAGTGATGGAGACCCAAGAGACCAAACCCGACCGGTACTCCTCGGCCGTTTGGTTCTCGCCTTGGCAGGAACCGGCGTCGGAAAACAAGGGTGTCTCAGAGAAGCCGGTCTGGAGCCAGTTTTTACCCGTTTTTCTGGCCGGTTCTCGGGTTTCTCCTTGCCGGAGGGACACAAAAGAGAAAATTCTGAGATGGAATCGTCCACGAAGTGAGATAACCATTCAAGGTCCGCCAAATCATCGACCTGTACACAAAAAAAATGGGGATTTTATTATATTTACAATTATATAATACATAAAAATTACGAAAAATACGCTTATATAATTATATATGATAAGAATAAACCGTTTACCGGAACGGCAAGACCGTCGGAGGGGAGCGACCCGAAGTCGTCGGTTGAGGGAAAATTGAAAGAGTTGGAGTTCTCGTTGTCCTGGGAAGAGGAATCAGAAAGAGAGTCTTTTTCTTCTTCGTCTTCTTCGACAGACCCATCTTCGAAATTTCCATTAGACAAGTCCAGAAGGTCGTCCACGAACAAATCTTCGCCGGCGACACTGTTAATTCCGTTCGTTGCAGCCCACAAATCCTCGAGCAAAGCTTGCTGGGTCGATTTCATGGAAATTTGTCGGCGTAGACTGGGTTTCAATGCTCTTGCTTCAATGGCCTCCATTTCTAAAGTTCAAAAAAAACACAAATTTCCATCAAAATTTTCACTTTTTATCTTGGTTTCCAATTTTATAAAGAAATTATTATAATTGTTTAAAATTTACCTGATCAAAGATGAATGGTTGAAGAGGAAGAAGAGAGAGAAGTTGCAGCAGAGGTTGAACGGTTTTGAATAAAAGGAAAGGAGTTTGGTATGGCAGAGCACTAAAATGGGGGGCCGGTTCGTGGGGGAAACAGGTGCTGCGTTAATGGTTTATATTTTTTTCTTTTTTCGTTCATTAATTATATATATAATATATATGGTGTAATGCATTATGGTGCATGGCGATGTACCGAAATCTTTGGTGATGCCAGGGTAAGCTGACTATTCTGGGTCAGGATGAGGTAGGCCACATTTCGGACCGAATCGCACAGATTTTTTATTCTTAAATCGTTGATGACTCACACGTTTGGTCTGGTCCAGCAGAGCACAAACAAAGGAGAACTTCTCAAGTCACAGAGCATCATTCAGCATTAGGTCACAGCCACCTTTAATCTAAAATTTGAATGGGCAAGCCATTCCTATACTTGTCAAAGTTGGAGAGAGGGAACAAAATTTAAACTCAAGACTTTCAAATTGTAATCTTTTAGTTGTTCTATGCATTCCTCCTTTACTCTCCCCATTTATTTATTTATTTATTTTATTTTTTTTTTACATGATATACTAGTAAACTACTTAACATGGTAATTAACATAAGGAAAAAGCTTGTGTGACATATTATCATTATCACTTTTGTGATTTGTTTGCTTGGTTGGAATTATAATAGAATGAAATTTCAATATTGAAATCCAAGAATTTCATCAGTTAATTCTAATTTTTTTAATTATGACCAAACAAACATGCATTTAGTTATGATTACCACATCTTGACCATTAAAATAAAAATGAATAGATTTTTTTTCCACACGTTTACCCCTTACATTTCAAATTGACTATCTTATTTGGAAAAAAAAAAAACCTTTTTAAAGAATCCCTCTTAAATGTTTTCACATAACCTTTATGTTTTAATCTTTCAATTTTGCCATCAACTAAAATACAGTCATTACTTGAATTTATTTTGTCCATATCATATAAATAGTACAGTGGATAAAGGATTTTTTAGAAAATTAATTAAAATGAAATATGAACTTTTTTATTGATTACAATAAATTTGAAACAGCTCAAAATAGAAAAAAAGACAATAAATATAAAACGAAATGAGTATGAATTTTTCTAGTCATGACAGCCTGTCATTTTAAAACCATTTTTAGGGTTGTTACTAAATATTAAGAAATAAATAAATATGAGATTAAATATTTGGAATCCTAACCATCACTAAAAATGCTACGTAATGCAATTTTATTTACTCTAATAGATTTCATGCGTAAACCTCATGATGCACCCAATGCATTAAATCAATCCTAAGTGGAAACAGAAACGTTTTTCCGTATGTATGGGGTGAAGCTTGCGCAACTCGCCATCCAAATACGGCCAGAAACGAGGCTGTGACCAAAAACTTGGTCGCGGGGTGGAAAGTGCCGCTACGATTATTCAAAACGAGACTCCTATAACGAATTTACCCACGAAACCGCCATCATTTTGTTCGGTCTCGGCCTTTTTCGTCTTCGAAGTTCGCCACTAAGGATTTGACTTATTTACCAAAATAGATTGCTTTGCCGCGTGAATTGCGCCTCCTTTTCTGATTTTTATTTATTTTTTTATTTTTTTCCCGCTCAGTTCTTTTCTAATTTTGGGGGAATTTTAATGACCACGCGCTCGGATCGGATGGGATATGTTTCTCTAATAGGTGGTGGATTGGGTCCTTTATTTCGGACTTTAATGCTGATTGACATGGCTGCCGATAGGGTGCTCCCCTCCCTATACCCCTCAATAATTTTTATTACAGGATTAGAAAATATTTAAATATTTTTGCATTGACATAGATTTCTTAACATATGATTCCTACGTGGACTATATGTTTACGGACATGTCGTTGCATTTTCGAATGATCATTATTATAAAAAATAAGAAAAATATTATTTATCCAGTTTTTTTTTTTTTACCGAATTCAACATTACAAATGACGTGGTAATATAATAACCATAAGTTTAAATTTCAAAATTTGAATTTAAATAATCAAATCCAATACCTGAGATGTCAAATTTGGGATCTCAAATTTGAAAAAAAAAAATAGAGATATAGAGCATTGCTCAAGAATAATATTGTATCATCATATTGGAATTGGATTCGGTGCTAAATTGATAAAACTCAGCAGCATACCAAGGTAATCTACACCCTTAAAATGAGATATTGGATGACTTGAATTAAAAGTTAAAAAGATTACTCAATCAAGCCATTTTTGTCATTTTAGTAGTACCTTTTTAACTTTCAATTCAAGCCATTCAATCTCTCATTCAAGGATATAGATTACCTTGGCATAGTGTTGAGTTTTATCAGCTCAGCACTGAATCCAAACCCCCATCGTATTAGTCAGATTGTCAAAATTCAAATTCAAGACCTTCAATCCCAAAACCGTGGTCATTTACCATCTATATATAATGCTACCTTAGTGGGTTCCAAAACTATACATATGAGTGCAAATTGCAACTTTTATTTTTATTTTATATAAGCATGAATGCTAATGACATTTTACTTAAATGGCATTCAAGGTTACGTTGGAACTCATGACTTCACGGAAGAAAACTAAAAACGCCAATTAACATGTGAACCTCGTCAGCTGTCTTTCCAGGAAATAGCAAAAGGCTAGCCCTAGTCTTTTTTGATTTTATTGCAAAAAGGAAACTTTAGAGGAAGTGCCCCCCATCTTTGAGAATGCCCAATATGTTGCACTATATATGGACGGTTGGCTTACTGGAAATACCTTACATTATTATTTTATTTTTTCTTGGGTAAAAAGAGGAAAAAGTTATTTAACAGTGGGTTGTCATTCCAAATAATGACAGCGGAATTATCTTCTTTTTATTTTTTTAGATAAAAGGAATTATCTACGAAAATGAGAAAGAAAAGGAACACTTTATCTTAGCCAAAAGGCTAAGAAAGGTATAAAAGGAAAAGGTACACGAGTAAAAAGAAAGCATCATGCATAATTGCACGTAATCTACTATGAATGATGAAATTTACCAGATCAATTCCTGGATCTGGGTGTGGGTATGAATCTCTGCCGCTAGTGCAAGTCCACTGGTGTGTGTGTTGTGGGGCCGGTGCACACATCCGGGGTTTGCCTCTCTGTCCTACTCCAGTTAACGGCATTAGATATCGATTCCAAAATCGTAGAGGACAAGCTGAGGGGATTCGTCTTCGTATCCAAAAAAAAAAAAAAAAAAAAAAAAAAATTTGCTAATGTAATTCTTTACACAAATATGGCTGTAATTTGGCTTGCCTAGCTATAAATCCTTATTAGACTTCCTTTATGATGACTTCTTTGCCATTCAAATTGAAATTTTTTTACAAACGACAAGATGACTTTGATTTCTTTCACTCATTTTACAAACTAGACAATCATGATAATTTTTACTGAGCGACTTGATTTCTTTCACCCAAAATTTTTTATTTACTTATAATTTTATCGACAGAATGTTACCCCTAACCCCCAATATCAACAAGTGGATATCAATGTTTCTCCATAAATTTGAAACCAGGATCATTGACTTGATCAGCAAGTGAAAAGAATGTCATTAAACTATCATGTCATTGGCAACAATCATGATAATTCCGTAAGGGCTTGTTTAAAAACTTTGAAATATAGATCTAGTATGTTGGGTCTATTGTTTTAATTCTATTCACCATTCCTAATTGATTGTCCCTTTTGAAAAGAACATTTTTTTTTTTTTATATGATGATGTCCTATTAAATGTTTTCATATCAAAATATAAGTTTTAACATTCCAATTTTACTCTTAAATGTACAAAACATTGTAGAAAGATAAAATACCAATGAAAAAGGAAATTTTAAGAAATTAAAGAAAAATAATCATTGACTTTTGAAAAGAAACAATAGTTTTAGGAACATCATGAAAAAAAATGGAGG
Organism: Liquidambar formosana; assembly: GCA_039720395.1. NCBI lineage: Eukaryota > Viridiplantae > Streptophyta > Magnoliopsida > Saxifragales > Altingiaceae > Liquidambar > Liquidambar formosana. The sequence continues at coordinate 39,162,336 of CM077823.1, read as the reverse complement.
CCAATAAAATAAAAACAAAATTGAACTTTATAATCAAACCATTTATAAAAAAAAATAACATAAAAATGAAGAGACTAATCGTCGAAAGTGATATGATCAAATCCTATTAGATTCATTTTCAATTAATTGTTTATACTTCCTAAAGAGGCCGCCGGTCTTGAATTTCAAAATTGTCTCTACTCCTCACCCCCCCCCCCCCCAAAAAAAAGGGTAAAAATAAAAAATAAGCTACCGTGATCGAACACACTAAACGTGAGAACATTCTTAATTGGAATTTGTTTAAATGAACGAAAATACAAGATTAGTAAATAAAATTCTTCCCAAAACCGCTTTAGTGCTGTCATTCAAGATCAGGTTTTGTGCAAGTACCAATGTGTATTTATCAAAGAAAAATCATGGGTGATAATAAAAGCAATGACAATTTTTTTTTTTTTTTTGTTTTTTTTTTACACCAGATACGCAATTACGAGCACACGTGTTTGCACTCTGCAGGTCCAAGAGAGTTGTTCTCCATTTAGAAGAACAGATTGTTCTATAATTATATTATTTTAGTGACATGACGAGTACCAAATTCAATTTTTAATTTGAAAAGAATTTTCTTAATTGCATGAGAAACATCAATTTCTTAAGCTCGGCCATCAGCCTGGACCCACATAATACCACCTAACTCCATTTGAATCCGAGATCAAAACAATTGAGACTGAGTTGAGCTGGGGTTTGATTGCGGGTTTGGGTTGTACCGCAGGCAGAGACTGTCATACCCTGAACGGAGCCTGATTGACCCGAACCCGACCCGACCACATTGGTTGTTGTCAGTTGGAGCCAGAGTTTTGAGGCGGTGACAATTTCCACCGGTTGTTGCGTGCTGGGATGAACGAGCCAAGGCTCACAGCCGGCCGTTGACTAAAAGGAAAGGAGTATTCTACGAAGTAACGTGTGGCGGTAGGAGGGATATCCGGCGGGACTGCAACATGCAGCTCATGTGATTTTATTTTGACGAGAAATCATATGTTGGCTACAATTGGCAAGATGACACCGCACGTTTCGGTGCAGTCACATGGCACGTGTTAACTCATTCAATTGGAAATTATTCATCCTCACACCATTGTTTATTATTTTTTTGAAAAAACAAAGATTAGGAGAAGGTTACAAGTTGTAACTCTTAACTCATCAAGACAACCCATTAAGAACAAAAAAAAAAAAAAAAAAAAAAAAAAAAAAAGTAGTATTATAATCTATTCTATCTTTTCTATACTATATGTAAGAGTTATATTGAGATGATAATTTAAAAATCTTCATTTTTTAGGAGTTATATTGACATGACAGTTTAAAAATCTTTTCTTCTAAAACTATCTTCACATCTTACTTTTGAACCCACCAATGTTTCTCCTCCTTTCTTTATAATAAATTTTTTTTTTATGTCTTTTCATTTTAAAATTTAAAACCCCTTCTTAAAAGATCATTGGTTCTCACTAAGCATATAAATTGTATTTTTTTTTTCTTTTGACCAATAAGATATCTGGAGTTTGGAGTAAGTCCTCCGTGTAACTATGACACATGTAACTATGACACGGCCACGTGGTGTCACAGGCTAATAAGAAACAAGTAAAGTGGGATTATGGGACCAAAAAATATTCTGTTAATTCCATTTTACTTTTTTCCTATTGGCCCATGACACTACATCAATCGTATTACAATTACATATAAGTTTTTCTCCTAGAATTTGTAATTCATGCGCATCGCGTGAATCCCTACTAATATTTATTAAAGAAGAGCTTGGACTAAAAAATTCATATATATTTGTTTGTTGGTCTAAATTCAGACCACTAATTAAGCCGCCTCGTCAGTGGTACAGTCCCAAACTCGACTTCACCAGTAGGTGGACTAACCCAACTATCTATATCATTTAGGAAGAGTTAGAAGCTAGGCCCAGTTTCTTACCTCTACGTCTCTTACCTCTACGTATTTCTAGAGTAGTCAATAAGTTTGTTCATGAGTTTTTTTGTCTTCATCCCTACCTCTTAGATTTTATGTTTTGTCAAAGGATCTAATAGGGATGGGGTATAGTCTTTTATTTCCTCCTCGTTGGTATAATATATTTGCTTAACCTTCGTGTTTATAGCTTAATTTTAGAAGGAATTACCGATTGATGGGGTTACAGTAGGGGTGTTAATGGTTCGGTTTGGTTCGGTTTTAGGGGAGATTTCAAACCAAACCATTATACTTCGGTTTTGTTCCTCCCAAACTAAAACCAAACCATACTATAAAAAAACCAAACCAAACCAAACCATTATATTTCGGTTTGGTTCGGTTCGGTTTCGGTTTTAACCTATCAAGTAACAACAAATAATTGAAAACGAAAAAAATGACACGCCAAATTCCAAATAAAAACATTTTTAATAAAAGCATTACATTAGCAACTAAAAAAAACAAACATTGTATCAAAATAGAAACATATTGACATATATCAATATGTCAATATCACACACAACATTAATACACACAACATTAATAGTTAGTTTAATCCATGCCAATTCTAAAAAGGGAAAACAATAAGAAACTTAAAATCAACAAAAACAAGTCCATTACCTATTTTACCCTTACTAGAATTGAGAATTTACAAACTTTAAGTTTATATATATATATATATATATATTTCGGTTTTTTCGGTTTTTCGGTTTGGTTCGGTTTTTTAAAACTAAAAACCAAAACCAAACCAATTGAGTTCGGTTTTCTAAAATTAAAACCATAACCAAACCTAATGACAAAAAAACTAAACCAAACCGCTCGGTTCGATTTGGTTCTCGGTTTTAACCAAAACCATTAACACCCCTAGGTGAAAGGCATAATTGGATCGAATTGTAATAATTTGTCCGTAACCCGATCAATCTGTAATTAACGTTATAGACTCAAATAAATAAAGTCAACAGTCTACTTCAGACCATGACTAACCCAAACACTGGGCTTTACCTGGTCTTCCTCCGATCTTGAAAAGTCCTCGAGGGCTAAGCTAGCAAGGATAAAACTAAGGTGAGACTGTCTCACCACCATAACTGTGAGATCAGTCATTCATAGTTATGGATCAATATATTGTAATGTTATATTGTAATGTCTAAAAACAAGCTAATCTATGGCTATGAGTGACTGATCTTACAGCCACAGTGGTGAGACGGTCTCACCGAAATTCTTCTCCTCAAGCAAACCGAGCAATAAACAGGAACTTTGACTCTTCTCCATTCAAGTCATGGCATGATGTGATTGGCGACGGATTACACTGACCGAGATATATTAAAATAAATTTCGGTGGCCTATTTCATTATTGGTTAATTCACTCAAATATCCCACCTCGATCTTACCCCACCAGTGTTGACAGTTCTCAATTTCATAAATAAGATCTGAAGATGGGCCTCATTCAAGACTATACTTATAAATCCATTGGTCCTCTCCCACTCTGTCAAGGTATCTAGAAACTGAGTATTTGGTTTGATAATTAATTCTCTAAAATAAGGGTAAGATTATCTACTCCATTTGCATGAGTTAACAGTTAAAGATAAATTTATCTAATTACAATTTGACCTGGTTTAAGAGGAGTGAAGTCATACTCAGAATCTTTCACTTCTTAAAACTTAACTCTAAAAAAAAAGACCCATTAATCCACCTCTTGATGTTAAGATAACCTATTTCAATGGACATATTTGAAGTTTAGAAGTAACGATTAATACTTTAGTCAAAGTGAATGAGGTTGTGTGCGAGGCCTTGTACGAAACTTATAATAATGTACTCGATCTAAAAGGGAAACACCTTAGCCATAACTATTTGGTTGCTTTCACGTACCTTATATTTTGATTTGAGTTAAATTGTACAAAGAACCATTTCAACAGCTAAGAAAGCAATCAAAACAGCGTTGGGAAGAATCCTTCCCTTCCATTTAACTCTAAATACATTGCTGGTGGATCAAATGATCATAACTCAAAGTTATCCCATCCACCAAACTTTGATTTGAAACCATGTGACATGTGATAAGCACAAGCTGGGTAGGGTCAACATACAAGTTGATTGAAACCACCAACTAACAAACATTATTTTGGTTAAACACCCACCTATCAGTTAACTCACAACCAATGAGGTGTTGGGTCAGGATTTGACTAAGCATTTCACTTCAAATATAAGAGATTTTTTTATAAGGGACAGTTCAACGACCAAATGGCTGATTTTTGTCCTGTAACACTAATCATATTCTTAGAAACCTTCAAAAGAAGGGAATCGGATGGTGATGGGGCGGCGGAAGTAGCTTAAATAGGCTTTCATAAAGAAACTCATACACAAGCATTTCATGCAGATAGCAGATTAGTAGTTGAATTATTAGCGCGAAATGTGGTAAGTATATTACTATGCAATTAATTTGGATTGATGCACGATGACGGACTTGTTCCTCAAATGGTAGCAATTGCGTTATGAAGATGACTTCTTTTAGCGAGAGTTCTAGAAATATATGCATAAAGACTGATGTTAAGTTAGTGATTAATAAATTATGAAATTTACGGCAACGCCTATGGGCCATTTTAAATACAATTACATAAAAGATTTAAAATTGTGGTATATATGCCCATGTCATAGTATTTTAGTGGCATTTGCCTCACTTGTTGATATTAAAGGGGTTAGGAGTCAGGGTAAATGTAACACCTGAATAATTATTATATTTTAATTTTAGGGTATGTTGGAATTGAATTTTATTTGAAAAACAAATACATTATTTTATGTGATATAAATATTAGTTATTTATGAGAAGAGTTGAGGTATCAATTATGTGTTAATGGTGGAAACGAGTTCGAATAGGTGGCAAGATAAAGGGATGTTGGTTTGCATGAGATGAGGCACGTGTCAACACCTCTTGAATCCTTGCATGCGATGAACTAAGTGTCCATTAAAGGGTGGCTTTAGATGTATGAAATAACTAGATGGCAAGATGCATGAATTGGTTGGCTTGGTGGCATAATTTTAAATTTATAATTTCAAAGGAGATTTATTTTTGGGGGATTTAGCCATCAGTCCACCAAATAACACTTATTTGGCAAATAGTCAACCAACTGTTTTTTTAAGTTACTTAGTCCATTTAAATCATTATTGACCAAAATACCCTCACCTTCATTTCTTTTTCCCTTCTTCTCCACCTATCCAACAGCCATAAGAGAAGCAGATTACCTCTTTCTTGACTCAGAATTGATAGCAGTTCACCACTCGTCCAATAAAGACCCCAAATTGATTAAGTCGGATCCCGTGTTGAGCCAAACCCATAATAAATCCAGCCCCTGAGACCCATAAAGCCTAGCTATTTTGATTGAAGACTAGATGAAAGATTTCCTGTGAAAAGCTTTGCTCACCATTAAAGACAAAGCTGTAGAGTTTGGTATTTGAGTAAGGACGGACTGAGTCGTTTGGGCCTCTCCAACCCAGATTGATAAAAGCGTAACAATGGAGGGATTCTTACACTTAACAGTATTGATGAAGGTAGAGAAGATGGTTGCATATGAGGTAGAGATGGAGAAACAGTAGGTGGAATTGTCGATGAGGTTAAGATTTTTTGGTACAGAGAAAAAGCAAAAGTTGCCAAGATCACACGACTCGCTTCTGATCGTAAACGACGATTATTAAGGTTTGTGGGTTTCAATTCTCCAATCCTGTTGAAGTCCTTGCTCCAGCAAGATGGGGAGGAGAGACTAGATGTCTCATCCATCAATTGCTGCTACTATTGTTGTTGTCTATGTTGGTTTTCCAACCCAAGCAATTCCAATTCAAAATCCCTAACACTTAAAGCAATTTTCAGCCTACTACTAGGGAGCTACAGCAAAGGTGTTGTGAGTTTAACCTTGTTCTACCACATGGTTCCACCCCTAGGCAATGAAGCGGTTGTAGAGGGTGACATGGGTGGTGTAGAACAAGTAGGCATTAACATTGATGATGAATTGAGAGCCAACAGACTCATTCCCATCTCATCTAATCCATTGGTTGTAAAAGACTTGGTAAAGTAGTAAAATTTTACTATTTCACTCTAAAATTTTACTACTTTGTAAAGTAGTAAAATTTTACTACTTCACTATAAAATTTATTAATTCGTCAAGTAGTAAAATTTTACAGTTTTAATTTTTTTAATAATTACCTAATCGATATGGATTTTTTTTCGAATATGCTGAAGAGTAGGTTCCAAAAATATGATTTTTTTTAAAAATGGATATGTATATTATAAGTTATAAGCTTTTAAAAATTATAATACTAAAAGGTTAAGTTAGTTACATAGGGTGCCCTTAATAACAAAAAAAGGAGTGCCCTTAGTAATAATAAGGGTAAACCTGGCATTTTAAAAAAAAGTGTGACTAATTGATAAATAAGTTCAGTCTCCTTAATTAATTGACTTAGAAAAACTTTTACTTGATTAATTGCCAATATTTTACCAAAAAGTGAACTAATCGCTAATTTCCCCTTTATTTTTTAAGGAGTTTTATTTGTACTGAGGTTATAAAATTGAACGTATTTTGAGGGTTGTTATAGTAAGTCCCATCAACAAGATTTGATTGGTAGCTAGTTTGCAAGGTGTTGATTTTTATTTTAGAAGAAAAAAAGGGGAAAATACTACCCAAAAATTTAGCATTGCTCAAGAAAGAGAAAAAAGGAAAAAAAATAAATTGCCTATCCAATGGGGATTTGAACACAAGCGTGGGGTGCTATGGGGTATCATGCCCACATGGCCACATACTTTAATTTACCATCATTTGTAATATATAGTCACTCTCAAATGTTGTCAATTTAGAGTTTATTTGAAGCAATCAATCTCAAGTAAATATTATTTGATGAGAAAGAGCTACATTCCATGCCATTTGCATTATGTTTCAGCATAAGAATCTGCGATCACAGTCCGAACACTCAACGGTATCCTTACAACATGCAATCCATCTTCCCAAAACAGATTTCCAAATGAGAATCTCCCCTGAACTCTCAACTGGGAACGAAAAATTACCTTGAACTTCAGTGTCTTCACCGTATAATTGAATGACAAAATCATCGGCTTCACTCTCACATCAATGCCAGGAGGAGCTTCAACACGAGCAGCATAGACAGATGCTGCTGGACCCACATTTGTCACTGTTCTTGACACTGCTAAGTTCTGCTTTAGCTCAGGAATGGTGATGGAAGGCAGATTGAGATTGTACAAGCGGTTGGTTGTTTTATAGCATGGTTTATGATCCCTACTCATTAAGCTAATGGCAGTTTCATTGTAGCCCATTGAACAGAGGAAACGGACATAATCAGCGATACCCAAGTCATAGATGAGTCCAGGAGAGACGGCTTTGTTGGGATTTACATGACCGCCTCCATAGTCAAATGGGTCAGCCTTCTTATGGGGAGCTCCCTCGGCGACAACACTTTGGCCATATACATCATTCAAAGATGCTGTGTTTGATAGAAAGAGAGAATTAGTGGTGCAAACACATTCTGCAGATAACAATTGCAATGGCCCCCCCCCCTCCTTTCTTCTTTTTTTTTTTTTTTTTTTTTTCAAAAGGGGAATGACGTGGTTTAAAATGGGGAGGGGAGAAAGTCATAGGACCACGCATCTGCATGCCTGAATAAAGGTGATGAAGAAGCACATTATATTGATAAGCATGCCACACTCCAAAAATAAAATAACTGCAATGCCCATTTATTTCTATTTTCTACCTGTTGTTACTAATGCAGACTTGATGGCAGCAGGGCTCCATGTAGGGTAAATAGATTTGAGGAGAGCCACAACGCCGGATACATGGGGGCAAGACATGGAGGTTCCTGATTCAATTTTAAAGCTAAGTGGAGACACTTCGGAGGTGGAAGCAGGGGACCAAGAGGCCAATATGTTAACCCCTGGAGCAGCAATGTCAGGCTGCATAACACACTTCGAATACGTTAATCAAATTATTCAAAGAATCATGATGATTTATTTGAAAAAAAAATGTGTCATACCTTCAACACGGAGGGAGAGAGTGAACTGGGTCCTCTAGAAGAGAAGTATGCTACTTCTGGGGAAAACTGTTGTCCCACAGCTGTCTTTGGGAGGCTGAATTTGACCACAGGATTTCTGTCATATAAACAATTCATTAGAAAATCTTGATTTTTGACTCAGTAATTCTTAAACCAATGTAATTATATAGCTTACTAGAGAGGAAAAATTCATGGCAGTTAGCATTTGGACTTTTAATGCATGAAGATGTGTCTGTTTACAACTTCCCAATCTCTAGAAGCATAAGTACCCAGAAGACGTAGCTAAGATGCCTAAAGAATATTCAAATGAGAAAGGGAAACTTTTTCTTCTTTGACGACTATTTTGTAAATTTGCATGAGAAGACGCCTAATGTAAAGACAATATTGTCTATTCCGAACCCAATTCTGGCAGCCTAAGAAAAATTTTGGCCGACCTTCCTTGAACCTATGGTGTTGTGTATAGGAGCTGACAATTTTCATGTTCAAGGATTTTGGCCAACCTTCTTTGTAATTTTGACCTTTTGTAGTGTTTGCACAATCAGTGGCCTTTTTCTCACTAGGAAAGGCATGGTACTGGTCTCTAGGAAACAGTGATTTTGGAAACTCCGAAAGTGGAGACAACACCAAAATAGTACAGCCCTTTTTTTTCCAATTTCATTCCAAATTGACGCCAAATTTGAAATAGTTGTTCTCCAAGAAGTTACCTGGTTGCCTGCATATATGTCAGCAGGGATGTTCCTATTATAAAGTCCACTTGAATAAGGGGGATCTCCCAGGATATACCAACATCCTTAGTGGGAATCTGGGCAAAGATGACACCAACTCCCTGAGCTATCTGTACGGTTCTTGTAGCAACAGTGGCTGACCTCTGTGTCGAAGATTGGAAGCAAAGAACAACTTTTCTCCTCGCTAGAGTAGCATTCAGGCTTCCCGACTGACAACTTCTGTTAAAAAATATCCAATATTGAAAGTGTGCATTCCCTGCTATAGATTAATGGCCTGTTTAATTGTCCCAATGGAATTGAATGGTTCCATTAATATTTAGCATAGTATTATTCAAGGTACAAATCACATTGAAAACAATTCAATTTTCATAGGACATCCAAACAGGCACCAAGGGATTCATACCAATTTCATGTTGAACACAAAACAAATTGGAAGGGAGCATTACCTCGCACTGTCTTCATCTGAATCATGGGACACAATGTCTTCTCCATACACAATAGGGTAGAACTTGTTGACATGCTTCCCTGTATACAAAGCCTGACCCTGTATGAGAAAACAAAATTTACTTCTAGGTTTATATAGCACAAAGTCATAAACTTATGGATGATTAGATAGTAGTTCGATGTCAAGCTGAAATATTAGCCGTGATTTGTATGTGTGAATTTTTAGTCCCACATCGCCTGGGTACAAAGGAAATGTGTGGTGTATAATCTGGGAGGGCACAGGCACCCTCCTCATCCTACGAGCATGCCTTTGGGATTGAATTCTACCCACACCATTTGTTTGTATGTATGTATGCTTCAACAGTTTCAGGTCATATCCAAATACTCCCATGGCACCCTAGAATTTATTTAATTGTGAAATTACTCAAAAGAAATTTCAACAATTGAATGAATCATCTGCACCAAAAAAAATATGCTATTATATGTACAATTGAGATAAAATTAGAGCTTGCATTTTTTTTTCTTTTTTTTTTTTTTGGGGGGGGGGGGGGGTGGTTTGGCAAAAAGGAAGTTAGGAAGTACCACAATAGTTTGGTTGTTCCCCAAGGTAATCACAGTAGGGAAGGCTCTGTCAATGGTGCTTGCCGCAACAGTTATGATCCATGGAGCAGTATTTATAATGGTTTGAGGATAAGGACCGGCATTCCCAGCTGAGCATACTACAGAAATTCCTTTAGCCACAGCGTGGAATGAGCCAATGGCCATAACATCCTCAACATAAGTAGTAAGTGGAGGTGACGTCCCCAGAGATACAGAAAGTACATCCACACCATCAAAAATTGCATCATCAAATGCAGCAAGAAGGTCAATTGAGCTGCAACCACCAGTAGACCAGCAGACTTTGTAGATAGCTATCCAAGCTGATGGAGCACCCCCTCTTGCCAGTCCTTGAGCCAGTTCCATAAAGCTTGCATTTTGTATTAGACCACCAGCAGCAGTAGACGATGTGTGAGTACCATGGCCATCTGCATCTCTGGGAGACAAGAATTCAACCCCATCACTTGTATTCATTTTTCCGAATTCAGCCTCATATCCTTTAATGTACCAACGTGCGCCAATAATTTTCCTGCCCACATCATCCTAACCCGTTATGTGTCAAGACTACTTCGGTAAATCCCAACCATGGGTAAGTAAATTTCGTTATAAGATATGTCAAGGATCAAACCAAGTAGGAAAGAATTTAACTTGCTAAAAGTTACTTGACCAATAGACCAGAAAACCAAAAAAAAAAAAAAAAAAAAAAAAAAGAAGGAAAAAAAAATGCAAAGAAAGATTTGTTATTTCTCAATAAATTATGTTTCAAACTTTCAATGTTAATGGAGAATGGAGACTAATTCCAAACTTTTAAAAACAGAGATTTTAACTCAATTTTGCGATTTCTTGTGGCCCGGGGACGAAGGAAATTAAAGAGAGGTGAATTCCACCACTTCCCATTGGTGTGACCCAAAATAAAAGGTGATGAAAGCAGGGACAGAGGACCCCTTATTGTAATGAGTCATGTTCATAGGAATGACATATCAGAGGAAAATAAAATGAATAACAGATACAAAGAACAGAATACGAAGTGAAATTAACCTATTGCAATTGGAGTGATTGAATTGTTCTCCTTCCTGACATATCCCTTTCCAACGAGATGGAACCTCTCCCATACCCTCACCTTTGAAGCTTTCGGACTCAGGCCAGATTCCTGAACAACAAAAAGAAAAATTGTACTAAAAAATAAACAAACACCCACAAGCATAGGCAGCAGCTCTACACCAACCAGTATCCAAGACGCCAATAATGGACCCAACACCCGATTGACTCTTCGAAAGAATTCCATTCACCAGCTGAGGCCACACTTGAAGAAAATCCCAACTCCTAGTTGTTTGCAGACTGAGAATTCTGTTTGGAACTACGCGCACAACTCCAGGAAAATCTGAATTAAGTTTAAAATTATTGTTAGCGAGCCTTCCTTGCAGCAAGAAAACAGAGTTTCACAGGTTACCAATATTACAACACCTGCAATAAGCTTAGCTTGAGAGTGAGTCAATACTGCAGCAAACCCCGAAAACCCATGCTTGTAGCTGTATAGAATTGAATCCATGGCAGCTTCTTTGCTATGAAAAAGAATAGTTAGCCTTTACTTTTCTGTTATTGGAATCCCAATTGGATGGAACAAGTGTTATGTTTCCTAAAAGCAAAAAACAGAAACAAAAAACACACATGATGCTTGCGAATTTCGGAGAAAATTGCAAAATCAAATTGGCCAACGAAACAGAGTTCACCCAAGAAAAAAAAAACAAAAAAACTAAAGGTGAAAACACTTTCAAAAAACTGAAAACAAATTGCTTTGGGCTTGCATTAGTACGTCTTAAAAGAGTACACCACACCACTGCCAGCCCCGTATTACCAAAGAAATGCTACTGTTTTCTAGAATCACGAAAACAACTGCCTGTTTTTAAAAAATTTTGAAAACAAAAACACAAAACATAGAACATATGAAACGCGTCCAGACAGGCGTAGTGAACTAACTCAAACGACTTCATATGTAGTGAAAGTACAGCAATTTTAACTTTCAAACGTATAGCAACAGATACTAACCGTCCCTGATTAAATTAAGCGACGGATGCAAACCGTGGCTATTAAATTAAAAAAAATATATATATATATATTTAAAATTAGGCTCTCAAACAATTCGAATAATTTTGAGCTAAAATAAATAAATAAAATTAAAGAATGAATACTGATGCAGAGGATTGAGTGATGGTACCTTCCAAGAAGACCAGACAGAATCTCATGGTGCGAGTCTTGAACGAGCTCAGGCTCCTCATGGGGTCTGTCCCCCATGTACACAATATAAACCTGCGGAATTAATTCCAAACAAAAAACACACATACCCATGAGACATAAAGCGATTTCAAGACCTTAAAACTGCAAGAAACAGAGCAGATAAACTCACATTGGTTGATACCAAGGAGAGAACAAAGCAGGACAGCTCAAGCACAAGAAGAAGAAACAGAGTGGCAAAAATACATGAAGATGAAGAAGCCATGAGAAGAAGAAAAAAATAAAAATTGTACTCCCCATTGATTACCCTGTGAATTTTTATATGTATATATATTTTGGCTGAAGGATTTCATTCATTCATTCATAGTGCATGTTAGCTTGTGGGGACCATGATGGGCATTTGGCTCCAGTAGCAGTGCTGTAGCTAATGGTGGACTGAGGCACCATAGGCTCTGTTTGGTGAATTGGTGTAGTGGGAGAGAGAGAGAGAGAGAGTGATCAGATGTCAGATCTTTTGGATTTTAGATAGGATTTGTCTGTTTGTACGTCTATTTTCACGTAGTGAAGTCTGGGACCGTTGACCGGAGTTTCCCTAAATTGGAAGTGTGTGTGTGTGTGTGTGTGGGACAACAAGTGGTGAGGTCACTTCCTTTCTCCTTTGATTTGTCAGATTCGAGAACCTCAAATTATTGTGCCTGAGACACTCACACCGGAAATTGGTTTGCTGAGGACAGTAATACAAGCTGGCTTAGGCCCTGTTTGGGAAAATTGTAACTTTTGTTTTTAGGTAAAAGCAAAAGAGAATCAAAAGTTATGAGTAACAGAAGAGAATCAGTTTCTATTTGGAAATTGTATTCAAAGGTGCTGTTAGAGCTTAAAGTGATTTTTTGTCTGTTTGAAAAAAACATTTATTGTTGTTATTATAACCTTAAATTGATTGAACTGTCCCTTATAATAATTTTTTTTTTTTTTTTTGGGCTCCATTTGGTATTAATAGTGATTTTTTTTTTTTTTAACATTAATGATTGAGAGTATCCTAAACCATATTCTTATTGAAATTTGAGCTCAAACTATTCCCCTAATAGCCCAGGTAAGACGTTCCATAACCACACAAACAACAAGAACGACGAGACATTAAAACAATAACCTTTGGAAAACACACATAAGACTTGACCTCTCGACCAACCCCACAAAGGTGTATTATTAGGCATTTTGTTTACGGTTTTTTATTTTTTTTTATTTTTTATTTTTTCCTTGCTTAAAACAAAGAAAAAAAAGAGAGCATGATATTTTTTTTTAAATATATATATATATTATATTTTTTCCTTGCTTAAAACAAAGAAAAAAAAGAGAGCATGATATTTTTTTTTAAATATATATATATATATATATATATATATATATATATATATATATATATATATTATATTTTTTCCTTGCTTAAAACAAAGAAAAAAAAGAGAGCATGATATTTTTTTTTTAAAAAAAAATTCATTACAAATCCAAATTTTATGGAATGAATTCTTGAAAAAAATTCCAACAAGTAAAAATCAGTGAATGTATAAAGGGAGCAAAAAAAAAAGATTTGAAGTTTAAATTAGAATCCTATGAGTCCAATTAAGTTGGTTGCAGTTACCAATACTTTGATGCCAGCAGAAGAAAGGAGCATAGCCGTTGGAGAGGAGAGGACTTGGGTCTAAGGTGGGGCTATTATCATTTTATTAAAATATATGGGTGAAAAAGGTTGTTTCCATACTCAAGCATTAACAGTAGTTTTTGAAATATGAAAAGTTATTAAAATCCTCTGCAAAAGTTAACACCAGCTTCTGATTAAAAGTTAAGGGCAGTCTGCTTATTATAGAATCACTTTTTGAGTTTAAAAGTAATTATGATTTAGACTACCAAACAGAATCAAAAGTGATTTTAGACCATCTAAAAACTTAGCCAAACAGGACCTTATTACCTAAGCCAGTAAGTGGGTGCTTGGAGCTCAGCCTCCAAACAAGTTTTCAGGTTCGAATCTTCTCGCTAAGTGGGGTGAGGTAGGCTTTAGTATGAGGTAATGAGGTTTATGCCCTTATGTCTAGTCGACGTGTAAAAACTCTCACACAGTGCTACGGGGATATCACCCTCTCCCTTCAACGTTTTTCTTCACATAAAAAAAAAATATATATATATATATACAAGTTGAGTTATTTGGATTTGGTTCGAGATTGATGGCACAAAAAGCTCATTAGATTTCGTTTGTAAAATAAATATCAATTTGATTATCTAAATAAAAATTAAAAAATAAAACAGTTACAATGTATTTCATATTATATTGTATAAAATATTATAATTATTTAATTTCTATTTGGATACCCAAATGGGTAAGGTAAGTTCAAAACTTATTTTTGAAATTGTTTAGGGCATGTTTGGATAAACTTCTACTTTATTTTTTTCATTTTTAAAAGTTTTAAAAATAAAAAATAAAAGTTTTTAATGTGAAAATTCTTGAAAGTTACTTTTAAAATCTGAGATAATAAAAAATTCCTTCTACCTTAACTTTTAAAAATAATTATCAAAATTTTGTACAATAAAAAAACTATAAAAAAATATTTCTTTACTTTTTAAAAGTAAAATATAAAAAATAGAATTTTATCCAAATAGATCTTTATGAACCTTTATATTAAGCCAAACTCAAGTAAAGCATCATCAACTTGATAAACTTAATAATATTTCAAATAATCTAAACTTCATAATTTTGAATTTAAGATAGGTTCATTCAATAAATAAAAAGGATAGTACTAAATAATCATGCTTTTGGACCAAGTATTATCCATAATAGAAATTCAAGCCTCACTTTTTAATCTATTAATTTAACGAAGGTAAACTAACAGTAAAAGCAAAAGGAAAAAAATTTTGGTAGGCCTAACTTTTTAATAAATAACTACTAAAACTGTAATTATATTCCCACGAATCTAAAATTCCCCAATCTCTAGACTTGGGTGTGGACAACGTGGCACGTAGCTACTGCTGCGACGGTAATGTTGTGTCTAATCAAATGATCTACCTTTATGCTTGCTCACCACGTGGATAGTACAATGCTGGACAGTGGGGCATATGATGCTGGAAAGCGCGGGATCACCTTTCGCACTTACGACTTTTACGAGTAGTTTAATATTCGTGTAATTTTGGATTATGGGAAATAAAAAAAAAAAAAAAAAAAAAGGCTGTAATGACTAACGAGACCGACTTAGGGGATGAATGAACGAGCTGTTCCTATTTTCCCGTATTTTAACTACGATCCATTGCCAACTGTGATCCTTTGCATCTTCAATGATTACAAATGGGATTTTATTTCTTGAGATTTTCCACTAGTCTCTGTAAGATTGATAAGCTCATATTTCTTATGGAGTTAATGCATCCTACAGTTTAGAGGATGTGTTTCCGGTTCCCTACTTATCGAGTGTATTTCAAAAGTTTTACATACAATTTGTATTTAATCAAATTAGTTGTTGGATTAAATTTAATTCATGTATTAATCATATATGCTAAAAATCAAGTTGATTTAATATTAGAAGTTGTTATACATGCTAAAAATCAAGTTGATTTAAGATTAGAAGATATTTCATTCGAAATGTTCATAAATGAATGATTGTTATTGATTAAAAAATGCATGTTTTTTATCAAATAGCAATTAATTTCATATCAACTTGATTTTTGGTACAGGAACACATACATAAAAAGTTTATTTAATTCAATAGTTGTATTAACAAAATACAAATCATTGGGTAGATTTTTTAAGTACATATGATATTAATTAATATTAGATGCACTTAATAATAGAGAGATTATATATATAGTTCTGATCAAGTCAATACGTGTTGATATAAGTTATATCAGTACTTGCATTGGACGTTGTACTCGTGCATTGGCCCAATGTATTCCGTAACTCACTAATGTACAAAGAAAAACCCGCAATACAGGTATTGATATAGGTTATATTAACACTTTCTCACCTAATCATCCTCTATATATATATATATATCAACACTCACATTGTGGATTGTACTTTATATCAACGTCTGCATTGGACGTTGTACTCGTGCATTAGCTCAATGTATCCCATAACTCACTAATGCACAAAGTACAACCCGCAATACGGGTATTGATATAGGTTATATCAACACTTTCTTACCTAATCATCTTCTATATATATATATATATATCAACACTCACATTGTGAATTGTACTTTATATCAACATCTGTATTAGGGATTGTATTTCATACATTAGTAGGTTATGAGGTATATTGGGTTGATATACAAGGAACAACCCCTAATGCATAGTGCTAATATAACTTATATCAACACGTGCTGATAGGTACAAAACCGTATATATATATATAGGGGCAGATCTAGAAAATTTTCTTAGTGGTTGCACTTTTAAATTATTTTTTTAATATATATATATATAGCTTTAGTCATGTGCGAGATATCCCGTAAGATCACAGCCGTCACGTGCGGCGCGTGAATGCGCATGTGACGGCCGTGATCAAACGGGATAGTCCAAGATATATATATATATATATATTTGTTTCTAAGAGTTAAATAAGAAAGAGAGAACGTAAAACCTTATATACTACTCTTACCAGTCCTATCCCCATCCATCCTATGTAGGACAAAGTCTCAACAAGATGGAAAAAAAAAGAAAGTCACAGGACCACACATTGACATGATTGAATAAAAATTATAAAATAGTACATAGACTAACAAGCAGGCCATAAAAACTAATTCACAAATTAAACCTAACTTTATATAATTTACAAAAGTGGTGTACAATAGTAAATTTAACTAAAAATCAACCAAATTTAATCAAAATTAATAATTTTTTCTCAATAGGGTTAAAGTACTTAAGTAAATTTAAATAACATTACTTATTCCTTTTTTTATTTTTTTAAATATTTGAGTTGTTGCACGTGAAGGGCAGATGCACCTTAGTGCATCCGTCCCTAATATATATATATATATATATATATAGAGAGAGAGAGAGAGAGAGAGAGAGAGAGAGAGAGAGAGAGGGTTTTTAGGGTAAGTGGAGAAGGGGGGGGGGGGGGGTGTTGAGAACGACTTTGTGGTCATTCCAGGGAATTATGTAAGCAAAGAAGGGAAAAAACATACGAAAGCGCACCATAGAACTTAATTAATGAACACTATGACCGGTTTTTCCCAACAGAAAATGAAAAGATTTTCCATGATCATCCAATTTTCACTAGTGCGATGTTTTGTTGGTTCTGTGCCCAACTATCAGATTTTCCATTTTGATTGATTTCATTTCCATTAAGAAGATTAGAAGAGGCATGAGTTGACATAAAAGTACCAAACCTTCTTGACTTTTTTATACTCTTTGTGAATAAGATTAGTCCATTACTCCATTGCATATTTACATTTTGTGTTTCCATAAAATTTGAAATGAATCTGTTTTCTTGCTTGTCCCCCCACCCACCAAACATGATTCAGAATGGAATTTACTGAAGTTGCACTTGGAGTTTGGAAATCTCAAAAAAAATCATAGAGCACCATTGTATGGATACATGGTATTTGAACGATAGAATTTGATATCCATAAAGGAGCTACCAGATAGAAGGAGAATCAATGGGCTTTCGACCTATGGGCATTTATTCTCCCATTAGGGTGGAAGGGTTTTAGGGAGTCAACAGTTCGAGTCCCCTGAGATGTGTGGGTCTCTTACTTAGAAAAAATATTTACAAGTGCAGTCATTGAGGATAATCTTCACCTTTTGTTCAAACCAAGATAGATGGAGATCGAGATAAAATGGAACCATTTTAAATTAAACTTAATGTCAAGCAACATCGTGAGTCCTGGTCCCTCCTATACGATTAACAGAACTTCATTCTAGACCTACAATAGCCACCACGCCTCACCTTCTTTTATCTTATGTGGCCGACAATGTTTCATGATGACTATCACATTAGTTGAACAAGTAAATTAGACAAAAGATTCAGATTTGTAGCATTTCGTTAATAAAAGTGTTACCAAAAGGAAAGCCTGAAATTCAAAGGGAATATCTCCATGTCAAATTGATGGATTTGCTCTTTATTAGGTAAGGGGTTGATTACTTTACAATGTTTTTTTTTTTTTGAAAATGCTACCCTTAAAACTAAATTGTTTTCCTATATATATAAAAACTAAATGGGAAATATCCAAAACCTCCCTAAAAAATAAAATCATATCTAAAAACCCATTTTAATATTTTATATATCCATCTAATCCAATATGAGAAAAATCTTATCCAACAACCCTAGCTAGTTGACATTTTGAACAATGATGGGACAAAAATACCCTCCTTCGATATTAATATATTTAATAACAAAAAATACCTATGTATTTAAAATACCACTTTTGCCCCTCTCTCTTCCCATCTCCCCCTTCTATATCAGTTTCTCCTCCCATGTTTAACAAGCTCTCTCTCTCTCTCTCTCTCAAGTACAATGATGCAGGAAAAGTGGAAGTCAGTGTCTCGTGGTCCATATCCTCTCTTCACATCATTTGCCCCATTCATCTTCTTTTCCAACCTCAATTTCTTCTTCCAAGTGTTTAGCAGAAATAGCATCATTGGGGTATTTTTGTAGAGTTATTATTTATTTTAATAGCATTAGACTGGAATGTTAACTAATTGGGATAAACAGATATAATTTTTCTTTTATTGGATTAGACTGAATAGATAAAATATTTAATAAATTTTTTAGATATGATTTTATTTTTTAAGGAGGTTTTAGATATTTCCCAAAAACTAAATTGTTTTTACAAGGGGAAACTATACGTCTTAAACTTCAAAATGCTGACACTTTCAAATCTAACGGAACACACGGACGTTGACCTACTGAGGAGGGGGTCATGTTAGATGCCTTTGCAAAAGTTTTGACAGGTAAATAGGCAATGCCCTAAAGTTCAACCAGTTGAATATTCTTCTCCAATCTTAGGGTCAAATGCGTCCAATACTTATTGTCTATAAGACTATAACACGTTTTGATCCTCAATCATCATCACTTTACATTTCCCCCAGTTGAATTTACCAAAGGAAGCCTACTCTTTTTGATCGTCAACTTTAGCAAAACTAAACCAAAAACCTACGGCCTACCCCACTTGACACCTGTATAAATTAGAAATGTCTTACCAAGGTCGTGGTACTAACACATATGATTTGTTTGTTTAGTAGAAAATGGAGGAAAATGAAATGAGATTTTAATGGTGAGTCATTATGATGAAAGAAAGAGAAGAGAGCATTATTTTCTATTCCTATTCCTCTTTGCTTTCATCCAAACAAATAAGATTTTACTTGCTGTTCTAATTAAACTCCATATAAATTGAATCACAATGACAGTAATATAATATTTAATTTCAAATTCTCTTCGGTAAAATCAATTTTACACTACGGTGAAATATTTTGTTTATTTGGAAAGGTTTCCTATTATTCTTGGAGCATTGGCTTGATCATATTTAAGACTCACCATTCAACATTTGATAGGCCCACTAATTAGAAGAACTTTACCAATAAATTCAATATTCATATAAAAATCTTACTTCTAAATTTTCAAACCTTAAAAAGTTTTTTTTTTTTTTTTTTTAAAGGAGAAAAAACATTATTCCAAATTTTGTAACTATTGCAAGACAAATAGAAAAATTACATTGTCTCACTAGACTTAATGTACAATATGAAATTACGCTTTAGGAAATAGAAATCCTGAACTCAATTCCTATAAACTCTTTACAAGCACACCTGCCCGCACAAGAGTTTATGATTCTCATGAGTCAAACAATTTGCTTGTAAGAGCATCTTCAACGGTGAGCTATATGGTGTGCTATTGCTATATTATAGCATTTAGCATAAGTTGAAATGCTCCAATGGTGTGTTAATGCACGTGCTAAATATATCAATAACTCACCCTTGTGCTATATTTGGCACAAGGGTGAGCTATTGCTATTTTGCCATGTCAGCTTTTCCTCTCATTCTCAGTAACCAAACACACCAACTTCTTTTCTTCTATTTTTCTTCCAAAATTTTCTCAGTAACCAAACAACCCATAAATAAATATAATATTTTTAAAAATGATATTGAAATCTTATATATAAAAAAATAAAAAATAAAAAAAAATAGAAAACATTCATTTCACTCAAGTAACATTACATTTGATCTACGATATACCTTATTTACTATCTTACAAGACCTTAAATTTGTGAAAAGAGTTGAAGTTGTGACAAAAAATAACACATTATGTTTATTTGCATCATTGGAGCACATTGTGCTAAATTTTTTCATTGTAATATGTATTATAATAATAATAGCACACCTAATTTAGCTCACACGGCTGAGATGCTCTAACTAGTGTTGGATTGCAGTATCTTAAAAAAGTAAAAATAAGAGAAAAATAAAAAATAATCCAAAGATAATTAGATTTACATGACTGCATTGGCTTTAAGGTAGTTATGCTAGTACAAAATGGCATTTTAGTGGGGAAGAGAAGGCATTTCCCTGCCTGGTAATCATAAACAAAAGCATTTCTGCTTTTTCAAAATAGACAATTGTCTGTACGACGTGACAAAAGCCAGACGGAGTCACCGAACATATTTGAATCCCCCTCTCTCCTCTCTCTCTCTCTCAACTCTGTTATTCATCTTCCTTCGAGACACAAATTCCAGGGGGAGAGGATTCGACCATTTTTCTTCTAAATGGAAGCAATCAGAAAACAAGCTTCCAAGCTCCGAGAACAGGTCGCCAAGCAACAACAGGTACCGTCCTCTCTCTCCTCTCTCTCTATATATAGCATATAAACCCTAATTAATATCCCCAAAAACTCCATCAGATCCATCACCATTCCTATTTCCCCTGTCAATGCAGTAGATCCGCTCAAAATTCACATCTTCGCATATAAATATGTATGTATTGATTTGTATGTATGTATTTATGCATGTATGTATGTATGATGTGTGTGTGTGTGTGTGTGTCAATGCTGATTCTATTTGATATTGGTGTTTTTCTGTCATCTAGGGTTAGAGAAATGTTGTAGGAATGGAAGTATTTTTGAATATTCGACTTTTGTTGATTCAGATGCTATGTGTGTCTCTGTCTCTCATTTAGATTTGCGTAGTTCATTCTGTGGGTTGGTCCTTAAGCAGAAGAGTGGCAAGTGTTGGATCTGTGTAGTGTGCTTTTGCATTTGGACAGTGAGGACGCACTATTGTAATTTTTCTGTTGCCAGAATGCGAAATGTAATGAAAGGAACTTGTGGGAAATGAGGTTATGTATCTGTTACATTGGCAAAATTTTGGATCTTTTTGCTGATAGTGGACATATTATGCGACAATTGGAGAATCAGTTCTAGCTCTAATTGACATCATTTTAGGGGTGTTTTTGGGTTGATAAGGACAAGGACCCGGAGTTTGATCTGGTGAATTGAAACGAAAATTCGATTTGGGGGAGTATGAAAATTGATGTGTATGCATATAACGTTATGTACTTAAAACCAGGGTTATAATCTGTTGGGGTAATTTCCAACCTATCCTGAGGAGGGTACTTTGGAAAAATCAAAAACTGGTACGAATGCTAGTTTTTTTTCAAAAATAATTATTTTTTAGAAGGTTGAATGGAAGAATTATGAGAGGTTAAAAGACAGGGCTTGGAAAATACCACAAGAGGATTTAATAATGAATCTATTTGGCAGAGGAATAAACTTAATTTGGCGAGGTCCTAATGTCTTCCAAAGTTAGTGTCTGGAGTGGTGGACATATTGGGTTATAAGTTTGAAAGAGGAATTGACAGAAGGAAATGCTGCTATTGGTGTTTCTCCAATTCCCAATACTGCGGAATCTGCATAGTATGGAAGATGGATTAATAATTTGATTTTAATGAGTATATCAGTTAATCCAGGGCTTGTTTTCATTTTTGTGGGTAGCTTCATTTTATATACATAATTTTGGCTTAAATGGGTACACTTGCCTTTAATCCATCAAATCGAGGACTCCTGTTTTTTTATTCTTTGCTTCTGCTTTACTCTGTAATCAGCAGTTTCATTGGTTATAATTAGAATGCATGACTTAGCTTGTCTTCTTGGTTTTCATGAACCTTCACCTTTTTGGCTTTTTTCATTCTTAGATTTTCTGAAAATTTGCGGGTTAATTACATTGAGTTTTGCCTCAGGCTGTCCTCAAACAGTTTGGAGCTGGTGGGTATGGAGGTTCAGATAATGTTGTTACTGATGAGGCAGAACTTCAGCAGCATCAAAAACTTGAGAAGCTTTACATATCAACACGTGCTGGCAAGGTTGCCTAGTCCTGCTGTGGTCTTTCATCTCCATTCATTTCTTCCTCTTCTCATAAGCATTTGGTTTTATTTTTCAGCATTTTCAAAGGGATATTGTTCGTGGTGTAGAAGGTTATATTGTCACTGGGTCCAAACAAGTTGAAATAGGTGAGTTGGTGAAGCTTTGATGCAATTTATTGCATTCTAGTTTGACTATATGTCAATGGCATGATGTTATTTTATTTATGTATGACTTGTTCAACAGGAACAAAGTTGTCAGAAGATAGTAGGAAATATGGTGCTGAAAATACATGTACTAGCGGAAGTACATTATCGAAAGCTGCATTAAATTATGGAAGAGCTCGTGCTCAAATGGAGAAGGAACGTGGAAATCTATTGAAAGCCCTTGGTACACAGGTTTGATCAAATTTTTAATTTATCAAAATGAAACTCCGAATTAGGTTAGATTGCATAAGCAAGATATGTTTTTCACAGCTCATGAACACGTAGTATAAGGATTTTGAGTTCACATACTATAATTATAATTGACTGGAATATTTTGAGTAATAGCGTAGATGGTAAACTATTATTCCTGGCAAGAATGAGCCATGCTGTTTTAAATGCTGATCCCCACCCACCTTGCCCTTCAAAGATGAGTTCACATATAACCTTGGGTCCTTAACAAAGACTGGGGTGGCAGTTGACTGGGACTCAACAGTACGTCATTCTGAATCTCGATTGAGACAACAGTGGATGATTTCGAGTGTTTTGTCTTCCATTTGCAGCAATTGTTAGAACCACAATTTTGCCTCATCCTTTATGGTCCCCGGTCCCTATTTTTACGGCAAGTCTTTTTTCTTCATTATGAACTGCTTCTTTTGCTAGATAAGTTGCAATATATCCTTTATCAGTTCCCCGCATAAAAATAAGGGCAGAGAGAGGGAATGCAGTCATCATTTGGCGATAACTGTTTTTTCTTATACATAATGACTTTGGGTCTTGCAGTTGCTTGATACAATAATCAACCCAGATTCAAACTGTAAATTTGTATATGCAGGTTAAGATTCATTCCTAATGAAAAGCAACTGGAATGTGTCATCTCTGTCTCGGTGTACAGATAATGGCTCCAGTTAAAAGTTACATAAACCTAACTGGTCCAACACTTGAGCTGAGTTGATGTTAACTAGCATATCTTACAGCATAGATTTGGCCCTTTTATGTAATCTTCAAAGCCGATTTAATATTAACTTGCATGTGTCACAACATGGATATGGCCGTAGTTATGTACTCCCTCCGTCCCACAAAGATAGGCCATTTTTTCTGCTTTTGTTATCCCAAAAGTCCACTTTGAAAAGTTATATCATGAAATTTTTTAACGTTCCTATACTAACCTTTGTTATTTCGAGAATTACTCAACACAAAAATAAATCCCAAGTAAGACAAGGGTACTTGTGGGCAGAATAAGTTTAATGGGTGACAATTCAATGCATTGATGGCTTTTCTTATCCTACGTGTTTTGTCAAAGTTGGCCTATCTATGTGGTACAGAGGGAGTAGTTTTTAGAGCTTCTAGTCTGGTAGGTGAAGAATTGGACATTTGTGTGATTTTATTTTTTTTAAAAGGAGGTTGAGGTTTTGGGGGTGGGGTTTGGAGAATGAGAACTATACAATATGTGTAACATTCAAAGTAGGAGCTGGTTACCCTTAGAACACTAGTTTTATTAGCTCGTACTCTCTCTCAGAAATCATTCAAAGTGTTGTCTAAATTCAAGGCGCTATTCTTGGATTCTTCCCTAATTCAAACATAAAAAATAACTTCTATTTCATTAAACAGACAGGCCACATTTGAAGTACTGTCTGAAATCGTGATGTATAAATGAATATGTATCAGTATCAATAAGGTCTAATCTGGATTTATAGTTTGATAAAAAAGGAAAAAATAATGGCAATGTCTTGAATGAAATGTCTCAAGTACCAGGCAAGACCTAAATGCATTACATAATGTAACACTAATGCTGTGAACCATACATAACCAACACATCGTGTGAAAAACCAATATGTAGCTTACCTGCACTTAATTTTTGACATGTAGGGAATAGCATGACAATTCTGGCTCTACAAGAGCCATATAGCAAACAAGGATGATATTGACTATGGACCTCAGGTAGTAGGGACACAGCATTGTTGAGTGAACTTGAGTTGACAACATAAAAGCAAAATAACTCAAATGATTTGTTCTGTCCATGATTCACCTCAAATAATGTTCTTATACTTAATCTCGACTTGTCTAGCATATAGAAATTTTGACATGAGATTTATGCTCTTCTTCTAGTGAATTAGCTTCAGCCTAATCATTTCTACCCATTAAGTGTGCCTTTATTATTTTTTTTTTTCATGTTTTTCTTGCTATCATAGGCCTTATAATCATGTGCTTGCTGATCTTGAATACTTCAATTTCTAGGTTGCAGAGCCATTAAGATCGATGGTAATGGGAGCTCCATTGGAGGATGCTCGACATCTTGCTCAACGATATGATAGAATGCGACAGGAAGCTGAAGCTCAGGTAGTTTTAAATATTATCGTTTTATTTAGTTATTAGGATTTATGAATTTCTCTGAAATTTTTTTGACATAGTAAGTTTCATATTTTCTTTCATTGCCACTTTTGTTTTTTCTTTCAATTTTTTGTCTATTATTAGGAAATTTTGTCGATTGTTAGTTTAACTCTGTTCCATTTTTGGTGATCTGAATCCTGTTGGAATGCATTATGGATCAATTGATTTACAGTGCATGAGAAGATGATTGATGAATTTTATTAATGAAACAGTTGAATTCCACCTACAATCATGTAACTACACTTTTTTTTTAATCCTAGACAGGCTATTGAAGTTTCCAAACGCCAAGCGAGAGTGAGGGAAGCACCAGGCAATACTGATCTAGCTATGAAACTAGAAGCTGCAGAAGGAAAGCTGCAAGATCTGAAGTCAAACATGTCACAATTGGGGAAGGAAGCTGCTGCAGCTATGGCTGCTGTTGAAGCACAACAACAGAGATTGACACTCCAGCGACTTATTGCCATGGTAATGCAATTTGCCCCTTTTATCTTAGGTTATATTTAATACAATTTTGGGTGATATTTTTATGCAATCATTTGAACTTTTATTCTTCTGCCATTTTTTTTTTCCTGTATTGAAGGTTGAATCAGAACGCACTTATCATCAGAGAGTCCTTCAGATACTTGATCAGCTTGAAGGCGAGGTATTCAATTATGTCATGAAGTCCTTTTTATTGATACTTTCCTTATTGTTGCAGATGGATTTATAAATTTATCATGACTTCTGTTGGATCTATAAGTTTATTTGGCCTTCAGATTTCTGCTTCGGTGATATAATTGTCATGTCATGTCTGGGTTTTGATTTATAGATGATGTCTGAGCGACAAAGAATTGAAGCGCCCTCCTGTACCAAGTGTCGATGACACAATGCCTCCACCTCCCCCATATGAAGAAGTTAATGGTGTTTTTGCTTCTCAATCACAAAATGGATTAACAGATGGTGTGGGTTACTTTTTAGGAGAGGTTAGTAACCAAGTATATTTTTTCCTACAAATGAAGTTGACTTGTGAAAATGCTGCAATCTTTGTAATGGCTGATTGATGTCTCTTGTCATTTTGTTGCAGGTTGTGCATTCATATCAAGCAGAATCTGATGTGGAGTTAAATTTATCAATTGGTGACTACGTTGTTGTCCGAAAGGTTTGCAGCTTGCTTAAATTCAACATCTCTTACTCTCACTCTGTTTTTGTTTGGTTTTCTCTATCATTCATGTGAATGCAGCTCAAACACAGCATTGAAAATAAAGACAAATCCCCTTAAAATATAAGATTAGAAATAGAGTGGAAGCTTATCTATGTGCCATATAGGGTGCCTTTACTCGGTTTTCAATTATTAATTAACTTGGTATTTTGTATTGCGAAAAATTTAGCCCCCCTTTTTTTTCATTATTTATGTGTAAGAATTGTATTTGTTGATAAAATTGTTTATGAGGTCCACATCATCGGTTTTGGTTTTCTAATTTATTTGTTGTTCCTGATACAATTTCCTATTCTTCAAGTTCCATCATTCTTGAGTTAATTATTGGCTGTGAATGATTTCAATTGGTATGGCTGCTCCAGTTCCAGTCTCCACTAGCAATGCTATTATACTTATTTGAAGTGTAGTTGATTCAAGCTTGCTGGTTTATTATGTGGTTCTTCACTGGCTAACCATTTTCTACTGGCTAGAAGGAACAAAAGAAATTTTTACTGCTGGATTTTATGCTAAAAGTTTTGCTGATGTTTGATTTCTGAAGCGTTGGCTTTATTTCTACTGAAATCAATGCAAGAACAATTTACACTGCTTTTTGCAGGTGTCTAATAATGGCTGGGCTGAAGGTGAATGCAAAGGGAAAGCGGGTTGGTTCCCATTCGGATACATTGAAAGACGAGAACGTGTCCTCGCCAGCAAGGTGGCCGAAGTCTTCTAGAGTCTTCTGCTTGGTTGCCTTTTTTGTGAGGTTTTTTGTATGTGTGTATTTTAAGCTCTGGACACACTCAAAGGTGGAGCATGTGTTTGCTCTCACAAATAGAGAAGAATGCCTAGTCTTGCCTACTCTTTCACATGCTGTGATATAGATACCAAGGTTTCCCTCTTTATTACTACGGATATATACATGTATGCTTTGCTTTCTTCTTCTTCTTCTTCTTCTTCTTCTTTATTTTTGATTAATTATTATTTTGGTGGGAGAAAGGATTTGATGACGTTTTTGTCCTCATTTTTTGTTATCTGTTTGTCAATGAGAAGGAACCTTCTGTTCTTCTGCTCTCTCTCTCTCTCTCTCTCTCTCTCTCTCTCTCTCTCTCTCTCTCTCTCTATATATATATATATATATATAACACGGAGGAATAGAGTTACTATGTAGGTGTCACGTGTCAATATAGGTGCTTTTCATTTTTTTTTTCTTTTTTTAAATCACATGTTGAAAAACCTTTTTGGGAAAATTATTTTTTAGTGACCACTTTTCAACTTAATACCAAACAAAGGATATTTTCTGTCAACTTGTTAATGGTTACTAATTTCTTTTTTTTGGTATTAAATTGAGAAGCAATTAGCAAATAATAATTTTTCCAATTTTTGGCCAAATTATTTTTTAGTGATCACTTTTTAACTTAATACCAAACAAAGATATTGTCTGCCAACTTATTACAAATTGGCCGTCTACATGCTTCAAATTGACTACCAATTTCTCCTTTTTTTTTATAAAAAATATTAAGTTGGGAAATAGTCACCAAAAGATAATTTCTCTAACTTTTTTTGAGACGTATTTACTGCTCCTTTTCACACGGTGCAAGTAAGTTGACGCTTGCTGTTTATTAGATATCTCTTCTTTATTTCTTCTTCTTCTTCTTCTTTCTTTCTTTCTTTCTTTCTTCTTCTTCTTCTTCTTCTGCTTCTTTTTTTTTTTTTTTTCATATGGGAGAATCGAAAAACCCACACTGAACAATGTTCAACCCAAATTTAATAGATTATATCATATCTCTTCGTTTTCTTTATACTTTATCTCATTTCTTAAAAATTGAACATATAAAACTATAAAAAATCATAGTCAAAAAGAGAAAAAAAATAGAGGAAATGAGAATTATATATATATATATATATATATATATATATATGAATGTGAGAAAAACTTTTGATTGACTAATATACCCTTATTTTAATTTTTAAATACACAACTACCCTTTTGCATATATAGGAAATATAACAATATAAAACATAAAACACATAAATAGGAAATCAAAGTAAACTATAATTCGTAAAACCCTAAACCCTAACATATATAACACTGCAACCATATATTACATCCCCTTCTTCATACGTTTCTTTCTTCTACCCATTCATTTATATGTATTACGTCTCTTCCTCTTCATACGTCTCTTTGTTGACCCTATAGATTGTACGTTAATCTATTTCTTATTTTCAATTGGAGATTCAAACTCACATCAAGGTATAATTTTCTTTATATATTTTCTATATTCTAGATCTTTATTTGCTCAGTTTCTCTCTAATTTTTTCTTAGATATTCAAAATTCCTTAGTAGGAGGTATCATTATTATACCCATTCATGTTGTGGCTTTTTACCTTATGAATAGACTAATTGTAAATGCATGTTGATTTTGTTTTAGGTTGTTGGGTGATTGCTTCTAGGTTTTGTTCTTCTTAAATCTAGAGTTCTTTATCATGCAGGGGTAAAATATTTTATTTGAAGACGATATCTGTATATTGTTTATCTCCTTGCCATCCTTGGTGAATATAATATATATCGAGTGAATCAGATGACCATCTAAATTTTACTCTGTAATTTTCTGCTTTATAAATATTTTCAGTTTCACCAATTCACAGCCAAGGTAACTTTTCATTACCTTCTTATAATTTAATTAGTAGAAAATCATTGAAAAATAATACAAAACTATTGATACTATTTATAAATCATAATTGAGGTATTATTATTATTATATTATTATTATTATTGTGTCCTTTATGGGAGTCTAAAGTCTAAACATAATAATGTGAGTTAATTCAATTTTTGTAGAAAGATATAGTTAATTATAATTATACAATTCTTCTAAAAAATGATACTTTTCATTACATAACTTCATCTCTAACTAATTGATAATAGCCTGAGAACATTAAGAGATTGTAGTATAATTTTCTCTAGATTCCTTTGAATCAGATATGCGATAGGGATGAAAACAGTGGGCTGGGAATCAATCATACTAGGATGTGGATTCTTAAAGACATGAATGATATGGGTGAGCTATGTGGTGTATCAATGCGGGAGCAAATAGGGTTTAAAAAAGGTTATTGGGTTTACCATACTGCAATTTCTCTTGAATTGCTTATTCACGTGGAGTAGATGGAGAACACTTGTCATGTGACAGGTCTTTAAAAATGTAGATCAAGCTTCAATAGAATTTAAAAATCTATTTAAGGCTACTGTAAATTCATTTCCAAAGTTTTAGAACAATGTTGAGAATACTAATTCATTATCTAGAATGAGGCCATTAAAAAAAAAAAAATTGGACCATCAACAGTTACCAATTGAGTAATGGTATATGATACTTTGTTATGTTGTTGACAAAAATTTGGAAGAGAGTAATCATAAAATCAAGTTTGAATTACAATAATAAAAACAAAAACTTCCATTAACTCCAAGCGAGCATAAAAATAAAAATGAAAAAAAATGAAAAAAAAAATTAATACAATTTAATTAAATGCTTTGATAGGCAACTTAAGCTTAATAATTGTATACCAACTTATGGCTTAATTAGGATTTAGTTTGGATCAATTTCATGCAACCAGTTATTTAATAGAATATAAGAGGTTCTCTCCATCAAAAGAAAAAAAAAGAGGCACTTCTTATTTATCTATTTTTTCCCATTAAAGTTGAGCCAAGTAATATATACATACCATAATGTACAACTTACCTATTTTTCATGATCATATAATTAAAATGAAATCACGTGCAACGCACGTGTGCACCAACTAGTATATATAAAATGTGACAAGCTGGAATCTTCAAATTTTCTCGATCTGCCTTTGGAAACTAAAAATGTTTTAATCAAAATTCTTCCAAATGATTAATACCCAAAGCAGAAGAGAAATATGTTTTCTCTTATCTTCTCTCTCTTTGCTTCTCTCCCGTTCTTTCTCTCTCTAATTTTTTTCTCTCATCTTTTTAAGCTTTGATCTCAAACATGTTTTCATTATTTTTTTCCTCCTCTTTTTTACTCTCTGCAAAACTCACTCAAAACCCTCATGGAAGACCAAGATGCATCGTTGTCATGCATTTTATAATCTACACTGTTGGATTTTCAGACACCTTCGATGCCTATACTTGTTTTGGTACATATCAATATGTCACAACTATGATTGTGGGATTGGTTATACTCTAGGGAGTCTTAATTTTTATTTACCAAATATCATAACATGTTTGCTCATTCATTTTTTTCACAAGTTTCCGCTATTAAATTAATTGTTTTCAAAATTTAGGAGTATGATTAAATTTTGTATGGTACATTACACTAACATTGCATCAAAGACTATTTTGATTTAATTATTTAATTTTTTTTATATATCTTTTAGATTTAATTGACATATTATATTAATAAATACATTTTACTATTTTAGGGAATAAATATTCTTCTAAATTATAATTTTCGAATAATATTATTTTTATAAATAAATTCAGTGCATCGCAAATCCGACAAAGATGAAAGAGATGGAAAGGAGAGAGAGAGAGAGAGAGAGAGAGAAAGAGAGAGAAATGGAAGAAGATGAGACGGAGGGAAAGAAAGTGACAAACCTCCAATAAAAATTGAGGGGATGGAAGAGAAGTGAGAGAGAAATGGAGGAAGATGAGAGTGACATAGAATTAGATCCGGCCATAATCATATTCAGCGAAGATGGAGCTTAGATCCGACAAAGATGGATGAAATGGAAGAGGAGAGTGAGAGAAATATAGAGAAGATGGAGGAAGAGAGAGAGAGATAGAGAGTTTACGGTAAGAATGGAGTGAAAAGCAAAGAAGAGAAAGAAAAAAAAAAGTGAAGGGATAGAGGGAAAGGTCAAATCATAAATTTTTTTATCCCAAAATGTTTGTATACTTTGAAAAGCTAAATCATAAATTTTTTAAGTTTTCGACTTTACCTCTTGTTATTTCAATAATTACTTTCAACAAAAAACCCAATACCAAAAAGGAGAGGGTATTTTTGAAAATATGGAATTTAATAAATGACAAGTCAATGCAATGATGGTCTTTTTTTAAACTTTATGTTTTGTCAAATATGACTTATCTTTATGGAAGAGAAGGAGTAAAAAATATATTTTGGACTGAAATGGGTAAGCTCAATAAAGAAGAAGAAGTTGAGTTTGGATACTACAACCCCTTCAAGTGATCACCCCAAGTGATCACCCCGCCCCAGTAATTTTAATTTTTTAAAGTTTTAGAAAAAAATAAAAGGTTTTTATAAAAAGTGGCCGCATAGTCCATTAGAAAACATCATTTTGAATAACTTTGCAGGAGAAAATTTTTTCCAAAATATATTGTAGACACCCCATTTTGTCCCTATATTTGATAATGATTTCCTGATGATGAGGTCCATAATGTTTGCCATCGACTCGGGTCTCTTCCTGCACGCAAAGCAAGCGAAAAAGGGAGGGGTTTAAGTGATAATTTAGACAGCTAAGAAATTTGGTGCGTATGCATATTATAATATGCGTACGCATGGTTTATCCACGCGTACGCATGGAGAAACCATGCGTACGCATAAAATGATTATGCGTACGCATGAAAGCCCATTATCTTCATTTGAATGATGGCTTGCCTCCCACTTTGGCCGAAAGCATTGTCGGGAGAGTTATTTATATTAAAACGGCCCGACCACTGAACGGAAGGGACATGGAGATAAGGAGGGATGGGATTTGAGGTCATG
This sequence comes from Liquidambar formosana, assembly GCA_039720395.1. Classification (NCBI taxonomy): domain Eukaryota; kingdom Viridiplantae; phylum Streptophyta; class Magnoliopsida; order Saxifragales; family Altingiaceae; genus Liquidambar; species Liquidambar formosana. The sequence goes on along the minus strand of CM077823.1, from coordinate 39,130,501 downwards.
CATGAAGACATTATTCGAGGATTTTTCCCCTATAAATAGAAGGAGCCTCAAGGAGCTCAGAGGACGGAAGGAGAGAGGACGAACGGGGTGAAGGAGATAGACAGAGAGGGGGATGGTCAGATGGTCAGATAGGGAATAAAGGAGAGGTCAAATTCTGAGTAACTGAAAGTTATTCTTAGAGGGAAAAATATTGAAAGGGTGAGAGAAATAAATTGAGAGAAAAAAGAGAGAAAAATATAACAGAGAGCTAAGTCGGTGAGATGCTGAAAAGCTTGTTTTGCACAATAAGGAGACGCTGCCAGATTGACGGTGGACCTGAGGAGAAAGATTTAATTTCAACTTGCTTTATTTCTAAGAGGTATGTAGTGCATATTTGTTAGTAAAATTATGTAGGGTGTTCAGAAGTTGATTTATTATGTATAGTGTCCATCTTTGGCCAATAATATTTTGCAGAGAGGCCAAATTCACGAAGAAAATGAATTAGTGAAACCTCGAGTACTCGTGAAATATCACGCGTACGCATATTTTTATTATGCATACGCATGGTAAGACCGTGCGTACGCATGGTAAGACCATGAGTACTCGCGACAGTTTTTTTTTTTTTTTTGTTTTGTTTTGTTAAGTTTTCTATATTTTGTTATTAAATGTTTATGCTTCTTTTATTTATCTTATGCTATTAATCTGTCATTCGTCTATGCCATTTATTTGTTGTATGATTAACAGGTGATCCGGATTTTATTAAAATATTAAATATGGTCAATGAATACAAAAATGAGGGCCGGTTTATTACCGGGCATTGTTGAGTGCCTAACACCTTCCCAACATGTACCCTAACTCCGAACCCATCTCTGGTCAACAAAATTGGTCCTGACCTTTCCAGGTGGCGACTCTCATTTGCACGCTAATCCTAAATCGATTAGCAACATCAGAAAGCAGAAAAGCAGGTAAGTACAGGTGAGGCGGGAACGCGCGAGCGTGTGGCGGCGGTGAAAGGTCAGTGCACCCACATATATAGTTTAAGTTAACTTTTTGGCTAAAAATGAAATAAAGACTATAAATAGTCAAAAAGTCTACTTAAATGACCAAAAAATCTACCCTTCGTTACTTCAATAATTACTTTCAACACAAAACCCAATACAAAAAATGAGAGGATATTTTTAGAAAAATGAAGTTTAATAAATGACAAGTCGATGCAATGATGACATTTTCTTCAACTCCGTGTTTTGTTTAGGCATCTTTATGGGATGGAGAGAGTATAAAACACAATTATTCTTTTTTTGTTAAAGTTTTTGTTTTTTTCTTCTATGTTGTATGTGTTATAAGAGTAGTTATATAAATGAAAAAAAAAAAAGAAAAAGAAAAGAATGAATGAAAAATAAATAAAAGCGGTGTTAGTAACGCCACTTTTAGTACACGGAAAGTGGTTTTAGTAACATTGCTTTCCATGTAATAAACGTGGCGTTAATAAGACCGCTTTTAGTGTAATAATAGCGGCGTTACTAACACCACTTTTATTTTAAGTTATTTATTTATTTATTATTTTTATAATATTGCACCAAAGATTTTTTTGATATAATTATTTAATTTATATCTTATAAATTTAATTGACATATTATATTAATAGAGACATTTTACTATTTTAAAAAATAATTATTTTGTTAAAACTCAAATTAGTAATGACCCTTAGGTCTAATGGCATGACCCATCCTAATAAGGGTATGAGATTTACAAAGATCTTGATTTCAACCTCACGCAGGTATGTGTTTTCTCCTATCATTTGGCAAAATATATATATATATATGAATTTGTGCATTGCATAGGTTTTGAAGCTAGTGTGTGTATATATATATATATATATATATATATATATGTATATGTTGATATTATGGGAAGGTAAATCTATACTACCTATAAAAAGATGAATGTGAGAAAAACTTTTGGTTGACTAATATACCCTAATTTTAATTTTTAAATACACAACTACCCTTCTGCATATATAGGAAATATAGCAATATAAAACATATACCTTAATAAGAATTCTAAGGAAACTATAATTCATATCTATACTACCTATAAAAAGATGAACGTAAGAAAAACTTTTGATTGACTAATATACCCTTATTTTAATTTTTAAATACATAACTACCCACCCTTCTGCATATATAGGAAATATAGTAATTCTAAAACACATACCTTAATATATTCTAAAACACATACCTTAATATATAAAACACAAATAGAAATTCACAGAAAACGGAAACTATAATTCCTATATAATAAATAGAAATATATAGGAATATGGAAACTATAATTCTAAAACACATACCTTAATATATAAAACACAAATAGGAATTCAAAGGAAACGGAAATTATAATTCCTATATAATAAATAAACAGCTGGATTGTAAATTCCACTTTCTCCATCAAGAGTAACTGCGACTTCTCCCTTCTCTGGTTAACGGCGACTCCTCCATTCTCTGGTAAGTTTTGCTCTGCAGATTATAATATATATATATATATATATATATATATATATATATATATGGTACTATTAGAGAATAAGTTTGATTTTTGATGAATTTATAAGTTAGATAGATGAATTTATAATCATAATAGGTACTGTAATTAAAGAAATAAAAATCATTCGAAACAAAATACCCATAGTTCTGAGAAACCATTTAGATTCATTAAACTGAGGAACAAAATACAATACATACCTCAAGAATTCCAACTGAAACCCAAAAAAAATGTATGAAACCCAAAAAAGATGTACTCTGAATACATGAAGAACCCCTCAAAATCGATTTTCCATTGCAGGTATATCTAAATAAAAATACATAGATTAGTGAAAAAAAAAAATAGAAACTAATATTATTTAAAAATATTCACATGCAACGCACGTGTGGTATATCTAGTAATAATTAAATAAACCAAACCCATATAGGAATTTTAAGGAAATGGAATCTATAATTCGTAAAACCCTAACAATGTTAACTTATAAATATAAATAGAAACACATTATAAAAATCATAAAACCCTAACACAAGAAATAACAACTACTGCTTTCTTCTTCTGCGTCTTCTATGTGCCTTCATTACGTCTCTTTTCTTCTGGTGCTTTACCTGGTATGTAGTTTTTAATAAACTTGACTCATAAATACAAATTATATTTAAACATTTAAATCTCTGCCTGCATCGCATGATTGGACTTTTAAATCTTTATTTGAATTGTAAAATTAGTAAGAAAAATAAGAGAATAAAAAACGAATAAGTTGAATGAAAATAAAAAGACACATGCTTGAACAAAAATAAATGAAAATCCAGATTAAGAGGCCAAAAAAAAAACAAAAAAACAAAAAAACTTGAATAACATAAGTAAAGTTTTGAATAGCACATATAATTTTTTATTATTAGTTTTGAATAGCACATATAATTTTTACATTTTCTTAAACTCCGTGTTTTGTCAAACGTAGCCTATCTTTATGGAACAGAAGGAGTATTATTTTTTAATGAAAAATCAATGGTCCTTGAGTTTATTAATCTGTCGCTTTAAGGTTTGCAAGAGTCTTTGATTTCAGACTCTACGTAAGTTATGTATGTTCTCCTATTGTTTCACAAATAAAAAAATCATCAAAAACTAATTTACTCATAAATAAAATGAGAACATCCTGATCCCATAAATACTAGATTTAAAATAAAAAAAAAATCCTAAACATGTACATATTAGGAATATTATTATTTTAATCAAAGACCAATAGAAGTTCTGGATTTGTGTAAGTCTCAGTTTCGATCCCGCGTGAAGTATTTATTTTCTCCTATGTTTTTCCAATACATATATATCAAAAACTACTTTACTCATAAATAAAATAAGAACCTCCCAATCCCATAAGACGAATAAGTTGAATGAAAATAAAAAGGACACATGCTTGAACAAAAATAAATAAAAACCCAGATTAAGAGGCCAAAAAAAAAAAACTTGAATTGTATAAGTAAAGTTTTGAATAGCACATATAATTTTTTATTATTAGTTTTGAATAGCACATATAATTTTTACATTTTCTTAAACTCCGTGTTTTGTCAAACGTAGCCTATCTTTACGGAACAGAAGGAGTATTATTTTTTAATGAAAAATCAATGGTCTTTGAGTTTATTAATCTGTCGCTTTAAGGTTTGCAGAAGTCTTTGGTTTCAAACCCTACGTAAGCTATGTGTGTTCTCCTATTGTTTCCCAAATAAAAAAATCATCAAAAACTAATTTACTCATAAATAAAATGAGAACATCCTGATCCTATAAATACCTAGATTTAAAAAGAAAAAAAAAATCCTAAACATGTACATATTAGGAATATTATTATTTTAATCAAAGACCAATAGAAGTTCTGGATTTGTGTAAGTCTTAGTTTCGATCTCGCATGGAGTATTTATTTTCTCCTATGTTTTTCCAATACATATATATCAAAAACTACTTTACTCATAAATAAAATAAGAACCTCCCAATCCCATAAATACTATATTTTTTAAAGATGGTAATGTAGGCCTTATTAGGAACTTGAGTAATTAGGTTCTGTGGCATGAATCTACGGAAAGAGTGTAGATTGTAGTACATCATAAAATAAAAAGATGGCATGTCCGTAGGGTTTGCAAAGCCGCGCAAGTCTTGGTTTTGATTTTTGTAAGACTAATGTACTAATAATTTGCTATTAAATCTTTCAACTATGGCATAAATATGTTTTGATTAAAGAAAGAGACAGAGGGTGAAAGAGAGAGCCTTTTGTTTCAGCATTAAAAGTTTCACAAAACTTTTAAAGAACCTATGTATAATGAAGTTTCAAAGATAATTTTAAGCACTATGATTTGGGAAAGCTAATGAAAAAAAAAATAGTAATAATATCAAAAGAAGTAAAGGATTGAGTGTTCAAAGTGCTTTCATCTTATACAAAGGCATGATAAAATTATTAAATTTAAAAAAATTATTATCATTATTGAAAAAATAATTTAACTCAAAAAATTCACATATAACGCACGTGTACACCAACTAGTACAAAAGAAAAGGACCAAACCCCAGACATACATTGGGCCATACATCGCAGCTTAAAGAATGAAACGAACGGCAAAGAGGAGCGAAACCAATCACACGATAAAGCCTTGATATTATGGCCATTCAACCCTATGTAGGGGGGATAAAATGAACAGAAAAGGTTAAGCTCTTCCAGGTTTGGAAAAAGAAATGTCATAACCCTATCACCAATGCTGGTAAGAAACTTGTGTGAATCAACTTTGCTTCAATTCCCAGTTTCAGGAAACATTACTTTGATTTCTTTTGGTTACAACTAAAGTAAATCTATATTTTGTTGTTTGTTTTCCTTTTTGTGTTCTCGAAAGGGGAAGAAAAAAAAAAAAAAAAACCCCTTGCATTTTGCGAGAAAAATACTCTGTAAAAGATAGTACTGTAACCTTCTATACACAACAATCCACTTCTTGAACTGAAATTATTCAAAAATAATACCTTATCTACAACTAAGGATCTGAAATTAAGAGATTTTAATGCCCGTTATGCTTTGAGCGGTACGTTAGATAATAATTACATCACTTTAATTTCTCGGCAAAAACTTCCATATAACTGTGATATGGCCAGGTGGTATCACCAGTCAATCACAGGCAAGCAAAGTGAGAAAATGGGACCTACAAGTACACTGGTTTTCTCACTCTGCTTGCTTGTGATTGGCTGGTGATACCACCTGGCCATATCACAGTTACATGGAAGTTCTACTCCAATTTCTCATATCCAGCTTAGCCAAAAATAAAAAAATTATTATGTCCGAATTCAACGTTAAGCTTAAACCCAATTGGCTCTGGTAATGCTGAAAATCGGTTTTTATTCATAAGGAACAAGCGTGATTAATTGGGTTGACATTGACATTTCCCATCAATTTGGGTTGCTTTAGGACATCCCATGAGAATATAATTATTCATTTTGTTGCATTTGAAGTCCCGGACTACCACGCAATCAATGAATGGAGCCATCACCAAGAATTATATTGAAAAAAAAAAAAAAAAAAAATTTCTATCCTATATTAGCATTACACTTTAGTTGGTAACTATGGGGAAATGAATAGAAGGACATCTAAAGCCCTCGTGTTAGAATCAGAGTGTGCAGGAGAAGTAAGTAGTTCAATATAAAATCTACGATAGAGAGGGAAAAAAAATCATGAAGGATGATTCTTATTATACTTTACAAAACTTAAACTTTGGCATCATAGCTCAATCCCCATATACAATACTAGAAAAACAAAACACAAGTTCACTTCATGTGTTTGAATCCTGACTTTGCTGGAAGGTAGAATTTGTTAAATGGGGTTGGACGCTACAGGAACCAGTATTAAGACATATATCGAATATATAAAATACTCAAAGCATTGCCATGAGATATTGTATATAAGCACAACATAATAACAACATAAATCTACGAAACAAGGCGTGCACTTGTGTGTTCAAGAATCCATGCCTGTCGGAGATCCAAGAAACCCAATCCTGCACAAACAGAAGAAAAAACAGTTATGAGGGTGTAACGGGAATCTTTTGGGGAAAAAAAAAATAGAGCAATTGATAGAGTAATCATTAGTCTATAAAGTAACTGACTTACAGTAATTCTTTGGGCGGTTAGCAGATAAATATGCAAAGACAATGGCTAGTATAATGAAGAATGCGACAAGCTGCATCAGTAACATCAAGTATGGCATAGTCAGAATATGTTCTTCAGTACACTTCAGTAACAACATTACATTTATAAATTAGCGCAGAGGCTCACCACAGCTGAATTGAATCTTGAGTCGCTCCTGATTATATAAGATTTCCTGGTGGAACCAGAGGAGAAATTGTCAGACATTAATAAACCATGTTCATAAAGGAAAACTAGAAACTGCAACAAACCTTTTATTTAGTAGTCCGGAGTCCCTGCAAGTTTTCTGTATTGCCTCTAGCTTTTTCAATGTTTTTGTGGCATTGGGATCATTCTTGTTGACCTAAAGCAGTCAATACAGCATGTTTTTAGTGAGAAAAGCTCCAGTATTCTATGGGTAATACAGTAAAGAAACATTAGGGTAGAGAAGCTTGATGCAAACAATGAAAGCACCATGTTCAAAAGTTCACTAGCAAGTAGCAACCTATGATTATAGTAATTCCCTCCGCTTCCAAGGAGACCACTATAGTTGTTACAATTGTTATTTTGAAGTTATTAATATAAACCTGAACCATTTTCAAAAGTTCTAGAAGGAAAATAACCACCACAGTTGTTTGCAGTCATTACTCACTCTTCTTAAACTGAAAAAAGGGAACTCTCAAAGTTTTTTATTTTTTATTTTTGAAAGATGAAACAGAAAAATAGAAGTTGTATCTAAAGCAGTTTAGAGTATCAAGTGGGGAGTCAAATAGGATAATTTGAATGAAAAACACTTTCTCGTTGCCACCCATTATATTTTATCTTGTTCAGTAAAAGTAGAAGGATATACCTTGGACTTCAGCATACAAGAAAAATCGAAGAAGGCACCGTAGACGTCAGCCATTGATTTTGTTCTATCTATAATTTTGGCAGTTAGACCTAGAAAAGAAAATTATAATGAGAAAACAAGAATTAAACTCCAATCAACTAAAAGTATCGACTGTATGCCAAAAAATAACCATGACAATATGAATAACATTTAACTGCACCAGCGATATCACAATCCCATATTATTTTTAAAAAATCACAATTCTTTGTAAAACTAGAGAGAGATGGGCAGAAGGGGAATACATGATCAAAATTCACAAAATCATCAAGACATCAACCAATACAAATAATACACAGGATACACTAGATCCCTTTTCAGTTGCCTTCATTGCTGAATTGAAGTTATTATAAATGGCATTTTGTACATTAAATCTAAAAGAGATCATCATACAGTATCACGTGCTAGTCTACACTTAAACGGCCAGGGGCAGCTAAAATTCCTTTTAGACAGAAGCGTGATATTGTTTCCAGTGAGAAACTCTCTCTCTCTCTCTCTCTCTCTCTCTCTATATATATATATATATGCGTGTGTGTGTGTGTGTGTGTGCACGCATATTTGTATCATGATTTTTATCAAATCAGTCTTTAATAGTTTAACCACTTAATCTAGGCGTATCAAAGATTATCAGGTAGTTACGCCTTTTACAGCATTACTTCATGCATAGCATAACATTCAAAGTAACTAATTTAAAAATTATTTGGTCAGTAAACTTATGATACCTAGCTGTAAACTCATCAGCAAGGAGCATAGCTGTAAATGTATACGAGTCATTATTGCACTCAGCACCAAAATATCAGCATGCCAAAAGAAAATATTGGCTAGGCTCTAAGTTCAGTTGTGGTGACAAAATACACTCCCCCCCCCCCCCCCCCCCCAATTTACATGCCTAACATGCCTGTAATTCCAGTAGTAATGAAAGCAATGTGCTTAGAATAGTTATCTTACCACGCCTCATTTTTACTACACCTCTGAAGACTTGAATGTTGTCGTAGCACATAGCTAGAGTTCCAATTGCCATGATCTAGAACAGTTAGCACATATCAAGTGAGATGCAAACTTCCATAAAAATATATCACATACATCAATGGCATAAACAGAATTATCATAAAACTGCTCACAATTAGATCATTCAATATCACAGATTTTGACCATAGAAGTTAAACCCATCCAAAATGGTTTTTGATTAAATGGAAAGCCTATTGAGAATAGCAGATTTATTTTATTATTTTTTTAAGGGACAGAGAGGAAGGGGGGGGGGGGGAGGGGAGAGACAAGTTCTGAATTAGAATAAGAGTACTACTTAAAGTGTTGAGATTTAAGAGCAGAATCTTTCCAGGTGAAACAGAAAGAGTACTCGATTTGTCCGATAGATAATGTTGATAAAATCAGCCTATTTTAGAAGTATCTTAGACTTGGGAAGAAGTCAAAACTCATTCGAAAATCCAAAAAGCTACTATATCGTTTAATTATGAAAAAAGAAAAGAAAAATGGCAAGCAACACCACTGCATGCTTCAATTCTAGAAAATGCATCCAATCACTACATTGATCAATCTCACTAACATATTTCAGTACTAATTCAACACATTCTCTAGGAATCCTCAATTCACATTACAGTAGAAGAAGAAGATCAATTCAATGATGTGCTCACAGAAAGCCTTGACAAGAATTAACTATAAAGTTGTAACCATGCTAGAGGATGCCCTCTCAAGCATCAGAGGAAAAGGGCTAGCACACATTGGTTTGGAACAAAATCTCAGTCAGTGCCCTTATATACTAGACACTTTAATAAAGCAGAATTCCTGATGTAATAAAATGACTTAGCAAATTTATTTAGATTGACACAGAACTGCAACACTACCGGATTCCTATGTACACTTTTTACAGTCTGGAATATTCCTTTGAGAGTCTCCATAGTCTTTTAACTAGAAACCAAACCCAAAAAGTCTCCTCATAATAAATATATTCTAATCAAGGACTATAGTCTATAGATACAATAATTTCAGCATAACAAATATTCAGCTTCAATTTATTTTTCTTTCTTAATTTTTTGGTTTTTATAACAACTTTTCTGGCTTCCTTACCACAGAACTAAAAATCAAATTTGTATCTTGTTAAAATTTCATTGCACCTTGAACAGGGAAGTCCTTTTTTTAAGTAGAGATTGAAAATGAAAATAGTAGGCAAGTAAAATAAATTGCAAGCCTGAAACTACCTGTAGAATATTCATTTTCTCCTTTACAAAAATATATATAGGTGATATTACAAAATACAGGAAAATAACAGTTAAAAGTTGGTTAAGGGAGTTTCATACCTGAGGAATAGCACAAAAACGGAATATAGAGGGTTCTCGCAAAGCAGACATGTACGTCAGGCAATCTTGCGCATGTATCAAAGCATTAGTGATCATGTCATTTAAGCATTGCACTGCCTTGTCTGAGTTCTCCTCATATTTCAAGTCCTAAGGTACACATTATTGACAGATGCCAATACAAAAGGAATGAGCCCAAACATGAAATGATAGCAATATAAATATTTTTAATATAGTCTTCAGAATCATACCTCTCTGGTAAAGATTAAAGTATACACATGTTTGCATCATGAAATTACCAACATGACTAGTAAAAACACTTGATGAGACAACAATTGAGATACAACGTGTAAAATAAATTCACCTCAAGTTTGCTGACATATTTACTCCAAATCTCGCGAGGCCAAAACATGCGTGACTTTGGTATCTCATTTATATCCTCCAGATAATCCCGGATTATATTTGTTTTCTGCGATTTATTAGATAAAAAAGATAAAGGTGTTATAATCAGGATCCCAAACAAAAAGTGAGACTAGGATTCTGGTTGCTACATTTGTCAAAAGAATTACCTGAAGAAACAGCCCCATTGAATTGGAGAGAGAATCTGGAGCCAAATCTTCCAACTTGGAGGCATAGAAAAGCTTGGACAATCCCAATCCAACTAATCCTGCCACATAGTGGCAATACTCATCATAGTCATCAATTGTTTCCACCTGCAAGATGATGACATATATATTTTTGGCTGAGAATTATTGATAAAATATTATTGGCATCATTTATTGATAAAATTTTATTAACGTAGTTTAACATTTAAATGCTCATGAATCATGAACACCATGACAAGGGATTTGATACTTAAAACATTGTTCGATTGAATAGTCACCTATCTAGAATGGTGGTAATAGAGATAAAAATAAACAAAATTAAAGAGAAAATTTCAACAATCACCTAGTAAAATTTTATCATCTAAGCAATTATCGACTGGATTCTATTTTGTTGAAAATTACTGCTTGGTAGTAGGTTATAGTTTGCTTGGCAGGCTGGAGGGGAATCTAACGGGTCTAAAGAAAGAGAAAAGGAAGATGGTGGTGATGTCACTTGTGCATATAAAAGTTCAATTAAGCTGAGTTGTAGCTGGTTTTTTTCTTTTTTTCTTTTTACAAACTACTAACTTTTGACCTTGTGGGCAGGTCCAAAGTAATAGCAGAAACTCACTACTTATTTAAATCCCTTTGATTTTACCAGCTAATAAGACCAACTAAAAGTGAGCAATAAATACTAATATCATGATTAACTAAAGCAGATAAATAAAAATGAAAATCTACGGAAATTAGGCACCCTCTGCTGTAGCAAGATACATGGATTACAAACCTCATTGCATATAAATTTTGCCATTCCTGCACCCATTCTTTTGGTAATATCCTCAATTGCCTCCTGATAACTGCAGAAATGAGTATAATATGTCAATAATTAAAGAAAAAGTGAACCTAAAACTATAAATACATATTTACAAGTAAAATGATAAGCAACCATCTGCGAGTCCTTAAACCATAAAGCATATCCAAACGGCTTTTCAATTCCAAATTTCTTTCTATGGTCTCTCATGGTTTCCAGATTCACTCTTTGTTATTCCCTTATTTGGTGGGTTTCTCAACTCTTTCTAATCATTATAACTTAAAAGATTAAAGAAATCGTGAGAAACAATTAACACCTTTGTTTAACACCATGCCAAAGCAGCAGAATTACTTATTCATTATGAATCCCAGGACAGTTAAGTATCTGTGCCCTAGTAAACCTGCTCTACAGCCAGGTTCTCTACAATCTGTTCAATTACCAATCACAGCATTGCCATGCCAAGGTACTCAAGGAGCATTCAGTTATTAATTTTGGGAAATTCAATAGTAAAAAATTATCCTCATTATTTTATATCTTTTGTCCACAAAGCTACCAAACACTCCTCTAGTAGTGTGATATGGCATATTGTGGATGACAGATGCACAAATCACACTGCAAGGAACGCTGTGAGTTACCTTTTTGTGTAGCATTGGTGCCCACAGTTGAAGTGTGCATAAGTGGACAATTGATCTGAAGAAATCATGACTCAAGGAGATGGTCATATAAAAATATTAAATCGCATTATTATTTTAAATTCAGGGAAGATTTTGTCAACATAAACCTTTGAAATCAATATGGGAAGGAATTTTGATTTAAAGCAGATTCAAGTAAGTATTAGGTTTAGAAAGGTGATTTTCACATAAAATGATGAAAATGGGGATCGAAAAACAGATGTGGACTTCTCTGAATTATTGATTATTTAAATGAAAAGGAGTTTAATTTAAACTTGGAAGTTTAAAACCTTCATTAGCATTTACTACAAATGAGACTCCTGCAAATCTGCAATATTTATAGGACAACCTACTTTAATATCCCGAAATGAACTCAATTGTATCTAAGAGTCCCACATGCACATTTACTGGCTGAATGTTCCTGGATTTTATTTTAACAAAAAACTAATGCCTACCATCAGCTACTGAGACTAAACTGCAACTATAATTGCTTGAACAGAATATACAGGATATCATCCTTTCATTGCTAGAAAAGCTGTTATAGGAATGATTAAGATTTAAGAATGAAACAGAAGGTTCTTTTATTGCCACTCGCCAGAAGATCCATTCAATTAACTATATAAGGAGAAGTCCAAGGATAACAAGTAACCTTCTTCCAAGCTCCAGAAAAGCAGTTGAAACATGATGAAACTCATCCATGAGGACTTTGTACTCCTTCGTACCACCTTAATACAAAAGAAAAAACTAGGATAAGAAAATGGATTATTAAGATTTTATACAATGTGTTTAACACACTAATGCCATCCTTCCATTCTCCTTGAGCATTTTTTTTTTTCTTCTCAGAAAGAAGTACTATGCAGTGCAGAATATAATTGACATAAGGTTGGTCAAACTCCAAGCTGGAAAATCAAAAGCGTTTGAAGTAGAAATGGAAATTTTAGACCTAGATAGTGAAGATTTCAAGAAAAAATAATAATAATAAAGGAACATCATGAACATGAAAGAACATTTTGAAAGAAAACAGATCAGTGAAGTGGTGGTTAGTCAGAAATTGTGTTCGCTGTATGTAAAATTTAGGAAAACTACAAATCAGAATAGCTTTAAAGAAAAGCAACCATGGAACAAGATTCCAGAACACTCACATGAAAAATGCCAGTCACGATCATATATGTAACGATGAAAAGCTATCAGGATAGGTACTTTGACATCTGTAGCTATGCTTGTATCATCCTCTGTAAAGAAACCACGAAAAAAAAAATTAGATGGATGGGAAGATACAACTTACACAAAAACATAATAGTACTGAAACTGTGAGATAGTAGAAAATATTAAATTACAACCAGAAAGCGACAAGTAACACAAGTAACATTCAACACATTTGATTTCGACATTTAGTCAATATTGAATCTGCAGAATAAATTTTATAGAATCGATTGAGGTTGATAATTATCCAGACTCTAAATTGTCCAGCCAACACATACGCTGAGATTTAATCAGAGATGTATAATGTTGTCTAAGGATTGCTGACAATAGGCTGCATTCAAATTTCAAAATGTACACACGAGCTCGTGCTTTTTGAAATAATTTGACAGAAAAAATGTTTAAACAGTGAAAAATGCATACAGGAAAGAGGTGAATGCACCAAAGTGGCTCTTATAAAATGAGGACTTAAATTCGTTCTAAAAGCATTACATAATGCATATATATATAATTATGAGATTTTCTTGAATAAGGTGATAGTAAAAGAAGAATATGATATGAGTGTACGATATACTAAGAGGTAATTTTTGTCAAAAAAGATATATGGAAAATAATCAAAATTCACACACAAACACATGAATTTTTATTGAATCAGACATGTGAATACAATCCAATGTAACGGCAAAGTTGCTAAATTCAGCTGAATGCAAAAATGTAAGTTATATATATATATACGGTTATGTTCCCATCAGCACGTGTTGATATAAGTTATATTAACACCATGCATTGGGGGTTGTACCCCTTACATTGGTCCAATGTACTTTATGTTCCACCAATGCACAAGGTACAACTTCCAATACGGATATTGATATAAGTTCTATCAACACGTGCTTACTTGATCATCATCCATATATATATATATATATATATATATATAACATAAGGTTAAAGGAACGAACCAACGGTGTCAAGGGCTCGAAGAACCAAATAAAAAATGCATACCTGCAAAACGATATAGGAGATCGATCAGCTAAATTTCACCTACAAACTACGTGTCTTAACAAGAAATGAATGTGAAATTTGCATGTAAAAAATTCAACTATGTAGTATAAGAAAAAAGAAAAGAGAAAAAAGAAAAAAGGGGGGTCTTTTAATATTTATTGACTAATTTAGCAAACGCTTTGCACTAACAGGTTCTGAAATTCCCCCCCCCAAAAAAAAAAAGGGTAAAAAAAGGGAGAATAATCAAATGTTACAATGACCATATATTGAGTTTTTGACATTTGAAAAACACCAATTTTGGAAAATAAAAAATAAAAATTTATTGCTCCAAAGAAAATTTTCCTGGCTCCGTCCCTGCAAATTGGGCTATAACATCCACACAAAATTCAAAATTCACCATATCGCCCCAAAATTATATTTATATCCCAATTAAAATTATCGACGAGAATAATAGCAAATCATTCAAATCCGCCAATCATCGCAACAGAAAGAAGAAGAAAAAAAATGCGAAAGCAGAAAACTCACGGCGTTGCGAAGCTCGGGGTCGAGCTGTTGAATGACGAGGGCGAAGCTGCGAGAGACCTTGTGTAGCATAGAGTAGCAAAATCCCCAGTGCGCTTCCACCGGGATCTGCTTCTCGGCGTGCCTCGCCGCCATCTTCAGCTTCAACAGCGGGTAGATGTCATCCGGATGCTTCAGAATCGCTCCCAAACTCCCCATTTTTGTGTTTTCTTAAATTCCTGTTTTTTTTTTTTTTTTTTTTGTTTTTCCAATCCGAAAAAACGTTTTCAAAAAACAGGAAAAACAAAATCAAAGAAAGCTGAAAAGTGGAATGAAAGAAGGAAATGGAGTGAGATTTGGTTTTATAAGCGTGAGACCTTTTTGGGGTGGTCCAATGAGGCGTCCGTGATCGATGGGGGCTTAAGTCAAGAAATGTAATCCATTGCAATTAATTATTGAATTGATATACTAGTTATTGTATTTATTGTAATTATAATCGAATATATACTTGTATATTCGAAGGAACCAGAGTTTGGCTGAGGAGGGGATTGGAGGGGATATTTTATTTTTTATTTATTTATTTTTGGGCTGATATTTTTGACGGGTAAACGTTGAATAGTGTATGTGCTCGATGGAGAGTAGACCCTTTTTTTTATTTTATTTTTGGATGGAGAGTGGACTTTGAAAGTTTGAAGATGCTATTTGCTGTTTTTTGGGCTAAGGGGCGTTTGGAGATTCATCCAAAATGGAACGGTATCTAACATCGTTCGTTTGATGCCATGTCAGTTTGAAAAAAATGATATGAGATTTATATCATTTAAAAAATTAAACTAAACATAAAAAGGAAATAAAATAACTTTAGTAGTTCATATATCTGTTTAATTTGTTATCGAGTATTCAACTGCAATACTTCGTTTTATTGGTGAATTCAAGCCGTCAATTAGTTAACCACCCACCTCGATCAAAGTTCATGGGAGAGTTGAGGGTTGGCATTTCATGGTTTTTACATTATTTATCTTCAAACTCTAATGGGTAGTAATTAGTAATTTTCTTTTTTTTTGTTCACATTGGAAGATAATTAAACTCCTAACCTGTCCTATACCCACCTAACCCAATGCCTTCTGCACAGTTCATTGGCTGATGATTAATAATGACGAGCACTACAAATGAACTTTGATGGGGGCACGTGCACTCAAGTAATGAGATTTTATAGATCAAAACTTAAAAAACTAATTGACTTGTGTTCATTAATATGATGACATGGAGCATGTATTGAACTTTGCATGAGTACGATGTTGATTAAGGTGGTGAGGATCACCTTTAAAAAAACATTGCCCTTTTAAAAATCATGAGTTCACTGTTTTTATTGTAAGTTATCGTAACAACCCTAATTTTTAAAGTTTGTCAAATGATTCGTTTTTTCTCCTTACTCGACGAGAATAAGGATCTTATGCCTCCGTCCATTTAATTTTCATATAATTAAATCCCATCATTATGAAAATATTAATATTAAAAAGCAATCAAATAGTAAAATTATATTTTCAAAAAATAAATAAAAAAAAAATCAACTCCATTAAATGATCTTAACTATTTGTTTAATTCGGTTCTACTAAAGTTATTTGAGCAGAAAAAGGATTTGGTGATGTTAAAACATCATACTATTCATGATCGTACGGTTGGTGTGTTGCCAACCATACAATCATGTACTATTCACTATGTATGATCACATAATTAATAATATACCAGTCGTGCGATCACGCATAACATGATGTTATAATAGCACAAAATTCAAACTATATTTGAGCTTTAGTCTTTTTTTTTTTTTTTGGTTGATAATATCTTTTGGGGGAAAATAATTTCAATCGAATGGTCAAAACCGTTCAAATGAATTGATCTTTCAAGCATAAGAAACAGTAAACAGAATCCAATTATTTAACAAATTCTAAAATATAATTTATTCGATGTTAACATGGCCTAATGATGCCAACGAGGCACAAAGGATGGATCTGAGCTCTGTTCACTTGACGGACATAACACCCCCACCTTCAACTCATCAATCCTAGCAAAAAGGAGGGAAAAAATTACATTTGTATGAGGATCCAAACAGGGCCTTAAGGTTTTTGACGTAAGTTGCTATTTTATGTGCGGTCAAGCCTCGATAATGCCCCACCAACCCCCACCCTACGTCGGCATCTGCAATGTAATGGAATCACTTCGCTGTGCAGTGCAGTGCATGTTTGACTTAAAAAACACGCAGGGTCTTTGGCGAGCTTGAATTTTGTGGCTTATTACCACCCTAGGGGGGAAAAAAAGGGTAAAGACTTACTACCCGCCAACTAATGGCACAAAAATAAAATAAAATAAAGTAGAACAAACAATCAAGATTGAATTTGAGTGTGCGAATTCACAAGGCAAATAGCCTGCTTAGAGTGTATGGTTGTTGAAATTATAGTTCACACGTGACATGTGAAGATGATGACAACCTAATAGAGGTAATGGTGGTATCTAGGCTTTACTCTAGTAGAATATTCGGTGTAAGTTAATTCCACATAATGTATAATCCTATCTCTACGTTCATGTATTTGATTGTGAGAAATCACAATCCTTTGTCATCTATCATCTTGAATTTATTTGATAAAGACGTTTTGGGTTTTAGAGACAAGTGCTAGTGTCAAAGGTTTACCATAGACATTGGCTCAATCTTTTAAGCTTCGTACAACTTTTCTTGATCTACTATCATTCAGCTTCGTGATTATAAAACTGAAAGACCAACCAAGTTATTTAGGCTTGACTCGAAATTGAGTTAATAAAAAGTTTATTTGAATTCATTCGTAATATGAACATTAATCTCATCAAACGTATATTTGAACATGGCAATTTATCTTTAAACAATCAAACTATTTGAAATTGACAATATAGAAGGTTTGTTTAAGGGTATTATTCAAAAAGTAAACGACTCAAGTTCAAACCAATTTATAAACTAATTAATTTATCAAAACAAATCTAAGTGAACTATTATATTACTTAATTCAGCTCAACTCGTTTATAACATTAGATGAAAAATTGGCATGTTGGAGTCCTTACACCCACAGTGATTAGAGAACCCAAGCAAATGAATTAATCCATGTGAAAAAGTGGGGAGGGAGGCCAGGTTCTACCAAGACTTGTACACCAAGGATTCTCATATGGTAGGTAGGGTGGACTGTGCTTGGGTAGTAGGTATATTTTAATATGAATTCCATGGGAGGACAAAGTGTGAAGCTTGGATTTCATATTTGCTTTTGCAGAATTTCAACTTTGCACTTTCGGCAACAATGACAGAATTAATTATTTAATTCTATTTTTTTTTTTTTAAACTACAATTCAGATATAATAGAAGAAAAAGAAGTGAAAACATGAGCTCATTTCACACGTTCATGAGCCCTGCACTAAAAAGCTGTTTAGCAAACTTGAAAACCTAGCCAGTTGAGGATAAGTCTGGTCAATTTTGATTTCACACTATTTGGTAAATTTCTTTTTCTTTCTATCCAGTACAGTTTTTTTATTTTTTTTAAAAACAAGACATAAATACAGTTTTTTTCAAACCAATTGTGACTTTATTTATTTAAAAACTAGATAACAGTTATAAACCAGATCCAATCTGATCCTATTTTTTAAGTTCCCAAAAAGGCCCCAAGAGTTTTTTTTTAATAATAAAAAAGAGTTCGTTGAGTAGGACGAGGACATAGAAACCCTATTAAGCATCTATGTAATGGATGCTTAAATATTTAAACATAACATGTGAAAAAGAAAACAATAAAAGGGGTTAAGAGTCTTGATTGTGAGTTTGGATTTGCATTGTGCTTCAAAAGCACAGTACGGTGCTGTGGTGGCGAAAACAGGACAGACGGCAAAAGAGGGATATTCGATGACTGGGGTGAAAAATGGCCACTAGTACCCAATGCCCCATGAAATATGAATTTTTCACCTCAATCGTCATATGTCTCTTTTTTGCCATGTGTCCTGATCTCACCCACCACAGCACTATGCTGTGCTCTTGAAGCATAGCAACGAGTCCAAACTCCTTTGGTATTATTGTGGTAGCACATCGGGTACCACAAGCCAATTTGAACACGATAGCAAAGCTTCATCAAGCATTTGTCGAATAAAAAAATATATATATGTAATGATCCAAGTGTTAAGGAAACACTTTTTGAGGCTGTTATCCACGTCATTTTCAACCCAAAAAAGTCTTACTGAAATTTTGACTCATACCCTTTTTATTGTATCTTTATTAGCTCGTGATACTAAAAACTTTCTCCAAGGGTGTTTTCAATGTTTTTTCCCCTCAACAACCACTATATAATCGGAGTTGTCATAAATTTCTCATGCTTAATTACAATTCTGCGGGAATGATTGAATGCCTGTTTTTAAGCATGTGTTTTGCCAAGGTCTTCTTTGTCGGCTTTTAATCAGCGGTTGATAGTATATTATATTACATAGGGGAATTTTAGATTGGTTGGACTACAGGAAAATAATTACAATTCAATACAAATTAGTGCTAACTTATTAATAAATGACTACTAACTTAACTACAAATGCCTACTACCTGTAATAATTCCCCCGTAGCTTGACCAATCTAAAATTCCTCCTAGTATCATAATATAAAAGCAGTTTAGCATATGAACTTATCACTAAAGTACTAGATTATGAAAACTGTTTCGTGAAAACACAGAAGCATTATTAAAAATTGTATAGGATATCAACTGGTGAGTCAAAAAATGATAGTTAATTTATCTTATAATTCAGCAAACAAGAAAAATCAAAGATAGCCTCATACACCTCAGACATTGTTAAAGTTCAGTCAATATATAGTTTAGCAGTAAGACCTAAAAAATTTAAGATGCTACAAAAAAGCAAATAATAATAATAATAATAATAATAGCAACATAAGAACAACGCGTACCCCGTTATAGACATGAGCTTGTGCATTGGGTACAACCTTTTACGTATCTTACATGCCTTAGGTTTTAGTGGCAAGGGAAGCAAACTGTCTCTAGATAGTTATCTTACCTTGCCACAGTTTCACTGCATCTAGCTGAAGTCTTTTGATGTCGTTCTAGCATAAAGCTAGTGTTCCAATTGCATGCCATGACCCAGCATGTCCCCTCCCCTAAAAGGAAAAGGCCATGACCTAGCTAGCAACCCTAAAGTATGGACCAATGATTTACAAGACTTATGGATAAAAAAGTGAGAGGTTGTCGGCTCAACTGTCCATTCTTTAGTTCCAACTTTGGACCAGCAACCAATCGAAATTATCATGGGAGTTGACCAATTTGAATTGGGCAGTAGTTTTACCCATGTCTAAAAGATTAGTCAGACCGAAAGTATATAGAACCCGTTTGCAAAAAATAAAAAAAAATCTGCCATGACCCTAGTAATAATAACACATGTATAGCAAATGAGATGCAAACTTCCATAAGACTAACAGATCGAGCTAAAGGTTAGTCGCAAAGATTTCACACCTGAGGGATATATATAGCACAAAGCCAAAGCCGCAAAGCAGAGACTTGTACTTCAGGCAATCTTCCACATGTATCATGGCATTTGTGACCTTTTGTCATTTAAATATTGCACTGCCTTGAATGAATTCCCCTCACATTTCAGGTTTTAAGGCATATAAAAATTCTAGGAATGAGACTCAGCATTGAAAAAAATTTGTTCCCACTTCCCAGTACTTCGACGTACATCTCAAAAACCTTTTTTCATTCATCAACTATTTTTTTCACGGATTACACCCTAAAGTTTAATCATGTGACATTAAGCCTCCATCAGTCGGCGCACAGAATTTTAAATTGCATGTAAATGGTGGTTACACGCCAACCATGTGACCAATTTAACAATATTTTGAGATTATTATGCTCTTTTGTTGATGAAAATACCTTTGTAGAGAACCCAAAAAAAGAAAATACCTTTGTCATTACACTCCATTATGTAAATGTAGTTAGTTGATTAGTAGAGATTTCATGCATACTCCATTATGCAATCTCTGCTTCTATATAGATGCAGCCCCCACTCTTTCTAGAAAGATAATCTACAACTCCTGATTTACTCATATTTCACATGCATGCACGACCCAGTGCACGTGCCAAGTTGTTTGCATGACAGGAAAGAGAAGTAAAACGCGTAATAGTTTATGTAATTAAATTAAAAATGAGGACTTTAGGCTACAAGAATTATTGCACGACCGACAAATAGAGACAATATTCAACCACAACAACAATCCACAACCATGGGAGCTCACGATGCACCACCAGTTCCGGCTAGCTAATCAATGGCACAGGTGTTCTAGGCCTAAGTAAAAAGTATAGGAGTATCAATTCTTATATGGGCCTGGGGTTTGCCCGGGGTTCTTCCCCGTTATCAGAAAGAAAAGAAAGGAAAGAAAAAGTATAGGAGTATCAATAATGAAATTTTGTATAGGGACAATTGCTCATCTTGGTTATGCCATTATTGTCATATTATGCTCATAGATGCTATTGGAGTGACATATCCTGTACTTGTAATACTCATGCTTGTCAATGTTTAATATTTTATCCAATTTACCAAAAAAAAAAAAAAAAATTATGCACAACCATGGACCAAATTGCAAAATGTTGGAAAATTCTGCAACTCAGACTGCTCAGTTCCTTGGGTAACATGAAGTCAGGGAAGCAGACCAAGCTATAGTTGGATCACCAATGGACCAAAAGAAGAAGAAAACCTGAATTTTCTGCAAATTGTTCCCCTGTGACCTGTCCCCTAGATCTTTTAATTCTCAAGTATTTCTTATCTCTTAGTTTGTTTCTCTATAAATTAGGGTTACAGCCTCATATATGGCATACTCAAGTTTTGATTAGTAAAATTTGAAGAATTATTCCATCTTTCTCGTACTGGACTTAGGGAACCCAAGTGGACTCTATATTTATCATGAGTTTGATGACGTGATTTTCTTTCTCGTTACACCACTACATCAAGTTATTAGTTGGTTAGTAAAAAGACGAGTCTCAAATTCAAGCCTTTGGTACAGTGCCAATGAAGCTTTACCAAATACTCTAACGACATCTTAAGGATAGATCCCATTCACTTGGTTCAGACAGTATACCATAGTTATTGCATTTCTTTATAAGCTAGGCTAGATTGCTGAAATCTCCCCTTTTCTAGCTTGGTCAAGAATTTGTAAGGTCATCCCAACTTTTGTTGTATCCAAAGAAAACTCCATCCATTATGTTCAAGGCTGTCTCTCACAGTCAGGAGGAATGAACGCCCTTTTGTGAAGTGTGATCTTTTTGATTAAAAAAAAACATCATTACCAAAGTACAATTTGAACAAAAGTAAAGAGAAATTTGTCTGTCATTCTGAACTCTGAAGTGTTCTAATGTAAATGGAGTAAACGAAATTAGACCCAAAAAAAAAAAAAAAAATCCAAAATTCGAAGCACATGCATTTCTAACCTCTCTCTTCAAACTATCTTCCCACGCTGTGTAAGCCCCACAAGTCTGTATATTCTCTGTGAATGTCTTCGAGGCATCCTCCTTCATTACAATCCCTGGAATCGAACTCGGCTCCGCCGCCGCAGTTGCCCCCCGTCACACCGGCCCCACCATCGTTTGTGGTCTGTGATTCGATCTTGACCTTCGAATTCTCCGTCTCCAGCTTCGTGCTCCTCCCCGCCGCCGTACTGTAATCCATCCTCCTCGTGGTGAATGTCCTCATGGAGTCATTATCGTAGTCCTCCTCGTCGGCGACGTCGTCATTGGAGGTGGTAGTGAGGGCGCCGTCGCGAGTGTCGGAGATGAAGGAGGGAGGGGCCGGCGGCGCGTGGCCGTCAGGCGCGAGCTTGCTCTTGTGGATGGAAGAGGTGGAGTGAAATTATAAGTAGCTCATTCAACAAATTTGATGGTAATTTAAGATTTAGATTTAAGAGTGTGTTTTATTTATTTTGATAACTGGTACTCACCCTTTTTCAAGCTTGGTTAAGGTTTTGTAATGCTCAGCTTCTTACATGAAGTTAAAAAGATAGTGATCCATCCAAAACAATCCATTTGGTTCTTTGAAAGCATGAAGGAAAGGAGAAGGGAAAATGTTCAAGCCTGTTTAATTACATTTACATTCCCCCTCTTGGGCATTTGTAATTTTTTTTTTTTTTTTTTTTCCCTCCTTTCCTTTAGATATGCCTTCTGAGATCCAAATGAAGGCTAAAGGATTGTTCATTTGCTAAACAGGTATGGTTAATTATTCTCTTTGGGATTGATCTCAAGGTTGTAGATTACCCAAATTCAGAAGAGGGACTCAAAAGGTGACTCGTAGTAACTTCATACAGAAATTACCTCTCATTTTTGTGGTCGATCACATTGAAGTTTGAGCTTGGCTAGTTTAATGATTGGTGATTACATTTTTTTAGTGACGGACAATCAAATACACAAACACGTGTTTGATATGTGGGCTCCATATATTTTTACATCAAATGTCAATATATCCCATCTTCTATCTATATCTATACTACCTATAAAAAACTGAATGTGAAAAAAACTTTTGATTAACTAATATACCCTTATTTTAAATTTTAAATATACAATTATCCTTCTGCACCCTTTTAATCTTATTGTAGTTGAATAGATGACAACTACTATTGTAGTAAAGTTTATATAGGAAACATCTATACTCTTATAATTAATTTATATAGGAAACATTTCTCTTTGTATTTCATTAGAGTTCTATGCAAAGTCAATCTCTTCAATAATTATTAATTTTTTTTTAATTTAAATTTTCATTTCAAATTGTTGAAGTTTTGTGGTTAATCAATATAATATTGTGTTACTATATACTACTGGGAATTATTATATTCTAAATTTATTTGTGACTAACTTAAAATTTTTCAAATTAGTTAAACCACTTATAAGTTTTATTAGAAGGAAAAATCTAACCAAACTGATATTAGTATCTAATCCTTTAAAAATTATTCTTTCATTTATATTTTATATTATTGAAAAATAATTACGTGCAACGTACGTGTACCTACATCTAATCATTACAAAAAGTAATGATAAACCATCATTTCCTCAAAGCTTTGGTGGTTGGAGCCCAAAGAAGCATGTAACTAATTTTGGTGTTTGGAGTTGGGTGTTGACAACACACTTACAAGAACAAAGTCCCTAACAATCCTTTCAGCCTAGGAAGTCAGCTGAATTTATTTCTCCTTTACCTGTGGCCCATGCTGAGGAGGATGTGGTCGTGTGAGGTTGGATTGTTATCATGAGTTCAGAATGTGGGCCTTCATTTGTGGTCACAAGAGGCTGCCCATCTTCAAGCCCAATAATACGAATAATGTCCAAAACACAGCCATCTGCAATCCTGGACAGAGGATTCCCCTATGTAATGATGTAGCACAGATATTTTCATTCTTTAAAAATTATCATGGCTAAATGATTTTAAAGCTTGGGCTATTAGTTAACAATGTTTCATTTTCTTCTTCCTCTTAAAGAAAAAAAAAAACAAAAAAGACCCTCTTGTAACCCAATTAATTTGAGAAATTAAGTAACTTGGAAAATTGTGAAATATTTAACCTATTTTACAAGGAATCAAAATGCCTAATCCCAACCCCCCCTGGAAAACATGTTTCAATTTATAAATTCAATCAAAAGACAAAGAATTTCAATCAAATACTACTGAATGAGAGAAAACATACATCAAACTTTGATCATTGCATGTGATCAAGGCAAAATTTTATAGCAATATTTTTTTTTTGGGTTCAAATAAGAACCCAATAAGCCTTTGTGATAACGGGATAGCCCATCCCCTTTCACATAACCCTTTCCTTCCGTGTTGAAATCACAATCTCTCCCAAAGGATAATTTTTTTTAATATTCTATCTGTTGGCATGTAGAACGTGTATCATATAATTCTTGCAATATTCACTAAGGTCATGTTTAGATCTCCAAAACAATGATGATAAATGAAAGGAGAATGGTACAGATGGTAAAGAAATCAATCATTTTTTTAATGGTAATTTTATGCTTTTTTTCTTCTCATTTTTCGCAAGTTTTTTAAGATCCACAGGCAAAAATGAGGGTATCCTTCTCCTATTCTCTTTTTTTATATAGAAGACCAAAGATGTACTCTTTCTGTCTCACAAAGATAGGTCAAATTTGACAAAACATACAATTTAAGAAAAAGCCATCCTTGCATAATCTTGTCATTTATTACCTTCATCTTTCCAAAATTATCACATTATATTTATTATTGGATTTTATGTTAAAAATAATTATTGAAATAATAAAGAATAATATAGGAAAATTTTTAAAATTTATGATTTAACTTTTTTAAATCAACAAACATTTTGAAAACAAAAAAAGACCCTGTCTCTATGAGACGAAACAATCAAAGAAAAGGCAGGTTGGAACTAGGCTAATTGGTCCCAAACTTCACAGTCAATATACGAGGCTACTCAAAATGGGTCATCAAAAAGGCAACGACAGGTTGATACATTAGGCGGCTCAAGAAGGGAAGGTGGCTGATTGGGGAAATTCGGTTGCAGGCACAACGACAAGTGGACAGGCCTTTTGAATATCGGTGAACTAGTTTTAACTTCACTGACTTTCAGGATGCATGTAACACACGGGCCAATAGTAGAGTGACAACACGATGTTGTCAGGTGAGTTGTCAGTGCCTAGCGGGGCATGTTATAATCTCTCTTGGGTTTGAGCTTGTCTGAGCTTCTTGAAGCCGAGGTCTCGTGGAATCGCAGCTCGTCACGTGCTTGTACAGTTGTACTTCACTGGAGTGGTGGCACGGATCGTTTAGACGGTCCAATCGGAAAACAGTAATTGTTGGGGAAAAAAGGTTGTTGGAGAACGAAAGGTCGCAGATTGCGTTGCAGATCCAAAAAAAGCCACTAAGCCAAGCTAGGAGCTGTTGGCTTCTCTCCGGTTGGTTCCTGTTCAATTACTCATTTAACCAGTCACATTGAAGAAATCGACTTCATGATAAGCACATAACACACACTTTAACACTTCTAGCACTGACCTTATAGGATTCTTTGGGGGGCCAGGCTTCTAATGTATTTTTTAGAGGTTATTGTTTCAATTTTTTAGAGCATCCACTATGTTGATACCAGCTAATTGACACTACCTAAAAATATGACCTATCAGGTGAAACCACGTGCACCTCTTAACTAGCCTATTAGAAGCTACACAAAATATCCCTCAATGGAGCTGTTATCCCAACTTTTATGTAATGCTAGATATAAAGGAAATAATTACAGTCCACGTTTTAATTATTGACTAAAGTAAGTTATTGCATTGCCATTAAATAAAAAAATATTTAAATTGCCACTACAGCACTTTATAGAACTCGCCACGGTTAACATGCTGAATAACATTCGATGTGTTTAAAAACCACTTTAACATGTCTATTGGAGCACTTAACTCTCTCACCTACCCACTATTCGACGCTAATACATCCTTATCGTTTCCACTGTCGATGCTCTTACAGAGGACGCTAAACTTTTGGATGCCCCTAATCATTAGTTAAAAAATAAATAAATAAATAAACATAACAACAAACAAGCTTCTAACACCCATAAGTGACCTCAGGCTTTTATTCAATTGTAAAGGAGGAAGTGGGAGATGTTATGTGCATGCTCCTTACCTCATCTTATATTCCTTTGCACATTTAATTCTTTATTACTCTGTAATTTTCTATGTTCATTAATAAATCAGGATCATGGATACAACTTTTATACACATTTTTTTAACAAAATATTAATTATCAAATAATGAGTGAAATTTGATTGCGTTAAATTTTTTAGATACCATTAAATTTCATGAATCTGACTATTTAAGTATTGTATAAAAAATTGTGTGTAAAAGTTGTGTTTCTTGATCCTAACACTTTATTAATAAAAAATTAATGTCTACTTGGTGTCTTGGATTATTTGGTAATATTTACTTCCGTAAATAACTTAAAATTACTATCTTACCTTCAATATCCTTAATAGCCAAATGACCACAATTAGCAAACACCAAAGAAATAAATAAATACTTGACTAAATATATTTGTATAGATTAAAATAATAGTTTAGTTTGATAATTTTAGTCAATAAGTTGTGTCCAAATTATTTGGATTGAAAGGGCAATTTGATAGGTTTCGAAGGGTAGATCAGACAATTAATTTTTAATTTAAAATTTTTTTGGCTTCACCGGAGAGGAGCCAAACTCACGCGGCGAAGCCTTCAGCCTCCTCCCGGCTCCAGCGCTTTCAAATTCAGACTCAAACTGAAAGTATACAAAGCATACATACATATAGACCACGCACGCTCTTTCTCTGTCCTCGCTCCCTCCCTCTCTGCTTCGCGTTTTCTCTCTCTCTCTCTCTCTCTCTCTCTCCCCGCTCCAACAATTCCCACACAATGCAATTCAAAACCCTAACTCGTCCTTCCCATATCCCTCTCCAAACCCCCAACCCAAAACGCCTCTCTCCACCTTCATCCTTCCTCAACCCCTCACTTCCTCGCCTTCGCAATTCCCTTCTTCCACAGCGCATCCGTTTCTCCGCTGCCAACAACCGTCGCGGTCGATTAATTACCGCTTGCATCAGCCCCAGCCAAGAAATTCTCGGCGAAAAACCAGAATTTGTGACAGAAAATGGCGATGAGATCGCTGTCACTGCTTCGGTTTCGCTTTCAAACGAAGAAGAAGGAAACGGAAGAGTGGAGGTTGTTTCTTCGAACCGAGAGGAATTGGAGAACCAGAGCATATGGAAGCAAATGAAGGAGATTGTGATGTTTTCAGGGCCTGCCACGGGGTTATGGATCTGTGCACCTTTGATGAGTCTCATTGATACGGCGGTTATCGGTCAGGGAAGTTCAATCGAGCTCGCTGCTTTAGGTAATTTCCAGCTCAAACTTTTAATCACATTTCACTTTTAGAGTGGACTCCTAAAGTCTAAACTAGTCAGGGCCATGGCCTATAGCGCCATTACCAGAAAACAGGAAATGACATTTATATCCTTGTTCTTTTTTAATTTAAATATTGTAGGAAATCCTTGAATTTCAGGTCAGATTTTATATTAGTACCCTCAACTTTAAATCCAATCATACTAGTCTCTAAAATATTTGTAATTGACAGTTTGCACCCCTCACGTGATGCTCACCTGACAGTTTACCGTCAAATTCATAAATGCTGTGCTTGTGTGTGGGGTACAATTTATTAGACAGGAATACTTTAGGGACTATTTTGATTGGTTTTAAAGTTTAGGGTACTAAAGTAAAATATGACCTTAAGTTCAAAGGGTTTTCTACAATTTTCCATTTATTTTTTGGGGAATTAATTTGATCGTGGATTTGGATGTACAGGTCCTGGAACGGTTCTTTGTGATAATTTGAGTTACGTGTTTATGTTCCTTTCGATTGCTACATCGAATATAGTTGCTACAGCACTTGCTGCAAAGGTTAGTTTCTTGAGTGGTTGAAGGGAATTTATTGAATTTGTGCTCTACTTGATGTAAACATGGATTGTGAAGCTATTAGAGCATGTGTTTTGTTTGAAATTGTTGTTGTTGATTGTTGGCGTGTGGGAGCACATGGATGATGCTATGCTCTCGGTTACCATTGTCTTCAACCCCCGTCAGTCGTTATGTATTAGAAACTATGATATTTTACCCTGATTGGAACCTTCATGGGAAATATTCGAAATGTGTACATATGGAAGTGGGCTTTTACAGCGTCAGATGGGTTAAGGTGGTTATAGTCTGTCCAATATTAGATGCGATTCAATTGTATATAATTAGATCATTATAGGTTCACAGAGGTGTCTATGCAGATGCGGACACAGAATCATATTGTGTTTGCATTTTTTGTGAGAATAGATGGAGAGCTGGGTTGATCCTAATCAAGTGGCCATTTGATCAATGACTTCATTCTCCATTAGCATTTGTCTATGCAGATGCAGACACAGCCTATAAAGCCTTCAATAGAACAAGATTAATTCAAAAAATAAATTAGGTAAAATAAATAACGAGCGTTCATAATCTCAGTTTTCACATTGAACTGTTGAGATATGCTTTAAGAAATAATTTTGCTCCTCTGTTACTGGTTGTTATGAGAGAACAGCTGCCATATTAGCATTTTTCACACGCTATAGTGGGGGATTTCATGACGTAATACTCGTGTTTTGTATTATTACTACATTATATTTCAATTGTTCAAACCCTATCTTTTATAAAATGTGAGTTCTATGACAGTATGATCATTTACTGGTCAGATACTATAGGATCTTTTATGTTCTATACTTCTATGAGCTCTGTTTGACTTAATGATAGTGGTGCAGGATAAAAATGAAGTGCAGCATCAGATATCTAATTTGCTCTGTGTTGGATTGACGTGTGGAATGTTGATGCTTTTGTTCACAAAATTCTTTGGTTCATGGGCAATAACTGGTAATAAATACTAGAATTTCATTTTGTCACTTTTACATAATGGAATGATGGAGTGCTTGATTATTTATGGGTAGTCATTCATGTTTAGTTCTTTTCATATCATTTTAGATAATCAATAATATAGAAAGAATAGCAGTGGCCATCAAATGAATGATGAATTTGCTAATCTTGCTTTTCCAGCTTTTACTGGGCCGAAGAATGCGCATCTTGTTCCTGCAGCAAACAAATATGTTCAGGTTCATTTCCATTTAATAAACCCTTCTTATGTTCTTTTTGTTTACAGGATTGCCAACTATTCCTATAATTTGTGAAGTTGATGAATTATTTTTCATTGCTATTGGTGTTTAATAAAAGAGGTTTAAAAAGAAAAAAACAATATATTAGAAGCTTTCTTATTATTTTAGTGGTTCAGTTCTTTGGCTTTTAATCATTTGGAAGGTCATATGTAACTGAGAATTATCATTTATGGAAAATCTGAAGTACATTTAACAAGGTGGTGCTTGAACTAGATTCTTTACTAACTTTATTTGACATAGTTTATATTTATCATATGATAGGTTGACTCCTATCTATCACCTTAAAGTAACTGCTTATATGTTTACTACCTCCACTAGTTGATAGAAGTTGGCGCAAGAAATGAAATTAATTGTTGTCTGTTAGCATTTTCTTATGGGATCAAATTGACAATTTGTCTGATGGGAAGGTAATTTCAACTCTGGAAAGGGAGATGTCAAGTCTGAGAGGCAAGGTTCTCTTCGTTCTTGGTTTTCTTCCATGTGCACATCAGTTAGATTTTTGGTGCATACAATTGGAGAGGGTTGGAAAATCCACATCTTCTTTCAAGTCTCTTGTGATTGGCCTAAAGCATTAGGCAACTCAGCTGAACCCAAACCCAATCTACACTTCTGTGTATGCATTTGAGTAATCATGGTTGGAATTTGCACGAGGTTGTTGTAAGATAACTGAAATGAGATGGGAGTATAAACTATATTTAAATCTATCTATTCTTGTAAGATAAGTGAAATAAGATGGGAGTATAAATTATATTTATATTTTATGTGCATGTGTGTAATACACTAATACTATGATCTTAGGCACTTAACTGAACACTGTACCAACTCACCCCACAATCATAATATTAAGTTTAATCATGATTGGATTTGTTCAGAGTGTCAGCCCTTAGGGCTGCAGCTAGATGTGACATGAAGCTATGCTTGTAGATTGTTCAACTTTATGTCCCTTTCTTGCACAAGCCCTAAACAAAACATTGGCATTTCGCAGAGTTGGCATGAAGTTAAACTAACATTTTTAGTATTCAAATCTAATGCATGATAGTCTCCAAAATAAAATTAAAAAAAAAATGGTATAAGAATGTAAATTTTATTAATAGGACAGGCACTTGGTTTACTACAGAAATTCTGTCCTTACGATTCT
This sequence comes from Liquidambar formosana, assembly GCA_039720395.1. Lineage (NCBI taxonomy): Eukaryota > Viridiplantae > Streptophyta > Magnoliopsida > Saxifragales > Altingiaceae > Liquidambar > Liquidambar formosana. The sequence goes on along the minus strand of CM077823.1, from coordinate 39,099,989 downwards.
TGTTCTTTTGAACAGTTCTGGTATCTGCTTGTATTATACACTATATTGTTATGACATATCCTTCTGCTTGATATTTATTAAGGCATGAGTATAATAGTAATTGAAGAAAGTCCTTTTCCATACTTGGTTGTTATAACAGTCTCTGCTGCTTGATTTGTTTCATTGACTTTTTAATTGAACAGAATCTTTTCTCTTGGTAGATTCGAGGTTTAGCATGGCCTGCAATTCTTATTGGATGGGTTGCTCAAAGTGCAAGGTGCTAATATACTATAACATTTTGCATGCATTATTAACTCGATGATCTGGTAGCGCCTTAATTTTGTTATTATCTATTGGTTCTTGACATACTAAAGCATTTATTCTTTATCTAAATAAGTCCTATATCAATCTTCTTAGATATGCAATTTCTATTTGGTTCTGCACATTTCCATTCTTTTTTGTTTTCTTTTTCTTTTTGACTTGGAATAAATGTCACATGTGTTCATAAGATTTTGGGGCTGCTTTACCAGTATCTGTTTAGCAACTTGTCATTAATGACGTTCAGCAAATTGTGCAACTTGGTCTTTGATGATCTAACGGTTAGGCCCTACAAGGATTGTGAAGAGAACAAAAGAAGGAAAAAATTAATTAATAAATAATCTCTCACCACAATTTAATTCCTACATATCTTATCCCTATAACTAGAAATTGGCCCCAGGGGAAGAAAGCAGTTACAAGAGTAATTATAAAACATGTGCAAAGCTGACAAGGAAGAAATTTTCCCTCTTATATCCATCATTCCCCACTTGCAAAAGATGCAGTCGAGCTTTAAAGGCTTCCTTTTTAACATCAATGTGCTCGGTGCAATCATGTTGGACATTTTGTGGAGAATTTTTGTAGAACATTTTTTTCTTAGTGCTGCTATTGATAAGATTGCGAAAATATTTTACTGTATCAATTTGTTTTCTGATATATTTCTTATGATTGCCAGCCTCGGCATGAAAGATTCATGGGGACCTTTGAAGGCTTTGGCGGTTTCCAGTTCTTTAAATATCATTGGTCATGTAGTCCTGTGCAGTTTATTGGGCTATGGAATTGCTGGTGCTGCATGGGCAACGATGGTGTCACAGGTATGATGATTGAATATTTCAATATTTACTATACATGGTTTGATTTTCTGTATTTTATCTTCCTGTTGATGCATTTTCAATGTATCCAAATTTTTGAACACTTTCTTTTAGTGTTGCCACTTACCAATCAATTTACCAGGTTGTTGCAGCCTATATGATGATTCAATCTCTGAACAACAAAGGATATAATGCTTTTTCCCTCTCTGTTCCATCACCCAGTGAACTTTTGCAAATAATCAGGCTTGCTGCTCCAGTGTTTATAACAATTGGGTCAAAGGTTTGTATTTTAGTTGATTCTATAGCTTTGTTTGATGACTTGCGATTATTTTAATGCATTAAGACATTTTGATGTTTTAGGTGGCTTTCTATTCTCTCATTATATATTTTGCTACATCTATGGGAACACACATCGTTGCTGGTCATCAGGTTGGATTTACTCACACAAGTAATTTTAGTTACTTTCTTCTTGCTTTAACTATCTATCTGCAAGGAACTTATGGACAGAAAACTTTCCTTACTTCAGATTATGATTCAAACCTACAGCATGTGTGTGGTTTGGGGTGAGCCTCTTTCTCAAACTGCTCAATCATTTATGCCTGAGTTGATGTATGGAGTCAATCGAAGTTTAGCGAAGGTCAGCTCTGTTCATTCATTTTTTATGCTACACCTTAGCACTTACACACCTGTAATCTGCAAAGAGCCTTCATGTATTTAGTTTGGGGTTATATGAGTCATGTAAAATTCTTGCCTTTTTTAATCAGTAGTCAGAGATATGCTGTGGATAACTTACTAAAAATTCATAGTTGTTTCTCTATGAATTTCTGTTTGCAAAAGTGTTCTGAAAGGTTTATGATATCAAACAGGCTCGAACGCTGCTAAAGTCACTTTTGATTATTGGTACTATACTTGGACTGGTGTTGGGGACTATTGGAACAACTGTTCCTTGGTTGTTCCCCCGAATTTTTACATCTGATCCCTGCCGTCATACAGGAGGTTAGTTCTAATATAATGAAGCCTTTTAAATTGTTTTTCCCTGCTCTTTAATTTTTGATTGCAAATTATAATTGCTGCTGTGGTAATTACATATCAGTCAGGGGAAGAACCGAAGAACCTTGAATCTTTTTGCTCTTTTGTGAGAAAAATCAATCATTTTTTTAAAATTGGCAACTGCGTGCTGAAGCATATGCTGCATTGAGTAGCACTGTGATGACTACTCATTGCTAGTTAATGTCATAGCCTCATAGGCAATATGTTAATTCTGAGTTACTTAAGCCCAGATCAGTAGTGACCCAAGCAATGATTTCAGGGGCCATGTTTAGGGTTCCTGTCTGTATTTTAAAATTGTGTACATATTTTCTTTGACAGATGATTGTGTGAGTGAAGTTATTCATTAGTAGTTCAATTTATTTATGTTAGCTGGGACTTCCATTATACATTTTCTGAAAGTATGGGTTAGAGGTGGAGGAAATAAATCTTGTAAATATTGAATAACCGAAAAGTAAATTTTCAGTAATGGTAAGTTTTGAATTTTACATATGTTGGGAAGTATCACATCCCACATTGTCTAAATATTCAGTTTGCTGTGTGTCTTCATGTATGTGTTTGGGCCCTCCATCTAAGAGCTTAGGCTTTTAGGTTGGAGACCTAACATGGTATCAAAGCCCGGCATTGTTGTTCTTGGAATTGTTTCGTTCGTGAGATCATTGTTGTCATCCATGTGACAGACCTATTCTTGTCTTGTTAGACCTACACCTGAGAGGGAGTGTTGGGAAGTCCCACCTCATAGTCTAAATATTGAGTTGTGGCTTCATATTACTTGATTGGGCTCTCCACCGAAGAGCTTAGGCTTTAGGTTGATAACTTGACAACATATATAATAATTTTTTATGTTTCTTTCTCATCTTCTGTCCAAACAGATGCACAAAGTGTTGATTCCATTCTTTATTGCATTGGCTGTGACTCCATGTACTCATAGCCTTGAGGGAACATTGCTGGTATGTTTGCTTTTAACTTTAATTTGGCTTTTGTCCCCAAAAATTTATTATGAATTCTTTTCTGCATGTACATATACTTTGGACCAAAAATTGGTCAAATAAGAATTCTGTCTGTGGTATATCTTGAGTGGATGTCTGTTGGTTCACGATGACATACTTCCATTAAGAGTCTAATTTTACATTCCTAGCTTAACAAGCATTTATTCTTTACAACAGAGCATTCATTTGCATTAGAATGTGTAGAGACTTGTCTTTTAGCATCAGGATAACTATTTGCTGTGCAGGCTGGACGGGATCTTACATTTATGAGTCTATCAATGAGTGGATGCTTTTCCTTGGGTTCTCTTCTACTTTTGGTATGAGATAATATTTCTTGGTTTCATAGTCTATTGTCAAATTAAAATTTCTTTGGTTATATCCCTGCATTTACAATGCTCTCCTATTTTTCTTGTTGCCAGCTTGTTAGCAGTAGAGGATATGGTTTACCAGGATTCTGGTGCGCCCTTGTAGGGTTTCAATGGGTAAGGCTAACATCACTACCTCCCATATATGCAAACTTCATATATTTGGACTTCCTCTAATGTGCAAAAAAACATTTCAGGCTCGATTTCTCCTTTCTCTTCGGCGCCTCATCTCTTCTGACGGCGTCCTTTTCTCCGACGATTTGAGCCGGTTTGAGGTGGGGAAGCTGAAAGCTGCATAGTTTTGGAGATCATATCAGTGTATTTGGAAACTGATACCAGAATATTAAGGTGTTGGTGAAGATAAAATTTTCATGCTTTTGGCCCACGAACTGCACTCATTTATCTGAAAATTGGCATATGCTTTTGTTGTAGCTGCCAATGATCAATTAGGTCATTATTCTTTGAGGCCTCAATGAGGCTAAGAGCATAAGTGAGGCACTGCCTCAAGCTGGGATGTGTCAACTCCACAGCAGATGGTACTAAGTAGATCAATTGTTGTAATTTTTTTTTTTCTTCAATTTTTGCTGTAGCTTAGATTAATAATCTTCCCTATATAATTTGAAGGAATACGGGCTTCTTGTGATATTTTTTTCAAAATGTTGTTTCTGCTGTTGTACTTGTGGTAGCAAAATACTTGTATGCCAGTCTTCTAGCCAATCTATTGTATCCATTTAAGGGTTTACAGTTCCTTATCATGGAAATAACTTAATGAAATCACCACATGATCGATTTGCACAATCTCTGCATTCAAGAAAAATTGTGTAAAAAATCTCTTTTATCTCATAAATTTACTTTGTTATGGCTATGAGTCTATGACTACAAATGGGCCGAGTTGAGTCGATTATTGGGTTTTGCTCAAATTTGGCTCTAGTAAATTAAAATAACTTTGAACTTGGTTTGTTAATCCCACAAGCAAACTTGAACGAGCATTTATTGAGCCAATTTTGAGTTGAGCTCGAGTAGTTTGGATGCTTGAGTTTATCAAATCGAGTGATACTATACTCAAGCTTTGGCTTGATAAATTTTCTAACTCAAAAATAAGTTTTAGCTTAGCACATTAAATGTACAAGCGAGTTCAAGAAAACCTTTTATTAATCTGATTTTGAGCAAAGCTTGAATAGCTTAATTTGTCTTACAAACCTGCAAGGCTTGGCTGAAAGAATATAGAAAAAGAAGTTTTGTCCCCTAAATAAGAAGTTTGAGATTGTGAGAAGCCCTAATCCAAAAAAAATAATAATAATAAAAGGGAGATAAAAAATATTTAAAAATGAAAAAAATGAAAAAGAAATTAAAGTATGCAAATTAATGGTTAACAATTGCTGCCCTGCTGGAGATTATTGGGTTTGTCCGAATGGAGCCAAAACCCAAGCCGCGAAGCCTCCAAATCCTGGGATTTGGCTAAAATGCAAATAAACCACACACGCTTCTTTCGCTCCTTCCTCACTGTCTCTCTGCTCTCTGTTTCTCTCACTAACAGTTATCAAACAATGCATTTCAAAACCCTTACTCGCCCTTCCAATATCGCTCTCCAAAACCCTAATCTCAAACGTCTCTCTCCACCTTCACCTTGCCTCAACCCCTTGCTTCCTCGCCTTCACAATCCTCTTCTTCCATCACATATCCTAATCTCTCAGAAAAACAATCGTCGCATTCGATTAATTACCTCTTGCAGTAGCTCCAGCCGAGAATTCCCCAGTTCAAAACCTGAATTCGCAACTGAAAATGACGATGACGTTGATGTGACTTCGGTTTCTTCACCAGAAGAAGAAGAAGAAGAAGGAGAGGTTGTTGCTTTGAAAGGGGGAGAATTGGCGAACCAGAGCATATGGAAGCAAATGAAGAGATTGTGATGTTTACAGGACCGGCGACGGGGTTGTGGATATGTGGACCTTTGATGAGTCTTATTGATACTGCGGTTATCGGTCAGGGAAGCTCCATTGAGCTTGCTGCTTTGGGTAATATTTATTTGGCAAGTACTTAAAACCCATATAAAGATGTATCTATGTACCCCTCCTTTATTATTTATTTTTTTCTCTTTTGTGTGTTTGTGTGTGGATTGATTGTGGAATTTGGATGGGCAGGTCCTGGAACGGTTTTTTGCGATTATATGTGTTACGTGTTTATGTTTCTCTCGATTGCTACGTCAAATATGGTTGCTACTTCGCTTGCTAGAGAGGTTAGTTTCTTGAGTAGTTGAAGGGCTTTTATTAAATTTCTGGTGTGATATTATGTGGACATTGGTTGTGAATTTATTATAGTATGGTTCTTATATTAATTGTTATATTTGATTGTGTAGAAATTATGCTCAAAATGATCAGTGTTTTAAAAAGAATTTGACTTACCGCTATCATTTGTTATGTTTACGGGATTGCAATATGATGCACAGATTTAAGCCTTCAAGGGAAATATTCCAAATATATACAATGGAATAGAAGTTTTGCCATGACAGATAGGTTGAGACACCTAAATTCTGTCCAACATGAGAATGATTCTAATTTATAAAATTAGATTTTTATGGGAATGAGAAGGTGTATGTGTAGATGTAGACTCATATAGTGTCCCCCCACCCCCCCCAAAAAAAAAAAAAAAAAAAAAAAAAAAAAACACCTTTTGTGTGTGTGTGGAGAATGGAGGGGGTTGGATAGATCCTAATGCAGTGGCCATTAATCGATTACTTTTTCTCCATTTTCATCACCGTTTTGTTGGCATAATTCCTGTCATGTGGGGAAAGGCCTCCCCCCCCCCCCCCCCCCCCCTTTAAAGGGTTTTTTTTTTGGAGAGGGGGGGGGGGGGTGTTTAAGTCAGGGAGAATCATTATGGAAGAATTTTATCTCTGGCCTTAGCTGAACTCGAGTTATTCAGTTACCTATTTACTCCCTTTTTACTTTGAGATGCCCAAATTTGATAATATTGTCAGAGTCGATAAACACCCTATTCCTGGGTAGACCCGTTGAACCATTGTCAGCTGGGCATTGCTGACCCAAATTTTGACTTAGTTTTTTGAGGTATAGCTCCAGCTTTGTGTGGAACAATGGCTTTGGTACCAGGGCAAGGGCACAACCTCAGCTGAAAATTGGGCCACCCTAGAGTTGTGGTGCACTACTTAGTCAGTTCATTGCCTTAGTCATGGGCTGGACAGTGGAATTCAGTGGTAAGCGCCTCAACAGAAGCTGCAGCTAAGGCTGGGTTCCTGCTATGTGTTGGGTTTTGATCTTGATCAATTATCAGCCATTGCTTCTGCTATCATTGGCTGTCAGTAATCTCTTACTTGTTCTTCATAGGTTATGGCCTATAGAGACTTCAATAAGACAAGGTTGATTCAAAAGTGAGGAAGCAGAAAGAAATATAGCAGGTGTATAATATAAATGTTTACATTGAACTGTCAAAATATGCTTGGAGAAATAATTTTCCTTGTCTGTTACAGGTTGCATGAAAAATGGCTACCATATTAGTAGAGATACTAATTATCTGGAGCATTTTGTTCACATGTATAGTTGATAGTTTGATACTCATGTTTTGTATTTATTAGTACATTGTATTTCAATTTGTCAAACTCTATCATTTATAGGATATGAGTTCTATGGTTGTACGATCATTTACGTAGTTAGTAGTTACTATAGGATCTCTATATTCTATGTTGCTTTGTTTGACTAGATAATGTTGTGCAGGATAAAAATGAAGTGCAGCATCAGATTTCTACCTTGCTCTTTGTTGGGTTGACCTGTGGAGTGTTAATGCTATTGTTTACGAAATTCTTTGGTTCATGGGCATTAACTGGTAAGAAATACTGGGACAGCATTTGGTTATTTTTACACAATGTAATGATGGAATGCTTGCTTATAGTTGGGTCATCAGTCAAATTTGTTTTCTTCATCTCATTTTAGATATTCAATACTAGAGAAATAATAGCAAAGACCATCAAATGACTGATGAATTTGCTAATATGGCCATTTCAGCTTTTACTGGGGCGAAGAATGTGCATCTTGTACCTGCAGCAAACACATATGTTCAGGTTCATTTCCATTTATTACCTTAATATATTCTTTTCATTTACAGAACTGCAATTATTCCTACACTCTTCAAGGTTGATAAATTAGTTTTACTCATTATTGATAACACTTAAAATTTACTTAGAAAGTTGGAAAAATAACAATATATTAGAAGCTTTCTTATTCTTATTATTTCATTGTAACAGTTTTCCTCTTTATTATTTGGAATTTCAAAATTTAGGGTTTTTTTATGTGTGTAGAACTGGGTTGAGTTGGGTTTCAAACCATCAATTAATCAATGGATAGCTTTTGTCCCAATTATTTGGAGCAGGCAACATAAATTTGTCTTGTGATTTCAAGTTGGGAGTTGTCACAGGGCTACAACTCAGGTTGAGTCTAAGCCAACCTGCCAAATGGATGTACTTCAGTTGGGTTTTGGTCATAGGATTGGGGAGGATTGGAAAATCCCTATGTTATCTCGTCTGTTGTGATTAGAATGGAGCATTAGGCAACTCAACTGAACATGAATCCAACCTGCACTTAATTGCATGCATGCATGTAACCATGGTTGGAAGTTGGACAAGGTTGTTGAAAATAATTGAAATGAGATGGGCGTAATATATATCATTTTGTGTGCATGTGTCTGTTCTGAGGCACTTAGCCCATCCTATATCACATCAAGCCAAATCAAAATACTAAGCTTAATTGTGGTTGGGCTTGGGCAGACTGTTCAGCCTTTAGGGTTTGGCTTGGTTAACCTCTTAACCTGATCCAACCCACTACAGTTGTTAAATTGCTCTGCTGCTGGATGTGATTTGCTTCCATGATTTTGGTCCATAGTTCCATACATTCGAATGAAGGTGTTACATGACTGTCTACCAAAAAAAAAAAAAAGGAAGAAAAAATGAAAAAGAAAATGGTCTTATGTAACTTAATTAACTCATTGGTGGCTTGGGAACCTTTTGTCTTAACTTTTCAATTATTCAGTAGTATGGCCCTTTCTTGCACTGGCCCTAAACCCAACATTGGCAAAGTTGGCACCTAAAATAAAAAATGCATCACAAATTAAACTATATATATATATATATATACATTTTGTACTTGAGTCTAATGCATAAGAATATAGTTTTTATTAAGAGGATGGTCACTTGGTTCACTACAAATATTCCATCCTTATGATTCTTGTTGTTTTTGAGCTGTTCATTCATCTATTTGTATAAATGATTGTTGTGAGTTGTGACGCATCTTTCTGCTTGAAACTTGTCCATGACTCGTAATTGAACAAAATATTTCTCCTTACTTGGTTATTATGACATTCTACTCTGTTTGATTTGGTTCATTGAATTTTAATTGAACACTATCTTTTCTCCTGGTAGATTCGAGGCTTAGCATGGCCTGCAATTCTTATTGGATGGGTTGCTCAAAGTGCAAGGTGCAAATATATATATCTCTTCTCATGCATTGTTAAGTCAATAATATGGCAGCACCTTAGTTTTGTTGTCATCTATTGGATTTTTGCATACTAAAGCATATTTTCTTAGCTAGATAAATCCTATAACAATCATGCTAGATATGCAATTTCTACTTGGTCTGCCGTACAAGTACTACTTCCTGCTCATCAACTTGTCATTTATGACCTTGAACAATTAGTGCAACTAGGTTTTTGATGATCCTACAGCTAGATTTGCAAGGATTTGCCCGAAGGGCTTCCTTGATATCCACCAAAAAAAAAAAGGATTTGCAAGGTTTGCAATGAGAACGAAGGAAGAGAAAAAAGTTTGATCCTGCACCACAGAGAGGACACTCTATAGGCACATCAATATTTTTTGAACCCATAATAGGGAGCCTTTGTCCTGTAAGGGTCAAAAAGGAGAAAAAAAAAAGTGATTTTGGGTGTAATGTGAAGTTTCCAAACCAAATTCAGAAGACTAGTTTTTTCAGCATGCGATTTAGTTTCACAAACCTGCATCCTAGTAGCCAATTTGATTGTGAACTTTTCTGATAGATGGACCCTAGGAACTTACATCTTCTAACGGATGAAATGGAAGGATTGATAATGCTATATAGTTTCTTGCAGACTTAGACTATTCTTAATAGAAGGGTGCACTAAGTTATGCCCACACTATGCTACAGAGTACAGAGTGACTTGGCTCATTGTGGGTTGTGATTTAAAGTTATCATAAAAATCCATTATCTCCCTAAATAAATACAAAATTACAGTTAGTGCCTTAGTTAAATGTACACTTTTGCTCCACTTACGAGTCTTGGGATCAAGCAATGGCACCCTACACCATCAACAGAAAAATGTACGTTTTTGCTCCAGACCAGTTAATTAGAGATCAAAATAGCTTGTTGTAGCTTCCTTCCTTATTCTTTTTATGCTATTGAGTTCAAAGCTTAAAGAATTGAGTGCTTCTCAGAGTAGGTAAGGCTGTATCATGCTAAGAGCCTAATAATACAATATATATATATGTGTGTGTGTGTGTGTGTGTGTGTATTTTTCTGTAGAAATTCTTCTCTTTTTTTTTTTTTTTTTTTTTTTTTAAACTTCTTCCTCTTACATTGCCTTTATCTGAAATTTTTTAGAGCTCCTAGGATTGCCTAATTGGTTCTCTCTTCCTTCAAAATAGCTGTTTCCAGTTGAAGATAGATATTGAAACTTGTACACTTAAAAGGCAATGTCCATCACTACCTCCCTATGGAGTAAAAAGAAAACATCTTATGCATTTGTAGCTATATTGTCATGTTCGATGGGCAAAAGCACCAGCAATGTTCTGTAGTAAGTGGTGTACTACAAGTGATGTAGCACAACCTAGAATAATGTTGTATGTGGCTGTTATGGTGGGCTTAAGGTTTGTAATTTTAGGTTTTGAAGGGTAGAAGGCTTTGTAGTTGAAGTAGGATTGAAGTAGGCCAAGGTTTAAAGGTATTAAGTGGCTGGAATTTCAATAAATAGTTGTTGGAATTTCTGGACATCAGCTACTTTAAAGTTTAGAATGTTAGGGTAAAGGCTTATAATATGGTAGTTAGGGTTGTGGGAGTAGGGTTTTAGGTTGAAAAGACCAAAAAAAAAAGAAAAAGGGTTGGTCGTGGGTTAATTAGAAAGCACAGCACTATAGAGAATTGGAGAAAAGAGAAGAAGAAGTAGTAGAAGAAGAGAGAATCTAGGCAAGCATGCCTTCAATAACCAAATCAAAATACTCAATATTCCATTAATCAAAGTCTACATTCGTTTTGGTACAATATCCCTTAGACTCTAGAAAACTTGCTAGTCAAGTAATAACCTCCTAAAAACAAGCCTAACCAATATGGAAACCAACTAGGACTTAAACTCAACTAAAATAAATAGTTTCTAAACTCTTAGTGGACTCAAACTAGAAAACAACGAAAATAGAAACTTTTAGAAGATAGAATGCCTAACCAAATTACAAAATATAAAGTCTGTAAAATTACTAAAATACTTCTAACCATAATTAAGACCTGATAAATAGAAACTAATGACTCAAACAACTACCATGGACACTTTCCTTTGGACCAAAAAGGCTTCTTCATTGTCATCGGGCCCACGAACTTAGGCTTAGGCTTTCAACAAGGGTATTTCTTCTCTAACCAATTAAGGTCTACGCCATCAACAAGTCTCTTTTTAAATTTACACTTCATACTATTGGCAGAATTATAGCTACTGTAAATAACCTATCTAAGAGAGAAATTGGCATGCCTGTACCTTACACATTGAAGAGGTGAGTATGTTGTATCTTCCCAATACTTTGCACTATCTTTTCTATTGTATGCCAGTATCATTATTAGCACCTGTGGGGAAGTTATTTATAACAGTGATTTCATATTGCTGAAATTATTAGAATTGCGAAATATTTCTTACTGTATTGATTTTGTTTACTGATAAATTCCTTCCTATTGCCAGTCTTGGCATGAAAGATTCCTGGGGACCTCTAAAGGCTTTGGCGGTTGCCAGTGCTGTCAATGGCGTAGGTGATATAGTCTTGTGCAGTTTCTTAGGCTATGGTATTGCTGGAGCAGCATGGGCAACAATGGCAGTCACAAGTATGCTGAGTGAATATCTCAATATTTCTTATATATGTTTTGATTTTCTTTGTCAATGTTTCTTCTTGATGCATTCTCAATGTATCAAAATTGGTAAACACTTTCTTTCTTTTCGTGTTGCCACTTACCAGTGAAATACCAGATTATTGCAGCTTATATGATGATTGATTCTCTGAACAAGAAAGGATATAATGCTTTTTCCATCTCAATACCATTGCCCCATGAACTATTGCAAATAATCGGGCTTGCTGCTCCAGTGTTTGTAACTATGATGTCAAAGGTTTGTTACATTTCATTTGATTCTATTGCTGCATCTGCTGACTTGTGACTATATCTATGCATATGAGACATTTTGATGTTTTAGGTGGCTTTCTACTCTCTCATTACATATTTTGCGACATCTATGGGCACAAACACTGTTGCTGCTCATCAGGTTGGTTAGTGATTTTAGTTACATTCTTGTCTGCTTTGATTTCTGTCTCAATGAAACGATGGACAAATAATATTCCATTCACTTTAGGTCATGATGCAAATGTATGGCATGAGTGGGGTATGGGGTGAGCCTCTCTCTCAAACTGCTCAATCATTTATGCCTGAGTTGATTTATGGAGCTAATCAAAATTTGGTGAAGGTCAGCAATGTTCATATCTAATTGCCTCTACAACTTACCAATACACCAGTGTAATCTCCATTTAGCTTTAATTGCTGGGGATATGTGGAACATTTAAGATTCTGTTTTCTATTTTTTAACAGCATTGATGGATACGTTGCAAATAATTATTACGAATAATTTCCTAGTTGCAAATTTTGTTCCTGTATGAATTCTTGTTGCAAATTTTTTCTGAAAGTTTTATAATATCAAACAGGCTCGAATGATGCTAAGGATCACTTTTGATCATTGGAGCTATTGCAGGACTGGTATCAGGGAGTATTGGAATGTCTATTCCCTGGTTGTTCCCCAATATTTTTACATCTGATCCTGCGGTCATACAGGAGGTTAGCTCTTATATCAGAACCTTTCAAATCATCCCTTATTATACTGCTAATTATAATTGATGCTGTCATCCTTATTAAACTGCAAATTATAATCGATGCTGTGGTAACCACAAATTAATAAAGTCTTCAGAAGCATGAACAGTTTTGCTCTGTTTGGAGATATATCAGTCTCTCCTTAGTATTTAATCTCATGGGGAATATATTACTTCTCAGTTACTTTAAGGACATAAGGCTGCTATCAGTTGTGGGCGAAGCAGTGATTTTACAGACCTGTTTCCCCCTCTAGTTTTTCAATGTAGCCATAGACGAATAAGTCCCAAAAAGGCAAACCAGATGACCATTGTTTATGCATAAGCAATTTGCCTTTGAGAGATGATTGTGTGTGAGGTTGTTCATTGTGGCCCATATTATTTATGTTAATTGCATTATACATTTTCCACAAGTCCCGAGTTGAAGGTGGAGGAAATAAAGCTCATAAACATCTATAATCTGAAAATATCTTTTTAAAACTCTGTACATGAAAACTTGGTGAGTTTCATATAGTCTTTTTTATATCTCATTCTTATTTTGTGTCCATGCAGATGCACAAAGTGTTGATGCCATTCTATATGGCGATAGCTGTGTCACCCTCCACTCATTGCCTTGAAGGAACATTGCTGGTATGGTATTTATCATGTCTATAGTATTGATTTTGATTGGAAGTATTTTGATCTATAAGTTCACAATGAGATATTCATTGTGAAATTAATTTTCCATTCCTACCTTAACTAGCACACACCTCTTAAGAACAATTCCTTCTCATTTTCATTTTTCCCGATAGAGCATTCATTTGCACAAGAATGTGCAGAGTCTCGTACTTTAACATCAGCTATCTGTTTGCTTGTACAGGCCGGACGGGATCTCAAATTTCTTAGTTTATCCATGACTGGATGCCTTACTTCGGGTTTTCTTGTACTACTGGTATGACATATATTTCTTGGTTCCATAGAGTCAATTGCCAAAACTTCTTTTGTTATCTCCATTTGCTGACAATGGTCTCCTATTTTTGTTGTTACCAGCTTGTCAGCACTACTGGATTTGGTTTACCAGGATGCTGGTACGCCCTTGTAGGATTTCAATGGGTAAGGCCAATATCCCCACCACTCGTACATGCAAAACATTTTCTATTTGGACTTCTCTTCTGAATAAAATAAAGTTTCTTTCAGGCTCGATTTTTCCTCTCTCTCCGGCGCCTCATTTCTCCGGACGGCATACTCTACTCCCAAAATTTGAGCCCGTTTGAGAAACTGAAGGCAGCATAGTTTTGGATATCATATCAATGTTAGCAGTGTACCGACGTACCTTCTGAAGAACCCGATAAAAGATTCAAATTTACCAAACTAGGAAAGTAATGGATTCAAAAGAACATTACTTACAGAAATCCTCATAATTTTCATACAATATCAATTTCGTATGTTTAATCAATCATTATCAATATATTTAAAATAAACCTATTTTTTAAAAAATAGAATGACAATGTCATTTTGAATTTGTACATTTAAAATGAATGAAATCTAAGTAGAATGATGACACATGGTACAAGAAGCTTAAAAGATGTTACTTAGACTACAATTTATAAATAAGAAGGAACAAAAAAGGTGGAAATCAATGTCAGAATATCCTATTTGCAAAATCCTAAATGTGGATATCATTCAGTAATTTCATCATTCTTAATATTATTTGGGTAAAATCAGAGGGAGAGGAGAGAGAGAGGAGAGAGGGAGTTTTAGAGAGTAGGAATTAAGAAACAACTGCATGTGCTTGCAATCACTTCATCCTCGAAATTCTTAAGCAACCAAATACACCATTCCCTAGTCCCTACTAAAATAGAGCTACAAACATCATCTACATGCATGCAAGTACTCCCTCAAGCTGCTCTATTGTCCTTACTCTGCTCAGTTTTGTCAAAAACAAGCACCTGTTTCTGGTTTGGCTAAATGATTCATTCTGTCAACCAAAAACTCCCCTGGAATCAATGTTCATTTTGACTATAAAACTGGATTTGCCACCAGAAAGTCACAATGAGCATCCTCACCCATATTGCCTAGGACAATAGGATGCCATTTTTAAGCAGAGCAAGAGAAGGTTAGAGGAAGATCCATGGCTGCTCTCAACACAGTTCCAGATTAAAACTTTCCATAAATGGTATGGGGGTTCAAACCCTACTGCCTCCCCGGCGACCATGGCCCCGATAGCCTCAGTGGTGGACCTTTCTTCTGCATTATAAATATAAAAATCAAAGAGATGAGTAAAGAGGTTCGTAACAAGCAACAAGCATTTTCTACGTACAGAAGCAAAAGAAAATGACAAAAGGTGCTCTAAAGAGGAAGTTAAATCTTTTCCCTCCCTTTTCCATACCAGGAATGCGGGTTTTAACGTTTGCTCTTTTCTCACATAAATTCTCCGAGCCTGTCTCTTTTTCTCCTCTGCCTTCATCCTCGTGAGGCTGGGCCGGTAGAGAATCACTGCCCGACCAATCTGACCAACTACCACTGAACCAGTTACTTCCTCTAATTGCTTCACTACATCAGGTAGCTCCCCTGGACAGGTCCCGTGTATTTTAATCTGTTTTCAAAGTTTTGAATTAATGATTGCTTACCAAAAAGCATAATTACATGCACAAAGAACAGTAGATACAGGCAACAGAGTCACAGCTGATCCTCCGGCACCCAAACAAAACAAACCCCATGATGTGCATTTTTGTACAGTTAAGTGTGTAGGCTGCAAACCATCGATTACATTCCCATCAAAACAAAAAAAAAAAATGCCCAATTATGTAATACATGCTCTCATTAAATTTACCCAAAAAAAACAATGCCATGACAACCAAGTTGTACATACATATCAAACTATAAAATCTCAGGAGAAAGTGGGGAGGGGGTGGAGGTTGTCCTCCCAGACACTTTCTGTAGCACCTAAAATCCTAAACACAAAAAAATTATTGGGATAACTTAGAAATGCATAACAAAATTTTATCGGCAAGCCCAATGTAGGACGGACTCTTTCATCTCTCAACTCTCACTATTTAAATTACTGCTTCTAAAATAGCTTTACATACCATAACCATATGCAAAATGAATTCACATTACATGAATAAGACACATGCTGCTGACCATCATACTCTTTAATTAAAGGAAAAAGCTTTTACTAATCACTAACCAAAAGCTTTGTTCTGAATTTTGAACAAATAAAAAGTCTTTTAATTAAATTATGCCTAAAACGCCCAATGTAATATTTGCTAGACATAACTTTCTCAAACAGCTTTTCTACAATACAATCACAAATAAATTTGTTAAAGAAAACATTAAAGAAATTGACCTAAAAATTGGAAGCAGGGGCTTTCATAAGCCGGGGGAGACATTATCAAATAAGGGTTCCATGTTTGTTTAACTAAGATCAGAATGCACATTCAAATTCACTGTTCGTATACTGCTTTTTATTACCCAGCTCTCTAGGAGAGATATATGAAACCATATTGAAGGCCTTCAACCAATATCTTCTATTATCCATTGCCAATCTATATTATCTAAGCATAACCTTTAAACCCAAATGGGCAAAAATAAATTCACTTTACACAAATTCAGTAGGGATTTTGAATCTTCAATTAAGTAAACTCCAATGGGGCAACAAATTTGACTAAATTGCTTACAAATATGTAAGGCAAATTCAGTGGACTTTTTTATTTTTTATGAAACACATCGGCATGACTGAATAGAGGTGATGAAGTCGAGATTTTGATTATATAATTTCCATTCCTTTTTTTTTCTTTTTTTTAATCCTGAAACCAGAACAACATGAAACATAAAAGTTTCAAAGTTTCATAAGATTTTCTTTTCCCCCAGTCATTTTCTCAGCAACCAACAGTCTTCATCAAACACATTCATTAAAACACAAACCAGTCTATACCCTAAACCCTAAACCCTAAATAGGTACACACCCACATTGTTAGAATTGCACTAAAGAAATAAATAAAGATATAATGAAAATTACCTTGAGGAGCTCATTAGCTTCAAGAGTTTCAATGAAGGAGGAGGCAACAGAAGCAGTGACACCAGACTTGCCCACCAATTGGCTCTTGAGCTTCTTCCCAAGACTATGAGCATAAGCCGCAAGCTCTTTCTTTTCCTTAACACTAAGACTAGGCGGTGGGTTCACTTTAACCGCTTTAGGACTCTCTTTCACAGTCCCCTCCAATTCCAATTCCTCCAATTGCTGTCCAATTCCATCTTCTTCTTCTTCTTCCTCTTCTCCTTCCTCGTCTTCGTCATCGTCATCATAGTCCATATCGTCTTCGTTTTCGTCTGGAGATTTGTATTTGGGATTGAGGGAGAGAGGAGAGGTTGTGTGAGGGAGAGAGAAAGAAGAGGAGGAGGAGGAGGAGGAGGAGGAGGAGGAGGAGACGGAGAGAGAGTGGCGGAAAGGAAGAAGGGGAGTGGGGAGAGAACGGAAGAAGGTGGGGCGGAGAGGAGTTTGTAGGCGTAGAGAGAGAGTGGGTTTGAGGAAGAGAGAGAGGAGAGACGACGGAGGGGGCGGTGGTGGCCGGAAGAGGTGATGGAGGAGATGAGATGGTGCCGCCATTCCTCGGTGCTTTTGGTGAGGGATGATACTGCGGGGTGTGGATAAAATGCAAGTTTTATAAAGTTTCTGACTCTTAAAAGTAAAATTAAGACAAGGAAAATGGCGGTGGGCGTTTGGTCTAGTGGTATGATTCTCGCTTCGGGTGCGAGAGGTCGCGAGTTCGATTCTCGCAACGCCCCTATTGTTCTCTTCTTCCTTTTTAATTGTTTAACCGTTTTTCTTTTTCTTTTCTTTTTCTTTTTCTTTTTGGCATTCTTATTCTTCATCATTTTTCCTAGCTTTAATGCTGGTGTCAAGAGTTTAGACTTTAGATAGTTGTAAGTTTACATTTGATTCTCGTTTGACGTAACACCCAAAAAATAATAATAATAATAATTCATTGCATTTTGGTCAGAAGCTAACTATGTCTTTTAGAGAGTGTGTACGAAAAGTTAAAAACAATTCTATATATAAAATATTTTCTCAAATTTCTATCAAAAGAAAATTTTAAATTGAAAATTCCAAATGAGATAACATTTTGGTATTGAATGTAACTAGTTAATTTCAAATTTGTAGAGCATATGCACGTGCATGCATGATGACGCTTCTCATGGCTAGTTATTGTTGGTTTTATCTCCTTTTTTTTTATAGAAAAATTACAGATTATCCTTCTGAACTTCAGGACGAAATCACTTTTTACCCCTCTTCTACAAAATCAGACAAATTGCCCCCTTGAATTTTCAAAAGTTTAATTTGGACTAACTCCATTAACAGAATATGTAAAAGTACACAATTGCCCTCAAGAAATTTTCCAGAATTTAATATATTCTATTCATTTTCTCATACTTTCTCAGCAACCAAACAAAATACACAGAAAATGATAAAGAATTAAGCAAAATGAAGTCCCATATCATGATCGAGAGAGACGTAGAGATAAGTAGAGGTAGCAATGGTGAAATTCAATCCGTGGCCCGTATTTTTCCGACGAGAGTGTAGCATGATCTGGCCGTTCTTGGCTGGATTCGCTATTACCAACACCGTCATCGCCAAGCTCACCAATGGAACCCTAGTTCATATAGCACCTTTTAAATATGGGTGGAACCTTTAAAGCCATTTAAAGAATTTTGATATGTTTCTCTCCTAAGCATTTTCTCAGCAACTAAACGAATTATAAAGTAAGAAAGACAAAAAATAATTAAAACCCTAACCCTTTTGTTTGGTTATTGAGAAGAAAATTCTAGAATTTAGAATTCTAGTTTTTTTTTCTTTTTCTTATAACATTTTCTTGGTAACCAAACGGATCATCAAAAAGAAGAGAGGGATTAAAGAAGCATATGCACAACTGCAATTAGTGGAATTAATGGGTTTTTACCTGCAACAAACCCTTGCACATTGGAGGAAAAGGAAGAAGCTTTCATGACCTATGATCTCTCTCCATTTTGGTTGCTGTAATCCTCTGATTCTACATCCTCTAACAACGCCTCCAAACCCTAATAAAAGGCAAACGCGAGATTCACCTTCGTCGCTTGTGGATCTCAATCTGTGTGTGCGATTTCCACCTTCTCCATTTTTAAATGTAAAGTTCACACAGGAGATTGTTGATAGCTTGATGCACATAAGGTCGTTGGATGGGAGTGATAAAATGGGTGAGAAATTTTATAAGGAAATACACTGTGAAAGCATGTGGAGATTGCGATTTAACATGTTCACCATAGCCAACAAATACCACCATCTTCAACGATTACGACTGTTAGGGCGACTTTTGCCATCGTCTCCAACGATCTTCAGCGATTCACCAATCCTTCACATTTCACCACCGATAATGGCTCCCTCTCTGCCTATCTCTTTTATATATATATATATATATATATATCGATCTAGGGTTATATATTGTTTGGTTGTATTTGAAATTGATAATATGGATTTAATAAAGATGAGTACATATTACTGGAAAGAGATGGGTTATTGGAAAGAAATCATTGTTGGGAACTTGGGATGATGATTTTTTTTTATTTCTTTATTTTTCATAATTTTTGGATTCAGATCTCTAAGAGATTTCCTTATTTGGTTGAGGTTTGATCTATGAAGATGTGAAGGATGATATGGGTAGTATTTGATTAGTCATTTCTTTATAATTAAAAAAAAAGGTGTTACAGAGTTGTCGGAAAAGACAACCGGAGTTATTGCCGGAGTACAAAATATCCGGCAAGGGTATTTTTGACTTAAAACTTAAATATGTTAGTCACGTGCAATACACATTGCTAATTTCCGTCAAAATCCTAACAGCTGCTTGACGGAATGAGGTAAAGTGAAAAAAATTGAAACAATAGGGAGCGATTTGTCCGATTTTGTAGATGAGAGGTGAAAAGTGATTTCCTCCTAAAGTTCAAGGGGGCAATCTGTAATTTTCCCTTTTTTTTTTTTTTTTTTTTTTGGCTAAGGATGGCTAAGTATCTTGTTAAGATTGAAAATCAATCTATAAGTGCATCTCTAGTCATGCGAGTTAAATTATCTGTGCTATTGCTATTTTAGCACATGCTATAGTGTCAAATGCTATAATTTGGCACAATGTGCTCCAATTGTGCAAATGACATAGTATGCTATTTTTCACCACAACATCAATTCCTTCCATTTTTTATAAATCTTCCAACATCCATTGTTCCAAACACAAAAATTAAAAAAATAAAAATAAAACAAATATTGTACAAACCACTAACATTTTTTTTTAATATATAAGATTTCAATATTATTTTTGAAAACATTGTATTTCTTTATAAGCTATTTGGTTACTGAGAAAATTTTGGAAGAGAAATGGAGGAAATAAAATATTGTATTTTTTACAAGTTGTTAGTGTGATTGGTTGTTGAGAAATTGAAGAAAAGTTAACATGGCAAATATAACAATAGCTCATCCTTGTGCTATGTTTGGCATAAAGATGTGCTATTGCTATATTTAGTATAGATTTTTAACACATTATTAGAGCAGTTTAATTTGTTCTAAATGTTATAATATAACAATAACACATATTATAATTCACTGTCGGAGACGCTCTAATATGCTAAAACTGCATGGACTTCAATTCATGAAATTTTTTTATATTTCCCAAGCTGAACCCCAAAATCTAACTTAAAGATCTTGCTATTGACTAACTACCAACAGATCCAATCACATTTATAGCACACAGCAGCTCGTCAAGTCAAGGCTAAACTAGTACCCGATTAACTTTAGGTAAAGATCATACTGGCTCAAGGGGCAAACCACCAGGTCTACTACTAAGTACTGACCCTCCCTGCAGCCTTGTGGATTCTGGTCTAGTGCTTCTCTTACCATTTCTATTTTCAAAAGGATGGAAGAGCGCAGTAAATATAATACACAGAAAGTATATATGGATAGGTCATTTTTTTTTTTTTTATAAAGAAAAATATTATTTGACCCATATATTTTACTCCATAACAAAATCTCACCAGGTGCATTGTTATATCTTAATCACATCAATCATATAAGATTTTATTTTGAAGCAGTAATATGGGTTAAACAACATGATTCTTTTTCTGATTAGAAGACATAGAAGACAACAATATCTCAAGGCATATATCTCTCTTAACAATTTTTCTTAAGAGTTTTATTGTAATATATGTTGCAAAACACCACTTAAAATACTTTCAAAATTAATGATGAATATTCAAATGCGTGAACACACACACACACATATATATATAAGATAATGATCAGGTAAACACGTGCTGATATAACTTATATCAAAACCTGCATTAGGAGTTGTACCTTGTGCATTAGTAGGATGTGAGGTGCATTGAATCAATGCAAGGAATACAACCCCCAATGCATAGTGCTGATGTAACTTATATCAGCACGTGCTGATGGGATCACTTCTATATATATATCACGATGTGTGTGATCAACTTAGAGAAACGTTTTTCTTCTTTTACTATATAAATGATTCAGAAAAAAATTGGATCATTTATATTATGTGGGAACCATTAATTCGTAGAGGATCTATCAAATATCAATAGTTTAGATTTTATTATATCATCTAATTAATAAAGAAAATCCTAATCCATGGGCTTACACCCGCAGTCGATCACCTATCCTTCGAGCAAACTCATGATATGATGCATGAAGAGGGAAGTTGAAACGAATGCCAGAGAGAGGCGCGTGAAATGACAAGATGATGTCAGCTGAAGGATAGGTATAGTGGCATTTTAATTAATGCAACAGATATGGGAGCTGCTGCCGGCAGAGTGCACTGGAGCACCAAGATTTTCTCATTCATGAGCTAAAAGTAGCCATTGTCTCTCGTTCGTGGGCCTAACTGGATATAGCAATATTAGGTATATGATGACAGTGATGGTGGGAAAAAACAAGCAATAACTGCAACATTGGAACAGTTCGGGGCGGCCACAACAGCTGTAAATCCTGTAATTGTAATGATATATATATATATATATATATATATATATAAAGGATGCTGCTTGGTCCCATGCAAACCTAGGATCAAAAGAAGTGATAATATATATAAAGGATGTAATTAATTTGATCTGATGCAAATTAAGAATCAAATGGAAGTTTAGTTTGGTTTAGGTTAGTTCAATTCTTCACAAGGTTGAGATTAAACCAAAAAATTTGTCTAAAAATAACTTTGATTGGTTGTCAATATTTTTATCATATGACACAATTAAAAGTGTAAAGACGAGAGATTTAGAGGTTTGAGAGGGGAAGAGGGGGGATTAGGGATCTTATATATAAAATATAAAAAATAAAAAATAAAAAATGAGGAGTGACAAAGAAAAATACATATGGTTAGAGAAGCTAAAATTTTTCAAAAGTCGAAGATATAAAATTAAAAAGAAATTTCAGGAGAGGCAACTATCCGGGGTATCCTAAATTATAAATTAAGAACTGACTTTTAATTTAATTTGGTTTTGGAGTGAGACATTGGGTAAACAGACTCAAACAAAAATTACCGACATTATATATACGAGTGTGTGCAATGTAACCATAACTATGTATGTATGTTATATTGTAATTGTTTAAATTTCAATCTTTATTCTGTATCCACATTTTAAAAATATTATTATCTGGTAAAAAAAATGTAATATTTTTATGTCTTTTGTTGATTTTATAACTTAGATATTTTCTTCTTGTCATAATCCTAAATTTTTTTTATAATTTTAAAAAAAAAAAAGATGAAAATATTCTCTTACAATGCAAATCAACCCAAATTAAACCAAACTTTTACAAGGATTGGGTTAATTTGATTATACTAATATATATATGATTTAGCTCTATGTTAACAAAACGAGAACCAGACCCTTGTTATTTTGACTCTGAATTGAGTCTAAGACAAAGTTGCACCTTCTAGTAATAACAATGGTGTTAGCTACCTAACTCTTAGTTTAATTTAGTTTTTAATTTTTCTTTTTCCTTTTCCTACCTCTTTTTCTTATGATTATTACAAGATTTGTAATAAATATCTTATATCTCTATTACTTAAATTCCAACTAATTCCTTGGTCACATGTGTAATCCCCTCGTCTCCTCTTTTACATACCGAACAACCAGTTGGACCCTCTAACCCTTAGTAGGTGTCTCCTAGAGTATTCAAACACTTTCATGAAATTTCAAACACTTAACTTGCTGCTTATCAAGGCTTAACTCTCCCTAAAGGATTAATAATACCTCAATCACCACATAAGACCAAGCGAATCCCTTGGGGTCAATACCTGCTTCACTACTTAAGATCTACGTCTCCCCCATGTATAACCAAAACTAAATTCTAAAATTATAAATTTTGGAGTGTCTAGCAATTTCCATATTCAAATCCTGTAGGACCAAACAGGCCAATTCTAACTCCTGTAGACCAAACAGGCACCTTTGCGAAAGAAGAGAATAAAGTAATAGTTTTATTTTGTCCTATGATCAATTTGATTGTATATGTGCCCCTGAAAGTCAACCCTCCCCAAATATACCAACCGAAACTTCAAATTAAAACATTCCAAGGTATGAACCCTATGCACACTAGGAGAAAGAAAAAAAACACAACAACCAAAAAGCTCAGACTACTCATTCTGCTATATACATAGGAGTATATGGTCTGGTACGAAAGTTGCAGAAACCGAGTCTAAACAGTGGAAAGCAAAAAAAACCAGAATTAGAAATGAGAATGGAACACTCAACAACACTAAATCACAACCATCCATCAGGAGGAAGGTGGACCCCACCACCCGCCCACTTCCATAGTTTGGTCCAGGTGCCAAAGTCCACCCTCCTCCTCTTCTTCTTTTTCTTCTTCTTCTCCATCATATATATATATATATATATATATACACACACACACACACACACACACACACACACATACCCTAACCCTAACCCTAACCCTAATTATAATTGTCCATATATAGTTACACAACTGAATCAAAACAAGAAAACAGAACTACCAGAACTGAACTAATATAAAAGTTTTACGTTCCACACATTGGAACTAGCAATGCAATGATGATGGTACAAACAGAAACATATGTCAGTCATGTCAAAGGACCCAATCCAACACCCGAGAAAGAGCCAGATTGGGTTGCTGTGAGCTTTCCCAATTATACAGTGTGGGGATATATACGTTTACCCACATAGCTTTGTTTCACCAACTCCTTCTTGAACCCATCCCTTGGTGGGCTGAAACACACTGGTAGGTACTCATCCGAATCACACGCAAATGTAGAGTTCTTGAAGTGCTTTATCAGTGCCTCCTTGCCCTGCTAGACCCATTTTTAGTTCAAACCCAGCAAAACATATATATGTAACATAATATATATACACAGAGAGAGAGAGAGAGAGAGAGAGGGAGAGACAGGGGTGGGGGTTGTCATGATGATGCATGGAAAATGGGGGCGACTTTTTGTGTGGGGGGTTTTTCATCATGATGAGAGCTATACCTGGATCCTTGCACAGGCTATTTCCCTTATTTTATGGGAATAGAAATGTTCCCATTTCTGGTTGTTTGACGCGAGGTGAAACTTCCACACGGCCCTTGGGTCCGTAAAGTTCACGAAGGCAAAACTCTTGTTCATTCCCGAGCTGCACCAATCACCATCCCACACAGAAAAAGTGAAGAAATAGTTTTTGCACAAATTGCTTCAGAGATAAACCAACCCTACTTCTCAAAAACCCAAAAAAAGAAGAAAAAAAAAATCAGAAACGCCTGTGTAAATTTGAAATTTATTTCAATGTAACATACTCGAAATCCATGGGCAGATACAAGAAATCGAAGGCTGAAAGGATGTGCTCCTCGGCTTCTTCACATTTTTCTGACACTACTCTCTGATTCTCCTTCAAGCAGTGCTCTTCTAGGAAATGTACCAACATTTGACGACTGAGAAATGCCAAGAGAAGAAACATTAGGAACTTACACCAGCTATTAGAAAGAGACACTCGGCAATTCAGCATGAAAATATTGAATAATAGCAACAACCAAAAAAAGAAGAAAAAAAACCATTTGATTAACCGTCACAACCCTAGCTCTCTAATGTTTTCTACTTGCACTTTCAGCAAGAAACCAAAATGAATAGTAGAAATTCCACACACCAAAAACCCCTAATTCAAGATAGAACTGAACATGCAATAGCTGCATATATAAATATATACGTGCGTGGATAGACAAAAAGCAAGCTAGAAGCAGAAAGAGAGGACGAAAGGGACATACGTGTACTTATTCGGTATATTTCGGATCATCACAGTAGTCTCTTTCCCATTACATTGCACCGGCACCACTTCCGCCACTGGCTTCTTCGTTTGCCCGGCGCCGGCGTCGTTGTTTTCCACCTTCGTACAATACTCCTTCCTCAATACCTGCTGCTTACTCCGTTTTTCATTTCCCCAAAACCCTTCTCCTCTGCCACCATTTCTCCTGCAATACCATCGATTCCTCAAACCCCTTCTTACACCTCTCAAATTATTCACCTCTTCAGCTACCACCTTGTGCTCCACCTCATGGGAGTCATGGGCGCTAGCTGTTGAAAAACAAGGTGTTGTTTCATTCACCGAAAACACCGCCTGAGACGGCGAGAAAGGAAGGTGTGGTGGTGGAAGTAGAGAGGGTGGTTGTTGATTAGGGTAGAGAGGTTGTGAGTAAAGTGGGGTTGTTGTGTAGGTATCAAAATAGGGAGGAAGAGATGGCGAAGGGTAGCAGTAGTAGTAGAAAGAGGTGTCAATAGGAGGTGAAAATTGAGGAGAAGATCGAAGATATAGATTGGAAACAGCCGCACCAGGCGTGACAATGGTGTTTTCTTCGGGGATGAACTCCAGTGCTTCAGGGTTCAAAGGCTTTTGAGCTACCAAGGTTGCCATGGGATCGAGATAGAGCAGCTATGGGGACCAATGAGAAAACGAAGGTTTTACCTTCTTACGAGTCGAGTCCGTATATATGGAGATAGAGAAAGGGAGGGGGGTCCGATCAGCCACCGTCATTTCAGGGAGAGCACCCTTTTTGATGCGGGGCCCCCCTGAAGTGGCAGTCGGTGACAGATTTGAGGGCAGGGGCTGAAACAGGATTATCAGACTGTAGGGGGAGGCATTAGCAGGAGTTTTATAGAGAACAGATGATACAGACTTTTTAATAAGCGCGGTAAACATGAGGTAAAACCCACGAGCGGACTAAAAACTTTGTGTATTTTTGTTGTCCGAATCACGTCTCTCTTAAGATAATTAATTAAAATTCTCATTTAAAAATTTTATTATGACAGTGCCTAGTCAGTTAATTGGATAAATAAATTTGAGGTAATAATTTTAAGAAACTTAGCAATTTTTTTTTCCATTTTTATAGTATACATATAATCTCTATTTTTTTGTAATTCCCACCTTGTACTATTAAAAATTATAAAAACTAATTATAAGCATGTAATTTCATGTTTATTTGATTTTAGATTTTTCGTCCACGATGGAAACATCATTACCACATAGTTATTTGTTTGCATCCATTTGTTCATATTGTATTTTAATTAATTAGCTACTAAGACGTGACATAATGGGCATGAGAGATAAGATGAACTTCCACACCGGTTTAGAAGAACTTCTTTTTTCTCCACCCTCAAAATTCATCTCTTACTCAAAAAATTAAGAAAAATTGATTGTGCACATGTGTGCATATAACCCGTGTTTATATAATTATGAACATGTATTCACATATTATGGTTGCATGTTTATATGTTTATGTAACATGCATGTAAGTGTATCCACGTGTTCATAATTGTTTATCTATCTTTTTTTTTTTTTTTTTTTTTAAATTATTTATGACAAATGACAAAAAAATGAATGAATATTAGAAAGAGGTCCTCAACACTAGTATAGAAACAAATATATATTTTCGGATTTATCTATCATTAGTTCATTACACTTGTCATAGTATTCCACATTATTTTATAAAAATAGTGACTTGCTGGGACGAAGACGAGTCTCTTGCGAATTAATGTTTTGTAGGTTACATTTACGGGGAAAAAAGAAAAAGAAAAAAAATCATTGAGAGAAAAAAAAAATGTTCGATGATGACAGGTACAGCAGCGCGTGGTAGAGAGAGAGCGTGGGATTAGGCCAAGTATGGTGGCGAAGAGAAGATTTGATGATGATTAGATAGAGAGCAGCTATTTAATGCATGGATTTGATCTCACTTATTTGAGTGACGGCCACACATTATGCGTCCATGTGACGGCCGACTCTTCCCTTCCCCATTTTCCCATTTTTGCCCACACTCTGTAATGCTGTATGCCTGTGTATGGTTCTACTTGCCTTGTCACAACTGTGACTACAGTTGCATCCTCTCTTCAAATCCTCCACCGTTGGTCTTACTCATCATAGTTTCGTTGAGCATCCAACGGTTGAGGCCTCGAAACCTTCATGATGACCCTCTTCATCATGATTGATCAGAGAGGGGTGGTTGTCCCCCCCCTCCCCCCACCCCCCACATATACGGCACGAGTAAGTCTTCTTGACTGCCGTCACGTCACGTCACATCACGATCACATCTTATGAAAGAAAGTAAAGTAGAATTGCAAAGTCTATTTTGCTCTTTGGCACAGCATATCAATCGTTTTACAATTATATATAAGTCTTTTTCTTTTTTTTTTTTTTATTTCTCAAAGTGTTCGCAGGCTTCGTATAGGACTAATCCTCAAAAGTAGGATCGGATACCGAAACGGAAATCTCTCTCAAGAAAATTTGCTGTATCCGCAAGGGTTTGAACTCAAAACCTCTTGCTTAAGCGACTAGAGCCCCTTCCACTCAAGCTAACCTTCTTTAGTTATATATAAGTTTTTTTCAATTGTAATTGTAATTTAATATACAACTATTTTCTATGAAATTGGATTCAGTGCTAAGTTAATACATGTCAAGTTAATTTACATCATTGAATGAGAGATTGGATAACTTAAATTAAAAGTTAAAAAATATATTATTGAAATTACCAAAATAACCTCATTGGTCAATTTTTTCAACTCTTAATCTAAGCCATCTAATCTTTCATTCAAGGGTATAGATATCAACTCAGCACTGAATCCAATTCCACTTTGTACATCGACTTATGTGGTAATACGATTTACATATTAAAAAAAAGGAAAACCATAAGAAAATAACAAATTACTTTGTATTTAACCTCATCTCATCTACCTTAGAACCTTTTATATTTAAGTGAATATTTTGATCATTTATAGTTTAACATTTAGCTAACAAATCCACTCGGAAAAAATATTTTTTAAAAACTTTTTATTACAAAACTATTCGAAATAATGTTTTCTAGTAGGCAACATGGTCAACTTTAATAAAAATATTGTATATTTTTCACAAAATCTTAAAAAATTAAAATAAGGAAGAGACTAAGAGGTGCAAATAAAATTAAAGGATGCAATAACCGCCTCATGATTTAAATTCAGGGCCCATTGACTCAAAAACTCTTATGGCCCATGGATATTAGTGACCAAAAGGACCGTGAAATATAAATCCAAGAAGCCCAACTTTAATCATAGTCAGGCTCGGCCTTCTTACCTAAACGGCCCCTTCCCAATCACAAAGTCCTTCCCTCCACTGATAGAGGCAGAACCTACCCTTGCACAGCCCTAAAATGTTTGCAAACCCACCTTTACTCAGGAGACCCCCAATTCTTTGTCGTCAACCCCTACTTTCCTATCTGTTTCTAGTTTCAAATAATTCAATTGTTGCCTCTTTCCTTTTATTTTTTTGAGAAAAAAAAGAAGAAAAAAAAAAAAAAAGGTTTATTCAATAATCTAGAAAGCTTACATGAACGAGGGGATGCTAAACATCCCATAACAAAAATTGAACAAGTCCACTAACCAAGAGCCGGGGCCCAATTCCACACTACCCAAATGGTTGCAGTGGCTACCATATAAGTGAATTGCTAGGTTGCGTTTGAATGGGAGAAACGTTTATAGGACAAATTTCCCTTGTTGATTACCCTTGCTTAAGCTGTCTGCAACTGCAATTCTTGATGAGAAATTTATCTAGAAAGTTTATTTTTAAAATAAAATAACAGTGAAGTAAAATATAAAGTAATTATACTAGTTAATATTTACTTTAATTCACTAATCCTTGCACTTTGATTAAATTAGTGCGTCTCAAAAGCGTCCAAATCACAAAGCAAGGTGAAACCTGGGCAGTTCAAACAAGTTAAAGCATTTTCTCTTAATTGATCTAACAATCCACACCCACTTACAGCTTTGATTCACTGTGTTTTGAATCTGATTACCCTGCCTGGTCTGGTATTAATAATCATGCCCAAAGTAAAGATCTGTCCTCTAAATGAGAGCTGACCATCTGCCTGGTAAAGTATGTTACTTTCAACCCTGTCCTCAATGAAAACTTTGTTGTGCACCCTTCAATGCCAATAAAGCAGCTCCATAGGCAGCCTCAGTTTGAGCTGCCCTTTTTACGGGCAAATTGAGTACTCTTTCACGTATCTTCAGTCCATTTCTCATTCTTTGAACCACCTCCAGCCGTAAACACTTCTTCAACTTGGGTTGCCCCTAAATCCTTCAGTAAGCTATAAGCTTTGGCCTGAACAACATACAAGTGAGGGTGTCTTTGTCACAAGGCTCTACTAGGCAATTGCATGTAATTTTTTTTCCATACTTTGAAGCAGTTGGAACAATAGGAGGGTATTTATGTACCTCTATCCGTGCAATGGATTCTAGAATACCATGCAAGTACTCAACATCACTTTCTGGGCGTGGATGTAACCTGCATAAGAATTTCAAACAATTGATTTGAAGCATATCGTATAAGTTACTCAACCTTTGGAAAAAATGGAAAATGAATATGTTTAAGCTATGCCCCTATAGAGATGAAACATCCTTACAGTATAATCTCATATTACAAATGACCTATGAAAAGCTCCATAAATTCCATGTTTCCCTATGTGACGGATAACAGAACTCCTCAATGGTATTCTTGTGAATATTTTAAGGATGGACTTCCTAGTAGCAACTAGTCATTAATACTTCGTATCGTGAATCATGGTGCACTCACCAGATTATTTTTCGGGTCAATGAACTTTATCTGAATATATTATGCTATTATTTGATTCATGGTAGCTTTTACATGATTCCTTCAGAATATTCTGAAAAGATTACATACCTAGGAACCATCTTTGGATCTGCGACGGGAAACCTCTCTCCAACTGCTTGCAGAGGGTAGTAGTCTAGCGGAGACACTTCCATGGGATTGATCTGTTCACTCAATTTCACTAATTGCTCATCAGTAAAAAGTTGTCTAAGAACAGCTCCACCTGTATTTGAAGCACCTCCAACAAGCCATTTGTCATCAAGGCGATGACTATACACCCCAAAGCGTGCATCTTCAATCCTACTGGTGCTCAGTAGTTTTATAGCAAGTGTCGAACCCAAAGAAGTGACCTAATTACAAACATTATAAATGTAAATTAGAAAAGAAACTCAAAAAACCCGTGCACATAATTGCATTGGAAAGTGACAATATCAGGAAGCAACAAGTGCCCCATCTGGAACTCATTTAATTATATAATTATAACAACCCTCAACTTATAATTTTTCTGGAATGTTTTTTTCATATTTTCCTCACAAGATGTAACTGGACTGTCAGGGTCATACATTGGACCCATAAAATGGTCACTACTGCCCGATGCATGAATGCCTGTATGGTAATCCGACTAGACCATCATACATTATGGCAGTGCATGCACTACACTTTTCCTAATGAGAAGTATAAAACAAGTCTATCAGAAATCTCACAGCTTTCCCAGTTTGTGTGGCGCGTGCAGCAAGAAAGGCTGCTATACTATCAGTAGTTCCTGTGCAGACAACACAATCTTTTGGAAAACCTGCCAGGATGTATTCTATATCAAATCAGTTGCAATTTCAAAAACTCAAAATCCTGCCAGTTTGGTAACAGGTTCAAAATGAAACATCAGGAATACAGAATTCCACTGCTGAATGTGAGTTGCAAATTTCTTAACTACTCACTGTTTTAGGAGAATCAACCCAAAATTTTTCAAAAAAATCATAACTACATGTATTTTTCAGCCTAAAGCAATTGCACAGTTTGTAATAATACAACAGCAAAGGTTCATAAGTTCAATTTCCAACGGAAGTGTAATATCATGTTTTGCTTCATACTGCAACTGTGCTAGCATATGCGTGCCCTCATACAGCCTTTTTCTTTGATCTGTTAATGTGAATATTTAAGTTAATCCCAAACAGCTGATATTCTTTTAAAAAGGTTTTGTAGTGTATTAGAGATGAAGAGACTACTGAATAGAAGGCAAACATACCAAATTGTGTTCTAACGTCCTCTTTCAAATAACCAGTTGAAGTTCCAGGAGCCTCAACTGAAGGTAAAACTTGAGAATATGGCTGAGAGAGCAGCCAAGGTGGATAGGATTCAAGTTCTGGATCATAGCCGACCTGTGGCAAGCAAAGAACAAAAAATAACACAATGCTTTTCCTGATACAGGTACTAGTAAATTGGAGAGAGGGAGACAAGAAAAGCCAAAACGAGAAAGGACCTTCAGAGCATTATTGTAATCAGACACTCCAAGCTTTCCATGAAGAAGCCACGACAGCCAATCTGCTTGATGCATTAACACTGCAGATTCTTTCTTTGAATCATCAGAATTCCACCATGAGACAAGCTTGCACAGGGTAGAGGAAGCAGAGCAGACTGTGTGGTTTGCAGGAGCAATGGACTTCACAACTGGTAAAGCATCGGGACAACTCTCATTGTAAAGGACAGGTCTCCATAATGGTTCTCCTGTGGTGCTGCACTAACAGGTTTGGGGGTTGAAATCAAATGAGATCTTGATGTGGAAATCAAAAACCAGAAGGATAAGCAAACTTTTCTCTAAGGTATCCACCTGTCTATAATGATAGTTGTTGCAGAAGTCCCATCTGTGGAAATGGAAGCAATACGTGGGCGAAGATGAACTGGAATGTCTTCAAGTAGCAAGAAAAGTGTTTTTTTCCACGAGTGTACCCAATCCATTGTTTCTTTGCTCTTTCTAGCAAACAAACATTAGCTTCTCAGTTTAGCTTGACAATGGAATATGCTGCAATAGTACAAATAAGTATTATTTGCTTCTCGTTAAGATATTCTATTCTCTTAAGACTCTTAAATCATTGTTCAGAGAAGCAAAATTTGACTTCACATTAATTAACTCCTGAATAAATTCCCTAGTAAATAATATATTTGGCCCATCTTTGCCAAAATCCAAGAAAATTTTATTAATCAAAGTCTCTCCCAATTTTTTACAGAAATTGCAGTGTTTGCTTCGCATCCCCTTGAGTTGCACAAAAGCATGTCATCTTGACTCATAAGTTCAATGGATTCATTTCAATACTTGAAGGTTATTTCTTGAATAGCCACAGATCCATTTCAATACTGGCAGCTCCAAATGAGAAAAAAATACTAATAAAGGCACATATCAGGAACTTAGAGATTTCGATAAGTCCAAACTTTATAGGATTTCAAAATAAGACTAAGCCTGCTTTGATGGTATCTCTTACAATCAGAAAGTAATAATAGAGTTTTTGACCATACGTCTAGGGCGCGTTCAGGTATCTCTTGGAAATTGAATTGCTGTACTGTATTTTACACAATTTCATTTACAGGTTCATTGCCATGAATGAGGCCATTGCAGAAAACAGAAGCTAACCTCACGAATGATTGAGAAATTTTGAATTGATCTCATAACATCATTTGTGGTAATAGCTCCAATATTTTTAAATGACCCCATTTTAAATAATGACTTTGCAGCTACAAAGTCTAGGCAAAAACTAATGATGCCATTCAATTTCCCTTGTGTATCCAAACAGGCCCTTAATACTAAGAATCTGAAGTTGATACTAAAGAATAGATTCACAAATATAATCGCGTCCTCTTTCAGTAATAGAGGATTAGAGGTCTTGGGTGGTCCATAAGAATAAACTATCCTTACAATCTAACAAAATGAAAATATTAACTGCAAAATATAATTTTGACACTAATACTCTTACCATATCTACTGGATACTCCCTCTTTCCTTCAGAATGAATCGTCCCTTGCTTGTCAATAAGAGCATACCTCGCTCCAGACGTACCAAAGTCCATCCCAAGATAAAGCCGTTCGGCGACTGGAATATCAGCTTCTGGGTTATCTTTATTACTCCTCAAAGTCATCATTCTTGGTCTTGGTTTGTTTACAGTGTTATATAGCCCAGTTCTTGAAAATGACTTCCTTGTGCTACAATGTCCTGAAGCTTCAAGACCAAATTCAATGATATGAGAAACCAATTATCAGGGGCACTTGAGGCACATCAATTTGCAAGTTTGAAATATTTCTTCAGCAATCAGCATCATAAGAATTTGCAGAATATAAGGATTTGATGCCTACAATCTTTCTAGGAAGATTAGTACATGAAAACTTCCATAATTGTAGTAGGCAATAAGGCATGTTTGGTTATCCCATATAAATTGAATGGCTCCATTATATTTTGCAAAGGACTGAATGGAACCATTGAAAATTATGGAGCCATCACCATAACTATTACGAAACAATTTTATTTCCATGGGACATCCAAACAGAGACCCTAGAGAGAGAGAGAGAGAGAGACCTTGTTTGGGGGACGAGGGCGAAGAAAAGGGGAAGCGCAGTGTGGAATGGTGAATCGAGGCAAGCATTTTCTCTACTGGTGCTGCTGCTTATCACTGCTGAGAGGGTTCGATGGGTCGTAGAAGGTGGACGAACGTTGAGGGCGTCGTTGGATGAACGGTGTCCACATCAATTAAGGCTAAGGAACGCTGAGTGCGCCGAGCAAAACCCAATGGCGGATCGATCACAAACGGGACGACGACGTCGTTCTCTTGGCCCAAGTATAAGAGGAAAAGTGGCTACATCACATAATGCCCAAAAATCGAAAGCAATGTATTAACAGCGCTTTTCGCTTTTTGAAATAAGATTAAAGCGCTGTTACTAAAAGCGCTTTCGGATTTTTAAAGAAGACGAGCGTCAGGTTTTTTGAAAAAATATGAAAGCGCTATTACTTATGTATCCAATGTGTTAATAGCTCAAAGATTTCGTGTTATATTTTGCAAAGGGCTCCGTTATGTATCCAATATGTTAATATGAAAGATTTTGTTTGGTTGTCCCATATAAATTGAATGGCTCCATTATATTTTGCAAAGGGCTGAATGGAACCATTGAAAATTATGGAGCCATCACCATAACTATTACGAAACAATTTTATTTCCCTGGGACATCCAAACAGACCCTTGAGAGAGAGAGAGAGAGAGAAAGAGAGAGAGAGAGAGAACTTGTTTGGGGGTCAAGGGCGAAGAAAAGGGGAAGCGCAGTGTGGGATGGTGAATCGAGGCAAGCATTTTCTCAATTGGTGGTGCTGCTTATCACTGTTGAGAGGGTTCGATGGCTAGTAGAAGGTGAACGAACGTTGAGGGCATCGTTGGATGAACGGTGTCCACAGCACTTAAGGCTCAGGAGCGATGAGTGCGCCGAGCAAAACCCAATGGCGGATCGATAACAAACGGGACGACGACGTCGTTCTCTTGGCCCAAGTATGAGAGGAAAAGTGGCTACATCACAAAATGCCCAAAAATTGAAAGCAATGTCATTAACAGCGCTTTTTTGCTTTTTTAAATAAGTTTAAAGCACTGTTACTAAAAGCGCTTTCGGATTTTTAAACAAAACAAGTGTCAGGTTCTTTGAAAAAATATGAAAGCGCTATTACTTATGTATCCAATATGTTAATAGCTCAAAGATTTTGTGTTATAAATTTTATTTTTTTTCAAAAAAGATTAGATATGAAATGCTTTAAAAAACATGGAAAAGAAGAGTTGGTGTAGAACCATTGAAACTAACAAAATCCTGGAGGAGCATAAGCCCGCGTGATGACTGATGAGTGAACTCTACACTGGAAAGTGGAAAGACCTCTCTAATGGGTACGTGGAACCCACAAGGCATTTGAGAGCCAATGTCCAGGTTGCATGTGAGCCACTTGTAGATCACTAAGTGGAGGTGACAGCTAATTTAGCTTCTCCTCGCAATGCAATCAAGTTAACTATCCCCAATCATCTTTTGCCAAATTAAAAATTGAAAATAAATAATAAAAACCATCCCCAATCATCATCCACTACTAGGACCACATATAGAATAAAGGTTGCATGTGCAATCAAGCCCCCTCAAAAGAGGGTCAATGATATGAAACTCTATCACATTCACATCTTTTCTTTGCTTGTACTCTTCCACCATGAGAATCAAAAGTGCTTGAAAAAAGGGTCATTGAACCTAAGAAGATATCCTTGTTTTGCCTATGAGAAAAATCTTCTCCTTTTAGGTGTTGGTTAGTTAAAACAAACCCATCTTTAGGACAGTGTTAATATGGGACCCACAATTACATAATCTTTTTTTTTCTTTTCTTTTTGGCCTTTTTCTATTTTAAGGTTCTTAATCTGTATCGTTGGGTGGATCTGGATAAACATTGGCGGGTTGAGAAAGGTGGGGAAAAAAAATTGTTTCTTTGGTCTTCACCTTGACCTTTGTTGTTCTCTCATTGGCACGTAATGAAAAATTTTGGGTCTTTCATTTGAAAGGGATACTATGGCCATTAGAATTTGGGTGATTTCTCTCTCCCTCTTATAAGGAGAACCGGAGATTGTTTGATATTTAAAACTTGGTCCTCCTTGATATAATGAAAAATTGTGTATCAAGGTACATACATAAGTAGTGATTGATACCAAAAATAAGATGAATAAAAAAAACCCTTGATTAATTACTAGGTAATATATATATGGAATATGTTAAAATTATTGATTTTATCTACTCATCTTGTTTATAAAAGTGTCAATATATAGCATGTTGATTAGTAAGGAGGAGAAAAAAAAAAGGATTAAGGAAAAGCAAATGATGAACCTCTTTTGTTTGGGAAAGATTCAAGTCACTTCAACCGGTTAATATATTAATTGCAAGCTATAGCACCTCGCAACAATAGTCCAAATCGATTAAGGGTTTGGGATATATTGTGATTTCAACTCCATCCAGATCCAGGTACATGTGTAAGGGGAAGGAATTATGGAAAGGGGAATGGCCTCGGGCCCATTAGGCTCTCTTTTGAATAATGAAAGAAAATAACAATTTCTTGATAATTTAAAATAGAAAAAGAAATTAATTTTATTTTGCTTGTGCAAAGCAAATTTATTTTGAACATGTATTCACTTGTTTATTTGCAATCATAGATTCATAGGTTATAATTTGCTTTTGCACATCAGTGAGTCAATGATATTGTCCCACTTTAGTGGGCTTCACATTTTGCTGGACTCACCACTAGGTCATGTGGTCTGAGATCCAGTGATCAAAGTGGAAACAGCAGAGTCAGATGTGAGGAGTGATTGTGGGGTTTATATTAAAGGATGGCAGACAAGAAGACAAATCCAGGTGTGGCAAGATACAAAAACATGACAAATTGATTACACCCTTTGTGATTTTCTTGCACACAATTATTGATGGCATTGAATCCGTAAAACCCAAACGTGACAATGAGATACCACCACAATGTTTACTTGAAAGAAACCAAGATTAAGACAAATGGGGTGGTAGAGGAGTGGCGACAACTATGAGTGAAATGCACTGTTAACCCTAGGATGCCCCCATTCCATATGGGGTTTGCTTGGCTTCCTGCAAATTCATAATCTAGTTGGATATTTAATTTTTCCATACCTGTTTAAAATTTTAAGAATAAAAAAAATAAATAAATAAACAGTTAGGAACATCAAATATATTTAAATATATTCTACCACTACTTGAAGGTGATGGCTTCCCTTTTAAATGGGGAGAAGTGTCGTTAGGCCAATAAGCCATCGACAACTTCATAATTTTAGATTAACAGGGAAGCGTGTCTCATGTGGAATAGAACTCTGGATTTTATAGTGCATATGAGTCTTTTAGAAAAGGAAAATATTAAAGTTCCTTGCTATTTTTATTGGTTTTATTCATCGGGTAAATGGCATATTAGTAATAATAGAAAAATTGAATTGCTTACTATGAGCTCTTATTTTTCTCAACTATTTGGTGATCGAAATTCAAGACATTCGCAATGTCATTATGTTTATCAAATTAAGTTCAAGGTCAATTTCAAGAAAACTATATTAAAATAGGCACACATATATTGATCAAAGCTGACAAAAATTTTGATAATTAAAAGAATGTCGAACTTTGATTGGCGTTCATTTGATCAAATGATGATACTTTTTATAATGAAATTATATATATAAAACCCTTAGGCAATGTTTGTTTGGTTGGAATGGAATGGATGCAATGGAATCCCATTCCAATTCATTTCAAACATGTTTTGATGAGGTAATTAGATGAGAATAAAATCAAACAATAGTAGTGAATTATAATGATATTCATTCCTTAATGTTTATTTTAATCTCATTCTATTTTAAACTATTTTAAGTATGGAATCAAATAAAATTCCTACCTATTCTATTCCAACCAAACAAACATGACTTTACGGTATAAGGTCTTTCATCCAACAATGTTACGATAATACACCTTTTAATTTGGTTCTTAAAATTCATGTAAATCTCTTGAAATAAAAGAGAGCTCAATACACTAATGAGGTTCCATAGAATTTATCTTTTTCTTCTTTTATATCACCCTCTCTCTCTCTTTCTCTTACGATAATACACCTTTTAACTTGCCTCTTAGAATTCATGTAAATCTCTTGAAATAAAAGAGAGAACTCATTAATACACCAATGAGGCTCCATAGAATTTATCTTTTTCTTCTTTTTTATCACCCTCTCTCTCTCTCTCTTAATGTAGGAATTTTCTCCTATATTTTTCTCTTTTCTTGTTTGCCATTAAGTATAGTTTTGTTTGTTCACTAATTAATTACATGCAATAGTTAATGAGTTTTTTTTTTTTTTTTTCCTTTTTAAATTTGTAGTTAATGGGTTCTTTGGATGCCCTTTTGTTTGGTCATATCGATAACAAAAATATTAAAGGGTAGAGTATTGTTGTGGCACCTACTCCCACATATTCCCTTAAAAAAAAAAAGGCTTGTCGTGGTTAGAATTCCAATAAATCTTTGTTAAATCCAAGTCTTAATCCTTCAAACATATTTCTCAATTATTGCAAGTTTGCAAGCTCTTTGCAAATCAAATTCCAAAATTATTTATGAGGATGGCTATTATGAGGGCTCCATTTATGGAATATTTATTCCAATTTTATAAAATAACCGTTGCTCTGCTCTAGTAGTGCCAACAAAAATGAAAAATATGTACACTTGTGCTTTGTGGCTCTGCATCACCTAACCAATATAAACAATGAAAGGTCAAAAGCACAACAGGGTCTATACTCAATGATTAGGTGTGGCCTTTATTTCAAATCTTGCAATGTGGACTTTAAAAAATTAATGGAAGGTCACAAAGTAATGGGTTTTAGTCATGTTATGATCCTTGTGCAAAGAACTAGGACAGGACAATTTAGAGGGAGTAAAGCATGTTATTCAAGCAAGCTAATAAACATGCAAGAGTGCAAAAGGCCATGGAATTGAAAATTAGGTGGGTAGTACCACCACCAAAAAAAAATTAAAAAAAGAAAAAGTAGACTAATGTAAAACCTTTAGTCCAAAACAATTCAACATTTTTTTTTCAATAGACTCCAACCATTTTTTAGGGGATGGAGTAGAAATTCAGACCCCAGCCTCTCCCTTGCTAGCTAGAGAAGAGGGATATTATTGTGGCTAGATGGTGAGTGGCAAAACAATTGAATTGATTTATTCTTTTTTTTTTTTTTTTCCGGGTGTGTGCGAATGAAATTGCTATATTTTGCTGAACAAATTCATCCACTTTATTTAACCGTTGAGGGATATACGAATGTTAAATTAGTATATAATTAAGAGAAATATTGAGTCGTCTTTGATCTAAATTTGACAAATGCCACATTAGTCGGGTATTAATTCAATAGAAATATTCGTAAAAACGTAAGAGATACACACTCTCTTTACATATGTTCAAAATCAAACAACTTTTATACATGCACGTTTCTTTGCACTAACCAAACTGTGAGATTGAGTGGGTGAAATGTGGAATCCAAAATCAAGTTATTTTTTGTTTATTTTTTTAAATGTTAGATTTCTTGGATTCAACAACTTAAAAATAATATATGAAAATTGCATCCTCTCACCTTATGATCAAGTACGTCCATCTAATATGGGAAAAAAAAATGATAAAAATTTAGATTACAATGTGGGTACACCTTAGCAATCACATGCGTGGCCAACATTTTAAATATTTACATTGCTTTTTTTTCCTTTTTTGTGAATGAAATATTTAAACCCACGAAGGGTATCGTTGCATTAAAAATCATGCACGATGGTAGATATGGTAGTTGATCCGTATATCAATACCCCATGGAGTCGCATACACTGTAGGTTTGCCAATTTTGGGTCGTGCGTGGATACCGGTGCGCGGTGCACCCACAAAAGGGAGCAAAATGACGAAAAAGGACCCCACCTAGACGCGAAAATGACTTGCGTCGGTCTTCTCACGCCATGTCATTATCCTACGTGTAAAGCGCGACAGGTAGAGACACCCGTCACATGGGAGGTATCTCCATCCCCACCGTCCGATGCCCAATAATTCGAATTTTTACCCAGCCCTGTTTTTCTTAAAATAATAAATAAATAAATAAATACGCTTTTCCAAACCCAAAATTTACTTAATCACCGTACGTGATTATCTAAATACATGGGATCCATGGGTTTTTATTTTTTATTTGGTGGGTGGAATGATGGATATTCAAAGCCATTAGGTTTAGTCAATTGAAGTTTTATAGAGTGGTCAACGAAATTATAACCTAAATGACACGTCTCTTTATTTGAAAGAAATGAATTGGGGAAGATTTGGTTTATAACTGTCCTGAGTGTGTGTGCATGTAGAAAGAAAATAAATTATTGGAAAAGGAATGGACTACACGATTAATTGGGCTCCCTTTTGAACCAAAATAAAAAATGTATCACAAAGTCTTGACAAAATTACATTTTTTTGACACACTGAGCAGTAGCAATGACTAGGATCAAGAAACATAGTTTTGAAGGCCCAGATACATGTGATTTAATGATGCTAGAAAAAAAAAAAAAAACAAAAGCAAAGAAGAAGGGACATATATAAGCTCTACTCACTATCTAATAAATCAACTTTGTCAAAAAATTATATTCAAAAGATTGTGTCTCCCGAATCGGTCAAAATTTAGCTATATTTGGGAGTCTAATGTTTGGTTGAACTTATTTTTAAGCTAGTTTAAATGTATAAGTCTTCTTACGGGGGTTGTTAGAAGAATAATTTAGTTTGAAATCTTAATAGGAATAAGTTTTAAGATACCCCTGATAGTTAGTTTAAATATATATATATAAGTCTTTATGATTACCTAGGAATTCTAGAAAATGGCATGATTAAATTTATTTATTTTGCCAAATGAAGGTTATCCCAGGCTATTGAGCTCGGACTATTTCGATGCACAAATTACTCGCAAGCTCATGCATCCGATAGTAAAGGAGTAGAGATTCGAACTCAAAACTTTCAGTTCTTGAGTTTGAATCTTTTGCCATTTACACAACTCTCGCGGGTTGAAACCTAGCATGATTGGTCATTATGTTATGTGACTTTTAGGTAAACCATTTTACATTTAATTTAAAAACAAATATAAAAGGGGTGAAAAAAAAAGAAAAAAGAAAAACAACTTTAATGCCTTTTTTTCATAGGGCACAATTTATTCTTTAAAAAAATCGTACAAAATCAAAACTATCCACGAATGGTATAATTTTAAAGTTTCTTAGACAATCCCTTAAATTGTCTCACTGTCATATCGTCTTAATATGGAAAATGAAGAAACAAGACCTACTAATATTATTTAGAGCCTCGTTTTTTTCACGCAAATGCTGAACAACAACTTTTAAATTAAAAAATAAAAATAATACTTGTAGAGTTCATCAATATTACTATACTAGTTAGACTCATCTTTAAATAAATGGTAGAAAATGTATATATTCTCAAAACACTCCCATAAATTCCCTTTCCATCGTGTGGTGTGAATATGAAAAATAAAGAAATAGGACCATAGGGACCTATTAATATAATATCATATAAAGTATTATTTAGATTTCAAGTTTTGATTTAAAACGTTATGAATTTTAACAACATGATTTGGATATTCGTTTTTATAATCTTATCATAAGAATATTTATTAAGTTTTAATTATCCCAAAATTTATTTAAATAATATTAAATTAAATTATGGATGGAATGTACATCGTGTGGGATTGGTCTAGGCTAGAAGCCTAGAACCCGGTTATGTAAAACCAAGACACGTAGGTGACAGCAGTGCCTGGAACAGAGGAACGGAATACGTGGGGGCTGTAGGAGGTTAAAAATTACGGAGTACTAGTTATTTGCTTACGTGTCACTATCACATTGAGTGCAGACGACTCCACCTTTCCTCGCTCGCTCACGCTCCTCCTTCCCCACCACACAGTCGCAGATTTTTGTTTTTATTTTCCTTTCTTCTATTTTTCTCAGTTTCCCCCAAAAATGTGGCCCCGCTAAAGGGACGCATCGTTTTCGCCCAACGTAAGGTGGAAACCTTGCAGGCTTACACCACTTGCGGCCACTGACCAAAAAACTTATGAGTAACTGTGATGTCACTGACGTGATATCATGAATAGATGAAAGTAAAGTGGAACATCAACTATTTATTTGATTTATATTTTATTTATATCTCATTAACTAATTATGATATCAAACGATTGTATCACATAAAATAATTATTTGTCATTAAATGGTGGAACATTGACGGTGACTTCTTATTTAACTTAAAATTCATGTAGTAGATCACTTAGCTATAATTGTAAAACAAAATTATCAAGTTATCAACAAATTCTTCAAATTTATATTAAATTATTGGGTAAATTACAATAAGAACCCCTCTAAAATCTGACTATTACAGATACACCCCATCACATTTTTAAAATTACACTGACACCCCTTATTTTACAAAATAAACTACAAAGAGACCCTTCCTTCTAACTTCCGTCCATTAATTCGTTAAATCATATTCAAATTTTTTCAAAATACCCTAACTACCCTTAGTGGATGATAACTTTCATGTTAATTGCGTATAACTCACCAGTCCAATAGTTTATCCAATACTTTTGAATTTTTTAATTATTATTGATAAACAACTAAAAGATAATATATATATATATATAAAAGAAAATTGCTAAAAACAATTTAAATTTTCTGTCCAACTGATGTGCCAGCTGTCAAATTTGCTGTTTAGAAACAATTATTTATTTAATTAAATTTTTAATTAATTTGCAAAATAAAAAATAAAAAAATTGATTTGCTAAGTTGCCATCTCATTTGAGTAAGTAGATTTGAGTAAAAAAAAAAAAAAAGGCTATGTAGCATTACTCATATGTAGAAATAAATAAAAAAAATTATTACAATGGAGATGCACGTATAGAGGTGGCAAATGAGGTGGCAACTTGACAAATCAATTTTTATTTTTATTTTTATACATCAATTAAATAGATAATTGTTTCTAATAAGCAAATCTGATGGCTACCACATCAGTTGGACAAAAATTTAAGCTTTTTGGCATTTTTCTTTTATATATATATAATCTTTTAGTTGTTTATCAATAAATAAATAAATCAATCAAATGTACTGGATGAATATGTTAGACTGATGAGTTATATGCATTTAACATGGAAGTTGTCATCCAATAAGGGTAATTAGGGTATTTTGAAAAAAATTGAAAGTGATTTAACGGATTATGGACGGAAGTTAGAGGGAGGGGGTCTTAATGTAATTTCAAAAACGTGAGGGGGTCTATTTGTAATTGTCAGATTTTAGAAGGGGCCTTAATGTAATTTACCCTAAATTATTTTATTTAAAAAATAGGTTTTAAATTTATTTTACATATTTTACTAAATTTCAAACTATTTTCAAATGTTTTGTGGATTGTGATTTTTTCCTTAAAAATTCTTTGAGAAGTGAGTAGGTATAATATATATATATATATATTAAATTAGCTTGTATTATTATTATTGTTATTATTTTGATTTTCAGTGGTGAACTAGTGATTCCAATGATTTACGTTGGAAGCAAAATTTTTTAAATTCGACTATTCATTTCTTTTAAATTCGATCGAATTTATTTTAAGTGATAATTGATATTAATCTTATTTATGTTTTAGGAAATTAGTGAGTCAAAGGTCTAGATACATAATTGGCAAAAAAAAATGAAAAAAAATATAGAGGGAACATTTAGCGTTGTTTTCCTTACTCGCACAATTTTTTTATATAATTTTCAATATCTTTTTAAAAGGTAAACATTACCAATTCTTAATTTTATCCTTAATGATGATATACGCCATTAAAAAGTAGACATTATATATTGATTTTTAAATACTTCTTTAAGAAAGTTTTATTGACATCATTAGAGAATTCACATGTCAACGTGGCAATATCCACATCATTAAAAAAGAAATTAAAAATTAAATAAGAGATTGATAACATTACTTATTTAGAAAACAAGAAAAAATTTACAGATGGATGTGGCTACTTAAAAAGAAATTAAAACTAGAAGTTTGTGATCAATAACACCCCTCTTTCCTTATAAATTCGAGTCCAGAAAAAATTGAAAATTACCGAATCCTATGGTTATCATTTCGATTATTACCACGATGCTGACACTTGTCAGTCGAGTGCATCGTCTGTGTCTGTTCCCGTTAACACGAGCGAGTACGACATTCTCTTCACCTTCGCCAATTTATCCGAAGCGGCGGCCGCGGTTATTCCCGCTCGATTTAAGTCTATTTTTCAAAACCTCCATTTTAAAAAAGCGCGAGGCAAGCCCCCGTCCACAGTGCCCAAGTTCAAACTCCACAGGAGTCCACACCCACCCCGAATCTACACGTCACCCCCAACCGCCACCTCACCTCGCCGTCAATTAATTAAATCCAATCT
Organism: Liquidambar formosana; assembly: GCA_039720395.1. Lineage (NCBI taxonomy): Eukaryota > Viridiplantae > Streptophyta > Magnoliopsida > Saxifragales > Altingiaceae > Liquidambar > Liquidambar formosana. Next base: position 39,056,210 of record CM077823.1, on the reverse strand, counting down.
TCCCACAAAAATAATTAAAATTTTCAACTTAAAAAAATAAAAAAATAAAATCCATCCGTCGTTCTCACCTCCCCTCCCTCTCTCTTCTCACCAGTTATTTGGAATCAACTTCACACCTCTCCCCCCCCCTCTCTCTCTCCTCTGCAACTCTTTGTCTTAAAGAAGACGAAACACAACTCTCTCTCTCTCTCTATATATATATATATATTATATATATATAAATATATATACATTTATACTTTCTCTCTCTACAGCTTCTTCCTCACTACCTTAAAGCGTCAAAGCAAATCAAACTAGTAGTAATGTTCTTCGCTTTTGTCTTTCAGACCATGTGAGCTCTGACAGATTCTCCTTCTCCCTCCCTCTATCTCTCTCTATCTTCTCCTTCTTCTTCTTCTTCTTCTTCTTCTCATTCTTATTGTATTTTCCGTCGCATTTCAAGTCCGACTCGCTTGGGAACTCACTGATTCAACTCAATGGCGGCCTCGTCGTCCCGAGGACGGAGTAGCTCGCCTTTCCACCACCGCAAGCCGTCGAGTCCGTACGCGTCGTCTTCGTCTTCGTCGTCGTCGTTTATGAACGGGCGCCTCATTCCTCGCTCTTGCTCTTCTTCAGCTTCGTCGTTCTATAACTCGGGCAGCGGACTGGGTTCCAGATCCATGACTCCGAGTCGCGGCCGCTCTGACTCAATGCACCTTGCTTCGCGAGGGTACGGAAGTCGTACGCCGGTGGGATTTGCGGCGGAGGAGCTGATTGCGGAGCCGATCGATGCGCCGCGGTCGGGGGATAGTATATCGGTGACGATTCGGTTTAGGCCGTTGAGGTAATGCTGGATCTGAGTGAGTTGGATCAGATCTATGTGCTTTTGGATTGGTGGAGTTTGAGTTCTTTGTGTTTAGGGTTACGTTTTGTGGTAATGCGGATTAATAGATTGAAATTTTTTGGAGTTTGTGGTTGCAGTGAGCGGGAGTTTCAGAGAGGAGACGAAATCGCGTGGTATGCCGATGGGGATAAAATTGTTCGGAATGAGTATAATCCAGCTACGGCTTATGCATTTGGTATTGCTATTGCTTTTGGATTTTGAAACTTTGATTGTTATGTCAATTTGCCTATTGCTGAATCAGTACGATGCAAAATTGCAAATGCCAATGTTGAATTAATACATTGGCAATTAAATTTGTAGTTTATGCTGAAATTTAGGAATGTGTGGCGGCTTATTTTGCTTTTGTTTATACCGCAGATAGAGTTTTTGGACAATCTACGGGTTCTCAGGAAGTTTACGAAGTGGCGGCTCGACCTGTAGTTAAGGCTGCAATGGAAGGTGTCAATGGTATGGTGTTTTACTCCTTAAATTTCTCAAAACTGGGTTGTTTTACTCTTTACTTCTCAAAACCGAATTTCAGTTTTGTAGCTAAAACAAATTGAATTCGGTGTAAAAATAGTAGAGTAATTTAAGTGAAAAGCTACTTGTTCTACACTATAGTTTTGTTGTTGTTGAATACCTTAATTAGGGGCCCGTTTGGTTGTCCAAATGGAATTCAATGGGACATTTTAAAAAGGTTAAAGTCATCACCATAGCCGATGTTAAAGGATCAATTTTAAAAATTCATGAACAAATTTCCACTTTCATTTATCATGATGGCTATCATTAGGTCGAATTTTCCCATTCAAAATGAAGGATTTGTTCACAAAATTATATGCAAAACATAGTGATATGAATTCATTTACATGGGGCATCCAAACATGCCCTAATTGAATTGAACTAGTGGCCAGTGAATTACCTTAATCATAAGTGAAGTTTTTTGTGATAAAATTAATTTATAGGATTAGTTGCAGTTGAAAAATCTCTTGTGCTTAACTATTTGTGATGACAATGCAGGAACTGTTTTTGCCTATGGTGTTACAAGTAGTGGGAAGACACATACTATGCATGTAAGTCAAATTTTCTTGATGATTAGTTTCCTTTAGGGCCTGCTTTTTTTGTCCCAAGAAAATTGAATCATTCAATTGTGTTCTGCATATAGTTTTGTGAATCAAATTCATAATTATTAAGAAGGAAATTCAAGAGATGACTGTCTCACAGTATAACATCTGAAATGAAGGCGTTTCATGAGATCCTAAAATTTATCCTAGACCATCAATTATTGTTATAGCTCCATCTTTTTCAAATGGCCAGATTTTAGATGATGGATTAGTAACTTCAGTGCCCTGTGCTACTTTAAGTCGTAAATGTAAATGACGCAATTCAATTTTCATTGGACAACCAAACATGCCCTTAATATTTCTCTTTGAGTTTCAATCTAATGGATTCAAAGTCCCTTTAAATTCTGAACGAGCTTTAACTGAATGGGTGACCACTTTGGTTCCACACTTCCATAGAAATCTGCTGGTGTTTCGTGGATTATGGTAAAGGCATTGATTTTGGGCTCATTGGGTTCCATATTATCATTTAATGGGAAGAAAAAATCACAGTCGGGAAAAGAAGTTTTCAAAATAAGTCTTCAAAATAAGTTCTAATGATTTTGACATGTTACACGCGTGCTTGTTCAGTTAGGAAACTTTTGTCCTCTCTTCACTTTAGAGTAGTAGACAAGGAACCTAATATTTTTGCCATGTTGAAGTGCACTTCCACATGACATCCAAGTTCCATGACTTGCATATGTGGTGCCTTTAGTCCTGAAATCTATATTTTTAACTCTCCAGATTGTAATTTGTAAACCTCTTTTAATAACTAGAAAAACCCTTGCAGTTTCAGTGTAATTTCCTTTCCAATCCTTCATTTTGTCGATGATTTAAAAGGTAAATTATTTGGAAGCGCTTTTGGTTGTTTTTTTTAGGTCAGTTTTAACACCCCCCCCACTGCTTTCAAAGGTTTGTAAGTAATTTATTTAAGGGTAACTAGTTTATGTTTATATGTTATCTACCTTTACCAATGGTTTTCTCTTTGTAACAATTTCGGTTATAATATGGTCCTAAATGTGTGTATACGCTGGTCTGGTTTAAATGTCTGTATTTGAGGCCTTTTCGTAATGCATCAATATGCTCATGCCATATAGGTGTTCTATTGAAATTTTTTATGTATCCTTAAATTTTAAAACAAACTTAATATTTAATCAATGTGGGATGTGGGACTTCCCAACACTCCTCCTCATGTACAACCTAACAAGACAGTAATGGGCCTGTCACGTGTACAACAACAATGGGCACATGAACAAAATAGGTCCAAGAACAACAACAACAATAATAGGCTTTGATACCATGTTAAGTTTCCAACCTAACAGCCAAAAGCTATTAGGTGGAGGGCCCTAAACAAGTATATGAAGCCATGTTAAACTTAATATTTAATTGATGTGGGATGTTGAATTTCCCAACACAAGTTTTATATTAATTTCTTAGTGTGCATGCTAAATTTAATGCACAATTTGCAAATTTTCAATTATCTGTTTTTTTTTTTTTTGACCCATTTCCCTTATTAATCTTCACAGGGAGATCACAATTCTCCAGGTATTATACCATTGGCCATAAAGGACGTTTTCAGCATGATTCAAGATGTAAGTGAGAATGTGAGATTACGAAATTTAGTAATTTTGAAAAATTACATCATCAGTCTGCCTTTCTAATTGTCCAATTTATCGTGTTCTTTTTAGTTTATATAGTCACATTTATTGTCCTAATAGCCTACTACTATTAGTTTTCCAATATCTCAGATGAAATTATTAGTTCAGTGCAGTGATGTACTATATATTTCTATATTGGTGCTTTTTTGTATGTCTGTAACTCTCCCAATTCTAAGCAATCTTCAAGTCATCATCTTGATGGTTCATTTACCAATGCACTTATTCTTTTGTCTTCTCCTTTGGAGGAATTTTCAATTTCTAATACAATATGAGAGGTTCATTGCAATAGATAATTATGTATCTTATTCAAGCAAACCTGGTGCAATCTATCTTATTGGCCTTCATTTTAGTTTTGTTTCTTTTATATCATTTGTAATGTCTTCTTGTGGATGTTGTGAAAGACTAACTGCTTTTTCACTTCAGACTCCGGGAAGAGAGTTCTTACTTCGCGTATCATATCTTGAAATCTATAATGAGGTCAGTATTGCTATATATTAGATAAAAATTTCAAATTTGGACTTCGGATTTGTGATTAGCATTTTTTCCTTGTTTAGTATCACTATAATCCCAGCTTTGTGCATGCAGTTTTTTTCTCATTTTTTAGGAATAGGGGGTTTCATTTCAATCATTAATTCTATAACTACCCAACTGTTGGTGAATGTGTATCTTTATATAATTATATCTATCTTATATTTTATTATTATTATTTTTTTCTTAGTTGTGTAGTTATCCTCACCACTTAGAACCAATTATTGTCATCTTAGTGAAAGCGGCTTGATTTGTTGTGGTATTCATGCTTCTTATATCAGGTGATAAATGACTTGCTTGATCCAACAGGTCAGAATTTGCGTGTTAGAGAAGATGCACAGGTTTCTTGCTTGACCTTTTGATTATAGTGTTATATATATTGTTTTAGTTAATTTTACTATTCATTCTCTCCTTCAAGTCGCCCCCCCCCCCGCGCCCTGTGGGTGGGTGTGGGCACACACGCATATTTCTTACTGTATGTGGTAGACTATTTAGAAATGGGACCTAACTTCCATAGGTTGAAAATATGCTTAAAATTTCCCAACAGAAGTGGGTTCAAATTATTTTTTTAGCTCCGGATAATATAGTTTTTCGCTTGTTGGTTTTTACTCCTATTTTCTTTTAGTTAGATCTAATGAAGTGCCAGGGGAGAATCTGTCCACAATTTGATAACTTTTCCTTTTGAATTATTTGTCTATTTGAAAATTCCATAATGTTGGATTCCATATATGTTGGTGTTATACATGCTAGCATAATGTTTTCAGGGTACTTACGTTGAGGGTATAAAGGAAGAAGTTGTTTTGTCTCCTGGGCATGCACTTTCTTTCATTGCTGCTGGGGAAGGTATGCATAGGGATTACTTGTTTTGTGCATCCTTTTTTTCTCCTTTTTAATTTCTCCTTAGTATATGACTTCTTGGTGGAATGATTTTGTTACTATGCTTCTAACTCGTGTGTTACAATGGCAGAGCATCGTCATGTTGGTTCAAATAATTTTAATCTATTGAGTAGCCGAAGTCACACCATATTTACACTGGTAATTTTTCCTTCATATAAATGATTATCATGTGTTTGCTCTATTGAAATTTAAATTGACCTTTCAGGAAATGATTATATTGTACATTTTATGTGCTTTTCAAATTTTAAATTTTGTGTTCAATGTTTTCTATTTACGATTGATGTAGTAGCACACACAAATGACTGCATAGCATCTTGGATGGAATAAGACTGCAATCCTACAGTTCAGAGGTGGGAAATGGTTCAGGGGTTATAGGCTTCATATTATCACAAACCATAGGGTTTTGGAGGGTTAGATGGTGTAGGCAGTTGATATTGTGTAGTCCTACCAGCATGATTTTTCCAGCTCAAAGATGGGAGAGTGAGAAAGCTGGGGTGTAAAGGAAGTATGTTTTTTCATATATAGGTTCGAAACTTGAAGGGTAATTTTTGAACATTGTCACCGAATAATTCATCAATTTTGTCTCTTAAAGATGTTATACAATGTTTAATGTGATTCTTTGAGGTACAGTCTACCTGATGGATGGATGTTTTGAAGCATTTATCCATGAAGCATGGATGTTGAATTGCATTTGGGAGATATGTTTTTACAGGCACAGCAGACAAATACCCACATTGGTCCATCCATAGTGCATATATCTTAAATCCTGTCTTACGTACAGAAACATGTTATAGCCTGTATAATCTGCACATGTGACTGATACTTTTGTGTGACATACTGTAAAGTGAACTCCCTACTCTCCTTGCTTATTTCACTTTCGCCTCTTCAATGAATTAGCAGCCACAGAAGTTGCAAGAATTATCAGTCTTAGTAGCTGACAACCATTGTACATCAGTTTTGACTAGTTAGCTGCACATTCTCCATGTGATTTTCTTGTATAATCTGCACATTCTCCATGTAATTTTCTTGTCTGAGGATTTACACTTTGATTTCTGGCTAATCTTCAGTCAGTTTTGGAGCTTGAATTCCGGGAATCATTTACAATATCCAAACTGAAACATAATTTCATGTTATCAATGGTTTTAAAGTTTGTCTTTTATTGGAAATTCAGCCACTCAAGAATGAAGTAACGTCTGACATTTTATGGATAAAATTGGATGTGACATGTCATGTAACAACTATAAAGTGGCCTATGAAATCCAGAACTGGTTTTCTCGTATGCAAACAGTAGCCAACAATCATATCCCTTCAAACCCATAAGCTGTGAAATGATTGCATATGTTCCTTATTAAAGTGGTCAATATATTTTACAGAAAGGTCATCTATCAATTGTCTTGACAATTCATAGAGATTCTCAGCTGCATGATATTGTTTCTGATTTCAAATAAAGTTGGCGCTTTGATGTTGAGATTGATTCCTCACTCTCTTTTCTAGCCTGTGAATCTGTGGCCTATTGTTCAATATGCCCTGATTTTCCTTCTCTCTTCTTATTGATGTCACACCTTGAGGTTTGAACTCAGCCACATTTCTATGTCATTTATTTTGTTATTTATTTTGGTCCATTATACTCATACTAATTTCCGGAGGGTCTTTTATTTTATTATTTATTTTTAATCTTTGTGCACTCTCTGCTTTCACTCAAGTAGATTGGTATGAACTTGTAATTGTATGACTTTTTGTTAGATATTTTTATTTATTCTAGTACTACTAATCTTGGGTGCTTTACTTTTTCTCTTTAATTTCCATTTTTTTTGGTGCTCTCCCTAACCTGCAAACTCATTTGCAGATGATTGAAAGTAGTGCCCATGGTGATGAATATGATGGAGTGATCTTCTCTCAACTTGTATGCCTAAAAGCATCTATCTTCCACTGAATATAGAATATTCATCTTTGTTATATATCTCATATTGCTTCATTTTGCTTTTTGTTTCTCTCTTTTGCGTTAGAATTTGATTGATCTAGCTGGATCTGAGAGCTCAAAAACTGAAACAACTGGACTGAGGAGAAAGGAAGGATCTTACATAAACAAAAGCCTTCTAACTCTTGGAACTGTAGGTGCCAAAGAACTATATATGTTACCAATTTTGGATGGAATTTACTGTTATTACCTTTCTTTTCCGCATTTTGTTTGTGTGTGTTTTTTTGGGAATTGATCATTCCCTAAGTTTTGTTTTGTTTTGTTTTTTTTCCTTTTCCAAGAGAACCAAAAAAGATAACACCTCACTATAACTATTAGAAATACTGTAGTTGGCATTTTGATTTTTTTAAAAAAAAGAACTGAGGTTGGTTGGGTAAAGTTGTGAAAAAAGTTGAGATTTCATAGGTACAAAGGGGTGTTGTTTCTAGCACACTGAATCAACTATTTTATATTTTTGGTGTGGGTGGGTGCAGTGACCCAGTGCACAAATTTTCACTTGTTCTGTTGAGTGTATATTTTGCTTGAACTTCTTCTACTTTTAATAATCTTGGTTGTACCACTTTCAAGTGCATAACTTAATTATGATGTTGCAACGTGAAGGTAATTGGAAAACTTAGTGAGGGGAGGGCAAGTCATGTTCCTTATCGAGATTCTAAGCTTACCCGCCTTCTACAATCTTCACTGAGTGGACATGGACATGTTTCGGTGAGTTTCAGATGTAGTAATAATTATGTTATTGATGAAGAATGAGGTTATCTGAATTTTTAATATGCTCTGGAAAATAAGTTGAATTTATGTGTGCATATGAGTTCTCAAGGTAATATTTTTGCATTTATAAATGAAATGAATTTTGGTTCACATTTTTAATCTTTCCTGTTGATGGTTTTTGCAATAATTGTTTAATCTTGTAATGTGCATCCCTTGTTCCTTATTCTCGTTTTTTATTGTATTGCAACTCGGACTAACAGATGTTTCTTACTATTTTGCCTTTTCTTTTTCAAAAAAATTTCCAGCTTATTTGCACAGTTACTCCTGCATCTAGTAATATGGAGGAAACGCATAATACATTGAAGTTTGCAAGCAGGGCAAAACGTGTGGAAATCTATGCCTCACGTAATAAGGTGTGCTACACTCCATTCTATGATATTATTTTTCAAAGAGAATGTATAATAATAGCTAAAAACTAATTGTTGTGCTGTTTGTTGAATACATTTTCTTCCAGATTATTGATGAAAAATCTTTAATTAAGAAGTATCAAAAAGAAATCTCAAGTCTCAAACTAGAACTTGATCAGCTAAGGAAGGGGATGCTTGCTGGTGTCAGTCACGAGGAGATATTGACCTTAAAGCAAAAGGTTTACTTCCATATCATACACAAACACACACGCACACACACACACACTTCTAGTCTGACTATGATGGTAGTTTAGAATGACCACTATTCGGAAGTTAATTTTCTGACTTCATATCTTTGAATGGTATTTTTTTTTTCTTTTTTTTTGGTGACATTGAGTTTATTGGTAAATCTGGGTACAACAATCGTAACTTATCACAATAATTTATCCTCTGTTATTCATTGAGTAGTTGGAAGAAGGTCAAGTGAAAATGCAGTACAGATTGGAGGAGGAGGAGGAAGCTAAGGCTGCTCTCATGAGTAGAATCCAGAGGCTAACGAAGCTCATACTTGTTTCTACAAAGAATACAATTCCTGGATGTTTGAGTGACGTGCCCAGTCATCAACGGAGTCATTCTGTTGGTGAGGATGATGTGAGTTCCTTTTTATTATTTTAATGTATGTATCTGTGCAAAGGAAGGTATGGTCTGTGTTGTTTTTTACATTTTTCTTTAACTTTGAATTCGTACTGGCAGTTTGGGCATTTTAACGGGGATTATATTTTATTTTGATCAAAAGTTAATAAAAATTTAATGGTTGGAATATTGTCACTTTGTCAGTCATCTTGGTACATATTTGTTGTTCCATTTAGCTGAGTATTGGTTTCTTTTCCTTTCCCAGTGAACTTCTATTATTGTTTATCATTACGACTGCCTGTTTCTATATTGTTCTTCTCTCTCTCTCTCTCTCTCTCTCACACACACACACACACAGAGACTCAAGTACTATATCAACCTTCTTGTATTTATTTTTTAATAGATCTTGTATTTAAATCTAAAAAATATGATCTGGATGTTAATTTTTCATGCCATTTTTTTGACTGAAATTGGGTGTTCAGGGTTCCTTGATTGCAGAGAGTGAGAAAGATTCTCCATCCTCTGCTTTGGTAGTTCCATCAGACCCATCTTTTGATTTTAAACATAGAAGATCGTCCAGCAAGTGGAATGAAGAGCTATCACCGGCTAGCAGTGCAGTTACTGAATCAACCCAAGCGGGGGAACTTATCAGTGGTTCGAAACTGCCAGCAGTATGTTTTTTCTAATATCAACCAAGTATACAATACTAATTAGGTGAACTTATTAGTGGTTGTTGAATTATATATTGCTAGAGCATGCGTAATCAATTATTGATCTCCTGAAGGTGTCATGGATTCATATGGTTATTTTTCCAGACATGCCCTCATATAGGAGATGTGGTACCCATTCTCATTTCCTTGGGCCAAAGCTTCAGCCCCCCTTCTCTTTTTATCTTGGTCAGGATTTTGTAATATATAAGGCCTTTATCTTTTTCGCCCATTGATGCAAATAGTAGTTGGCAAAGGGAATAGTCCCAATTTCACCAATACTATATATATATATAAGAATTAATGTTTCTATCATAATAATAAAGCTGAAGTCCTAGTGCAATTTATGAAACACTTGATCGTGAGAGTGCTATGTAATATCTCTAACTTTCACATCCATGCTTATCGCAAATAATCTGTAGGGTGGGATGACAATGTCCGATCAGATGGACCTCCTTGTTGAGCAAGTTAAGATGCTTGCTGGAGAGATCGCCTTCAGCACCAGCACCCTAAAGCGCTTGGTGGAGCAGTCCACAAATGATCCTGATAGCTCGAAAACTCAAGTATAGCTTCCTTCTCTTCAGTCTAAAATGTCTACTTTATGTTAGCTAAAACACAAAACTGGTAGTTTTCTTACTGCTACAGAACCTGCTAGATCAAGAAATCATAGTCTTCAGATCTGTTTTGCACTTATTATTATTATTTTTGGGGGGGGGGGGGGGGTTATGTTGGATAAGCATTTCACAATAAGTTGAACATTTTTGTAAACCTTTTGTCATTACTTGTGGGGTATTTATCAAATCAAAATGCAAATACAATCCATTCCAGTGTTTTGTAGCATAGCAACCCATATTTCATTTATTTCTGGAGTGTTGTGAACTTCAGCTTTATTTTAGTAGCCCTAAGAGTTTAGTTGTAGCTCTGCTGCTAGGCCCTGATGCAGCATATTCAAAATTGGATATTTCGAAAACTTTGATTCAGTAATATCCGTCTTTTTGAAGTGATAAATTGTCATATTATGCTTTATGTAAGGTTTTCCCACTATATGCATGCTTGCACAAATACAGATTCAGAACTTGGAACGTGAAATCCAAGAAAAGAGGAGGCAAATGGGAGTTTTAGAACAACGCATTACTGAGAGTGGTGAGGCTTCCATTGCTAATGCATCATTAGTTGACATGCAGCAGGTAGTTTTATTTTCTGTTCAGCTTTATTTTTCCTTGCCTTGTTAAATTTATTTTCCATTATATGTCTGAATATTGGTACTAGCTTTATTTACATGGGAAATATCTCAATAATTTGTAATTTTTTGTGTCACAGACAGTTATGAGATTGATGACCCAATGTAGCGAAAAGGGTTTTGAGCTAGAGGTGAGAACTCATGCAAATTATTAGAGTATTTGGACTTTGAAAGGGCACTTATTCATTCTCAAAACTAGAAGAGAGCTAATTATGCCATAGTATCAAAATTTCTAATCATCTGGTTATCTAGTGATGGTAGGGAACCAGTTTTTGGTTAAGCAAAATTTTTCATATTCATCATTTTGCTAAAACATTTGGTCAATTGATGCAGATAAAATCAGCAGACAATCGTATCCTTCAGGAACAACTGCAGAATAAGGTGAAAACAACAATATTATTCTCTTTTCTTTTGTTCTTTTACCTTTTTCTCTCTCTTTTATTTATTTATTTATCTTTTAATTTCAATTGTCCTTCAACTTTTGTTGGAGTTTGGTATCATTTTTGGTTTGATTCAAGATGCTGATAGCCATTTATATCAGTTTTTCGATAACCATCTTTATTATATAAAGGTTCTATCCTTGCTGACTTTTCCATTCTTTGTAGAAAATTTGAAGTTTTGCATTTTGGTTATTGGCATTGGCAGTGTTCAGAGAATAAGGAATTGCAAGAGAAAGTGAATCTATTGCAGCAGCAGCTGGCTTCAGTGGCTGGTGATAAATCATCATTGTCTTCTGAGCAGTCTGTATCTGAAGAATATGTTGATGAGTTAAAAAAGAAAGTTCAGTCTCAGGTAATTAATATCTTCTAGTTTTAGAATGGGATGCCTTAGTGGAGTGTGGAGTCATAGTTGTTTTCAGATCCAACAGGCTTGTTTCATGACCACCATTGAAGTAATCTTAGTTTGATGACAGCATTTTGTTATAGACATTAGACAATAATAGGTTTCTATTAGCTTGAACTGTTACTATTCTACCAAAAATAATTTTAAAAGAAATTCTTGGTGAATTGACTTTTATCTTGCTGTTTTTTGACATGGTGGAAATCTATCTTCACTTCTTCGTGATTTTGGTTTTATATTACTTGGTAGTGTCTCAAACCTTTTGTGTAGATTATGTGGGAATGTCAAGCAGTTGAAGCATTTTATGATTTGTTGATAGTATGTGTGCATTTCTTAACCGAATTCCCCTCCCCTACACTGGATGCTGCTCCTTGTCTGAATCCACAAATTTGCAGATCAGGAGCTTCCATTAATACTAGGTTCTACAATCTCACTCTCATAATGTTGGGAGCTTAGGTCTGAGGGGTCACCACTGTGCTCTGCCTTTCTAGTTGATACTCCTTAACACTATGTTACATGGACAAGTCAAATATGGGTTTGAGTGAAGACATTGTGTTAGTTTTGTGAAAGGTTTTCGTGGCACAACTAATATTGAATAACTGCATTTTAGTTAAATCAATTAAAACCTTGTTGGCTGCCTATTTAGCAGAAACAAAGTGATCCCTACCTAAATTTGTGTCTCAGCTGATGCTTAAGGATTCCTTTCCTTCTTACTACTATTTCATGTGCTTGGTTGCCATATTTCTAATAATTATTGGCTATCAATTTGTTTTGTTCTTTGTCAATTGTGCTGCAACAATATATTTTATTGGAGTTCATCATTTACCACAAATCAATTTAAAATTAAATGTAAACAAACAGTGGCATAAATATGTCTGATACATCTTGGCTTGCACGTTGGAAATTATTGGAAATTATATTGATGTTATTTTTTCTTTCTTTCTCTCTCTGGACAGGAGAATGAGAATGAGAAACTAAAGCTAGAACATGTTCAGTTTTTAGAGGAGAACAGTGGATTACGTGTGCAGAATCAAAAACTAGCCGAGGAAGCTTCTTATGCAAAGGAACTGGCATCTGCTGCTGCTGTTGAGCTGAAGAATTTGGCTGGTGAAGTGACGAAGCTTTCACTACAGAATGCAAAACTAGAAAAAGAATTGTTGGCTACTCGAGAGTCAGTACATTCTAGAGGTGCCAGTACGCAAACTATTAATGGATTTAACCGCAAGTATAGTGATGGCATAAAACCAGGGAGAAAAGGGCGGCTCTCTGGCCGAGCTAATGAATATGCAGGAACCATCTCTGATGACTTTGAGTCATGGAATCTTGATCCAGATGATTTAAAGATGGAACTGCAGGCAAGGAAACAACGGGAGGCATCTCTTGAGGCTGCCTTAGCAGAAAAGGAATTTGTAGAAGATGAATACAGGAAAAAGGTTGAAGATGCAAAGAAAAGGGAGGAAGCTTTGGAAAATGATTTAGCAAACATGTGGGTGCTTGTTGCCAAGTTGAAGAAAGAGGGGGGAGGAATCCTGGACTTGAACACTGGTGAGAGGCATACTGAGGGAATAGACCATGGTAGTGATCCAAAAACAATTGACATTGACAACAACGATACTGTCCTCAAAGAGAGACAAGTTTTGGATGTTTCAAAACCAGCTGATGACATTCCAAAGGAAGAACCCCTGGTTGTTCGCCTGAAGGTAAAACTGTACTTGATGAATTTATATTTGCTTATTTATTTTTCTAAATTTCCTGTATGTATTTGGCTGACTCTGTTTGGTTAAGTTCACTTTTCTCTGGCTAATTTTTGAACTTGAGGGGGTATTTGAGAAACCATAACCATAACATTTTATTAATTTTCTCTTGAAAGAGGGTGATTTCAATGATCACTTATAATTATAATCTTGTAGTTTTAGTAAGTTGATAACTTTTTGGGGATTCTTGTATTTTTTACTGTTTTTTTTAATGCTTTTAGGCACGAATGCAAGAGATGAAGGAAAAAGAGCTCAAACACCTGGGGAATGGAGATGCCAATTCCCATGTGTGTAAAGTATGCTTTGAATCTTCAACTGCAGCAATTCTTCTCCCTTGCCGGCATTTTTGCTGTAAGCTGTTTTAAACTTTCATGCATATGAACATTCAATACATTTTGTGGCCATTGATTATATTATTAAGATCTGGTGTACTTTTTGCAGTGTGTAAATCTTGTTCTCTTGCTTGTTCTGAGTGTCCAATTTGTCGCACAAAGATTGCAGATAGGCTTTTTGCATTCACTTCTTGAGCCCTCTGAATGAAGGTAATACAATTATTTATTATTATTAATATGATTTTGTTTTTACTTTTAGATTCTTATAATTTGACCCTCTAGACTAATAAAGGTCATTTGATGGCTCTTGTCATGTCATCTGATGAGTAAACCTGGAAGGCTGGAACCTATTCTAATTATTAGTCTGAATACTAATAGCATAAAAAATACAGATGAGGAGACTATTAATTGTTCCTCCTGCAACTTGTCCTAAGGGAAAGTTAGAGGACCTATATTGGCTCATCAGGGGTCCATGACATGATTACTTTTATATATCTTGATTTAGTTACACACACACACACACACACACACACACACATATATATATATGTATAATGTATGTTAATCCTAACCCTATATTTATGTCTGTGTGTGTGTGTATTCCGACCAATTTGCTATTATGGATGGAGAGATCTACTTAAGTTTTGATGAATGATGTTTCTAACATATGGTACTTTGTTTTAACCTTTTATCTGCAGGGGATTGTCAACATTTACCTGTTTGCTATTTACCATGCAATAGCGGGTGCAATTCTTTTATTAGTTTGCCTGTATGTAACTGTCTAAAAGGTATATCAATATTTTGTTTCTGTCTCTCCCCTGGGGGCTGTAAAATAAGACGGGAAAAAAATGAGAAAAAAAAATATATATATGAAAACAGTGCATTTTGAAGTTGCAAATGCAGGATGTTGCTATATTTTTCATACATGCTGCAGGATGTTGTGATCTGTCTTTTAAACTTCATTGCCATGTATAGAACAATTTAAGCTTCCGTAAGGAGCATGTTTTCTTTCCTTACCATTTCTTTGTCCAATGTTGGATTCAGTTTTTTTTTTTTTTTTTTTTTCCCTCAACTTTTTCGCCAAATATCTTAATTGTTATGGTAATCATGTGGAAACCTTCTAGGTGAAAAGAAAAAATGGTGTTAAAACCCATCTCCTTTGATTCTGCAACACTTGAATAGCTCAAACGCATTTACTTGTTGCCACTGCTTTCTGGTTTTGTATGTGAACTCCATACCTTTCTCTTAACTCCCTGATTAGCTGGTTTCCAGTCGGTGCATCTTACGGCACAGTTGAGGTACTCAGGTTTTGGAAGAAGCTTTGATGACAACCTCAACATCTGTTTCCCCACTCCTTGTAGCTCTATATTGATGGGTGTGATCTCGAACCCTCTTCTACGATTGCTTTGTTAAAGTCCTTGCATACCATCTTCACTTTCTGGAGGATGCTGCTTTCATTGAGAGAGGCCTATCTTGACTACAGCCCTTGGCGTCTCCCTGGGCTAACGGTAACCATAAATAGTAGAATCCCCATCTGTGTTGAGTTTGCACCAGGCCACCAGCTGAAGAGAAAAGAGAGTTCAGGTGGCCGACATAAATGCAAGTGCATTTTCGATTAGGATTTATTTAAACTTATTGATGTGAGTTAATTTTATCAATAGTTCAAATGTAGGGTTTTAGAAAATGAGTAAAGTGGATTTTTCTTTAAATCGTGGCTGGGTTTGATCATTGCTTTGATACCATGGGAAGAAAAAAAAAAAAAGGTTCAGTAGGAGAGGATGCTTACCCACAAGAGGGATCTATGTGCCTACAATTGCAAAATCAATGTTGTTCAACCTTTTCTAGTCTAGTAGTGTGATTTATCCCAAATCATCTTTTTAAATTCAACATCCCATAATGAGGTGACATTTTGGATATTAGATCTATTTTTAGTTTCCTATTCCAAATCCAAATCCATATCTGTGGACTTTCGTGTTGCCACATCATCTGGGGTCTAGAGACAAATGAGTGATCTTTTAATATACTAAATAATAAAACTCGAGTCTCCGAATTTATTCATCATCAGGGGTTCCCCTGGTACTTACCATCAGAAACTGGTTAAGTTTTAGGTATTGGATCAAAGTTAAGATGAAAGTAAATCACTCTTTAAATTTTCCTTTCTGGCTTCATCTTCTCGTTTATTATTATGGAGTATTATTTTGTCAACACTCAATCGAAAAGCACCCAAGCTCCACAAAATCATCCTCCTCCCCCACCCCCTTTTCTCTCTCTTTAAATCGAAGTCAAGGTTTTCAAGTCCCTAACACCCTAACCTCTCTTTTTCAAGAGGCGGGAGAGACAGCACCAGGCTAGAAAGCTAGTTGTCCTCCCATTTATTATGACAATGTGGTATCACCAGATATAAAATTGAAGCTTTCTTGTGAAATTAATTGACGTTTTTAATACGGTTTGGCAAAACCAATCAGGTCGAGGAAACCCCGTGTAGGATGGGTTTTTAAGGACTTTCTTTCTGTCAACCCTTTTCCAATTCAAACAATAAGTAATGTTGTGGACCAATAAGAAAAAGGGATAGAAAGTGGCACCTAAGGGTGCAAAAGATCTTGGTCCTTTGGTACCAGCCCTAAGAAAGTGGAAGGTCTAAGTTCATTACAGGCTGCCAATGACCTTCAAGTCTAATGGTATGTCCCATTCAAATAAGGGTGTGAGGGTATTGGTTTTAACTTCATGTGGGTATGTGTGTGGGTGTGAGCGTTCTTCTATTGTTTTAAGAAAAAGAATTCATTATGGTATGTCTCATCTAAATAGAGGTGTGAGGGTATTAATTTCAATTTCATGTGGGTATGTATATGGTTGTGAGTGTTTTTCTATTGTTTGAAAAAAAAAAAAAAAACAAAACAAAAGGTTTATTATTGGCCGTTATGGCCCAGTGGTATTCATGTGGGGTTGGGGTGTGGGTAGTCGAGATCAAATCTCTTCAATGTTACCCCAAATAAAAAAGGAAAGAGAGGTCCAAGTTCTCCTTTCCATAGAACTATCCACCGATTGGGTTTTGAGGACTTTTACCAACACAAGGTAAGTGATGGTCGTAGGTCTGTTTGATGATGAGTGGAATATTGCCAAAATAGAAAAAAAAATTATAAAAGAAAACATGTCAAAGGTAATAACAGGAAACAATTAACAAAAAAGGAACTCCAGATAGAATCACACATGAAAAAGGAAGGAAAAAATAGAAAGAAAAAAAAAGAAAAGGAAAAGGGTAACTGATCCAGATCACAAGAGAGTGAGCAGCTACATGATTTTGAATTTCTACCAAACATGTCTGGATTTCTTGAGAGATGGAGGGCTGATCTGAGGAACTGTGAAACAATCATCACTTCGTCGCCTGCTTACTTTTATACTGTTTACTTCTTTAGTCTCCTTATTACCATTCAGCAAACCAGTTTGGGGAATATATTGAGGAAGATGAGGAGAAGAAGGTGCAACTTGAGGTACCCATATAGCCAAATCTTCTGATGAAAAAGAACTCAGACTTCTATCAAGGTCATCATCCATGAACTGCAACCAAATAAATCATGAGTTTGAATCAGCCCCATATAGAAAATCATCCCAACACAAAAATAAAATAAAATAAAAAATTCTCTCTGTATTTAAGAGATATATGGTGTACTGCAAACCTTACAGAAACCATTTGAGGTATGCGAAGGATCAAGAAAATCGTCGACACGCCATCCTGGTAACGTCTCCATCAAGTACTCCGATATGCTACTGGTCAGAATCGAACTCACGTCGCTATTTTGATGATCATGGACAGTTGTTGATGGCAATGTTTTCTCAGTTGAAGGTGGTATTGGTGTGGGATAATTTCGGTGGAAACTGAAATGGGTTTTGTTGTCGATGGTAGGGAGCCGGTTTTTGTCTCGGATGACACATGACAGGCGCTGATATTGGAGGATGGTGATGAGGTTGATGGGTATAAAGAAGATGAAGCTGAGAGCTTAACGCCTGTGAGGAGAAACCTGTTGTGTTTCTGGGTGTGTTCGTTGGCCATGTGAATTGACAGGTCGCATTCTCTGCATAGAATTGCTCTATCTTCTTGACAGAATAGAAAAGCTAGTTTTTCCTGCAATAAAAGATTTTGAGCAAATCAATATTAATCTCTTTTCCCCTCTGTTTGTTTCGACAGAAAATATTTCCAGGACAAAAGAGAAAAATACCCAAGAAAATTTATTTGTTTTTTGTAGAACGTACCTTGAAGAGACATGATTAATATTCTCCTTGCTTACTTCACAGCAAAATATGTTTAGAAACTATATATTTTCCTGGAAAATACGTTTGTAGACTATTTTCCGGGAAAATCTATTGAAACTATTTTCCCAGAAAGTTTGTTAAGGAACTATTTTTCATATTTTGCTTTGAAAAATATACAAGTACCTCTTCCAAAGCAATGCGCACGTACGCACACACTATTGTGGCAAGTTCATTAACAAAATATTTTGAATAAAATCAATAACACTCAGGCAAGCTTTTCCCCTCTGTTTGTTTTGACAGAATAAAAAAATTCCCAAGAAAATTTATTTATTTTAACTAGAAACCTTGAAGGGATCAAGATCGACGTGATTAATATTATTCTCCTAGCGTCGCAGCAAAACATGTTCAGAAACCATATTTTTTTCCTGGAAAATATGCTTAGGAACAGATTTTCCTGGAAAATTTGTTAAGGAAATTAAAACTATTTTCCAAAGCAATGCACCCGCCGAGCGCAGACCCGTGTGGCAAATTTATTACCCCCTAACAATCGTGGAAATATTGTGATGTAGACGTAACAGGATGCAGCAAAAACTCTTTGTTTGATGCAAAAAATTGAACACAAAAGAATGCAAAATTTAAGCAGCGAATTAAAGAGATCGAAAAAAGAAAAGAAAAAAAAAACCTGGCAAATATCGCAACGAGGGGAGTCTTTGAGAGAAGGGTGAAGGAGGGAGTGGCGCATGTGTTTTTCGGCGAGCTTGTTCGCATGATGGACTCGACGGTCGCAGCCGTCGCATAAAGCAGCTTCGTCAGCTGAGCAGAACACGATGGCCTCTTCTTTCTCACACACATCACACTGGATCTTCATATTCTTTGATCTTTATCTCTCTCTCTCTCTCTCTCTCTCTAACTTGTGTATTGATAGAGTAAAGAGAGAGAGATTTGTTATAGATATAGGTGGATTGGGATAGAAAGGAAGTGTTTATGGACGTATGGGGCGTTATGGTTGAAGGTGGAAACAGTGGCACAGTTCAGGTCTGGCCTCTTCTGCTGTTACTTCCAGAAATCTCTCTACACTTGCCATTGTTTTCTCTCTCTTGCCATAGCTCTCTCTCTCTCTCTCTCTCTGTGTTCTTTTTCTCTGTCTAAAGGCAAGAAGGGCCAAGGGGAGCAACTTGGCTAATATTTTAAGCTATATTCTCTATCCTAAAGCTCTCACTCTTCATTCTGGGTGTGTTTGGAGTTGGGGGCATGGGAAGCATTTATCTTAGCATTCATTCGTCCGAGCATTTCTCTCCCAATTGAATACTATGTATAGGAAATGATCACATGTGGGACATCTCATACCATGCATCCTACACGGATTAGACGATGTGAAGTATTTCGTGACATTTACTTGTGTGTGCATGGCTATCACACACGGTTTTACACCATTAATTTGATCTATGAGACAGTGTGAGACTTCCCGCATGCGATCAAATTCATATGTATACTATGAATTTTGATCACATGCAGGATATCCTACACTGTCCTGCACAGATCTGATGGTGTGGAGCCATGCGTAAATAAGGCATGACTCTACATTGTTTGATCCGGGTGGACCCGGAACAATGTGGGATGTGCCATAGGTGATCATTTCCTCTTTTATATATATATATATATATATATATATATATATATATATATATTATATATGTATATGTATAGAGAGAGAGAGAGAGAGAGAGAGGGTATTATGGAACTGTGTCAGCTCATGGGCAACCACCGAGGGTTGTTGCTTACCTTTTACTTTCACATTTTGGTTTTGATCTTGAACATGGGACCATTGACTTAATTTGAGCACCTTCTAATGTTATTTAGTCAAATAGCTATTGTCTTAATAGGGTGAAAGTTTAAACACAAAAGTTATAAGACTAAGATATGATTTTTTTTTCTTAATATAATAATAAGTTGTATAATATATTAGATCAACAACCTCTCATCTCTTGTTATAATGGTATTGGTAGGTTTAGAAATATTTCAATTTAAATTATCAAATATAGGAGTTGTGATTTGAAAATAATTTTTTTTTCCCTCTTTTTTAGCCAATGAGGTATTCAAATTTTTTACCCAATTGTTACTCAGACACAAGTTAGGTTACCAATGACTCCACATTGATTAATGTGCGTTCAAAAAAATCCAACTTATAATTGCCTTTATAGGAAGAGTCAAAATTGAGATTTTTCGCATACGAAGACTAATTCTATTTTGTTGCGATTAATTTTAAAATAATTTAGATATTTTGTTGTTAAGTTTGGAGGCAATCAACTCCTAAATCTGAGACTACACAAACCCTAACATACCCAAATACCACTGTGAGGCCATTAGGACATGTGACAACTAAATAGACCAATTGGCAACTAGCTAACTTAATTTATAATTCAGTTGAACAACTGGTATTTTCAGTATTTATTATTTATAAAGAATAAGTGGGTTAAGTGTGGAAGAATTTAAGGATAACTGGTGCTCCTGTGAAATTAACCACATGGTCACCCAATGTACTATCCAGGGAACAAAAGCCCCAAAAATCGTCACATTGAATTGAACAAAGACAACCATTTAATCAATGGGCCAATTTCAGTGTAAATTTTCTAGGTGTTTTCCACCTGTCAGACTGTCCAAACATTAGCAAATGGATATTGAATGCTTCTGACCTTTTAGATCTGACATTCATATTAATATATACTTTTAGGTAGATGGGCTTCACTGCAGCATGGGTTCTCTGTTTTCCTATCACTACCAGAATTTTCTGTAGCTTAGCTTCATCTCATAGCATATTTTTTATTTTTTTTTGGGTTAGGGATAATGGATATGAATTAGATAAGATGTCGGTTCAATCTTACCTAATGACAGAAAAAGACTTTCCTTAACTCTAGTGAAGGTTAATTTTTTTTTATTATATCAAATGAGAGATATCTCAAATCATTTAAAGTTACACAAAGGGTTGTTTAAGGTTTTTTTTTTTTGGCCAAATACTTCCTCCGTCTCATTAAGATAGGCTATATTTGTAACTTTTTTGTCCCAAAATGTTTGTTCACTTTGAAAAGTCAAATAATTATTTTTATAAGTTTCTTACAATACCCTTTGTTATTTCAATGATAACTTTTAACACAAAACCCAATACAAAAAAGTCGAAAGGTATTTGTGGAAAGATGAAATTTAATTAATACAAGTCAATGCAATGATAATTCTTTTTAAACTTCATGATTTGTCAAAGCTAGCCTATCTTTGTAGGACGGAGAGAGTAAGAGATATCCCAAACCATTAAGTCCAGACTACTCTCCTATGATGCACCAACTAAGTATCTATATCTTCGACCTAACTAGTCCTATACACATGTAAAGTTGCCACCCACTTCACATTAATTAACCTACTAGCGATTAGTCTCTTAAACTTAGAGAGTCAAATTTGAGACATTCTCCTTCTTAATACGTATTTACCAAAACTGACTATATACTCCATCCCATCCACGGTCCGTAACAGAATGTTTATTTTTATTATTATTATATGAATTCTATAGTTCTTTCTCCATATGCATCTCTTTTTTTTGGTAACACCATATGCATTTCTCTTATTACACACTTATATTGGAATATGCATGGTCTTCCCTCCCCCAGAATAGTATTGGAGGACCTCGATCTCTTATCTATATGTTTCTTCGTAGTGAACAAATCCTAAGGTTCTTCTGCCAACAAATTTTTTTTTTTTTTTTTTTGGAGATTTTGATAATATTTTACTATCAATTTCATCGGTAAGGGGGCCCAAAAATAATGACAAATAAGAAAAAAAAAGACGGGCAGAAATATAGGGACCACTCGAAGTCAATTTTTCCTTAAACCCGTCCAAGCATGGGGGGGCCACTGGAAGTTTTTTCCATTGAGCCATGGCCCATATTAGAGGGCAGGATGACATGTCTGGCAGGTCAACCAAACCCTCCTCCTTTTTTTTTAAATATTTTTTTGGGTCTGCATTTTTTTTTTTTTTTTGGGTCACTTGAAAAGATGTAGGCAAAATAATGTGTAAGCGTAACAAAACTAAAAAGGGTATGACACTTTATATCATGTCTAAGTTAAGTTGGGCATAAATCCGCCATTCATCCATAACAGGATGGGATAGGGTAGGATACCAATGCCTGCCCTCAGTGGTAAGAGCTCGAGACAAGGATGGCGATACCCCCAAAAAAAGGTTCTGAAAATAAAATAAAAATTAATGAGCTCTATCATCTAATTTAGCTTCCAAAAAGTGGAGGTTTTCCTAATTCATAAATTTTAAGAGTTTTCAATTCATTACTTTGCACATCCTCCCAAGTGTGAGAATGTTCTTTATACTATATATTACTTTCCTAATTCTAAATGAAGTAAGTTGAACAAACAAGTGCTATATGAGGAATCCATTAGCAATGACCATTAGCCATTAAAAAAAGTTGTGTTTGGCATGTGAATTAATATAATTAAGAATTTGTATAGATCATTGACAAAGCAAACCAGCAAGAAGCAACAAATATGGGGATTTCTTGGTTCGTAAGTCAAGTGGTTATTTTTTAATTATGTGGTGGTTAAAACACCACATGAATTTCGAAGCTCTCGGAATAATTATCTTAGCATTTAAGTGTCTACGAGAGTTTAATAATTTGTCAGTTCATGAGGTCCAGAGATATTTTAACAGTCGCTTTACCGTGGTAATCGCGTTTTTCTTGTTGTTTACGTTATAAATCATCAATTATTGTGCACCACCACCTCTAATATTGGAACTTTCGAAGTTGATGAAAGCCACTTTAGTCAAGCGACCGGTCATTACTGTAAAAAATTAAGATAAATGGTGGCCATGGCAATGGATAAATAATGAGTAAGGAGAATATATTTCTCCGTGATTAAGCATTCATTAAAAAATAAATAAAAAGTACTCCGTACGCCTTTAATGGGCGTTCGGAGCAACTTCTTGATTCCAAGCATGGGGAAAAAAAATCTTCCTCATATGGTATGTACTATCTTCATAGGGGAGGGATTTGTGGTGACTTGAAGAGAAAATGTTTCCTTTTGCACAGCCTTTGGGGAAGGAGATGTGTCTCTGTGTGGACTCTGAACATAGAATTTTGAGTCCAATGACTAGGCTTGCCTCACCCATGACATAATGTATGATTTTCAACTAGATAAACTCTAGCTAAGAGAAGATTATCATAATTTGATGCTTTTGGGTCTTTTACTCTCTTATAATTAAATCAAATAAGTCTAACAGGCAAATTTTTAGACTATGAATTTCTAATTTGATCCTAATGTTTGAGATTTTCAATTTTCCATGTGTGGTTTTGGATGGTTATGAATAGCTAAAAGAGGTTTTTTATTTTTTATTTTTATTTATTTATTTTTTTTACATACTAATTTTTGAATGAAAGCCAGACTTGGTGCTCGGATTCCATTGAATTCTTCCCTCCAATGAATGATGGGTGCCAACTCAACCATCTAAATTTCTTGCATGCCACCTTAGTGGTTTGCCCTTCACATCATACATTTGACTAAATGCTAGTTCAACTAAAATGGAAACCAGAAAGTGGAAAAAAAAATGAAGAATACTATAATCAAGGAAGTCGGCCAATGCTAGATGACAAATAATACTTTTTCGTACAAGGATATTGATGATCTTTAGAGAATCCAATAATAAAATATAAAAAAGATTTGCAAGTTGTTGGCATCAAAAGGTATGGAGATAAGAATGGAATAGTTGTTTTTTTTTAGTATTCATGTATAGTTCCAATACTCCTCACATGGATAAGGTTTTGGATCATATATAGAAATATGCCAAGGCCCAAGGGACCCCAGTTACAAAGTAACTATATATATATAAACCATGTGTAACACCACTTCTTTCTATTCAAGTGGTGTTAAACTAGGGAGACCATGTGTTCCTTTTGGGTTGTATGAGAACTAGGGAGACCATGTGTTCCATTTGGGTTGTATGAGAGGAGAGAGAGAAGAGAGCCTTGTGTAGCATTTGTTTGTTCTATTCAAGTGTTGTTACACATGTGAAACCACTCTAGAGAGAGAGAGAGAGAGCCATGTCTAGCAAGTGATGAAATCATTCTAGTTATGTCAACACATGTATTATGAGATTGTGTCTCATGTATTGGTCGGTTATGGGGTACAATCCTCCATAATATAATCCCATAACACGTTTTTATAAGACCAAATCCCAATATCCATAATAATTGAAGAATATGCCAAATGACCCAAAAAAAATGTCTTACTATACATCAATTCCTTAGAGAGATCTCACATAAATTGAAAATTGATCGAAGCTATATATACAAGCCATTATTCCTTTGAGACTGAAGTGGGTTTGTACTTTTTCAGTGATACATGAGAACACTCATATTAAAAATGATCTCTTTAGAAAGAATGGGAGATGGGTTTCCATAGCCTTACAAAAAGTTCCTCTAACAGCATTGAACCATGACTCATTAAGCCTTTATATGAAAATTTCATTAAAGTAGGATCTTGTGATGACTGGTGACATGGCAATGGAAAATATTTCCTCAAGAAAGAAATTTAGCTTCCATCACAATATTAAAGATCTGCTCATTCAATGGAGGTAATCAATTGAAAAAAAGAGTAATTTATAAAAAAAAAATCAACTTTAAAGCGAAAGATGCCCTAGATTAGATGGTAAAGTCTCATTGCCATCTTACCTAGACCTAAAACCTATTTTGATACTAACCAACTAATATTTAACTTCTAGACTAACACCCCATTCCACCCCAAGAAAAAGGAAAAAGAGACATAGATAAAAAGAAAAGAAAAGAAAAGAAAAGAAAATTTAAAGTGTACTTTATTGGTGAACCAACAAGGAAAAATGGGTGACCATGTTAACATTAGCTTCTGTTTGGCTAATTCCTAATGGAGAGCCTCCACCAATGAGATCTCGTTTTTGCAAAGAAAAGATTGGAGCCACCGCCAATGCCCAAATGCCCTTTACCATAAATTGAACAGCCTGATCACTCCATGGTTGAGGCAGCTAGCTTAGTTTCTCATTGGTGAAAATCATCTAGACAAGGTCTAAAATATGGTTTTTTTACTTCTTTGCCCTAGATGATATAACACATGGACACGTGCAGTCCTTTAACACAATTTAAATGTGGGACATGACCACATTTAGCCAGCTGTCACCACTGGAAACACACTGACATGACCATTGAGCTGGTTTATGTCAATTTTTCAAAAAGGCTAGGTCACTTTAATGTGCCATTGGAAGTGGCTGGCACATGACAGTAACACCACATGGTAGCACATGACAATAACACCGGCCTCGGCCTGGTGTGGATTCAGTTGCCCATCTTTCATGCTCTCTCAAAAGGAAAATGTTACATGAACTGTGACAAATTCATCTATATTTTGTGTGCATAGGAATGTTGAATTAGCAATTAATTCATGGAAAAATTATCTTTTATCTTTTATTTTCGTTAATGAAATATTCAGACCTTTGATGCGATTAATTATCAAATGTGAGTGAGGTCATTGCTCATTTCACGTTGAGTAACGCTTGGAAATACCGACCTAAAGACTGACCCATGTAAGGAATAGAACTTGGGACTTTCTCTTCTTGAAGAGTTAATTGTAATACTCCATATTAAGCCTGCTTTAGATTCAGTTGCCTATCTTTCGTGGTCACTCAAAAGGAAAATGTTATGCAAATCAATCCATTTCTTTTTGTGGTTGGCATGAAAATGACAAATTAGTAGTTGTTAGGCAATTATTATTATTATTATTTGCCCATGAGGTATTTGGACATTCAGCCCAATTAATTCATATATAAGCAAGGCCATTTCTACTCTGCATTGATTAATGCTTGGAAAAACCCAACTAGTGGCTGGTCCCATGGAGGAAGTCGAACTGGGATCTTCCAATTAATTCTTGAAGCATTAATTGCTTTATTTTATGAGGTTAATAATTAATAGAAAAATTGAGTCTCATTTATTTTGAGCTCAAAGAAGGATGGTGAATGTCATGTTAGCCAATAAATAAATCCAATGAAAATATTCAACTTACATAGTAGCACATTACTTAAAAGAATATTTCGAAAACAACTAATGATTATAACTGTCGTTCTCCGCTGTATTGTTTCTAAAAAACAAAATCAAAACACAAGAAACCACAACAGATTTTTCATTTTCAAGGGGTTACTTGGGGGGAATTTTATATTGGTCGGGTTACTAGAAAATAATTACAATTAGTAGTCATTGTGAGTTAAGTTAGTAGTCATTTATTAGGAAGTTAGTAGTATTTTGGATTGAAATGTAACTATCTTCCAGTAGCCCGACCAGTCTAAAATTCCCCCCCCCCCCCACCAAAAAAAAAAAAAAAAAAAAAAAAAAAAAAGGGGCCCGATCTTGGATTGGGACTGGGCTTGGGCTAGGCTTACCTCTGGCTGAAGCCCTGAAAACTATAAAGTAACGAAGTTAACATAGGCTATTTGTTTAGAGACATCACGTTATAACTTCTGGTTTATGTGCTTAGAATTACATTGGAAGTAGGAAAAAAATCGGTGCATTTGGTGTTATATGATGCGTTGTTTAGTTTGGGCTGGCCCAAACATTATCCAAAATTACCCCTCACAAAAGGGGCAAAACCAAAGTCAGTTGAATTTGAATGGGCTAAGCTGGGCTTAAGAATGAGGGACAGGCCTGCCCAACTTAAAGCCTGACCCAATGCCATCACTAGATCCACTTGCCAATTCGTGTGCCTATTTCGCTCTATGGGGGTTGCTTCACAGGTTCCCCTTTAGTCAATGATATCTTCCAAATCCATCGTTCTTCTTCCTAGGTTACTTCATACCCAAACATAACACTTGGGCTAAGGATTAAATAGGTAATTTTCTTTACAATTCCCACTATATATATATATATATTTGAAATTATTGAGGTGTTCAATGTCAGAGATCCGCAACGTCAATCTGAACCATTTAGGACAATCATGCATGAGTGTTTGACACACAAATAGCCACGATATGCATCACATATGCTCTAAGGCCTAAACATTGTTACACGGGCCCCCGCTATTGCCACCCATTAGTTTGATTTGCATCCCTTACTCATTTTAAACTTTTTAAGGTTTTATGAAAAAATATGAAAGCTTTTAATAAAAACTGGTCGCTTCATCCATTAGAAAGCATCATTTTGAACAATTTTGTAAAATAAATTTTTTTCAAAATCTATCGTTTAAGTGAACTTTTGGCTATTTTTATAAAATATTTTATAAAAATGAAACATAAACTATAAATGACTGAAAAAGTTCACTTAAATGATAGATTTTGGAAAAACTTTCTTTTGTAAAGTTCTTCAAAATGACGTTTTTTTAATGGATAAAGTGGCCCATTTTCATAAAAAATTTTATATTTTTTTAATTATAAAATCTTGAGAAATTAAAACAAATGAGAGGTGCAAATAAAATTGAGGGTGACATACAACCGGCCCTTATTGCACCTCGAGTAGGGCCGTGCTTAGCCCTACATGGCTACATCCATTAGCCGGCCCAATGTTTCCATGTGCATATGCGTCGTCAACTTGTCATTTTTATCCAGAAGGGATGCTTACGTGTCCTCTGTAGTCTCTACATATTTCGTTGGCTATCGCTGCAGTATATATAAGGACGAACGGGCATTTGTGGCCTCTCCCGCCATAGCACGGATTCCAAAAACGAAATCAAACTCCGAGCTACCTCCAATGGCGACTTTTTTCCCCACAGCACCATCTCCTCCTCTGAGATGCCTCTGTTCTTCTCTCCACCATCACCAGGTATTTCCTTCTTTCATATATATATTTATTTGCATATTGTTGTGTGATTTTATTGATTCGCTGAAGCCCTAATTCATAGAATCGGTAAAAATTTCCTTTTTCCCATATCGTGTCGTTTGGTTGCTAGGAAAACGTAGGAATATAAAAAGAAATTATAATTACAAAGTTTTAGAATTTTTAATTTTTAAAATAATCACCTCTGAAACTCTTCTTTTTCCATTTTCCCCTTAGTCTTCTCGTTAACCAAACAGAGGGTGTACATTGATTCTCAGTAACCAAACAGAGGGTGTACATTGAGTTCATATCTTCTGGTGGGTTATATAAATTTTCGGTGTTTTGTTGCTGTGTAATACAGGGTTCATTGGTCCAAAGATGGGACATTGGGATCATGAAGCTCAAGCCTTTTTCATCGACCACTTTAATGAACTGGAAGAGGAGGTATATTCTATCTGTTCGACGTTGATATTTCAATATTTATTATTTTAGGATAAATTGCAGAAAACTACCCTGAAATTTACGGTCAGGTTTCAGTTTGGTACCCTGCAGTTTTAATTTCGTCGATTGAGTCCCTGTCTTGTGCCAAAGGGTTCCAATGTGGACAGACATGTGCTACATCAAACCATACCATGATTTATCAGGCAGGGGTGGGGTTAGGGATGTTAGGGAGGTTGTGGTTTGGTGCGCCAAGAGGGGAAGGCCAGATGTGGGGGAGGCCATGGGAAGTGCTTCATTAGGAGATCATCTTAGCATGCATAATGACACAACACTATTCATTCTACCTAGATACTGTTAAAGATGAATGGTGCCAACCCCTAGCTGAGTGGGGCCATGCCATAAGGAGAGAGGGGAAGAGATTAGGGGACATGTGTGCCTAGTGGAGAGCACAATGCATTAGACACTTAGACCCATTGCATTGGTGGCCAACTACAAACACATGTGGCTGTCTTAAAATAGTTCTGGTCTCACCGTATTTTCTTGCTCACAATCTCTCTCTCTCTCTTGGTTGTATTAATGGAAAGTAAATCATTCTATTGATCGGAAATCATTCAATTGATTAGTTACCCTATTCTGTTATCTTATGTATGGATCTATTGATTGTAAAATGATGTGTTTGGAATTAATAATACAGGAGAACTTTGATCTGTGCAGTCAATCAAGACGCTGAGAAATCGTTTAAAAAGACTGTAGAAGTGGATAGGCTGATAGATATGCTAAGGGATGCAAATCCAAATGAAGTAGGTAGATGTTGCTTTGTAGTTTGTTCTAACTTGTTGCTTTTCATCAACTCAAAAACCGGTTTTTATAAATTTAAAACTATTGAATATGAATTTGGTTACTTGCTATTTACCTAGTTATTTGTCTACAGCTTTATTTGAATATCTAAGGATTTGTGTGGTGGACCACCATAGTAATACTTCTGGTTGCTTAGTTTGGGTAGCACTAATATAGGACAGGACAGATGATTCATCAGTTTCATTGAAGAGAATTTTTTAAAAATTAGCCTTGAGAGATAATTGCAACGATTTAATCTAGGAAAATGTTGGGCGTCCCGATTTCGAGACTCCCGAACAGACACAAGGGTGGACCCCACAATGGGTGGGTCCCACCCTTTGTGTCTCTTCGGGATTCTCAAATTTGGGACCCCTAGCATCGTCCTTTAATCTATCATTATCTTTCAGATTCCCTATAGATTTACTTCTTGATGACAACAGTTATTCTATCTTAAAGTTTTAACACAAGATCTTTTAGTGTGATTATTAAAATATAGAAACCATTTCAGTCTGATTTTGTTGTGCCAATATGCAAGTATTATAAATAGTGGAATGGTTTCTATATTTAATAAATCACACTGACAGATCTCCGGCGCCAAAATCTCGAAATAAGACAACTCTTGTTATCTACATTGTGAAAATATCTGGTGATTCTGGTCCCATTGTTTGTAGGAAATGCAAAAGGATATGATGTGTGATAGGTCAAATTATTTAACCCGATTGGTGATTCTGGCAATAGCACTACGGGTTCTTAAATGCATGAGATAAGGTCAATTTGTGGCCTACCGAATCAATCGGAGAATAGGAATATATAGTATTGAGATGGATATTGTATTTCCTCCAAGTAAATGGGGATCCAATTACTTGAAAGCTTCACAATGTCTTTTTATTGAATTTTCACCTAGTTGTTTGTTCTGACAATTGTTTTCCCCCTGAACAGCTTCAGAAGCTTGTGGTTGAAAATGTCCTTGCTTTCAACGAGACTTTTTGGATACGTCTAGCAGCTAGAACTGATACCTGCAAATCAGAGGACGATAAAGCACGGTTTTTGAATTGGTTGATTTAATGTTATTAAAAATGTTTTTGAGCTTGACCTCCTTCTAGTCCCTGCCTTGCTTAGCAATGTTTGGCATATTATTGATGTCTTTGCAGAAAGACTATGAGGAATTGGCTTTATCTGTGATGAGCATAGTGGATCGCCTTGTCCATAAGACCAATGTCTCTCTCTCTCTCATATAATCAAAGCAACACTGTCTGATGTATTCTTGGAAGCTTCTTTGGTAGTACATTTTTCATTTAGTTTTCTTTGTTATTAACTTAGTTTTTTTTTCCCCTGCAGGAAAAAATAGAGTCGGCTACTGATGTTCTCAAGGAAATATTAAAACCTGCAGTTGATGAAGTGGAAGAGATTTGTTGGCCTCCTAGAGATCCTGAGGCTCTCAATTTAATGGAGAAAGTAAGTCTTTGTTATTAATAAAGTTTAACTACTTTTCATTCTTCTGATGAATATCTAGATTAGGGTTCATAGAGAAGTGATAAATATATGTATCCATTCCATGTGCCCCTTTGCATAATGTTATATTGTATACTGAAGAGTGAAGATGAAGATCTTTTTCTGCTACTTCTCCATTGTCCCATTTAGTTGTTTTGCCTGCATTGCAATGATGTCTTGGTGATAGATTATGTTGACCTTGTTGGTCTGTATAAAACATGGAATTTATGGACATCTAGCCGTACATAAAATGCCCATTACCCAGTGTCGGTCCCACTAAAGAGGGGTCTTGGGAGTGGTGAGCTGGATTTGATTTTTAATACAAAGTGGCTGCTCTCAAGACTTGAACTTGGGCCTTTGCTGGTAGCCTGAGACTTTTACCATTGCACCAGACAATGGCCCATACATCTAATCATACATAGGAAGAAAAAAGCAAACAAATGTGTGGGGGACAATAGTTGTTGCTTAGATTTATTTTTTATTTTTTTATTTTTATTTTTAAATATTTTAATAAAGCTAAGTTGGTTATCAAGATTGGTTTTCCAAACAAGTATCTTGGGGAGGAGTTTAATGGAAGTTTCTTACATATGGGAATTTCACAATGAAGATTGTTACAGTTGTTGCTGAAAGGCTTTGAATTTACGCAGTTTTTGCTCCTTGAATCATCAGGAAATAATCCAACGGGAACAAGAAGGGCAACTGGATGAAGGGTTTCTTGCAGAAGTTAATGCCCAACTACGGCAAGTAAGTCTGTTTTATTTTTAATTTTTAATTTTTGTCTGCCTGATTTTTTTCTGTCCATGATATGTTATTGTTGTACTGGCGTGGGCCACATGCCAAGTGCACACTCGCTACCTCAACAAACCCTCAAATCACAACTACTTGTGATTTTTTATATGAATCCTTGTTTATCCATTCAGACCTATTGAGGGCCATGTCCTCCGTTAAATATAAGGCATTTATGTCTTTTGCTGCCACCTCAATCCACAATATTATTATTATTATTATTGTTATCATCATCATCGTCATTTGCCTTCATCTTGTCCACATGCTATGCTCATGGCACCATATAACAAATTAAATGGTCATAGTAATCAAATTCAAGCAGACGAAAATTTCAGGTAATCTGGAGAACATATAGGATATGAAATGCTTGTACTGATTTACATGACTTTTTCATCCTAGAAGATCACATGGGCATAACCATCCTAAATTGTGTTTTCAATATTTAAGATGATCCTGCACATTAGCAAGTGGCTCAAGAAGGCCATTGGGGGAATCAAGAAAGTTTCTAATATAGTTAGCAAATAACATTGATCGTTTACAGTTCTAGATATGGATTTTCTTGCACCATTATTCATTTGCAGGCAAAAGAAGATAGGGATAAGCCAGGGCTTGAAGCTATGTTGCAAAAAGTCTTGCAACTCTATGCTTCCAGAATTCTCTCTAAGCGTAGTTATGCAAAGAAAGGTACTCTTAGACTATTGAGTTTACATATAATATCCCTTATTTTATTAAATTTTTAGTTTTTTCAGATATGGAACTTCTTTCTGGCCACTTTGTCTTGTATTGAAATCATGTTTGGTTATAGCAGATATGTATTTTCTTTTCTTTGGACATTTTAACAAGCTAGTCCCTATTTACTACTTGGTGCAGGGGAAGAAGTTTTAAAGGCTGAGCAGTTTCTTGAAAGCATAATCAAAGGTACCGAGTATCTAAATTGTTTTATGCTTCAAGTAATAAAAATTTTCATATCATTAATGAAATGTGTTGCCAGTTCTTGAAAAAGAGAATCCATTCCTATTTTAAAATCAAGTACTGTGGTAAAAAGGTTGGGGGAGGTTTCATTGATAATTTCTTCTTGGGTCCCTGTAATATACATTCTCTACCTTTTGGGGTGGCTGCCCGACGCATGAATATTATCCTGGAGAGGCTTTATGGCCTCATTATGGTCTTGCTCAATAGTTTACCAGAGTTGTCCTCTTTTATTAGCATGTTCATCTTAGGCGAACCTGTAAAGAGTCAATCTCATTAACAGACATATTTCATGGGATGCAGCTCCTGAGGAAGAATGGAATAAACTGTTGCTCAATGGTATGACAATTGGTAAAGGGGAAATTTCGCCAGATGAACTTTATGCTGTCGTCAAGAAACGCATTGAGCGGACTTTGATCCGGACTGTAAGATACCCTTAAATCTCAGGTGTGCAATTTCAATCTCTTCAATTTTCCTGATGTTTCTCCCTTTTTTCTTTTTCTTTTCCCTTTTTGTGCTCTCTCTCTCTCTCTCTCTCTCTCTCTCTCTCAGGAAGGAGGTTCATACCAGCAACGTATTCTCACCGAGTATTTGAAAGGCATTCAATCTAGAGCAGAGGAAATAGTGCAAGCACTTCAGAACAAGCCACAATAATTCCTGCTCAGAGTTGAATTTGGAATTGATGTCAAAGTGTTGCTACAGCTCAAATGTGCAAAAGGTTCATCCTTTTAACAAGTTATTGAAGAGAACACCCAGGACAAATTGAGGAAGTTAAATGTGGATACCTTGTAAACTTGAACAACCAAACCTATCTGAACCAGTCAGTGGACCTTGGTAGAACAGCACCTGGAAATCCCTTCTTGTAAATCAATAGCATCAATGATTAATTTCTCTCATGTAAATTTTGGTTCATATGAGGCTTAGTCATATGTTCTCAGACGCACTGGTACAGTCTCATGAGGCTGTTTTCTTATTCGATGTCATGGCCTGGAACTGCCTGTTTAACTATAGTTTGTGCCTTTTACATATATAAGAGCTCACATGCATCTGCTGTTTCTCTCACACTCACAAGTTTGGTTTTGATGTATAGCTGTGTTGGAGTTTTGGCCCCAATGTAATGTTTCCTATATAAATGGACCCGTTCATGATCCTCTTTTCTTTATGGTTTAGTCAATACCGTACAGGTGTATCAATCCTTGTAATATATACGACAACTATTTGTTATTTTGCTTATTTTCTTTCTACTCAAAGGAGAATTTTTTGGTGTTCCATGATGCCCCCCTTTGAAAAGTGGACTTGTTAATGATACTCTCTTTAGTCTCTCCATTATGGTACGGTATAAAGGGCTATGGATAGTTTGAGGGGTACAATAAGAGGTGCCGACAATTGGTCTTGGACATTCCAAAATACTAAGTCTATTTGGTTTGTGGATTTTATCAAGGAAAAAAAATAAAATATAAGGAATTCTACTTTTCTTTATTTGGTTGCAATGGAAAATTAGAAGAAAAAAATAATTAGAATAATTTTGACTTGATATGATTTTATCTTTTTCTTTCATTTTCTTTCCTTCTCATTTTTTTTCTCTTCTTTTTTTTTTTTTTCCCTTGGTAGAATCCATGAACCAAATAGAAGGTAAAAGTCTCGAGTTTGACTTCCCCCATGAGAGTAGTAGTGACTCGTCACTTGTCGAATATTTTCAAGCATTAACCAATACAAAGTGAATATGGTTTACTTATGTCCGAAAATCAGTCGAGCCAAAGGACCAAATACCTCTGACGAGGGGAAAAAATGGGGATGGTGCTATTTTATTATTTGGGTAAGTACTTTTCTTACATTTGAGAGCAATCCTACACTAATTCTTGGAAAATTACTCTTAATACTGACAAATGATTCTTCTCAATATTATTTTGACATGATGAAAGCTGGAGTCTTCCTTTTTAAACTATTTATGCATTATAGTTGTCTTGTCCTAATTATGACTTGTCATCACTATGCATGAAGTCAATGAGGTGAGTTTTATTTTATCTAAAAACCATGCCCATACTGTTGGTAGCACATGCACTTAAATAAAATAAATTAGGACCTATTTAGGTGTTCAATTCAAAATTAGACAATTCAAGGTGTTTCACGTAGTATCAAAGACACAAATCGATTAATATGAGCTAATTAATTCAATCAAATGGTAGTTATCGTTACAAATAGAAGTGAAAATTCAAAACAATAGCATTTCATGAATTTGTAGAAATTGACCCTTAACATCTATTATACTAATGACTCTTAACTTTTTAAAATATTTTAATTTAAAGTGATAGATTTGTATTTTTAATACTATGTAAAATTTATATAATTATGTAATTTCAAATTGAACGCCCAAACAGACCCTTGGGGTATGATTTTGAACAAAATTAGTTGGTTTAAATTGTGAGAACTTCTCCCTCACAAGAAGGGCAAAGATACTACAGTAACTGCAAGTCTAATGTCGAGACGAGACATTCTTAAAACAGTGAAAAGGGGAGCCAATTGAGTATGGTCATTATTATCATAAACTTATTTTGGTCAAGGAAAATGCTATTTTGCCACACACTTTTGTACTATACTTTGTCCTACTAATGTATTTGGAAAAGTAAAGTTATGAAATCCACTAATATGATTAAACCTTTATTCATCCAAAATATACTAATAGGGCAAAATATATGACAAAAACATGAGCCAAGATACCATTACCCTTTTGATAAAGGCTTCGTGATACGTTTCGATAGACATTCTTAAACTTATTTTGATAGACATTCTTAGACATTCTTGCTCAGTGATACTTTTTGATGGTTTGATTTGACAAAATATGCTAATCTATCATCCAAGTTGGTCACAGATTTGACTGCTAATTGTTTTGGTGCAAGTTGCCTAGGTTGAGGTTTTAAAATTATTTTGATTTTTTCTTCTCTAGTGGACACACAATTATGACCATAATTTTTTTTTTCTCAATATTAGGTAAAATTTACATTTATTTTTAACTTTTTAATATAAATTAATGGGTACTAATATTTTTTTCTTATGAGTTTGAATTTAAGATTACTCATCCAATATTGAGTCACCCTTGCAAATATTAAAAAATACTCCCTCCGTCTCACAAATATGGGTCATTTTTGTTACTTTTTGTGTCCCAAAATGTTTGTCCATTTTAAAAATTCAAATCATAATTTTTATAACTTTCCTACACTACCCTTTATAATTTCAATAATTACTTTCAACACAAAACCCAATATCAAGTTAATGAGGGTATTTTTGGAAAGATTGAATCTAATAAATGACAAGTCAAGATAATAATGATTTTTGTTAAATTGCGTGTTTTGTCAAACTTGGCTTATATTTATAGAACAGAGGGAGTACCATTTTAAGAGGATGGTATGTGGATTATGCTTCTGTGTAATTTTTTTTTATGTATTTATATTTTATCGTGTATACCAAAAAGAAAAGTGATTACCACTAAAATTATCATGCCATCGACATATTATGATCATAATTGCAAAGATACAGAGTATATGATATTCTTTCTTTGCATTCAAGAGTGAAGCCAGTGTGTTGGGTGGGGCGAACGGCCCACCTGAAAATTTCAAAAAAAAAAAATCTTAAAAATTTGTGTTTTTGATGATCATTTCCCAACTTAATATCAAATAAAGGAATTTAGTAATCATTTTGAAACACATATATAATTAATTTGTAATAGGTTAACAAATAATATTTTTTATATGATATTAATTTGAAAAGTAATCACTAAAACGTAATACATTGTGATAAGTTGCCTCCCATAATGTAATTTCCCGACTTCGCCCTGTTTGCATCTTTTGTGACATTTTCTTTCAAACCAACGGAACAGAAACAATGCAAAAAATCTTGTACGTTCGGTTAAGCTGTGGTTTGAACTTTGAACTTTTGATTAGTCCATACTCCACGGAACATTTTGAAATTACCAACCCACCCAAAAGTTAATTTATTGGAGACAGAGGAGTCAAATAGTAAAGAAGCATTTTGTGTGAACACAAACTTTTGTACTTTTTATTTTGTTTTTTTGTGACCTTGGGGAGTTATATTAGGCTTTGATTTGATTTGAATCTAGGGAATAATTTCATTCATAAAATATATATTAAAGAAATGGAAACCATTGATTAGTGAGGGCTCTTCACATTATGTAGGTTCCACGTTAGAATAGGTCCCATCGAGAATAGATAGCACATCATTGGACTAGAAGAAAATAAGTTCGCCGCCAGCCCTAGTGACCTATGAGCTATTGGTAGGGGCTGTGGGTGGGGCTACTATCTAGGTGGGGAGTGGGGTTTGGGTGATGTACGTTTTGAGAACTTCCAAGCTCCTCCAATCTTCCCATATAACATAAAGGAAAAAAAAAAAAAAAAAAAAAGGAACTCTTAAGCTTGGGAATATATATTTCATTCATTTCCTATAATACAATTGTGTTTCTGATTTATATTTTTTTGTGTGTGTTTTTTAGGAAACACAAAGAAATAATGACATAGTATTACATTTTTTCTTTTGTATGTGTTTTTTAGGAAACACAAAGAAATAATGACCGAATGTAACTACAATAGTGGATTAGAATAGAGATGGATTTTGAAAATTATGGAACTTTTTTCTTTTAAATTCTTTTTTACCAACAAGGTTAATACATTCTCATATTGGCCTCAACTTTTTTACTCTATAATATTTTTTGGGGAAAATTGGCGAATAGTCTATTTATTGGCAAAATATTGACAATTAATAAAATATGTGTTTTTCTAAGTCAATTAGTCAATGAAACTAAACTTATTTATCAATTAACATATTTTTTGAAAATCCCTAGTTTGCCCTTATTATTATTAAGAGCACTCTTTTTTTTGTTATGAAGGACATCCAATGTAACTAACTTAACTTTGTAGTATTATAATTTTTAAAGGGTGGCGATATTGCCACAACGGTTTCTGTTGCTTCCACAGCAACTTAAATTTTTAAGTGATCAAAAGACAAATTTGCCCTTTTAAGTCCAATGAGGTGGGATAGAAAAGAGGAGAAAAAAACACGCGAGAGAAAAAATAGGAGGAAAAAAATGGGAAAAAGGGAGGAGAGAGAAAGGGTCTGCCACCGAGTTTGTTGCAGTGCAGCCTTTCAATGTCGGCGGCAACTTGCTGGTAGAGAAGAGAGGAATTAATTAAGAAAGGATGCACCAATGTCGGCAGATCATTTTTTGGTGTCTCTGCACAAACCCATCTCTGACCACTGCAACTCCACCACCATCTTGTCGTTGTTCTGAACCCACTACTACCATTCCTTCCATCTTCATTTACTTGTGCAGTTGCATTCCATCGTCCAATGAACAACCACCCCAACAAGTCTAAAGCTCAGCGACCAGTCCTTGGAAAGGACTTCAAGGACGTTAAAAAAACCCATTAGAAGGGGGCTTTTTGAGGGAAAGAATAAATAAATGGAAATATGGAATGGGGCAAACTTTATTCTTTTACCAGCAAGCCACTGTGGGCGTTGAGGGATGGCAATCGTGGTGCACTCCCATTCTCTCTCCTTCCTTTCCCCTTTTTTCCTTTCGCTTTCTGTGTTTTTCATCTTCTTTTTCTCCTCCCTCTTTTGAGTTAGGGGCAAATTTGTCTTTTGATCACTTAAAAATTTGTAGTGCTGTGGAAACAACATAAATTGCCATGGCAATATCGCCACCCTTTTTAAAAACTTATAACTTATAATATGTATATCCGTTTTTTTAAATATATATATATATATATATATATATTTTTGGAACCTACTCATCAACATCTTTAAAAAAATATCCATATTGATTAGGTAATTATCAAAAAAAATTAAAATCGTAAAATTTTACTACATGACACAATTTAACGTAATACTCATAAAATTGTAAAATTTTACTACTTTCTGAAGTAGTAAAATTTTACTACTCTAGTAGTAAATTTTACAGTAAAGTAGTAAAATCTTACTACTTTACGAAATAAATTTTACAACGAATAAAATTTTACTACTTCGAGAGTTGATATTTGTAATAGTTTAGGATTTGGTGATGTACTTAATGATGATGTTTCTTCACTTAGGCATGTAGGTTCGCGACAACTTCTTGCAAAGCTGGGATTGTTCCCAACATATTTCCTTATGGAAAAAACTATATGAACCCAATTGAAAATAACCAGGATATAGGATTGGAAGAAAAACATGAGAATGGTGGGAATTTTATTTATTTATTTATTTTTGATCCATGAAAAGTTTATATTATTAATGAAGATGTAAGTAGCATACAAAAAGAATCCCCAAGGGTCCCAACGGCAAAACAGAAAATGAGACTTAACACCTAACCCCAAAAAATAACAAACCCAAAGACTACACAAACAGTAGTGAACTAAAGATGAGTTGAGAATGGTGGTAATAAAAGTTTTGAAAATGAGTTGCAGCTAACAAAGGGTCCTAGTTATGGGAGATGCAATCATTGGTAACAATGGTTATTTTTGGTAGCAGAAGAAATCATTAGAGTCTAAACTCGCTGGTGAGGTTCAGATTTAGAAGAGAGAAGGAGTGGGAGAGCGAGAGAGGCAGAGAAAGGGAGGGAAGTAGGGAAATCAAATTTGGTGAGTTTCAAATCTGGTTTCTTCAGATCTAGTGTTTGTTTTCAGATCTGGTTTGGAGGAGTTTGACACCAACGAACTTCATAGCCAATCATTGTCACCGAAAGTCAGACATCAATGGAAATCAGTCACCACCGGAGTTGTTGTTTAGGTTGGGGTTTGAGAAGAGAGAGATGGTGATGAGATGGTTTCAGGGAAGATGATGGAGATCGGTAAGTGAAGAGAGGGATAAATAAATAACTTAATAAGAATGAAGGTATTTTGGCCAACTACAAGCCAAATGGACTAAATAAGTTGATAAAAAGAGTTGAGTGACTATTTGCTAAATAAATTATATATTTGGTAGACTGATGGCCAAATCCTCCTTTTTTTTCTTTCCTTCTTTCTTTTCTTTATTTCTTCTTCTTCTTCTTCTTCTTCTTTCTTTCTTTTTTTTTTTTTTTTTCCTATACTAAAAAAGGTTAAGAGGGATGAGTGACAATTTCAAACCCATTAGATAACCTATGTTTAAAAAATAGGTCTAAACACCCAAGAGGGCTAGCTCAGATGGTCCTGGGATGAGTCGTAAACTCGGATATCCTGGGTTCCATTCTTCACTGTGCTCCTTTGGGGAGCACTCTAGGAATTTATTCCTGAATGCACCAGGCCGATGTGGGGGAGTGCGCCCTTAAGATCGCCCGAGGAGGGATCAATCGAGCTGCGCGCAAGCTGACCTGGACACCCTGATCGTCCAATCAAAAAAAAAAAAAAAAAAAAAGAAGTCTAAACGTATTTAGTAGAAAATAATCGAAACCCAGACCTACACATAAATACATCTATTATATATATCTAAAACGGAGGAAAGGGAACCTCTTTGTGCCACGTGTCAACATAGGATTTTTAAAATTTTTTTTTATCCTTTCACATGCTGAAACAGTAGCAGTGGGAGAAATTTTTTGGGTAAAATTACCTTTTACTAAAGCTTTTCCAACCTAATTCCAAGAAAAGAATATTATCTATCAATTTACTACAAATTGACTACCAATGTGTACCAAAATGACAACTAACTTCCATTGTTTCTATATTAAGTTAGGAAGTAGTCACTAAAATGTAATTTTTTTATTGCCACATGTCAACATAGGATTTTTTTTGGGCCAAGATATTGCCACCACATAAAATACTCTAAGCCCCCTATTTAATTTACATTTTTAAGGTTTTATGAAAAATATAAGAAAAAATTATGAAAACGAATCACATAATTTACTATAAAATATCATTCTGGACAACTTTGTAGAATAAAGTTTTTCCAAAATCTGTCATTTAAGTAAAATTTTTATCAATTTTTCATGAAAAATGAAATAAAGATTGTAAATGGCCAAAAAGTCTACTTAAATGATAGATTTTGGAAAAAATTTATTCTACAAATTTGTTCAAAATGATGTTTTCTAGTGAACAATGCTATTAATTTTCGTAAAAACCTTTTATATTTTTCATAAAATCTCAAAAAGTATAAATTAATGAGGGACTTTGAGTATTTTATGTGGTGGCAATAGCCTCACTCTTTTTTTTTTTTTCCCTCCCTCTCACATGCTAAAACAGTGGACAGTGGCAGCGGGAGATAGCTTTTTTCGTAAAATTACCTTTTAGTAACGCTTGCCAACCTAATTCCAAGAAAATGATATTATCTGTCAACTTATTACAAATTAACTACCAATGTGCGCAAAATGACAACTAACCTCCATTGTTTCGTATTAAGTTAGGAAGCAATCATTAAAATGTAATTTTTCTAAAAAGTTATTTTTAGTGACTCCTAGGAAAACTACAAACTACTTTGGTGATTACTTCTTAACTTAATACCAAACAAAAGATATTGTCTGTCAACTTGCTACAAATTAACTTAATAAGTACTTTAAAAGGATTACTAACTTTCTTTGTTTGGTATCAAGTTGGGAAGTGGTCACCAAAAGATAAATTCCTCACTTTTTCATTTTTTTTTTTTTTTGGTATTACTTGCTCTTTCTCACACGGTGGAGGTAAGTTGACGTTTAATGTTCATTGCATATCTCTTTGTTTTTATGTGGGAGGATTAGAAAACCCACACTATACAATGTTCAACCCAAACTTAATAGACTGTATTATATTTTTCTGTTTTCTTTATGCCTATTCATTTCCTCTCCTAAAAATTAAACATATAAAACTATAAATAGTCATAATTAAAAAGAGAGATAAACAGAGGAAAGGATGATTAAAAAAGAAAACACAATCCGCCAGAATATTCATATTCTCCAAATTTGCTTCTGACACGAATAAAAAAAAAAAATCTATTTTAATCAAAATTCTTCCATATGATTAATTATATAAAGTTGAAAAGATTTATACTTTCTCTTATTTTCTTATTATTCTGGCTTTTTCTCCTATTCTCTTTTTTAGTCTATACTTTTCTCTCATCTTTTTATATTCTAATCTCAAACATATTTTTGATATTTTTCCCCATGGTTTTTCACTCTTTGTAAAATCCACTCGAATCTCACGAAAGACCAAGATTCATCATTGTCATGCATTTTACAATCTCCACCGTTGGATTTCGAGACACTTTTAACGGCTATATTTGCTTTGGTATATACTAACATGTTAAAACCATGATTGTGGGATGGGCTAGGCTCTAAAGAATTTTAATATTTTTCCACCAAATATCATAACGTATCAGTTCTTTCATTTTTTACAAGTTTCCACTATTAAATTAATTGTTTTTCAAAATAATTTATCTTTTTCGGGAGTATAATTAAATTTTGTGTAATACATTATGCTAACATCACACCAAAGATTATTTTAATTAAACTATTTTATTTATTTTTGTCTATATCTTTTCAATTTAATTGACATATTATATTAACAAATATATTTTACTATTTTAGAGAATAAGTGTTCTATTAAAATTTTAATTTACTAATAATATTATTTTTTATAAATTAATCCGTGTACCGTACAGGTTCTAAAGCTAGTATTAACCTAAATCCGAACTAATAAGTCACCAGTGATGGATCGAGTAATCTTCGGCCACTCAACGTTATTTATCTTATCAGAAAATCTAGTTACCCCAATGCCCCATCACCCTCAGAAAATTCAAACAAGGAATTTTCTTTCTTTTTTCTTATTTATTTATTTATTTATTTTTCAACTGCTGCGACAAACAAGGAGCTAGTAGTAACAATCCGTAAAGAGACCTTTCCTTGGTGGAAAATTCTTTTAAGACAACACATCAGGACAGATCTACACCGTTAATCGAGTCCTCCTCCGTCTTTGCTTAACACAAACGTCAATCGAAAACTATGATGACGCTCTCCAAGAGATCACAACCGTCGAAACAAAATCCAACTGCCACCAATGAGCCCCAAAAACCGTATATAACCGCATAGTCCCCATGCACGATTAATCACAAAAAACCGGTCCAGTCAGGTCAGTGACATTAGCGACTCTGCAACCAAATATATTTCACTTTGCATTCGTACCCCTTGAAAAAGGAAGAATCCCTTCTCTCTCTACACACTCTCCCCCTTCCCCTCTCTCTCTCTCTCTCTCTCTCTCAAAATAAACGCTGACACTAAACGAGGCCAGATCTACGAGAGAACTGAAAACCCTCGTTCTCTCTCCTCCTCTCTCTCTCTCTGCTACCGATCTACCAGCTCCTCTCTCTCTCTAAAACTCTGTTTTTTTCTGTCTCTCTCTATATATATATAGAGATATAGGGATATTGTATATAGAGCCGTCGGTGGCGATTGCGGATGCGATAGTGGAGTCTCGTTGGATCTCTTCTTGTACTGATCAGATCTGAGGTAAGAAGTTCGTGATTTTCTGTAATTTTATTTTCCAAATCGAGAGCTTTCAGTTTCTGTAGATCCATCTTCAATTTACGCTTTGTTAGGTTTTCGCATGGTGGTGAATTATTCTTGTGTTTGGTTGCTGAGGAAGTGTGGGGAAGTATAGGAAAATTGGGAATCTTGTGACGGGCAATTCGACCCCGATTACGCTTAATTGATTCCAGGTTTTCATTTATTTTCGTGCGGTTTCTCGGCAACCAACTGGAGTGTGAGGAAATGAGTGAAAACGTTGTTGTGATTTGGAATTTGTGTATGATCTGATCTGGTGCGGGCTTTTTTTTTGTTGTTGTTGTGGAGCGTCTAATTGTGTGCAGTGTTTTGCGGATTGTGTTGATTTTGAGAAGATGTTGACGAAGTTCGAGACGAAGAGTAATAGGGTGAAAGGACTGAGTTTCCACAGTAAGAGACCGTGGATCCTCGCGAGTCTTCACAGTGGTGTGATTCAGTTATGGGATTATCGGATGGGGACTTTGATTGATCGATTCGATGAACATGATGGGCCTGTTCGTGGCGTTCATTTCCACAAATCTCAGCCGTTATTTGTGTCTGGAGGTATTGAATTTTATTGCTATCAAGTCTCAATGAAAAGTTTAGTTTATTTTTTGCTTTTGATATGGATTCGTGAACTTTATTGCCATTTAGTGATTGTTTAGTGATCCAAGGAATATAGCTGTGCGAATTACAGTTGAGGTTATTTGCTTTGATATTGAGAATGTGATATGTATGTGTGTGGTTTGGACAATTGTTATTGATATTCTATAGATCTAGGCGATTACCTGTTATTTGGTTGTTGCGAAAATGAGGAAAATTGAAGAAAAGGATAAGTTTGATATCATGTTTATGTTGTTTGGTTTCATAACAATGAAGAACTACTGTCAGTTAAAATAAAGGATTGTAAATGGCAACCAAACAGAGCCCTTATCTATAATATATAATGTCAATCTTACAAGTCCCCAGGCAGTTGAAGCTAGTTATATTGTTCCTTTGAATCTGAATCAAATTTCTAAAATAGTTTCAATATGAGTCCTAGTTGGATCAATACAAGATACTGGACACTTTGAATTTTCTTAGCATTGAGACAGGATGTTGAATTTCCAGTATAATATGGCATCTGTGTTACTTCTGCGAAGGGTTCTGATCCATTTATCTGTTATTAAAATTGTTGGCTTTTGCAGGAGATGATTACAAGATCAAGGTTTGGAACTACAAGATGCATAGGTGTCTATTTACCCTTCTCGGACACCTCGATTATATTCGTACTGTGCAGTTTCACCATGAGTCCCCGTGGATTGTTAGTGCAAGTGATGACCAGACTATCCGCATATGGAACTGGCAGTCGCGCACTTGTATTTCTGTGTTGACCGGCCACAATCATTATGTGATGTGTGCATCATTCCACCCGAAAGAAGATCTTGTTCGTGTCAGCCTCTTTAGATCAGACAGTTCGTGTTTGGGATATCGGTGCCCTGAGGAAGAAGACAGTATCCCCTGCAGATGACATTCTGCGGTTGAGTCAGATGAACACGGATCTTTTTGGGGGTGTTGATGCTGTTGTTAAATATGTCTTGGAAGGGCATGACCGGGGAGTCAACTGGGCTGCATTCCATCCCACACTGCCTCTGATTGTATCGGGAGCAGATGATCGCCAAGTGAAATTGTGGCGCATGAATGGTAAGTGGTTAAAAATCTGTGATTTCTTCCCACTTTGTTCTATTTTTCTATGCTGTGGTAATTATGGTCCCCCTCTGATAACCCATTAGTCTGGCCTTTGGACTGATGTTTGATGAACATGAAGTGATATTCTGAGTTAACATACTGCTTAAAACATGTGTTTGCTTAGTTTGAAATGTATGCTACCTGGTTCAAAATATTTGGACCATGCTGGTTTACTTTCCCATTCAGACAAACTCAAATTGTGAAACTTCTAAATGGGCCATCATTAATATTATGATTTTAGTACTTCTTAGAGTGTAAACTAAACATTGAGGTGACCTATTCTTCTTGTTTTCAGACACCAAGGCTTGGGAAGTGGACACGTTGAGAGGGCACATGAATAATGTGTCCTGTGTAATGTTCCATGCCAAAC
The DNA here is from genome assembly GCA_039720395.1 of Liquidambar formosana. Lineage (NCBI taxonomy): Eukaryota > Viridiplantae > Streptophyta > Magnoliopsida > Saxifragales > Altingiaceae > Liquidambar > Liquidambar formosana. The sequence goes on along the minus strand of CM077823.1, from coordinate 39,011,411 downwards.
AGGACATAATTGTTTCCAATTCAGAGGATAAGAGTATTCGTGTGTGGGATGTAACAAAGCGTACTGGTGTTCAAACATTCCGCAGAGAGCATGATCGATTCTGGATTCTCGCATCTCATCCTGAGATGAATCTTCTGGCCGCTGGTCATGATAGCGGCATGATAGTCTTTAAGTTGGAGAGAGAACGGCCTGCCTTTGCCGTGAGTGGGGATTCTCTGTTCTATGCCAAAGATCGCTTCCTGCGATTTTATGAATTTTCGACCCAAAGAGACACACAAGTGATTCCAATTCGACGGCCCGGTTCCACCAGCTTGAATCAAGGTCCAAGGACTCTTTCTTACAGTCCTACAGAAAATGCTGTTCTGATTTGTTCTGATGTGGAAGGGGGATCTTATGAGTTGTATGTCATACCTAAAGACAGCATTGGTAGGGGTGATACTGTGCAAGAGGCAAAGAGAGGTATTGGAGGATCAGCTGTCTTTGTGGCTCGGAACAGATTTGCTGTGCTTGACAAAACCAACAACCAAGTATTAGTCAAGAACCTTAAAAATGAGATTGTAAAGAAGAGTAGCCTTCCTATCACTGCTGATGGTATATTCTATGCTGGAACAGGCAATCTGCTGTGTAGGGCTGAGGATAGAGTGGTTATTTTTGACCTCCAGCAGAGGCTTGTTCTTGGTGATCTTCAAACCCCTTTTGTTAAATACATTGTTTGGTCAAATGACATGGAGAGCGTTGCCTTGCTCAGTAAACATGCTATTATTATTGCTAGCAAAAAATTAGTGCACCAGTGCACTCTACATGAGACGATCCGTGTAAAGAGTGGGGCCTGGGATGACAATGGGGTTTTCATTTACACTACCCTTAACCACATTAAGTACTGCCTCCCCAATGGAGATAGTGGGATAATTAGAACCCTTGATGTCCCAATTTACATCACAAAAGTTTCTGGCAATACAATCTATTGCTTGGATCGGGATGGAAAGAACAGGGCTATAGTTATTGATGCAACGGAGTATATTTTCAAGTTGTCTCTATTGAGGAAGAGATATGACCATGTTATGAGCATGATCAGGAGTTCGCAGCTTTGTGGGCAAGCAATGATTGCCTATTTGCAACAGAAGGGTTTCCCAGAAGTTGCTTTGCATTTTGTGAAAGATGAGAGAACTCGGTTTAATTTGGCACTTGAAAGTGGAAATATTCAAATTGCGGTTGCTTCAGCAAAAGAAATCAATGAGAAAGATCACTGGTATAGATTAGGGGTGGAGGCTCTTCGCCAAGGCAATGCTGGTATCGTTGAATATGCCTACCAGAGAACAAAGAACTTTGAAAGGTTATCTTTCCTATATCTGATAACCGGGAATATGGGAAAACTATCCAAGATGCTAAAAATTGCGGAAGTCGAGAACGATGTCATGGGTCAGTTCCATAATGCCCTTTACCTGGGTGATGTACGGAAGCGTGTTCAGATTTTGGAGAACGCTGGTCATTTACCTCTTGCTTACATCACGGCTTCAGTCCACGGGCTACAGGATGATGCCGAACGACTAGCAGCTGAATTGGGAGATAATGTTCCTTCTTTGCCTGAAAGGAAAGAAGCCTCTCTTCTGATGCCGCCAACCCCCATTATGTGTGGTGGAGATTGGCCTCTTTTGAGAGTCACGAGAGGCATATTTGAGGGTGGGCTGGATAATGTTGGCAGGGGTGCCCCAGAGGAAGATGAAGAGGCTGCTGATGCTGACTGGGGTGAGGAATTGGATGTGGTTGATGAGGATGGCTTACAGAATGGGGATATTGGAGCAGTTTTGGAGGATGGGGAAGTGCCTGAAGAACATGATGAAGAGGGAGGATGGGACCTTGAGGATTTGGAGCTCCCCCCAGAGGCGGATACTCCAAGGGCTTCTGTCAATGCCCGATCTTCAGTTTTTGTGGCCCCAACTCCTGGCATGCCTGTAAGCCAGATTTGGATCCACAGATCATCCCTTGCTGCTGAACATGCTGCAGCTGGTAATTTTGATACTGCCATGCGATTGCTTAACAGGCAACTGGGGATAAGAAACTTTGCTCCATTGAGACCCATGTTTCTCGATCTTCACACTGGCAGCCATACATATCTACGTGCGTTTTCGTCTGCTCCAGTTGTATCACTGGCGGTTGAACGGGGATGGAATGAGTCTGCTAGCCCTAATGTGAGGGGCCCACCAGCACTTGTGTTCAATTTCTCTCAGTTGGAAGAGAAGCTGAAGGCTGGATACAGGGCCACAACAACTGGGAAATTCACTGAGGCTCTCCGCCTCTTTCTTAGCATTCTCCATACCATTCCATTGATTGTGGTTGAGTCAAGAAGGGAAGTTGATGAGGTTAAGGAGCTGATCATCATTGTCAAGGAGTATGTATTGGGTCTGCAAATGGAGCTTAAGAGGAGGGAGATTAGGGACAATCCTGTGCGCCAGCAGGAGCTTGCAGCCTATTTCACTCACTGCAACCTTCAAATGCCTCACTTGCGGCTCGCATTGCTTAATGCCATGACTGTTTGCTACAAAGCGAGGAACCTTAACACAGCAGCTAACTTTGCCAGGCGGCTCCTAGAAACCAACCCCACAATCGAGAACCAAGCAAAGACAGCCAGGCAAGTGCTACAGGCTGCTGAGAGGAATATGACTGATGTTTCGCAGCTGAACTATGATTTCCGAAATCCATTTGTGGTTTGTGGGGCAACATATGTGCCAATTTACCGAGGACAGAAGGATGTCTCCTGCCCATACTGTAGTTCCCGGTTTGTGCCAACTCAGGAAGGTCAGCTCTGCACTGTTTGCGATCTTGCAGTGGTTGGGGCAGATGCTTCGGGTTTGCTCTGTTCTCCTTCCCAGGTAAGATGATAAAGCTGCTGAACCAGGAACAATTTTACACATCCTTTTGGCAGTGGAACTGGTCATGTCTGATTGATTTTATCTCTGCCGGCAAAGGTAAGAATATTAAAGAAGAGTTAAGTTTCCAATGAATCGTTTGTGCTGTCTTCTTTTCTTGGCTTTCTTCCTTTTATTACCCCCCTTATTTAGTTGATTATGATTTTCAATGTAATAAGCAACTTGAGAATTTTGACTTAGGCTATTCTTGTTAGTTGTCCATAGACAAGAATGGCCGAGGGCTTTTGTTAAATTAGATGATGGTCATAGGCAAGACAACATGTTGATGTATGCAGATGCCATTTGGCAAATTTGCTTATTTCTATAATGAGTCCAGGGTTTCTATTGGTTGGCAGTGAAGAACTATTACGTTCTATTGATATTTTACCATGTTCAGGAAATTGAAATTTTTTGATATTTGTTAGTGATCAGTCAATTCTTTGCCTCTTCAGCTTCGGTTTAGATTTTTTAAAATCCTTTTTAGTTGCTGATTTTAGGTAATTCTTTTCCCCCCCTTGCTACTGATTTGAGTGATTGATTAAATTTTAGATTAATCGATGATGGACTCTTGTGAGAGCTATATTTCAAGAGATTAGAGACTTAATAATTAGGTTGCTTGGGTTTGACCCCTTTGAGGAAGAGTTAAATGTCGTGAGAAAGTGTTATGGAACCTTGGCATTGACAATGAACCATAACAAACCATCTTTTTTGCATTTTATCATTACGAGTTAAAAGAAAAGAAAAACTATTACTCTCTATATTTTCGCAAGTAAATTGTTATAGAAAGGGCCACTATATCATGGCTCAGTGTTGTTGAAAACAGTGCATTTTATTATTCTATAAACTTCTGGTGCCAATGGATAAGTTGCAGTGTGCATTACTCGTATCAATGGATAAGTAGGGGCTTGGCTCCTCCCATATGTTGGACCTTTATCGAGCATTGATGGGTGATAAGACTTTACCATTTGATGGGTTGAAAATGGCGTGGATAAAATGAAACGTTAATATTTTGGGATCTCACCGGCTCAATTATTTGTAATAATGGTGGAATGGCAACTCTATCTTATTTTCCTTATACTTGTGTTATGTATCGAATTTATGTACGTACTCGCAAATTTCTTATGGATGCACTGAAAAATCCTTCATATAAATCAGGTTGGTGATTGCCCTAAGAAGAGAGTGGAAAGTTGAATTTAGGACCTTCGATGAAAATTCCAAGAACCATTGGTTCATCCTTGGGGGTTAAACTTGATGTTAGATAAACCCACAAGAGGGTAGGGCAAATAGCAAAGAGCCCATGACTACAGAGTTAGAGGTCCTGATCTCAAATTTTCATTGGATGCATTTACAAGTTTGAGTCAAATTTTTATAGAGATACCCACACTGAGACAAACGAAAAAGAAAAAGAAAAGGAAAAAATGCGTATACTGTGTACTGCATCAATACTAAAATCATTCATAATGGTGTTGGCTTGGTCCAAAGAAGCTTTGGAGAAGAGGATCGATTCAGATTATCTGTGAAGAACAATTGAGAGATAGAGGGGCAAGACGTCCCTGCTTTCACCCCTAACCTGGATCTTGGGCAGAATTTTGCCTTTTGAATTGGTCCATTAGATGGTTGGCTTAAAGTTTGGTGGATGTTGGACTTAATTGGTGGGATGCCTAATCATTCAAGAAAAACTTGTGTACCACTATAATACCGCACTACCGCCGTATCGTGTTGAAGTGATATCATTATAGTCAATAAAACTACAAAAGCATATTAAATAAGTGTTATACATTACCCCGAGAGCCTCTCTTTTACTCAAATTTTGACATGGCCACAGGTGCAAAGTGAATTCTCAAAATCTTTTGTTGATCGATTGGTTTAAATATTTTTAATTTTATAATTATTTTATTAATACATCGTTTGGAATGTTAAATATGAGAAAAAAATTTGAGACAAATTTTATTTTTTCTTTTCACCAGGGATGTTTTTGGGATTTTATTCTTTTCTTTTCAGGTTTTTTTTTTTTTTTTAAATAAAAAATAAAAGGGAAGAACAGAAAATCATGTCAATGGAACTTTGTCTAGCATACGTGGCTTACCACCATTGGCCCAGTGACGTGCACCAATTGTGATCTTCCCGCAACGCAAGCAAATACCATACCACGTGTACCTCATATAACAAGACATGACACAATAAATACAGTTATCCCAACTGTAAACACATATCTTCCCCCCTTTCTTTTTTATGTGTGCAAATTATCCCAAATGTAAATACTTGATAATGGAGAAGAAATCTGGGGCATACGTGGAACCATTGATGCACGAAGAAGACGACGAAATTTCCAACTGGGAATTCATCAACACGTCTGATATTGACAATGAAGAAGAAGAAGATGATTATGAGTACTACGAATCTGAAGACAGTTTGCACAATGAGTTCGAGTCTCTGCTATCTTGCCCGTCAAGAGAAGATCAAGAAGATGATCAGTACAGCAAACATGATGATGATGATGATGATGATGATGATGATGATCACGATGAAGAAGATAAAGGGAACGAGGAACAATCCAAGGAAGACGAGGACGAGGACGAGGACGGCGGCGGCAGCGGCGACAATGATTTGGATGATGAACTTGTGCCATGGTGTGTGGGTGACAGATTTGGGAGGGAAAGGATGAGGAAGTTGGGAAAGAGAGGGTGTGCAAAGATGAACAAGTCAAAAAGGTTGGCTTTTATGTATCCAAAGCCTGGGTGTGTGCATGGTAAGCATGGTCTTGGTTTTAAGCACAGATACTGAGGGAGTAAGGGGTAAGTCTAGTAGGTGAAATTGCATTTGATGTTCAAGATGACATTAGAGTATTTTGAAGATGGTAGTAAGTAATTTTATTTAGGGTTTTTTTTTTTCCCCTTTTTTTAGTGTAGATTTTATGATCTTGTATTTATTTTTCTGAAACTAATTCCCTTTCTTGTTAGGGTAGGATTTGGATGTCTATGAATATATATATTTGATGGGTTTTTATTTATTCGATTTTAACCCTCTATTTTTTTTTTTTTGGAGGGTACCAAACGGTACACCCTACCCAAAAGTAAAGGTATTCTCATTTTTGTTCCACCAATTAAGTAGAGGTAAGTTTCCAACCCTAAAATTCTCCCGCATAAGAGGAAAAAGGTATTCCCATTTCTTGTTCTATAAAGTAGAATTAAGTTTCGAACCCTAAAATTTCCTTACATTAGAGGGAAAGAGATATAACTTAAGTTACAAGACTGGTCGTATTAGTTGTTCAATTGTGCCAAAAATTTTAGCCATTCATTTTCTCATGTTATTTAGACTAGCCCTATATATAGTTTTGAATGAATGCTATGATACTCCTCTTGTTTCTAACCTAATATCTCCGTCTTTAAAGATTCATCTTCTGATGTAACTCGGAGTACCTCTGTGGTGCGTAAAGGAGAACTACAACAGCCACATATTATCTGTGCATGGGTTTATGGTGTATGATATTTGTTTGTATAGCATAACTTGTAATTTTATTAGTTTGAGAGGAAAATGAACAGAGTCAGCTGGTTGTTTCCCAAGCACAAAACAGTATTAATGAGGAAGAAAGGAAATTTTGTGGAAGTCGGACTTTGACCTAGGAAAAGACAGGACAATTTTTTTGCTATTGCTCAAGTTGAACCACTCAGACCAACAGAGAGCATGACTAGAGAGCTATACCCTCTGGAAAGACACTTGGACTGTTGATACCCAAGGAGATGTGATCAGTCACAGGCCCAACCTGTTTGCTCAGTGGGTCCTGGGTTCCACTGCATTAAGAAGGCCTTAACCCAACAACAAAGACATTAAGCATTTAAACTCTGGAATGGCTATTGCAACCCCACATTCTTATAAATCCACCCCTTTCTTTTTAGTTTTTAAGATTTTATGAAAAATATAGAAGGTTTTTGCAAAAATCGGTCACTTGGTCTAGTAGAAAACATCATTTTGAACAACTTTGTAAGAGAAAGTTTTTCCAAAATTTATTATTTAGGTAGACTTTTTGGCAAAAAATGAAATAAAGGCTACAAATGGCTAAAAAGTATATTTAAATGATAGATTTAAGAAAAACTTTTTTCTACAAAGTTGTTCAAAATGATGTTTTCTAGTGGAACTCATGATTGGTTTTCATAAAAACCTTTTATATTTTGTATAAAACCATAAAAACCTAAAAGATGTGGGATGGAGTGATAAGAATGGGGGGTTGCAACTAGCCGTTCCCTTTAAGCTCCTCATTTGTGGGCTTTTTTATTTGTATGTTTTTTATATGTGTTTAGGCCCAAAAAGAGAAGGGCTTCTCTATAAAAGTGTTGCAAAGTTGGCCACTGGCAAAAGCCATGATTATTAGTATTATTATTATTTTTTGTGTGTATGTATATGCACATGCTAAAATGTCAAATGCCTAGCATCAAAAGATGGATTAGGACCAACATCTAAGGGTTGCTTCCAAGACTCATCTATGATTCTTACCTTTCAATTATAGGTGAGTTTTATGAATTTCGTGACAACTTCAAAGAATTAATGTTTAAAGAAGGAAAAACTAAATAGATCTTTATAGGTTTATGTGATAAGTACTCAATGAAATTTACGAGCCGATCAATGTCACATCAACAGCTAATTTCCTCACCAATTTTATAGATTATAGTATTGCTATTTGATCTATAATACTGATCCAAAATAAAATCTCATACATTTGAATTTATTATATGGAAATTTATTATGAGTGAAAATAAATGAGTCAAACTACATTTCCATTAAATTAAGAGGAAATGAACATAAAGGGTCAAAAAGGAAAAAGTGTGAACGGAACCTGGCACAAGCCAAGACCCGGCCACCCCATTAGAAGGGGTCACAAACGCGGCTTTTGCGGAGCAAGGACGAATAACTAAAAGCTGTCAGTCTGACTCACGGGCTGGGAATAGACCATAAGTTTGGGGAATGCAATGGCACCAAAATTTATTTATCATCTAACAGTTAATTCACTGTGGGGAAGTATGTGGTGAGGTATGGGCAGCAGATCTTTCACTACCACCACAGACAAATGCCCCATTTATCACCACTGTAATCAACTACAGGTGAGATAAAAGAGTTTTTTTAATTAAAAAAAACCTTTTTTTTTTTAATTTTTTTAGTCGGTAAGATTTTTTATTTTTACTTTTTCTTTTTTTTTCATGAATAAAGAAGAATACAAAGGTACAGTAGAAGCACAGGCACAGCACAGAAAAACCTAATCTAAATTGCAATTTCTTGTAATCCCATGCCATTAGGTCTTCAATGCTTTGAACATCACAAAGATTTCTACTGGCATGGTGTTTAGTGGTGCCTGAAAAAATCTGAAAAACACCAACTAGTAGTAGCACAAGGCATGATGCATGAACTTATAAGAATTGAAGTAAAGAATAGACAGTCGAAAATTCCGACAAAATACATCAGACCGACAAAACCCCAAAACTCAGAATAACCAACCTTAACCAACAACAAAACAACCAATCAAAAGAATACCCATGTAAGATAGAGCCTGCTTCTTCTTTGTGCAGAGAAGTTGACAGCAAATGAGTGGCCAGAAGTGGAGCCGGCCTTTGTGATGATGAGACAAGGAAGGTCAAGTTGCTGCCAAGACTGTGGAAACCAAGCCAAGAGGGACTGTGTTTACTTGAGGTGCAGAACTTGTTGTAAGAGCCGAGGGTTTCAGTGTCAGACCCATATCAACAGCACTTGGGTTCCTGCTTATAGAAGGCGTCAGAGGCTTCAACAGCTGCCTTCTATTCAACAACAGCAGCTCCTTCCACATAACCCTAAAAGACACAGACTGGATAACTCTTCAGGTACTGTTTCACACCATATAGATCCACAACCCCTATGTATATATATATAGAATATCATTTGCGTGTGGTGAATTTTATTTGCATAGTGACCTAGCAGCTTTTTTGAAATTTTTGTTCAAAGCTTAATTTAGTTACAAAGTGTCACGGCTGGATGTTTCAACCCACTACCCGTGCAGTACTCAAAAACTTCAACCTTCTCTAAGCTAGAAATGAAGAAAGCACACAAGAGCACTTGATGGGAAAGAATACTTGTATTACCTTAGAGATTGAATTTTTGTTTACTTTTAGTACCTATGGCTTCTAATATTTGTGAGAGTTTTGTAGGGTTGGAAATGGGAAATTTCCCAGCTGAAGTGAATTCATCGGCAATATTTCGTTGTGTTCGAGTGAGTTCCGATGAGGGCACAGTCGATCAGTATGCATATCAGACAGCCGTGAACATTGGTGGGCATGTCTTCAAGGGTATTCTCTATGATCAAGGCCCTGAACGTCGTTTCATGGGCGGCGGCGGCGAGATCTCCTCCGTCGGCGAACTTCAACAACAAAATCTTATCAGTGCTACTAGCCTCTCCACTGCAGCATTGGTTGATCATCCTTCTTCTTCATACCCAATTCATCCCCCTACTTCTTCAATGCCGGGTATGCACGTTCTACTACACCAAAAAAGACTTTAAAAATCTCTCTCTCCCTCCATGTGTGTGTGCATTATTGATGTTGTTCTATATCAATAATTTAACACTCTCATTGGAACTAGAAACAAAGAGAAAGGAGAGAGCTAGAGCGAGTAGTGTTTGTTTTGTTCTCAAATTTCAACATCATTGAGTAATTTAATCTTGTCTTTTGATATTTAATTAAATGTAGTGTGTTGCAGATGGGGGTTTTGAAATATTTGTCTTGTTGCTTGATTCTTTAATGTTTTTCCTCTTCCGTGTTCAATTCAGTTTTTGCTTAGTACTTGTTTATCAACTTCGAAGCCGCTTTATCCCCGTTATTCCGTTTCCTTGCCGGCTTAAAATGAAACGGATATCTATGTTTCGGTATAGGTGTTTCACCCATGCAGGACCATTCAAATCCAAAATCTGCAGGCTCTCTCTCTATACCTGTCTCTCTACACGCACTCGGGGCAATTGTTTAGTCGTTAGATGTTAGTTTGTTAGCACAAGGATGAGTTTTGAACCCAAACCTCCGACATGATGCCGATAAGGCGTTTACACATAGTTCAGGGTCACCTCTCTCTCGAGGACAATCTTTTTGTCGTCACATATATGCTGGTTAATGCAAAGATATGCCGATGAGGCATTACCACATAGTTCAGGGCATCTCTCTCAGGGCAATTGTTTAGTTGTTAAATGTTGGTTAGCCAGTAAGCCAACAGGTCTTAGGTCTAGTGGTATGTCTTCTCTATAAAGGTGGAAGGGTTTTCGGAGGTTGTGGGTTGACTCTCTTTGGGTACGTGTGTATCTTACCTAGCAAAAAAAGATGTTAGTTGCTTAGTACAAAGATGAATTTCAAACTCAAACCTTCGACACAACACCGATCAGGCGTCAACATCTGGTCCTATGTATCTCTCCTATCTCATGCATAAACATATAATTAAAACATTTGTGCAAAAGATTGAGAAATCATTGCGCATTGTCTACTCTTGTTCATTTAATTGCAAAAGGCTTCACCGAATTGACAGATATCAATTCCATCTCATTCATCTCTTTTTGTTCTTATGGAGTAAGTGACTCAAACAGATTGAAAAATTAATATTGCACATTTGCACCAGCCTAGCTTCTTGCTTTAACTGAAATTAATGACAGCATGTGTTTAATTATATTAACACATACATACCCATCTTAGAAAAATTATAAATATCTAAAATCTTTTCTAATAAATGATAGTGAGGTAGCTTTGATCAAATGTAAAGTTTGAGAATCACTGTATATATTTCTAAAAAGCAGAAGCCCAGCCCCTGCCGTAAGATAGAATATTTTATGATTTGGGACAAAAGGGAATAGGGTGGGGGCATCTTGTTATTGCTTGTGTAGTTGATTATGTCTTTAATCAGAAAGCATTACATAACCCCCAAGTTTTAATCTTTTATGCTAAAGAGATCTTCACACTAAACAAAGGAAAAAGGGATTGATACCCACAATGACACTAACCCTGGAATATATACTTTGTACTTGAAAGAAAGCTAGATACGAAAGTCACTATGCAGTGGGGGTTCTATTCAGTGTAGAAGAACCTAAAGCAACCTCTCTAGCTAAGAAACCCTTAACAGTGGAATCTTTCTCACAAAGGGCTTCTAGAATACTTTCCCATTTATGGTCATAGAAAAAACTCCTTTTTATAGAAGGGAAGAAAAGGGGGGTTTTTATGCATGGAAGGATATCAAGCAAGTTGGAAGGGAAAAAGAGACATGAAATGGGGCAAGCCAATCTAGCTTCAAAGTAAGATGCATAATAATGATGTTTCCTATATGAATAAAAACTGTGACAAGGCATATATAACCTGCATTGGAAAACCTCATGGACCATGCATCAAAAGCACTCCCAAAAAGAAGATTATTGATAATGTTTTTTCTCAAAGTCTACCGGTCCTCAGGTTTATGAAGGAGATAAAAAGATCGAATTTGTTTAAGAATTTGATATGATGTATGAGGTGGGGTGGGGGACCATATGACTCCCCATAGGGTTGTTCAGATATGTTATTAATCTCCACAACTTTGGATAAAGAAATTGTGGCAAAGGTTGGAAGGAGATTGTTGCTTCTTCATTCGTACAAACAAATTAAACAAGGGAATAGGTGTTGTGATTCCCTTTAATATTTGTAGTTTTATTTTATTTATATTTTGCTTCCTGTGATTTTATTATGCTTTTCTATATTTCTTCTTTTTTTTATTTTTATTTTATACAAGAACAATATTATGAAGATATTTAGCTGCAATTAATTCTTGTACATCAAAATCCAGTTTATACTATTTAAGCTGCTGGTTGCCATATTTCTCCAAAAAAGCTCTTAAATGTTTTAATTAAACTTATTACGAAACTATCCATGGATCAATGTTGCATACATATTGAGTATTGTAATGTTTATAGATGAAGGCTTTTAACTGTGTTAGTGGACTACAAAAGTACGTGGTGCATTTAATGAAATTTACATACATAAATGTCAATATTACTAAATATTGGGATAATTTTCACAGAAAAGAAGGGGTAGAAAAAGGGACAAATGAGAAATGTACAAGTCTTTAAGCTTCTCAAAGAAACCCACCATTTCATTAAAATTCATAAATATCATATACAATTATTTTGGTTCGCAGGTACCCAGCCAATTCAGAAAAATCCATATATGAAACCTGAGAGTCCAATCTATGTTTGTGTTTGTTTAATAAATTGTAAAATTCATTTGGTATTGTAATCCTGTGAAATGATGGGTGACAGTGTTAATGGAGGTTAAAATAAATAAATATATATATATATATATATATATATATATATATTTGGGGGGAACTAGTAAGCATTTTTGTAATCAATTATTTTGAATGAACATTAATTTGTGATGCCCTCCATATTTTAATAGTCAGATGCCTAAACATATAAATAAATTTTGAGGCAAATAGGGGACCTGAAAAAAAATATGAAATATATCCGTAGTGGTGTGACCATCTTATATTTTTATCAATAGAGCATTCAACATAATTCCAAGAGCATGAGTATTTATGCATTGGTTCCAAGGATATTAATCTATTAGATATATATATAGATAATATAATTAGCGCATATACTTCTTGTTGTACGTATGTGGTGCTTACCAAAGAATGTCATGTAAGTGGAAAATAATGCCAGTGTGATTCTTTGCAAACTATGCCTATCTTTTTATTTAACTGTAGCTTTTGAAGGTTGCATTGCTTTCTTGGCCATATATGGTAAGGTAGGCTATGAAAATTTTCACAATATTATAGAATTTGGCTATGCCGGGATATTTTAATTTCCATGTTTTAATCAAAGCAAAATGAAACAATGTCACCTGCAGATTTTGTTCAATGTGACATAGGCCTTCTCAAATAAGTTGCCATTCCCTTAAAGCTAAAATTACATAAAATAGCATCCTATATATATGAGAGGCAATGAATTTGTACCAAAATAATTGATGGAGTAGTTGTCCATTATTCACCTTTCCCATACAGTCACTGTCATTATATATTTCATCTGTGACAGAATCTCACTGTTTCTCAAATTCCAAACAGATACATTTTGAGCCAGCTTATCTTCCATATTGAGTAATTTATTTCACTGCTGTTGCTAGAGGAGGTGTCCAAGAGATATTCAAATCAATGCACGAGAAATCTTTTCTGCTTTGCTCATGTTAGGAAATGAGAGAAAGGGAGTGCAATTCCCAGTGACTGATTATCTAGGAAAACTACCCTATACCATTTTTTCTTTCTTTTTTTGAAATCAAAACTCGGACGGTAAATCAAGTTGGAGGACACCTTTCTGTGTGTTATCTCGTTGGGTTTGAACCATATCAAAACCTGGCATCTTGCCACATGAAATATGCGATTGTGTCCGCAAAATATGCATTGTGAAATGATATACTGCTCTCCACCTACTTGGTTTTCTCAACATTCTTTTCTTTTTCCAGGTTTGGTGTCTTTTGATTTTAAATAAATTCAAAAAGGTGATCATGACTGCAGATTGACCATCATATATATTGAGAGTAATGGGTCCGGAGGCCACCTCATGTTGCAATGGATTGAGCACGAAGGTTGGAAAATATAAAATCTGTCAATTTTGAGCTAGTGATTGAGCTCAGTGCCTCTAGCTCATAAAGTCATTTATTAGTGGCATGATGAAGAGTCTTCAGACATACTCATAGGCATAGAAAGCATCTTCTATATCATAATGAAACCTTGAGCAGTTGAATATATCAAAATTCAGCGATTGTTTTGATTTCTATGCAATTAAATTTAAGCTGTTGATATGCCCTATCATGGTCCAAGAGCAAAGTCATACTCTCTCTCCTGACTTTCGGCGTAACTAATCTCCTAACATGGGTAAAACCAATGTCCACTCTGTATTGATCATCAGTTCATCACGTAAGATAAATTTGACTAATAACCGGCCTAAAAAAAAAAAAAAGGATAAGTGAAAAATAAAACCCAAAACCTTATGTTTCTTGAGTTGTAAGGTTTTGGAAACATGTCCATCATCTCTTGGGGTTTGTTTGACTGCATGGTTTGCATTTTAGGGTGAAACAAACATTATTTTTATCTTGGGTATTGAAAGAGAAAACCCTAATTTTTAGTTGGTTGTACAATCCTCAATCTTATGAACACAGCAAAAGGGGCTGGGTTAGGATTTAAGTTTGTTAGGCCTTGGATTTCCCAATCGTTCTCTGGGCCGAGCCCATGTCCTCTCTCCAGGCCGAACATCCTGAGCAGGCCGTTAAATTCCCATTTTGCCACTCTTTGAGCCCAAAAATGACCAAACCCATCAAGCACCAACCAATTCTGGCGGGAAACCTTTCCCGCCAAAAACAACCCCCCACAACACTTACCGGAGATCTCACATCCACACCCTAGCAAGCCCCTAGTCTCAACCCCTGCCCCTCTTTTCTCTCGCTAGCCATGGCTTCCGATTCGTCTCCGGCCAACATCAACGGCGGTAATTCTCTCTTTCTCTCTCTCTCTCTCTCTCTCTATATATATATACACTCGTAATTTGTTTCATTTTTGTCATTTATGACAGGACCTTCCTCTCCCGATGACTCGTACTCGAGTCCGATCGGCAACACATTCTCATCCCCCGGCGACCCCGCCACCGCTAACCGCCGCAGAAGAGGCCGCCGAGCTTCAACACCGTCCGAATTCGCAACCCCGCCGCCTCAACACCACTCCCGATTCGCCACACCCGACGCCACGCCAACACCCGCTGGTACGAACCGCTCGCGAGGACGCAAAAGAGCTTCTACGGCGACTCCCGTCGCCACCCCTTCTTCCACCGACGAAGCCCCTCCTTCCTCTGAAGGCGGCGAAGGCGATGACGTCGACGAAGCTCCGCCGATGTTCGTGTGGGGCACGAACATTAGCGTTCAAGATGTTAACGCGGCGATTCTTCGGTTTTTGAGGCATTTTCGAGAGCACCCGTCGCATACGGAGGGGAAGTACATGAGAGCGATACACCGTGTGCTTGAAGTTGAGGGAGAATCACTTGATGTTGATGCCCATGATGTGTTTGATTACGATACGGATCTTTACACGAAGATGGTGAGGTACCCACTTGAGGTTTTAGCCATTTTCGATATTGTTTTGATGGATATGGTGAGTCGAATCAACCCGTTGTTCGAAAAGCATATCCAAGCTAGGATTTTCAATCTCAAGACCTCAACGTGCATGAGAAATCTCAACCCATCTGGTTTGTTTTCTTATTCTTAGATTTCGATTCTTTTTTTTTTTAAGGTCTTATTTGGACCTCGCATAAAAATTGAATGATTTTCATTAGGGCCTGTTTGAATTTTCCCATGAAAATTGAATTGCTTTACCGTGTTCTGCATTAAAATTTGGTTAAAAATCCATCATTCTAAACGGGGCAATTTAAGAAAAATAGAAGCAATCACCACAAATGAGTAGAAGATTTGATATTGTTGCTTTTGTTGAACTCTTGAAAATTGATCCTATTTCGTCAATTATGGTAGTGGCATCGACATTTTATGATTTGCCCACTCAAATTGTTGGATTTGTACCTTCAATGCTGTGTAAAGTACGAATTGAGTCATTCAATATCCATGGACAAGCAAACAAGCCCTTAGTTTTTGCATAGCAGTTGAAGTTACATACCCATCATCTACAACGGGAACATTTAGGAAAATTGGGGTAACCTCTACAAACAATAGTGCAAGATTAATTTTAGGATTTCCTGAAATGCCACGGTTCCAAATTTTTGCTATTGTTGGTGATGGTAGCTGCCATTTTCTGTTATTGCCTCATTCATGATGACGAATATTGAATCATGTATATAAGAAGAAATGAGGCAATTCAATTTTATTAGGGACGCCCAAACAGGCCTGAGAAATTTATTTGATGAAAATTACTAATGGGTAGTGCAAAAGAAGACAAGCGCTGATTTGGGTGTGTTTTGACTAGACATTGAGAAGATGGTGTCATTGAAAGGAATGATTATTCGGTGTAGCTCGATAATACCTGAAATCAGGGAAGCCGTATTCAGATGCATTGTATGCGGATATTTCTCTGACCCAATTGTTGTAGATCGAGGTAATTGTTCATTATTAGGTTTTTTGTGTCTCTATTTCTTGTGATATATGAATCATGTTTCTTGGTTGTTAACAGTTGAGTTTTAACAGGACGAATCAGTGAACCTACGGTATGCGGGAAGCAAGAATGTCTTGCCAGGAACTCCATGACCCTGGTTCACAACCGGTGCAGGTATTTTGTTTCTTTAGTTTGATTATACTCAGCTCATAGCCTGAATAATTGAGTGAACTTGCAGTATTGTTCGAAGTAATTGGACCAATAAAATACTTAATTAGTCATTCTACACCCTGAAACTTAATTCATTATGAACTTTAGCCAAATGGGCTATACTTTGCTGGTAACTTGGATTACATCTGGTTCCTGACAACTATGAGTTTTTGATTGACCAATCTTGCTCTAAACCCAGGTTTGCTGATAAGCAGATTGTGAGGCTTCAGGAGACACCAGATGAAATCCCCGATGGAGGGACACCACATACAGTCAGCTTGTTGATGCATGACAAGCTGGTGGATGCTGGAAAGCCAGGTGACAGAGTTGAGGTAAGACCATATGGTACCATGTTTTATTTGGCCTCAGTGAGAATCACACTTTTTTCGTTTATCTGATTAATGGGTTCTTCTCTTTCAATAGGTCACTGGGATTTACAGGGCTATGAGTGTCAGAGTTGGACCAACACAGAGAACTGTAAAATCTTTATTCAAGGCATGTGTTCTATCTTTTCCTGCATTGGATTCAGAGCTCTTAAATTGTTATGTGATCCAAACTTAATAAGCTTTCGTATTCATTGCAGACTTACATTGATTGTCTTCATTTGAAAAAGACCGACAAGTCAAGAATGCAGGCAGAGGATCCCATGGAAGTTGAAAATGGCTCTAGTAGAAATGAAGAAGATGTCCCCATTGACTATGAACACAGGGTGATTCAATTCATTTCCACTCTCTCTGCCAAAACATTTTAATCATATAATCTGCTTTTGTTACATCCTTGTTTGAAACTGCAGGTGGAGCAATTGAAAGAGCTGTCAAAACAGCCTGATATATATGACAGACTAACCAGGTCTTTAGCACCAAACATCTGGGAGCTAGATGATGTAAAGAGAGGCCTTCTTTGTCAGGTACTGTAATGGTTTGATTAAATAATGCATTATTAATTTATTATTAATTTTATTAATTTGAAGTAAGTTAATCTTTTATTCGTTTGTGTGTCAATGCTTAATGTTATTTCATTGGCCTTGTTCTAGCTTTTTGGTGGGAATGCTTTGAAGTTGGTATCTGGGGCTAACTTTCGAGGTGACATCAATATCCTTCTTGTTGGTGATCCTGGAACAAGCAAATCTCAGCTACTCCACTACATACACAAGCTATCTCCCCGTGGCATCTACACCAGTGGAAGAGGGAGCTCTGCTGTTGGCTTGACTGCGTATGTTGCAAAAGATCCTGAAACAGGGGAAACGGTACCGTACTATTCTTATGTTCTAAAACTTCTAATCTCTTTTAATCAAGCTATTTTATTTAGGTCATGTGAAATTGGGTGGGATTTTGATATTTACAAAACACAATTTAGGTTCTGGAGAGTGGAGCCCTTGTTCTGAGTGACAGAGGCATCTGCTGTATTGATGAATTTGACAAAATGTCTGACAGTGCAAGGAGCATGTTACATGAGGTTGGTTATACTTCCCTTTTTTCCTGATTACCATCAAACTCTAATATGCCATCCATTCACTACCTAAGTCTTGCATTTCTTGGCATCACTGCTTGTTTGATTCTATTTCAACTCTCTCAGGTGATGGAACAACAAACTATTTCAATAGCGAAGGCAGGAATCATCGCTTCCCTTAATGCTAGGACTTCAGTATTGGCATGCGCAAATCCAAGTGGTTCACGCTATAATTCTCGCTTATCTGTGATTGATAATATACACCTTCCTCCCACCTTATTGTCCAGGTAAGAGAATTATCACAATACCATTCAT
The DNA here is from genome assembly GCA_039720395.1 of Liquidambar formosana. Classification (NCBI taxonomy): domain Eukaryota; kingdom Viridiplantae; phylum Streptophyta; class Magnoliopsida; order Saxifragales; family Altingiaceae; genus Liquidambar; species Liquidambar formosana. Next base: position 38,993,427 of record CM077823.1, on the reverse strand, counting down.
ACTCTTGGAACTAGGGCATTGGCACTGATATGGGGGTCTCTGATAGCATGACCTTAAGAAAACCTAAAGTGCTATGTAGCTTCGGTCATGCCTCTATTTCTATACATGTCTGCCATGAATAATTGCTGATGTGTCAATGCAATAGAAGATGTGAAAATAATTGTGCTGTTGCACATGTTTCCTAATATTTCTCCTTGTTTAGTAATGTTTATTGATAACTGTTGTTATAAGACTTCAGAACTATTTAGATTAGAGATTAGACAAAATAATGCCTGGGAATAACTGATGTTATCAAGGAAATTGATTGCTTTGTTTTATTTTATTTTTTCCTTTTTGGTTTGTAATTAATTCATTATGTATTTATTTTTTTTGTTTTCCATACAATAGAAGAAGCACTAGCCTATCCCAAAACCCACCCTATGGGGTAAATATGTGCCACCTACTAGTGTCACTACTGCCAAAGAAAGTTTTGAACTACTGGTGTCACTACTGCCCGAGAGAGTTTTGAACTTCTGGTCCCTCTAAACAAAGCCTCTCAGCCCATACCATCAAATAAACAAAACAATTCCTAAACAGGTCATTGTTGGGACACCAATCATAGTGGCTGTAATGCTATCAAATAGAACATTAACAACATTTTAATTTGCTTTATAAAATTGAATTATTCTTCAGATTGATTATAATTATATATTTATGTCATATTTAATAGTAATAGGATATTCAGAAAAGGTGGAAATTAGTAGTGATTGTATACTGGATCTTATAACCGTTGCAGCTGTAAATAAAGACTGACGACCCCACTTTCATTATTGAATATTAATGCAATTGGAATTTCCTTTAATTGAAATTGCTCTGAATTCTAATGCTTTCTCAGGTTCGATTTGATTTACTTGCTTCTTGACAAGGCTGATGAACAGACAGACAGGCGCCTTGCCAAGCATATCGTTGCATTACACTTTGAGAATCCTGAGGTCCGGTGAACTTTTTCAATCCGCACATTTAATGATATCTCCTGTTCACTATTTGAATTCCATGCCTCTCCACTTGCAGCAAATAGAGCAAGATGTCTTAGACCTCCCTACATTAACTGCGTATGTGAGCTATGCCCGAAAGAATATTCACCCACAGTTGTCTGATGAAGCTGCCTGAAGAGTTGACACGTGGGTATGTTGAGATGAGGAGGAGAGGAAATTTCCCAGGCAGTAGCAAAAAGGTATGAAGTTTCCATGTGTTTTCATACTTGTATTTTCCTCATGTTCATTTGTCATTTGAATTTACCTCATATCATATGGACAACATTGTACTTTACTCTCTTTTTCCTCATGTACATTTGTCATTTGGATTTACCTTATATAATTTTGACAACATTGTACTTTACCTCCCTTGACTTTTTTCTTTAATTCTACCCACAAAGATTATTGCATACAATTAAATATTTCACACATCATTAAAAATAATTCCGGAAGACAACATGCGTCTTTTTCCAAAATGCAATGCTTTTCCTTAATTTATTCTTGATTTATTTTTTCTGGATTTATTCACATATGTTTGTATTCAATTTGGTCATTACCACTTGCTGCTGATTTCGTCATGATAATTTTCTCTACAAATTCTAATTAATTTCTGAAGCCAAATATTTTTCGGATCTAACTATGCCTTATACCCTTCATACATGCCTGGATTTAATATCATAAAATAGGTGATAACAGCAACACCTAGGCAGATTGAAAGTTTGATACGCCTTAGTGAAGCCCTGGCTCGGATTCGTTTCTCAGAATGGGTTAGTGAAGCTTGCTTTATGTCCTAATGGAGTATAACGGTTTCATCATGAACATAATTTTAATGGATTGGTGCCCTGATTCATGCAGGTTGAAAAGCGAGATGTGTTGGAGGCATTTCGACTTCTGGATGTTGCAATGCAACAGTCTGCTACGGATCACTCCACTGGTAATTTTTCAAAAGCAGTTTACCATTTCTTTGACCAATTTTGTTTTCCATTCTAATAAAGAAGTTCTAATCTCGATTTTTTTGCCCCTTCTTCAATTCAAGGAACTATTGACATGGACCTCATTACAACTGGAGTTTCGGCAAGTGAGAGGATGAGACGGGAAAATCTGATGACAGCAACTCGCAACATAATAATGGAGAAGATGCAACTTGGGGGACCTCAATGCGCTTGTTGGAGGTGCATTGATCTTACTATATTTACGAACATAAAATTTTCATTTGGCCTAATTTACGACCATCACCTTAAATGTTGCTTCATTTATTCTGCAGTTATTGGATGAGCTGAAGAAGCAAAGCTCTGGGGGCGAAGTCCATCTTAATGATGTGAGAACTCTCTCTCTCTCTCTCTCTCTCTCTCTCTCTGTGCGCGTGCACACATGTGTGATTGTGATTATACTGATGGGCTGACCTTTTTTTTTTGTCTTTTTTTTTTTTTTTAACAGCTAAGAAATTCACTATCAACTCTTGCGAGTGAGGGCTTTGTCGTTGTCCATGGTGACAGTGTAAAGAGAGTATGATGGGATAGAAGAGAACCATGATAAGAATTTGGAATCAGAAGGACATAGGCTGGACGAATGTTTGCTACTATTCGACCATTTAGGCTAATCCTGCTTAACAAAACTGCATGCTGGCAGTGAAAAACTCAGCTTGCAGTTATCCATTTTGAGTGATATTTAAGTCCACCTATTCGGCCAAATTACGGTTTGTATCAAGAGCAAGACTGTTTGGGATTTGTTCAGCACGTAGATTAGACGAGTCCTGTTATGCTTTTCCTTTCTACAAAATCCAAGCACGCCAAGTGAGGGAAAGTAATTTTATTTTTTCTCTGTCCTTTCTTTTTCCCATCAATCAAACAGAACATGGTGGGGGCCAAAGACTCCTGAAGACCCGAGGCACAATTCCCTGATGAGTGTTGACTAGACTTACATTTTCCCTTCGTCCAGAGAGGTAGAATGCAAAGATCCCCTAGCAAGAAAAAAAATAAATAATATCCCATACTTCTATCTTGGAGTGTTGCCTCGAGCCAATAATTTCGTTAGGTGGGGCATGGTAAACTGGGGCAGAAATCAAGAAACATGAATGGCTGCATGAAATGTGGAGTGTGGAGAAGCTGTTGCCCATAGTGATGTATTGAGTATGAGACCCACTCATCACCGATAAATGCACCAGCCACCACAGTGCACGCACATAATTATATAGAAAACGTGTTGTCACGGTGTCACCTTCCACTTGGGGTATGAAATGGTTTTATAGCCAAGCAATAGTGGATGTCATTTTTTAAATTTTAAATTTTTTTTAAAGTTAAAGTGGATGTATTAAATGGGTAGACAAGTTAGGGCTTTCATATATATATATATATATATATATATACATACATGAACAGGAATGCTTAAATTAATTAAAAAAGATTTTAAAATTTGAGCCAGGCAGTAGCTATCTTCAACTTCTGACCCCATGACTCCCATCTATTTGCCCCTTGGATACTCTTGTGAAGTTTGGATTCAGTGGGCCAATCCTTTTTTTTTTTCCCTTGTTTGTTTGCTGCTGCGATCACTAGGCCAATCTACATCGACTAATTTGCGTGTGCGCAGCCAGGTTTGCCATTTCAACCACAATGGGAGCGATGGGCGCTAATGGGATTTGCCCATTGCATCTCCAAGAGGTATTTTTTGGGGAAGACGATCAACTGTATCTGTCACCTGAGGGCTAAAGGGGCTATTGCTCGTCCTTATTTATCACGGTTGAAAGGAGAGAAAGGATTTTTATCCTGTAGAAAGACAATAATGTTTGAAAGCGTAAATATTAACAGCGGTTTTTTCCAAAATAAAGTGTGTTTTTAAACAACGCCTTCCGTGTAAGAGAAGCGCTGGTTACCAAACAGTGCTTTCATTGCAATGGACCCAAAAACGACACCAGCTTGTCTTGGGTGGTGTCGTTTTACTTTCGGTTCATTGCAGCTCGAGACGAGACCGTGAGATGGAGTGCTCTCTCTCTCTCTCTCACTCCTCACTCCTCTCTCTACTCCCTATTAGCCTCGTGAGGATTGTTATTTAACCTATATTATTCATCTATGAACTAATAGGATTGGGTCCCACAAATTCTCCTTTCGAAAAAATAATTTCAACTTTTAGATTTACGTCAAATTAAATGAGATTTTATTTTTGATGAATAATGTGTGAAGTGTTTTGTTGACAACTACCATTATATAACAGCATTAATAGGGTTTCTGATGTAGGATAAAGAATTCAAGCAAAGTTTTTTTTTATTATTAATTTTGTAATTTTCGTTTTTATTTAGTTTAGGGTTTTATTTACTTGTTTTTAGTAGTTTTTAAGGTTTGATTAGGTAAAATTGAGTCCTTATAAGTTATTATATTAGTTGGGGTCAATTTTAGAAGGTTTCTAAGTGTTTTGGGCATTTTATGAAGCCTTTAAAAAGACTACAAAGTCAAAAAACGGGATTTGTCAGTTTTGATAATTTTTGGCAATTCTTTGTTTTAGTTATTTCTTTCCTAAAATTATAGTTCTAGTCAAATTAGGTTTTGTAGCCCATATAGAGGCTGTTTCTTTTCATTGTAAGATGATGTTTTGATTAATAAATAATTTCTTTTATGAGATTTATTTTTCTTTACTCGTGGATTCGAATTGTTTTCTCTTTGCTCGTGAATTCGAGTATTTTCTAAGAAGAAGACAGTGCCCTTTTTCTTTCATACGCTTTCCGCTACGTCATTCTCTATAGAAAAATAATTCATGAAAGTTATTAATGAAGAATGTTATGAACTAATTAATTCAAATTTAAATTTGAATCAATATCCAACGAATTTAATGACTTTTAAAATCAATTAATAGGATAACTTATCCTCCCTTAAGGTTTACCTAAAATAGGTTTTGTTTGTTTTTTGTTTTGTAATATCGGGAAGAATTACACTTGCATTGACTTGCATGGGAGTGATAATTTTAAATCATATTCTCCAATAGTCTACACCATGCAATCTTTGGGTTTAATGACATATTTCATCTCAATTAGAATGTAAGATTTATAGAGATCTTGAATATGTGTCATAAGGCACATGTTAAAAAAACCAAAAAAAAGAAAAAAAGAAGATATTTAAGGGAGACAAAATTTTTTTTTTTTTGATACGAATAAAAGGGACAACAATTAAAAGCATAAACATTTGAATGTGTAGAATGCATTAATTGACACATAATGACAATCATATCTTAACTATGATTATGAAGAGAAAAAAACAGAAAAGTATCATCTTAAGGCCACTTTATAAGTAACATCACCACCACCACCACTTAATCGAGTTGGAGGGGCTAAACCACAAGAAAATAAGTATCATTTCCAGAGTGCTCCAAACTTGGCTTTTCGTCGATTATGGTGGAGGGTGATGCTTCTCTGGTCATAAATCCTCTTCTTGACTGGAAAATGACTCTGTACTGGGCTATCCAAACTATTTTGTGTGATGCCAAAACTCTTATTAATTACACTTCCTTGTAGGTTGTTAGATGTGTTTCTAGGCTAGCTAATAAAGCAACCCATTCCCTTACCCAATGGGCAGCCCTTTATAATTACTTTGATTCCATTCCTATCACCTCTCTTTCGGATACTGTTATTTTAGCGGATAGAGATACAGGGGATGGAAGCAATAACCCTTTTTAATTTAACTAGATGTAGCACAGTGCGTTGCATGTAAATATTTTTAAATAATATTAGTTATACAAAATAATAAATACGTAACGATTTTATATTTTTGTCATAAAAGATAAAGTTTAAAATTCAAAAGTACATTTTTTTAATTTATTATAATCAAAATTGTCAATGAAAGATTAAAAACTCTTTAGACATACATTCAAATTTTTGTTCTTCTTCATAAAATGGAATATTTAAAGAGTTTATATTCATATATATTATCATGCAACTTGATAGTTGCTCTAGGAAAAAGAATTTAAGTAAAAGTCTAACTTTAATTTGTTAAGAGTTTGAGTTAAAATCTAACTTTCAACTTGATAGTTGCTCTAAGAAAAAGAATTTGAGTAAGAATCTAACTATAATTTGTTAAAAGTTTGAGTTAAAATCTAACTTTCATTTGTTACCAAATGAAAAGAATGTTTACTATGTGTTTCAGTTAAAGGAAGGGTAAATATCTTTTTTTTTTTTAAATAATGGTATATTGGTCATTCAAAAGTTTTTTTGAGATTCAGCATTTTAAAGGTAGTATAGATATAAATATAGATATAATGATTAGCTTATAAAAAAAAGAAAAAAAAAAAAAGGGTACTAGTAAGAAAAAACAAAGAAAAAAGAAAACAAGCAAGAAAATTTTATTTATTTATTTTTTTAAAAGTGAACGAATGAAATAAATTTACAATAAATATAAAATATGCTAAAAATAACTAGAAAAATGTATCTGCCAAAAATAAATAAATAAAATAACTAAGAGAGATGTGGAAGCTTGTGGCGCTAAAGTAGAAAATCCTTCCAGTTCATGTGAGACATAGATCGACCTGTGCGCTTTAGAGAGAGAGACATAGGGAGGAGGAGGGAGGGAGAGAGAGAGAGAGAGAGAGAGAGAGAGAGAGAGAGAGAGAGAGGGAGAAGGGGGGTGAATCTTGTTGGTTTGCTGGGAATCGGACGGCCAGAAAATGGGGGAAGCTCGCGGTGGTTGCTGTCCGCCAATGGATCTGTTCCGGTCGGAGCCGATGCAGCTGGTTCAGCTCATCATCCCCATCGAGTCGTCTCACCTAACCGTCTCCTACCTCGGCGACGTCGGCCTCATCCAGTTCAAAGACGTACTCTCTCTCTCTCTCTCTATGTATATATATGTGTGCGTATGCGTATGTGTGTGTGTGTGTGTATGTAGATGACAATTTGTGGTATTTGATATTGTATAATGATTTTGGTATGGAAAAACCCTAGAATGCTTCTGTACATTACGAATTGTTAGATAGAGTGGTGAATTTTGTTAATATGTTGCAGTTAGGGTTTTGCTTGAATATTTTGTGGTTTTGAATTATTGTTGTGAGTGATTGGGAGTTGGTTGATCAGTTGGTGAGGTTTGACTGGTGAAACATTGAGAGAACTTAGTTTTGATTCAATCGGAGAGGTTGCGAAATGTTTCAGATAATATTTAGAGAGCTTTTAGCTTTGATTCTGTTTTCTATGATAACTTGCTTTGAGAAATTTTATAGGTCATTAGTTTTTTCACATCTAATGTTGCTGATGTATCATCTCTTTCAGCTCAATGCGGATAAGAGCCCCTTCCAGCGAACTTATGCTAATCAGGTGCATTTGTGTTCTGTCTTTTATCATAGCAACCCATTTTATCTACTTGCATATGGGTACCATCTTCATTTTATTTGCATCTAGACATCTTTCTCGACATCGAATATAAAACTATAGAATGGTTGCTTATAGCTTACTTTGTGTTAAAGTACTTTAAGTTTTTTTTTCCCCTCCCTGCCTCAATCAGTAAACTCAGTATTAAACATCATAAAAAATTTGACCTTCTTTTAGTGATCAAGATTATAATATTATATATTTTGTTTAGGCAACACAAATCTATACTTATTCTTATAACTTGTAGATTGTTCCATCTCCTTTTGTGGGCCGGTGGATAATTGAAATTCTTAGTGATCTCTCGTGTCAATCTGCAAGTAAACTTAAGAATTTAGATTCCAATTCAAAATGTGTGCTGAAAGTTTATGGTAATCTCCAAACTATTCCCACCATCACTACTAACATTACTCTAAACTTCACCTCTTGCTTTGGTACTGCCAAAACCACCGCTGGTACTGGTGCCATTATAGCCTACCTTCATTGTTATCATTATTGGCTTTGCTGCCACCTTTATCTCCATCACCATTGTTGCAATCTCCATGACCGCCGCCACTTGCACAACACACATTTTGTTATTGCTTAGTTGGCATTGCAGCCCCCCCCCCCCCCCCCCCCCCCAAACACACACACACACACACTCCTTCGTCCCAAAAAGAAAAAAAGAAGAAAAATTACTATTGTGTTTGTTGTCACCACTATTGGCCATACCACTATGACTAGGGTTGGCCATTGATCATGTTGGATTTAGATTTTAGTGGGCTTGAAATTGACCTATCAATAAGTAGGACCCAACTTATGTCAAAAAATTGTGGTATTAGTTGCGCTTTTGGTGGGCTCATGTTTGCTAATGAGGTGCTTTGATTTAGACAGGTTCCTGAAGGCCCATAGAGATAGAATTTTATGGCATATATAATTGACAAATAGTACATTGCATCTTCTCTTGTATTCCTCGTGCTGTTAAGAGGGAATTGCAAAGAGGGGAGTACTGATGTTGGAACTGTATGGTGTGTAATTCATTTTTGTCTAACCTATTTTTACACTTCTTAAGCAATCAGAATTTTGAGGTTTTTTTTTGTCTTTTTTTGGTTGTTTGTTCCTTTCCTAACTAAAATTAGTTTCTTATAAGAAAAATCTACATGTTTAGAAATACATACAAAAAGAAAAGAAGTTAATAGTTACAAAAGACCATTTCTTTGTTGTTGAAAGAGATTTCTTAAAGAAAAATAATAATAATTAAAAAGTGAAGGAACATGACTTCCTGGGTTTATTTCTGTATTTTTTATTTTTGTTTTTGTTTGGGGTGGGGGAAGGAGAATACAGGCTAAGGTTATGAATGCCTCCATGCTTTGCATCAATATGATAGTATACCATCATTATCATCAAGATGATACACACTTAACATGCATCATCTAATGGCACTAATGCATTCCTTTCATTGATAACAAATGGTGCTTCAAAATATTACAGTGGAAGTCTTGTAAAATATGCTTAAAATTCTGCTTCTAAGCTACTTACACAATTTCTATAATATATAGATTTCTTTGTCATAATATGTTAATATTATATTTTTAATTTTGATTTTTGGTAATTATTTGTATTGATATATTTTATCACGAAGATTAAAAAATGCGGAGAGATGGCACGCAAGCTACGTTTTTTCAAGGATCAAATGTTGAAGACAGGTTTGTCGCCCTCAACAAAATCGATGGCACAAGCCGATAATGACTTGGAAGAATTAGAGGTATATCAAGATCTTTGTTACTTGGAAAACATGCTTTTAGTATAATACGTTTTAACCCTTTTGTTGTGTATATATGCTAGGTCAAACTTGGAGAACTTGAAGCAGAGCTGATTGAAATGAATGCAAACAATGAGAAGTTACAACGTGGATATAATGAGCTCCTAGAATATAAGCTTGTTCTGCAGAAGGTTTGGCTTCTTTTGATGCTGTAACTTATAGATTATCATTGCACTTTTATTGGCACACATTGCATATCATTAAGAAGTATATCCACTAAACTCCATTGTAGATATGCTATAAATTGGTTTGTAATATAATTCTCTCACCAGGTAAACGACAATATATTATAAGGGAAAAGAAAAAAAGGTAGTAGGAGGTGGTTTCCTTAGTAAGACAAAGATATGAACAGGTTTATTTGGTTTTTGAACTATTAACAAAAGTGTGTTGATTAGCTTGTGGACAATGATAAGTTGCTTGACCTAAATTGGTTAGCAACTTATTGAAGCATCATAGGTTTTTTTTTTTTTTGGATAATGGTGGAACCATCCCACAACAGAGCCCTTTGGACCCACCCATGGAACCTAAACCCCCGGGAGACTAGCGTAGCAACCCACCACCACAGCCCCTATTGAAGCATCATAGTGAGTCCACATATGCACCGCATATGGACATATATTGTAGTACAGGTCCCACCATATAATAGGTCCCACTAAAGAAATGGGCAATGCAAAATACTGTGCTTAGAAAAGTTTTCACTGTGGCTTTATGTAGCGCCTTCTTAAGTGAGCCTTTTTGTGTCTAAAGAAAAAATGAAATAATCAGATGTACAAATAGTCCAAGTATAATATATATATCGCGAGTGATTTAGATCTTCCCCTTAAGCTTGGTGTCAAAGAATTAAGGTGCTCATGGAGGTTCGAATCAGAGTCAAAATGTTCTCAAAGTCTATTACTTGAGTAATAAGTTCTTGTGATATAATTTACCAAGCAACTTCTCATTTGACAAATAAGGATGTCTGATGTTTGTGTTTTTCTTCCCTTCCCCCACTCTTCCCCTCATTGTGCATCTCCAATTTCGATTTTATCCTTCTGAATCAATTTCTATTTCTCAAGCTGTAATGTGTAATACACTTAAATAAATGATTTTATTTTGTTTTTTCCTTTCAGGCTGGTGAGTTTTTTCACTCAGCCCAAAGCACTGCTATGGCTCAGCAGAGTGAAATTGAATCGCATCCTATCGGTGAAGAATCTTTGGACACTCCTTTATTACTGGAGCAAGTACAAACTTCAACTGTTATTATTATTATTTTTTTTCATTTCATATTTTTAGTATCATCTGATATCTTTATTTGCCTCACATCATTTCTTCCTGATTGGCCATTGTGTAGGAAATGTCAACTGATTTGTCGAAGCCAGTTAAGTTGGGGTTTATCACTGGCCTTGTTCCCAGGGAAAAATTTATGGCATTTGAAAGGATTATATTTCGTGCTACGAGGGGTAATGTTTATATAAAGCAAGCTGTTGTTGAAGACCGTGTAACTGATCCGGTTTCTGGAGAGAAGGTTATTACTTGTATTTTATTCTTTTTTTTTAATTGTTTAAATCAATGATAAGATGGGAGGCAAGTGCTTCGAATACATTTACTATTGTTATCATTATCATTATTATTATTATTATTTTGGATAAAGGAAAGTGTATTGCTATAAGAAGCTTGAGGCCCTGTACACGCATGGTATACAAAGGAAAACAACTAAAAATTAAAATGGGAGCAAATAAAAATAAAAATAAAAATAAAAAATGGAAAAGGACTCCTAGTTTTTTCGATCCTTTCCAAACAAAAAGCTTCATAACTCATCATACTTTGCTATAGAAAATTGAACCTCCTCAAAGATTATCCTATTCCTCTTCTTCCAAAGTGTCCAAAAAATAGGATGGGCACCACCATACTCCAAACTGAAAGAGAGTTCTTTTATTATCATCATTATCATTATTACTATTACTATGGTTATTATTATGTTATTTATTTTTTTAATTTTTGTGATAAGGTGAAGTAAATTTCATTAGAAAAGAAAGGGCACAACCCCGAGGTGTACCAAAACCAAAAAAAGGGTCCTAATATTACTTTATTGCTACTAAAACATGATTTTGAAGAACAGATGGTCTAATGGCATGGGTAGGCATTAAAAGACTTCACTTTGGAGAGAAAGCATGTCGTTTTCACATTATTCTATATTATAACACTTTGTTTGTCTTCTTCATTTTCTTGTTTCCTGCTTATGTTATTAGCAGTAGAAGATACCAGTAGGTGGTATTGAATTTTCTTAGTTGTGGGAAACATGAAGGCAAAAGATGTTTTCAGTAAATATAATATGTTGTAGAGTATTTTTCTTATTTTTATCAATTGACAGATGATAAGTATTTCCTGTTTAAAGAGCAAAAAATTTCTTATTCTTATTTAGGTTCATTTGGGGTGCTTCTCAATTATGTGTGTTCCTTGTATTATTGTATAGATGTGTGTAGCTACAACATGCAAGTACATAGACATGTCTTTCATAATCCATCTTCCATAATGCATGGATGATTCTCTAATTCCTAAACTGATCGGGGCCTGGTAGGTCATGCTGATTTCAATTGGAAAAGCTGGTAATAGAGTAGGGTGGTATTCATGGATTTGGGTTCATAATAATGGGTTCCCAGTCTTATAGCCCCTGTCATTGGGAGCTGTGTAGATTATGATTATCAATACAAAAGTGGAACACTTACTAAGTTACTACCATTATTATGATATTAGATATTGCAATCTGATAGGGTGCCACACATATTATATGTGTTTGTAAGTCCCAGTGTTTAATAATGTGCTCAACAATTATTACAGCCAATATCTTATTGTTTTAGTGTCTTTTTGTAGTTTAAATGTTAGGGGAACCTTTGTTACCTATTATATCATTCATCATATAATGTATTAGCAATCTACTTTTAATAGTTTAATACATGACAATAATGCTTGTGGACTTCTAATCATAAAATATGTTTGACTGTCATCATATGTTTCTGTACTATACTTGGTGCTTTATCTCTGACTTGTGAATATTAATGTACAGATTGAGAAAAATGTATTTGTGGTATTCTATTCTGGAGAAAGAGCAAAGAACAAAATTTTGAAAATATGCGATGCTTTTGGAGCAAATCGCTACCCTTTTAGTGAGGACCTGGGCAAACAAGTTCATATGGTCAAAGAGGTATGTATTATACTTTTCCCTAGATTCTGTGTTGTGATCTGTATGAGAAGGCTGCAGTCCTTTTTACTTTTCATCAAGCCTTGGCCATATTGCAGCTTCATTACTTGTTGGTGTAGCTTTTATTTTCCATGGGGCATTGATTTTGAAAAATGTGCTTTTTGTAAGAATTTTACCACCTCTTACTTCAAACATATATTATGAAGATTTTTTTATTTTTTATTTTTAATAGTAAGTTGTTTTTTCATTTTTCATTTTTTTTTTTGTTCTTGTGTGATGCACATGCATGGAGGTAATATCATTTTCAAATCAATATAATGGCTGAATTATATCAGTGCTTTATGATCTGTTAAATGAGGATTTGACTCTCCAATATTATATGTTGCCATTTTTGCCTTGCCAGATGCCTAGTATCGATGTTGCATGAGACAATATGGACATCTGTGTGTCCATATGAGTTCTTTGGAGTTTGCCTTGTTACATTTCTTGCATCCATTTCTAATATTGGCACCCACATGTGTGTGCCTATTATGTAATAGATAGACCCTTATAATATACGCTGATATATAACCTCTTCAAATTTCAGGTTTCAGAAAGACTCTCAGAACTAAAGACTACGATAGATGCTGGATTAGTGCACCGAAGCAATTTGTTATGGACTATTGCTGATCAATTTGACCAGTGGAACCTTTTGGTCTGTCAAAATACTTCTGAAGATTTCATTTTGTACTTAATGTAACATGGACATATATCTTTTGTGCTTGTACATGAGACACTTGTATGTCATTTTATTTCATAGATGTGTTTTCTTACTTACTATTGTTCATTCGTTGAATTATATTGCTTTGAACTCATGAAGGTGCTGAAGGAGAAGTCCATCTATCATACTCTAAACATGCTTAGCATTGATGTGACCAAAAAGTGTCTTGTGGCAGAGGGGTGGAGTCCTGTTTTTGCAACAAAACAGGTATCTTTCTCCTTATGTTACTTTGATGTTTTGATTGGTATGCTTCTGGCCCAGCACAAATCAAAACTTTCATCTATCATCTACAAGTGAAATATCATATAAAATTGCTTAAAAACAATTGTGGACTTAATTTATGCAGATTCAAGATGCATTGCGGCGGGCAGAATTTGACTCCAACTCTGAAGTTGGAGCCATTTTCCAAGTTTTGCGCACAAAGGAGTTACCACCCACCTATTTCCGTACGAACAAATTTACTTCTGCTTTTCAGGAAATTGTTGATGCATATGGGTGAGTTTCATTCTTGATATTATGTTCACTAATCCTCTTCTACTACTAAGTAAAGCCTATCATAACTCTTTTTTTCTTTTTTCTTTTTTTCTCTATTTGGAACCTTACGTTGTGTTACATTAAAATTTAATGGAAAAAATGTTGAATTTTCAAGAAGTCAGGTTAGTCAGCCCCATATACTTGTTTTCCTTAATACTAATCTCAGTTCATTTTGCATTCAGACAATGGGCTAAGTGTTAACCATGATTTATGGGGAGCCAATTTTTTTTGTTAGTGAATATTGATATAACAACTCTACCAGTGTTGGCTGTAGAGACGAGTAATAGTGTCTCCAGAATTAGTTCCGTATGTTGGTAGGGCACCCTTTGGCAGAGGTTCTTTGATATTATTGGGTAGGACCATGTAAACTTGACAGCATACACCCACCTAAAAAAACCTGTTATCCAGTTGTTACATTTGTTTAGTCTCATGAACCATCATATGAAGAGAAGCAATTTATTTCTCTATTGCTTACTTTCACTCAGTATGAAATTGAGACTGATAGATAAAACTTGAGAACGCATATGGGAAAGGACCAGTCAAGCTCTTTGAAAAGGAGACGGTTGTTTTTCAATTTCTGAAAACATGAAATTGGCTAACATTATAATTGTGCATTGCTCCTTAATTAGTAACTCTTTTACTTGCACAGATTTTGTTTCTTTATCGGTCATTCTCTCTCTCTCTCCCCCCCAATGTGAAGAGGAGACTAGTTCTGAAACTGGAATGGGAGAATGATAACTTGAGACAAGAGTAAGGGAAGAGGGGTATTTTGCACTGAATTCACATGCAGTAAATGTAAATCACATTTCTAACTAATTCTAGAATAGGAGGTTGCTCAAAGAAACTAATTTCTAGGTAACCAAAATGTTTTTCCAAAGAGTAGAGATGGACTATGGCACATTGACACCAATGAACTCATAAATACAAGGATACTCCTCAGGCCTGAATGATAAATTTATTGCCTTTAGGATTTAGTCAATCAGAACATGAACTTGATGCCATACAAAACATCTTAAAAACATGGAGGTAAGGAATTGGAGAATCACTGATTAGATCCTGCCAATTTACCATGCAAGTACTAGAAAGTTCTCATAAAGCCTACTATTTTATCTTGACGAGAGAAATTTTGTACTATGTGTTCATTTCATAGTAAATGCATATTGTTGCATTCTTATGTTACTTCTGTCATTTTTGTATGTTCATATGTTACTCTTGTCTCTGTGATTCACATTTGCCAAATGAAACCATAGCGGCAGAATTGTTCACTTAACGCTAAAAGGCTGTGATTCATTGTAATTTCAGGGTGGCCAAGTATCAAGAAGCAAATCCTGGTGTATTCACTATTGTTACATTCCCATTTCTTTTCGCTGTCATGTTTGGTGATTGGGGGCATGGAATATGCTTGTTACTTGGGTCATTATATTTTATAATCAGGGAGAAGAAACTTTCCAGTCAGGTACGAATTTTTTGTGATGACTTTAATTTTTGTATGTTTGACACAGAACAACTACCCAAGATCACTTCCTTGGGAAAAAAAAAGGGACAAAACAAAACAAAACAAATTTACCCAAGATATATTCTCCTGCAATTTATTTCTCCACCTTGATTATGGCATTGCTCTATCACAGCTTTTTATGAAACACTGTAGTGATGGTTGAGTAACACAATTAAGTACAACATCCTTCTGTTAATATTTGGGTACTCTGACTATATATCAAGGAATATTGTAAAGTCAACTTTGTGCAGACGTGTGTGATAGATGATCTCCCATATATTGCGAAGGGTTAAGACGCTTTCATTATATAAGCATTATCATGCCATCTTTAGGATTGCATTTTGGTTTAAATGAATTACCTTTCTTTTTAACCCAAGAAAAGATCCCCTTACCCCTGTACCTGATGCAATTTTGATTTCTTGGGAGCTTTTTCTCTTACTATGTGAATTTTATTATCATGATTACTATATTCTCATTGCTTGATGATTTTGCTATCCAAAAGGGACCATGAAAGCTTTATTTTCAGTTCATATACAGAATCTTTACATTGATTCTTACATTGCCTCCAAAATACCTTTTGTCCCAGTTTTTTTTTTTTTTTTTTTTTCATGCTTTTGGTTAAATCCTAAACAGATAATAATTCTGGTAAACTGCAGAAGCTTGGAGACATTACAGAAATGACCTTTGGCGGGCGTTACGTTATTTTGATGATGGCAATCTTCTCAATATACACAGGTTTGGTATATAATGAGTTCTTCTCGGTCCCATTTGAACTATTTGGTCTTTCAGCCTATGCGTGCCGCGATCTTTCTTGCAGGTAGTTGGCCAAAACCTTATATATATAATATTGTATCATTTTTCCTCTTATATAACCTATGAATGATCTGTCATTTTCTCTTGCATGTTTCATTGCAGGGATGCTACTACAATGGGCTTGATTAAGGTGCGTTCCACTTACCCATTTGGTGTGGATCCTGCATGGTATGGCTCCCGCAGCGAGCTGCCATTCCTCAACTCTTTGAAGATGAAAATGTCAATCCTTCTCGGGGTAGCCCAAATGAACCTTGGAATTATATTGAGCTATTTCAATGCTAAATTCTTTGGAAATAGCCTGAATATCTGGTAAGTATGATATGCTTAATCTGGACCATTGGATACTTCAGTATTTTTCAACCTTTTGTAATGCTCTTAAAGTGACCATGGTTTCACTTCTATGTGCAGATATTCTGCTATTAAATGTGATCTGAATTGTTTATTACTTACTAGTACCCATTGATCTTGCACTGTTCCAGGTACCAGTTTGTTCCCCAGATTATATTTTTAAACAGTCTGTTTGGCTACCTTTCCCTCCTCATCATTGTGAAGTGGTGCACTGGTTCACAAGCTGATTTATACCACGTAATGATATACATGTTCCTGAGTCCTACTGATGATCTGGGTGAAAACCAGCTTTTCGGCGGCCAGAAAACAATTCAGGTTGACTCTTTATTTTCTCCAGTTTATATGAGTGCATCTGTGCCCATGTATTTTAAGTACTTGCACTAATAAATTTTATGTGTCTGTTACCAGCTTGTGCTACTATTGCTGGCTCTTGTAGCTGTACCATGGATGCTGTTACCAAAGCCTTTCCTTTTGAAGAAGCAACACCAAGATGTATGCTTGTAGTTTTCCATTAGCTAAATCTCTCTTTTAATTTGATAAGAGAATTACTTTCTATATTCTCCTTCCTCCAGTTCTGAATATCATGTTTCTTCAGAGGCACCAAGGCCAGTCCTACAGTTTAGTTCAGAGCACGGATGACACCCTTCAATTGGAGGCAAGTCATGATTCCCATGGACATGAGGAGTTCGAGTTCAGTGAAGTTTTTGTACATCAACTCATACATACCATAGAGTTTGTACTTGGAGCAGTCTCGAATACAGCTTCGTACCTTCGTCTATGGGCCCTCAGGTATATTGCTAAAAACTTGAATTTCTGGTTCAATCTCAGCTGTTTGTGGGTAAGACTTTGAAATTGGATGGAATTCTGAAAGTAGATATTGCCATGGTTGAAATAAGTTGAAACTTTGAAAAGTCATTATCCAAAATCAAAGCAAAATGTTGGAAATATTGGATTTTTTTTTTTTTTTGGGGGGGGGGGGGGGGGGGGGGGGGGGGGAGGAGGAGAGTACATGTGTGTGCATGGTTGAATTTTGAGCTTATGCTGAACGGTTGAAATTCGTAAATGCATATGCATGTATGCACATTCGCATATATTGGTGTATGCATCTATCCTGTTTAGAATGGTCATTAAGATGAAGGCTTGTTTCCTACCTATGGCCTGCACTAAAACTTTTGTTTTCTGATTAGCCACATATCTCCTTGGCAAGACCCATCCTTGTATGGTCAAAGGTTACATGCCTACACATGTGCTACAAGATAGGGTATAGTCAATACTTGATATTTGCAGGATTACCATCCTTGTGCATAATAGTAAAAATCTTATTTGATTAATTGAGGTAAATTGTGTAGTTGATCTTTGTGGTTTTATTTTTTCTTATTATTATTATTTTTTTATACCTTTTCCAGCCTCGCTCACTCGGAGTTGTCAACTGTATTCTATGAGAAGGTCCTCCTCCTAGCTTGGGGGTAAGTTAAAAATACATTTAATAATGGTGCTTTGCTCTTATGTAGTTAATTACACCAGGTCTTGAGTTCATATTCTTCACTGGTTTACACATGGGATGTAGATAATAAACCAGTGAGTGTTAAACACATGCACTACCGGTTAATAATGCATATGTAGTTTTTGTAACATTCAAACCCTTTCTTTCAATGTGCATGCCTGCTCATTGGATTATTTTCTAACTCAACAAATTAGACTGTAGAAGATGAATTTGCAGATCCAACTCAAAAATGACTTGGTGTCTTAATATAGAGAAACAGAATATAATGTTTACTGGATAATGACGTTAAATTTGTTTTGTACTTACAGGTTCAACAACGTAATTATCCTTGCTGTTGGCATCATCGTGTTCATTTTTGCCACCGTCGGTGTTTTACTAGTGATGGAAACTCTTAGTGCTTTCCTGCATGCATTGCGACTTCACTGGGTGGAGTTCCAAAACAAGTTCTATGAGGGAGATGGTTACAAATTCTCTCCCTTCTCATTCGCGTTACTTGGTGATGAAGACGAATGATGCGCTATATCAAGCTTTACTTGCTCTTGAAATGAATGGAGTCCAGTGTGCATAGGTATGGATTTATTATGTTGATTCTTTTATTCAGACAAGGCATGTAGAGAAGGTGATTGGGATTCATCTTGTAGGCGGCTGAGATGAAGGAGCCTTTACACTGCTGACAGTGTCCCTTCCAATTGTTGTTTATTTGTTGTTATTGGAAGGAATAAGCAGGCGCCTATTTAGGCCAGGGGCTACATATGTGGTAGCAGTTATAGTTGAGTGTAATAATATGGATGCTTAATATATTTTCTACCTAAATTGAGTTTAAATTATAATAAAATCTTAGACTTAGTACTGTTAGTACTATATGTTGTACCTGTACAGAGTGATTTTTAAGTGTGGGTTAAAAGAGAAAATGCCTCTTTCCATTTAGAAAATGCTGAGTAATAATGCCAATGGCACCAATAACGTAATAGGCCCACCACACAGAAAAGGGACTGTGCCTTTTGAACCTTAGACCTTTACTCATCCCAGATACCAATCTGCATAAGAGGGATCCGCTTGCCGCTTACTTGCTCAGGGCTGTAAGATGAGCTAAGTCTCGTTCATTTTGGCTTGAGATTGGCTTGTTTAAACTTTTTCATTAGATGAGTGATTTAAGTTCAAACTTATTTTGAGTTCAGGTTAATATCCTTGTCCTTGTGTACATGGGCTAAGCCCGCCCTTTAATACAATACCTTAATAAAAAATATAAAATAATTAAATAAAATTTGCGTTGGGTTAATATCAAATCAAGCTAAGTGGAGTACTAATGGGCTAATGGCTTGATAAGTTCATTCATTATCTTAAACAATTAAACAACTCTCAAGTTTGTCTCCAGATTAATGTCATATAACTCGTTTGAGCTTTCTCGTAAGGTAAACAAGTTAAAATTTATTTTTGAACTTGTTAAAACCTGTGCGGCAGCTTACTGCTCAGCTCAGTAGGCTCATCTACAGCACTAGGGCTGGAATGTGCTAGCCTTCCAGTGTGATGTTAGATCATTCACTCATCGCGTTTGGAAAATAGAATTCCAACTATTTTACTAATTTAATCGTTTCCTAGATAGATTGTTTTTTAAGCCAGGACAATGTTTTTATCCATAGAACATTAGCACAAAAAATCACAAAGAATTCCCCTCGCAGTTTCGCTTTCGCGACTTTACAGACTAAGGAAGAAACAGTGAATAAATCTCAACCGGCACCCTACTCCTTCAATGACTTCTAGTCACGTGCAGTGCATGCCATATGTTGCTTTGAGTACATATGACTATACAAGCTGTTTGATCTCGAACTAACGTTTATACATCGCAAATCCAGCTACTGACCTTAACACGAGTTTCAATTAGATTACAGAGACAAGGAAAAAGAGATAAAGAGAGGGAGAGGGAGAGGAATATCATTCATTCGCACGAAGGTCCCTCCATTAATGGTTTACTTTTCTTTTTGGGATGTTTTAAAATTAGTCACATTCATTTTTTTTTTTTTTTAATTTTTTCAAATGGTTCCCTTATATTTTAATGTTTTGATTTCCTAGAATACCCTTTTCTTTTTTCTAATGTTTTGTAAACTTAAGGGCAAAATTGGAATGTTAAAATATATATTTTGATGTAAAAGCATTTAATAAAATTCCTTTAAAAAACATATATATATATATATATATAGGATGATGATCAGGTAAGCACGTGCTGATATAACTTATATCAAAACCTGCATTGGGAGTTGTACCTTATGCATTAGTGAGATGTGAGGGGAATTGAATCAATGCAAGGGGTACAACCCCCAATGCATAGTGCTGATGTAACTTACATCAGCACGTGCTGATGGGATCACCTCTGTATATATATATATATATATTTCCCCAAAAGAGGACAATCAATTTGGAATGGAAAGAATAAAAGCATATACCATTAGAAGGAACAAATAAATTAAACTCCTAAATCAAGAGTGCAAATTCAATGTTGAGTTGAGAAAACTCAACACTATGCTGAGGTGATTGGGGCCATTGGATGGGCTTTTGGGTGGCCAAGATTGAAAGATCAAAAAGTTGCTATCCAGATCATTGAAGACAAACCTTATCAAGTGACTTCAACCCTTTTTATTTATGCACGATGATAATAACAGGATTTTACTGTTTCACTGTCATAGGGTTATAGGTAAAATCAGACCATGCTAAACATTTCAAACATTAATGAGAGAATGTGCAGTAAAAATAGATTAGAATAGCATTTGGATTGTTTTGACATGCCCAAAAGCATAAGAATTTCCTGTCCTATGATTTGGGAGTATTTGAGAGCTAGAGAATAAAGACCCAGAGTTGTCATGTAAATGTCATACTCCTTATGTACACAGACACAATGAACACCACTACAGTTCGGACCTACTCAGAGGTGGTATGAATAGCAGCAACGGTTGAGACCATGGAGTCAACTCCGCAAATATTGCGACCCTTGCAGATTTTGTAGAATCCCTTCTCTCCCCAATTTTCTCCCCATGAGTTCTTTATGATCCAGAATGGCTTCTCCTTCATTCGGATGGGAGCATAACCAGCCGAACCATACCCTACTAATAACACCCCGTGATCCAACCGCTTTGAGCATATGTATGGGCATGAAACTCCTCCGACATATGTCTGCATGAAAACTGCATTGATACCCACTGCATACAAACAAGAGTCAGAAATGATTATTCCATTATTAATGTAGTGCACCATTCCAGTAATATGTGTATGTCGCCCTAAAATCTGGTACAATGTGTTTTTCCATAAAGCATATTTTCCCTAAAATGTTTCAATTAAGAAAGACCACATATTTTAGGGCTTCTCCTCCAATTTTATTAGTTTTTAGTTTTTAGTTTTAGTGTGTGTCTGGGAGTGTTTTATTTTGTTGGGGGGTTCAGAAACCTTATTTCATTTAGCAGCCAAAAAGTTGTACGAATTCCCTCCCCCACCCCAACATTTAGTAGACTGAAATTTTTATATAAATTAATTTTACAAGAACACTAATCCTTAAGATGTGCTGAAACACAGTCATATATGAAAAAACTTCTTTGAAAAAAAATTAATAACAAAAGGAAAACAATAAAACGAACAGTGAATTAATGTTTTGTACCTGCAAGAGGACCATTTTTCACAAGATTTGCAGCAATTTGATCTTCATCAAGGGAGACAACACTGAAGTTGGACACTGATGCTGCAATTTTAGTCTTGTCAAATTTGCAGGTCCCACGATCAGTACCAGTATAAGGATAGTCTTCTTCCCGCATAAGTCCACCTGCTTTGAGTGTGTACTCAAAGGCACTGGTCATCAGCCCACCATTGCAGCCAGAGTCACATGAGCCTGGTTCATCTGGATCACACTGCAGACAATACAATTTCAATTTAGGGAGAGAAAAATCCTAGGAACTGCCCTTTTTCTTTTAATGAGATTATATCCAAGATATAGCTGTGCATGAGCTTGCGACTACACGTGTAAGTGTACTGGAAATTAGGCAAAAGATGTCGACAAATACAGTTAAACTGCACAAAAGTTGAACTTAAGATGGTGATGAAGGGAATTTCTAATATTTATTTTCCATTCGTTTGATGTGTACACCCAAAAAAAAGTACCCACAGGACCAGGTATATCAGTCAGATATTCTTAAATTTTCTCACTGGAACACATCAACGCACCAATAAATTAGGCATTAAAGAATAACATCATTTCGTGCTGGTTAAGAAACCATAACAATTTATGTAGGATCCAAAAGATAAGGCATCAATAACATTGTCTGTTCTCACCTCTCAGCTCACATATGATGTGGGGCTGTGTGAGAAAACAGGGCTTTGTACAAGAACATGAACTTCATCTTTTCTTTTTCCTTTTTACTACAGAAATAGAGTAGTGACAGATGATGTAGGCATTATAGCGAGCCAAGAGCTGAATGAGACAGAGCAATGGCTTTCTGAAATGCCATTTTTATATTAGCTCCTCTTTGCATTACATAGACACCCTCCCGAGATTTGTGGTAAGAATGAGATCCCAGCAGTTTGTGTCTCAAGAGGAGCTACCTATCTATTCATCTATATGGTTTGTGTGCCCTTTTTTTCTTAAAACTTAAATGAGTAATTATAAATCTAAATCATCATAAATTAGTTTCCGTCAGCATCTTCAACAAACTATGTGTGCTAATAAGTAAAGCAAGAGGAATATCAGCATTATTTTATTGTGGTGATGGAAATATTACCACATTGATCTCAAGAAACGTATTGCAAAAAAAATGACCACCAGTAATTAGAATGTATGAATTAAAAAATAAAAAATAAAAAGAAGAAGAAGAAGAAGAAGAAGAAGATGATAATCATTCAATCCCAAATTCAACACTGAAAAGAAAACCTAACCTAACATCACAAGTTTCTCCAATACCTCCCCCACCCAAAACCAAGCACATTATATAAATATCCATTGGACATGAGATACTCATACTAGTAGGCAAGATAACCTTCAAATAACATCCACCTCCAAGACCAATAACTTAGCAGCTTTGAGATGATATAATCTCACACTAATGCAACGGCAGCATAATAAAATCTTCTCCATATATCACAAGCAAATGGAAACTTTGACTACTAACCTTACTTTTTTGTTCACTCGTAAAAAAAGCAAGTTGGCACCAAATTAGTTTTACATATGATGATCAACATGCTCAGCAGTATAACCAATTCAGAAACAGTCTCCAACCCACGATAGATATTAACCAATCAAATTTCAAGTTAAAAGCAACTAATCCTGAGTAGATAGGCACCTACATGACTTCTTGCCTTGCGGAAGAAACCTACACTAGATCTAACCTTAATAGGCTTTGGCAGTTTTGCATATAGTAACATATGTGAACTAAGTAAGAAGCGCAATGATTTGCTTTCACCATTACAAAGCCCCTAAAAATATTTTAGCACTACTCATCCAGTATATAACATTTGATTGAGATAAACTTCAATACACTAATGCAGCCTCAATAATCAGTCAATCACATACTTATTTCCAACATCACTGTATCTCAATTTATAATTTTTATTTTAAAAATATATATTTTTTCCGAGACACCAAAATAACTTAAATTAAAAAAGCATCTGGTAATATAAAAAAATAATCATCTGCCTGCAATTAAAAATTAATATCCCAATATATAAATATAAACCTTAATAAAAGGACAGACACTTAATGTCAATAAAGGGGATTAATAATCAAACCTCATGATCGCAATCCACAAGCTGTTGCTCGCTAAGGCTCACAAGCTTTCCAGTCGAAAGAAAGTTAGCACCTTCCAAGGCTCCAGTAGTGCTGAAACTCCAGCATGATCCACATGAACCCTAATCCCCAAAAACAAACATCAACAACAAAATATATAAGTTCGCTCAAAATTCCCAATCAGACACAAACCTATCAATATTTATGTAGTTTCAATGTCAATAATTTACAAAACTCAAAAAATTCAGTTTTCAGTCTCTATCTCTCTCTATATAGTAATACAAAAATCAAACTTTTAAGTCTATTAAAAACCAAAAAACAAAAAACAAAAAAAAAATACCTGAAATAGAGGGGAAAAAATACCTTGATTTTTGGGAGGTGTGACGGCTCCATGATCTCTCCAATCGAAATCCGTGGGAAGATCATTGGTCGGCAGGATCGGGGCCTTGCGAGCATCGGAGGGAACCTTGAGAGGCTTCAACCCTAGGTAAGTCCTTCGGAACTCGGACGGCGTCAGATCCGAGAACTGCGTCACGCCGTGAACCGCCGACGGATCGAGCTTCTGGTGACGCCTCGCGCGGCGCAAGTTAGCCCTGAAGACGCCCGAGCCTGTAATCGTGCTCCTCCCTAGTGGCGTACGATTTCCCGAACTTCCGCTTGAAGATCGAGAAGTGGTGATCGGTGTTCAAGATGTGGTCCTCGCCTTCGACTGCGCCGGGCACCACCTGCCTGATGACGAGATCCTCCGATTCGCCAGATAAAACCTCCGACGAAGCCAACGAGAAGAGGAGAGAGAAGACGACGAAGATATAGATACGAGGACCCATGCTTTAGAGATAGAAGAGAGAAAAAGATATCTACATACAATGAATGTGACTCCTGTGTATATATAGAGAAGCGTGGGAGAGAGAGTTCTAGCTAACAGTCTTTGAGGATTTTCTCTCTCATAAGGGGATACGAATGCTTAGGGGAAAGGGTAAGTGGGAGCGAATGAAAGGGTGACATGTGGCGATGACGGAGGTGTAGAAGGAATGGTAGTTGAATCTTTGTTTGGAAGGTTGGTTTTTGATAAAGTCACAGGTTCATGTAGTTGTGGGAAGATTTAAGGAATGAAGCGTGGGCCGTTGGTTACCCGAAACTTGTGATTTCAACGTCGTATTGGCAGTTTGGATTTTGAGTGCAATGTTGGTATGCTTGTGGGCATGTGGCAGAGGTAGAAGGGGCAAAATCAGTCGGGCCAACAAGCTCTCGAAATTTAGCCCACGTGCGTGTGAGTTAGTTCGAACAGCCTGATCGTCTGAAAAAAAGAAAAAAAAAAAAAAAAAAAAGAAAGAAAAGAAGGAAGCTCTCAAAATAACTGTACATTTGTAGTTAGGAATGTGAATTTACTTGAGTGGTTATGTTTTGGACGTGTTTTGTAGAGATTATCATTTGAATCCTTGCAACTTCGTTGACTATGTGTGTATGAGTCATCTCATACAAATTGTAACGAGATGAATTTGGGTTAAATCTCAATAAGAGTAAAGTCTAAGATATGTTAATAAAAAAAAAAAAAAATGTATAATTAGGGGGTTTACTTTCACACCTTAGTTTTTTTGCTTGCATATGCACCCTTCCATGGTCTATTTTCACATCCTTTTAACCCAAGGAGAGATTACCATGGGGTTAATAAATCAATTGGGCCCAAAATGCTCTCAAAATAATTGTACAGTCTCTGTTTTATTTGTAACGGGTTTGGAGATTGTAAGTAGCCAAAAAATTCATTTAAGTGATAAATTATGAAAAAACCTTGTTCTAAAAAGTTGTTTAAAATGATACTTTTTAGTGGACTTAGGGATCAGGTTTTTTTTTTCATAAAAAACTTGAAAATTTTAAATTAAATAGGAAGTAAAAAAAGGAAAAAAGTTGAGGGTAGCCGCCCACCATAACAAAATCATGAACCCTTTTTTCTTAATTCAACAAGAAATATTTACAATTATGATGAAGGACAGCCATAGGTTGGGCTTAGGCTGGGTGATCACCATTCTGATTGCACCTTGACCACAGGTCTAGCCCGCCTCTGAAAAGTGATCAATGGGCTTCACCCTGGCCATATAAAATAATCATCCAAGCATGATATAACAATCATGTTGGCAGAAGAAACAAACATGCAATAATCAATTGGTATTATCTAAGTTCTATATTTGATTGGGCTTTTTATCGCCTATGCCTAGCCCAAAATTTCAATAGGCCAACAAGTGCTGACATGCATAGTCCTATGGGGCAGTCAGCATGGCAATCCACAAGCTCAAAACCGCTCAATCATCTGGCAGGCCATGCCTTTTGTTAGCCTTCAACAGTTTTATCTATTTATTTTCTACAAGGAAGGCCAGTGGGGCTGCGATTCCCGTGGCTTAGGCTGAACCCAGGCTGAACCCAAGTTTAAATTCAAGGTGAGTCGGCTTTTCGGATTGTTAGGCAAAAGGTAAAATCCAAAATGAGTTCCACCCCCATACGGCCCAAAAAAAGAAAAAAAGAAAAAGAAAAAAAAACATACTCAAGCCCAATCCTAATTATTAATCAGGTTGCACAAGCTGAACCCGGCCAAGTTGCAGCCTAGGAGCTCCAATAAGGAGTTAGATCAGCGGGAATGCCTACTGCAACCCCCCATTTTTATTACCCCACCCCCCATCCTTTAGGTTTTTAAGGTTTTATGCAAAATATAAAAGGTTTTTATGAAAAGCGGCCATGATGTCCACTCGAAAACATCATTTTGAACAACTTTGTAGAAGAAAGTTTTTCCTAAATCTATCATTTAAATATACGTTTTAGTCATTTATAACTTTTATTTCATTTTTTGCCAAAAAGTCTACCTAAACGATAAATTTTGGAAAAACTTTCTCCTGTAAAGTTGTTCAAAATGATGTTTTCTATTTGTAAAAACCTTTTATATTTTTCATGAAATCTTAAAAACCAAAAAGAAAAGGATGGGGTGATAAAAATGGGGGGTTGCAATAGCCGTTCCCTAGATCAGCATGTAACTGGGCTCTTGCACCAGGTACTGGGTTTTGTTCATGGGTCAAATGTCCATAGACTCTTGGGCCATGGAGTCATTCCCATTGTACGTTGCCACTCTTTTAGAGGGTCCAAGTGATGGGCAAAGGTTATACCATCTTTAACTCCCCCAAAGAAAAATGCTATTCATCTATAGTGTTTTTTTTTTTTTTTTTTTAAATAATGTGATTACCGATGTAGCATACATTTTAGAAACTCTAAATATGAAAATAAAAAATAAAAAAATACATTTGTTGATGTGACAATACATCTAAAAATCACGACAACAAAAAACAAAAACCATATTTGATGCAGTTGTTGTTGTGACTACTGCCAAAAATGAATCCAACTGCAAGCAGGGTCATTGAAAATTTTCTGCTTGGTTGTTGTGGTTGTTGAGAAAAGGGAAGGAAATTTAAGTCCCCACTCCGCGCCACCCCACCCCACCAAGAAAAAGAAAAAAAAAAAATTGCGTTGACTAGCACACATTACAAATACACCTCCTCTTATTTCATCATATATGCATTTCAATTTTCTTATGTTATCTACACCAAAACGTGTAGATAACGGGATAAGAATTTAGATGAAATCGTCTCATCACTGTGGTTGTGAAACTAACCACTCACAACCATGGATTACTCTATTTTGGATCCTACAATATAATGATCTATGGTTATAAATAATTGGCCTCACAGCCACGATGATGAGATGGTCTCATCCAAATTTTCTTCGGATAACTGAAGATTCTCTTCAGGAAATGTCGATAAAGAGAAAAAGAAACCCAAAGGTGGAAAAAGGGAAAAGGAAAAAAAAAAAAAAAAAAAAAGGAAAAAAATAGGGAAAATTACAAACACCCCACATTCATGAATGTGGGACCACTTGTTCACTAATAATGGTATAAAGTCTTTGGTCGTGCCAACGAGGGCCACGAGTATTCTAGTCCATTGCCGGTGCTCCTCTTTCACACCAATGAAGGACACTTTTTTTGGTACGATTATTTTATAAAGATGGCAGCACATGACATCTATGACTCTACCTTCATTTAGTGCGCGTTCAACACACTTTCTATGCCCTTTTTACTTTATCTCCCTTTTCTTATTTTAAGAATTTAGTTCGAGGGAGGTAAACTTTAATTGATTGTTCTTATTTTATCTTATGCGATTTTTTATTTTCAAATTTTTTCTTTCTTTTTATTTTGAAGTAAAAAAAAAATTGCAAAAGTTTATACTCGATAATCTATTGACAAAATGAGAGGGATGGGAAAGAAAAAATAATGATGGTTAAAAAAAGGGTAAAATGCAAAAAACCCCCTCCTATTATTACCCATTTTGCAAGATACCCCCTTCTATTAAAAAACCCATCAAAAAACCCCCCATATTGTTCCAGGGGGTACACCGTTAACGGAAACTTGCAAAGTCCATTCTGCCCTTGTATTTTTTTTTTTTTTTTTTTTTTTGTAAATAAAATAGTTGATTTTCAGTTGATAAAAATTAATATTCTTATGAAACGGTGTCGTTTATATAAGAAATAAAAATAAAAAATAAAAAAGAAGAGAACCATGAACGGAGATGAAGATGGACGGCATTCCATTTCTCCGGCGTACCATTTCTCCGGCATACCAGTCCGGGAAAGAGAGAAAAATGGAGAACTATGGATAGAGATGAAGATGAATACCAATCCAGCATGAATATGTAGTCAAAGAACCCTAAAAAAAAACCCGATGCCACCAAGGAAAACCGCCGGTGCTCCGGCCAAACGCGCCACTAGAACCACCGCCAGAAAATCTACCTCCAAATCTCTCGCTGCTAGAGATCCCTCTGAATCTTTACCCACAAATTCCCCAGAATTAAAGATCCCTGCGCCCGAACCCTCATCGGAAAGGGTTCCCGGAATTGCCCCTACAATTGATGCGGAAATCGCAGCGCCGGCGGCTACTGACGGAACCTTAGGTGAGACGGCGGCACCTCCACCGGAAACCACCATTGTTGAAGCGTCTGTGCCCACTATTGAGGAACCTAGTCAAGAAACGACGGTTGGAGGTACTGAAGGAAGTGGTGCCGTGCTTGAAAACGTTGAGAAAAGCGGGGTTTCCCCGCCGCTACCTGAAACCGCCCCCATTGGGGGCTCTGTGCTTTGAAGACGTTGAGAAAGATAGTGGAGACAAAGTGGTTGATGGTACCGGAGGGATTGGTGTGGAAATTGCGGTGGTGCCACCGCGCAAAACTGTGGTGAAGAAGAAGGTTAGGATTGTGAAGAAGGCTGCTTCCTCCTCTATTTCGCCGCAGACCCCTCAGCACCACCACCTCACTGTAAGGCACACCCAAATTCAGATCTGCAAAAAAATTTTGCTTCATCGCCGGAAAAAATGGTGTGCCATGGCTTCTTCTATGACGCCATCTTGGGGAAGAGCAGATCAGCATCTATGGTGGGAGTGGTGAGCAAATTAACGGTGGTTTATGGCTTCTTCCATGACGCAGTCAACGCGGGGTTTGCCATTTCCCCATCTTCATTCCTTTTCTCAGGTGGAAGCGCAACGGCGGCGGTAGCCACCGGTAACAGGAGCGGCGATAGGGACAGAGCACTATCAGGTGAGAGGCACGTGAGGGAGGAGAGGAAGAGAGAGGGTGAACTTAGATTAGGTCAACTCTTGTGCTTTAGTCAAGGGGTATTTTAGTCATAAAATGATGCTAATCATATCACGTGCCAGTCACGTGATCAATTTCCGTTATTTTCCCTAACGGCATCCGGATGGAAGGGGGTTTTTGTCAACCCTGCACAATATGAGGGGTTTTTTGATGGGTTTTTTAATAGAAGGGGGTATCTTGCAAAATGGGTAATAATAGGAGGGGGTTTTTTGCATTTTACCCTTAAAAAAATCTAGAATTTCAACAACAAAAAATGAAGTATTAAGTAGTTAAAAAAATTGGGGAAATATCCAAAAACTCCCTAAAAAATAAATTAATATCCAAAAACTCCATTAAATATTTTTCCTATCCATCTAATCCAAATAAAAAAGAATCATATCAATTAACTCCAATTAGTTAATTTTTTGTTTATTGTTATTAAAAGAAAAGAGTGATCTGACTAAAATACCCTTATTTAATATTAATATGTTTAATGAAAAAATTGCATATTTAACTGAATTTATACTTTTATCATTTTTAATATAATTAGAAAAAAATTAATTGTCATTAATTAATTCTTCTCTAATGTACACATTGGGGAGAAGGGAGAAAAAAAAGAGAGAGTGGAAGAGCAGGTATGTAAGTTTGGGAAAGAGGTGGCAAAAGAGAAAATTCACTTGAATATGTATTTTTATCATTAAACATATTATTGTGAAAAAATGACATTTTAGTCAGATCAGTCTTTTCTTTTAATCGCAGTAAACAAAAATTTAATTAATTGGAGTTAATGGATATAATTCTTTTTTATTTGAATTAGATGGATAGGAAAAATATTTAATGAAATTTTTAGATATAATTTTATATTTGAGAGAGGTTTTGGATATTTCCCAAAAAAAAAAAAATTCGCCCATGTAGCTTCACCCTTGCCCAAGTTTATCTTAAAACATTAATTAATGTGGAAGGTTTGGGCATTACCCGTCTTTTAGAAAATTAGTCACCAAAACTCTCAATATCTTATTAGCAAAATAAAAAAAAAAAAAAACAAATATATATATATATATATATATATATTAGGACAGTAACGAGTGTTCACCAATCTCTTTGAAGGAGAGTGGAAGTGGCAATTTCCATGCATTAAAAAGTGATTAAAAAAGGGAGTTGCATGATTAAAGGATGATATGAGTGATTGAAATCTCGTGGGCCTTCTTTTTAGACCTTTTTATCTTTCTCTCAGTCGATCGCCATCTCATGTGGGGCGATCAGATAGTCCAGGAACGATCTTATTTATTTGCATCTGTTGAATCTAGGCCAATTATTAATTAGGTTTTCCAATCCTAATTGCCGAATTCAGGGCACTCATTGGAGGGATTTATGAAACCCAAATCCACACCACCTTAGTATTGATCAAAGTGGTCCAATATGTGAGGATATGATCATTCCATTTGTTATATGAATTTCTTGCATTCATAAAATGTTGCTTTTGGCGATCGTACTTTGATTTATCGTTAGTTTTTATTTTAATATAATTGCAGAGTATTAATTTTCTAAAGATATTTATAATTCAGGACAAAACTAATCGAGTTGTAATCACAGGCAAATCCAAGAATTCCTAGAGTAGGGTCATTCAGAAGGATAAGCATCACCCGTAAGAAGAATTTGGAATTTTGGAGTGAAGTGAATTTAATACCAAAGAAAAAAGAAGTGAATTTAATACCAAAGAAAAAAGAGTTTATATTTAAAATCTAATAATTGGATTAAATAGCAAATAAAATATGAAGCTCTAATGGAGTCTTCACTTAAATAGGGAGCTCCCCTATTTTAAAAGAGTAATACCATAGGACATTAGGACCTATCATTCGTATCTATCAACAGGTTCCCATTTGACTTGGCAACCTACATGGTAGGTAACATGAATCAATTTTAAAAATAAAAAATAAAAAATTATAGCTTATGTGGTATGTCATGTTAATTTGTGTCACATTGAAACTATTATTTTATTTTTAAAAATATTTTTTTTTCTCTCTTCAAAATATGGGGAAAAAAAAGGGTTTGAGAGAAACCCATTAGAAATGCTTCTATAGGTAGGTGCAATGTTGAAAAAATAAAAAATAAAAAATAATAAAAAAAATAATAATAATAATAAATCATTCCATATAGCCGGAGGTACATGCGCCATTCTCTAGAAACATAATTTTGATACCAAAATTAAACAAAAAACAATAAAATAAAGAGAGAGAAATCACGCACATTCCAATCCATGAACCCCCGAGGGGCCATTTGATCAGCAGTAAAGAGATACGGGCCTAAAGTCTTCGGTCTTCCTCATTGGGTCCAGCGGTCCACTGCCCCCTCTACCACGCCATGGGGGTCATAACTCATAACCAAGATACTTTAATGTGATTATGATGGAAAGATGGCAGCCTGTAATATATATATATAAATTTTTTTTTGTTTTTGGGTTTGACGGTCAAGGTGTCCGGATCAGCTTGCGTGCATTTCAATTAAATTCTCTCCGGGTGATTTTAAGAGCGTACTCTCCTACATCGACTTGGTGCATTCAGAAATTAATTCCTGAAATGCTCTTCAAAGGAATCAAGTCCAGGTTGATAGAATAGAGAAGCTTTCCAATGATATATATTTAATAAAAATGATATATATTTAATAGGAGATTACACCTCAGATTAATTTTTTAGATGTGCAATTCTTCCATCCAACGTGAAATGGGATTTTTGCACTTGTAATCTCTTAAGTTTGGTACTCTTGGGAATTGTATAAATGGTGAGTTTTTACTATGCATTATTGCATTGTGTATGGGAAGTATATGTTTCTTTAGACACAATAGGTATACATGACATATGAATTATATTTAGAGATGAATATGCCCTCACATACTTTATATTTTTTTCTGTTTTTTTTTTTTTTTTTGGTTTGATGGTCAAGGTGTTCAAGTCAGCTTGTGCACACTTCGACTAAATCCCTCTCCAGGTGATCTTAAGAGCACATTCTCCACATCGACTTAGTGCATTCAAGAATTAATTCTTGGAGTGCTCCCCAAAAAAATTGAATTCAGATTGATAGAATAAAAAGGCTCTCCTGTTACCAAGTATACTAACTCCCTTTGTATACTTCATATTTTTTTCATTCCTTGTCCTCGACAAAGGAGAGTGAAAGTGACATTTCCGTGAATAAAAAAAAGGGATTAAAAAGAAAAAAAAAAAAAAAATGGGAATTGCATGATTGAAGGATGTTATGAGTGATTGGAATCTGCTGAGCTTCTCTCTTTAGTTTTGGTCTATTCTTATCTCATATGCTGATATTAGAACATTTCTAAGGACATGTTATTTTACTCCAATGACATATATAGCATGGAGTAAAATAAAAAATAAAAACGCATACTCCTACAGCATTTATATGAAATTTTAAATTTCAAGAAATTGATCAATGATTTTTGAGACTTAAATCTTAAGAAGCGGAAGCTTTCGAATTTGACAACCCACCTTCTTCTGTGGTCAACTATGAGTAAAATTTATCCCAAGTGTTAAATGATACTACTCAGATGATAACATTATTAGTGTTTTAAGGGGATTCATCAGGGTAAATATCTTATTATCCCTATTGGCCCCCAAAAAAAAAATAATAATAATAAAAAAGTTGTTTGTAGGGTCAACAATAGCTTAGGTAAACATTCATTTACCTATCTTATTCATCCATATTATAATTTATACAATAATACCGTAATTCACACATCTTGTTACATTAGTGCATAAATTATCATATATGGATAAATAAAATGAGTCAAATATAGTATTTCCGACACTAGAATAATATCAAATATCTCATTGGCACTTACCAAATACAGCGTTGCCACTCGAGATGCTCTAATGAAGTTGCATGTTAACCAACATGCATTGTACCACACCACACCATAACTAAACCCAACCATTCCCACCAATGCCTAATTTTATCCGAATTCCCTTGTCTTGGAGTCAAACTATGCGCTTTTGGACTTTTCTTCCCATCCAACGCCCCCGTAGTTTCCAAGTCAACTTAATTTATTATCATTTTCCCCCTCCCCAGATATTCCCAAATATTCATTTTTCCATGGTTTTCCCTTGCAACTGGTCCGAAACAAGCAAACCCAATCCCCAATTCCCCATAGCATTCAAACCGTTGACACTTCACCTGTGTATTTGCGTATATATTTTGAATATTCCCCGCATCTTACATTCCATATCATATTTTATATACATACATATATGAGAAAGAGAGTGCTGAAGAAGGTGATGTGTGTGTAATTTCAAGATTGGTGTTGGGGGGGTGTGCCTAGGACACAACATGGGTGTTCTGGGTCTTTCTTCTTCTTCTTCTTCTTCTTCAGCTGGTATGGTTCTTGTTGTTGTTCTGGGTTTACTATTGAATGCAGCAGTGTTGTGTAATGGAGGAATCACCAGTGCTTTTGTGAGGGTGCTGGAGAAATCTGTTGATATGCCTCTTAACAGTGATGTCTTTAGTATCCCTCCAGGCTATAATGCGCCTCAACAGGTGGGTCTTTTATTTCTTCTTCTTATGCTTGGTTTTTTTTTTCTATAGTCCTTTGATGGGTTCATTGATTACCACCCCAAAAAGGGGGGCAAAAAAAAATGCAATTTTTCCTCTTTTTGAATTATATAATATGCTGCTTTTGTTCTAAATAATTTTAATGGGTGTGGTTTCAATTCATGCATTTTTAATTGTTATAACTTTGTGATTTGTGGGTGGTATGTATTAAGGTTCATATAACACAAGGAGATCATGTGGGGAAGGGAGTGATTGTGTCATGGGTCACTATGGATGAACCAGGTTCGAATGCAGTGCTCTATTGGAGTGAAAATAGCAAGCAGAAGAAGTCGGCAGAGGGCATTGTTGTTACCTATAAGTACTACAATTATACTTCTGGGTACATTCATCACTGCACCATCAAGAATTTGAAGGTGAAATATCCCCCTTTTTTTTTTTTCGTTTTTTTCTTTTTTTTTTTTTTGGGGGGCCATAATCAAATTGTTTCATTTGGATTGCTACAAGCACAAATCCCCTGTTTGTGATCTGTTTTACATGCATATTTTGTTGCTTTTATGTATGATTATAGTAATATGCGTACTTTGTAATGAGGTCACAAGCCTCGTTGACTTTGCTGATCATTGCACCATCAAGAGCTTTAAGTTTGGATTTTATGTATATCAATCAAGAACCCATTTAGGCGTCCAGACGAAAATTAAACAATTTTAGTGTATTTCACATAGTATTGAAGGTGCAAATTAATTAATCACCATCAATTAGACTATTTTAAAAAGTTGTAGTCATTACTGTAATTGATATTATAGATCAATTTTTTAGAAATTCATGGAATGTCACTATTTAAATTCTCATCCTCATTTGTGATGATTGCCGTCATCCCAAGTTGTTTCATGGGCATTGATCCATTCTCAATTTCCCTTTTGTGATCTGATCTAAATGCACACTCTATATCTTCTATCTATGGAACTAATAGGGAATTAGGGAAGGCTTACTAACTGTATGATTCCTGTAATTCAAGTTTTGAAGACTAATTCTTCCCTATTCAATCTGCCCTTTATGCAGTTCAACACCAAATATTACTATGAGGTTGGTATGGGTCACACTACTAGGCAATTTTGGTTTATAACTCCTCCTGAAGTTGGCCCGGATGTTCCATATACCTTTGGTCTCATAGGTAACTTTTCTTCACCCATTCAATTCAATGGATGTAGCCAAAAGCCCAGAAACAAATTTGGTGCCCCTTTGGTCCTAATAGCTATGCTTAAGATGGAAACTAATGGCCCTGTTATTGCATTTGTGTTTGCAGGGGATCTTGGTCAAACTTATGATTCGAATAAAACTCTTACCCATTATGAATTAAACCCAACGAAAGGGAAAACAGTGTTGTTTGTTGGGGACCTCTCTTATGCAGATAACTATTCATTTCATGATAATGTGAGGTGGGACACATGGGGAAGATTTATTGAGAGAAGTGCTGCTTATCAGCCTTGGATATGGACTGCAGGAAATCACGAGCTTGATTTTGAACCATCAATTGTAAGCATCCATGTTTCTATAGGCTGGCAAAAAAACTTGAATTTATTCTATAAACCAAACATGTTGCCTACGTTTTCTCTTCTTTATGAATTTTGACCCACAATTAATTCATGTTCTTTGCTTATATACTTTTGCTAAGCATAAAAAAATTTATAACAGAAGAAGGGTTATTTTTGTTGCAGGGTGAAACCAAACCTTTTAAGCCTTATACTCACCGGTATCATGTCCCATTTAGAGCATCAAACAGCACCGCTCCCTTTTGGTATTCAATCAAGAGAGCTTCAGCATACATCATTGTCTTGTCTTCCTACTCAGCATATGGTAAGGATGCCTGCATTATTCATATATTTCATATTTTTATTCACTTGAATGAAACAAGAGGGGAGCTCAAATCAAGATCTGTTTTAAGAGGTGCTATTGACAATCTATTGTTCATATATTCATGATCGCATTTTATTGACCTATCATTGTTTTAGGTAAATATACTCCTCAATACAGATGGCTTGAAGCGGAGTTTCCAAAGGTTAACAGGAATGAGACACCATGGTTGATTGTCCTTATGCATTCCCCTTGGTATAATAGCAACAACTATCACTATAAGGAAGGGGAGTCCATGAGAGTAATGTATGAGCAATGGTTTGTACAGTACAAAGTTGATGTCGTGTTTGCTGGTCATGTTCATGCCTACGAACGATCTGTAAGTGTGTCACTCCTCTAGATTATAAAATTCCAACTTCCAAATTACAATTTTTTTTTCCCGACACAATCTTTATAGTACTAATGTTGATTTATTACAGGAACGTGTATCAAACATCGCATACAACATTGTAAATGGCGTTTGCACTCCTGTAAATGACCTATCTGCTCCTGTCTATATAACCATTGGCGATGGGGGGAATATCGAAGGCTTAGCAAACAAGTAAGATTTAGAGTATATTATAGAACTTCTGATATAATTCCTTCCCATTCGTAGGCATAGTTATGAGTAAATGTGTGCTTTCATGTTGCAGCATGACACTACCACAGCCAAAGTATTCAGCTTATCGCGAGGCCAGTTTTGGTCATGCTGTTTTTGATATCAAGAACCGAACCCATGCATACTACAGTTGGCACCGTAATCAAGATGGATACGCAGTTGAAGCCGATTCCTTATGGTTTTCCAACAGATACTGGGATCCAGTTGATGATTCTAAAAGCGCTTGATCATGATGGCATTTTACTGCTCTTTTGTTTTGCTCATTTTTACATGCATTAGAAGTTGTTATCTTTGATTTCTTATGTTGTAACCAAAGGGGAAAAAATAAAATAAAATAAAGTAAAATAAACATGCATTTAAGAGGTTGATGCTCTCTAAGAAATGTATTAAAGAGGAAATAACTCAAAAAGGGGAAAAGGGGAAATGCAAAAGGTACTGCCATTGTGGCTTAGATATATCTTTCCCTTCAATGGCAAAAAAATTAAAAAAAAATAAAAAAGATACCCTTTATTTTATTTTTTTTTTAATTTTTGATAAGTAAGAATAAAATATACCTTGCCCCTCTTAAGCTATGTTTGGTATGCTGGATTAAAAGGTTGGATAGGATAGGATCATTGGATAAACAAAAGTTTTTGGTTACTTTGTTTGAAGTGAGGAAGATAATCTCTTGAATAATTTTCTTTCACATTGTTATTTTTAAATGAGATAACATCATAGGATAAAAATATACCATATCTCTTGATAGGTTTATTATATTCCATACATAAAGGATATAACAATCCTATGGAAATATATTTTTCATTTGAAAGTAACACAAAGCACATAAAAATAATATGTTTGTCCTATCCGACTTATTCAGTATATCATACATAACCTTAGGTACAAGCCTTAAACTCCACAATGAGGGAACCAATTAAATAAAATTTCATAACCATTGGAAATTATTGTTAAGGTACAAAATATTTAGAGCAAAATGTCATTTTCTTCACTCAGGCATCCACATGAACATGTTGATGACAAACTGATATCATATAAAGTTGCCAAGGTAAATAAAATAAAAAAAATAAAGTTGCCAAGGTTAAAAAAACAAAACACTGGGGAAAGAAGTACAAATAGAATGTGTATGGGTGTTGGATCAAAAAAGAAGAATGTGTGGTGGGTGACAGTACAAAAATTTACCTTGGATTGAAATAAATTCGCTGTTTAGGCACAAAAAGTAATTTCCTTTTGATGGATGGATTCAGGGGTGACTGGCTGCCCCCATCTACCACGTCGTAGACCTTGGCAGCAATTGACTTGTTAGGGGCCCATCAACCCCACATTCTAAATCTTTCACATCTCACCCCATCAATGAAATTCTACTGTGATTACGAGTTACCAGCTTTGGACCCAATGTGTTGTTCAATCGCTAGGCAGAAAAAAAAAAACGAAACAGAAACCACTCGAATCAACATGTAAAAATCTTGAGAGAGAGAGAGAGAGAGAGAGAGAGAGGGAGTGATGAGAGTTACCTGTTGACGGCGGAGGACGAAGACGGCATAGGGCGGAGCGCGGCGAGTCGACGACTGCGGAGGAGGGAGTGCAAGAACCCTAATCGCGGGGACCCGCCCCGGGGGGGGGGGGAGGGGGTTGGTAGGGGCTGAAGGTGCGAATGGGTATTTC
Organism: Liquidambar formosana; assembly: GCA_039720395.1. Classification (NCBI taxonomy): domain Eukaryota; kingdom Viridiplantae; phylum Streptophyta; class Magnoliopsida; order Saxifragales; family Altingiaceae; genus Liquidambar; species Liquidambar formosana. The sequence goes on along the minus strand of CM077823.1, from coordinate 38,955,504 downwards.
CAACTGGTGGAAGACTGGCAGCGTATTGAAAGCGGTGTTAGTAACGCCGGTTTTAGTTTATTTTATTTTATTTTTTGGTGGTGGGATAAGGTTTTGTCTGCATGACTTCTTGTAACCCATATTTGTTTTGCTTAATGCGTTTGTAACAGCATAATCATTTTTTTTTTTTTTTCTTTTTGGCTAAGTTGTATTTCGCATAATCAATGTCAAGTGAAAGCATGTTTTGAAAAATACCTCACTTTTGAAGAGAAATCCAGAAAACCAATGTGTTTAGGTAAAAAAACTCTTGAATTGTAAGCTTAAATACGTTTAAAACCGACTTCTTTACTTGAATTAGTTGGTTCTTTAAATTTTTAATAAATTAGGGCATTTTATAATTTATTTCCCAAACCCAGAGAAAACGGGCCTCGAAAACACACAAAGCTCATTTTCACTTGAGGTATATAATGTGAAATACGGCTAACAAATCTAGTAGTATATTTACATACCACGCTTTCAATACAATAATTTTTTTTATTTTTTTATTTTAAAGTTGAAAAAAAGTGAGTTGAAAAGATGTTTTCAAAAAATAAATGTTTTTTGAAAAAACATGTTTGGTAAGGAAATTCAATGGAATTCAAAACTATCTCCCTTTATTTTTTTTTATTTATATTTTTGGTTCTTTTTTCCTATATGCATAGGATCTTGATTTATGGATCTCTTGGTTCAAGATATAAAAATAAGAGTATTCCTAATGAATCATGAGACGATTTTAACAATATAATTAGACTCACACCCTTGTGACCTGATCACTTTATCTTTGCTCTTGTGGTTCACAAAGTCTCCTGTGACTACGATCCACCAGATTTGGATCAACTGAATCATAAAATAGAAAATAAAATAAAAGGGATGATACCCCTATCATTAGTAACATTGCAGAAGATAGAGTCCTAGACGTGTGGGGTCCTCAAGTTTTTTTCTCTTCTCTTTGGGGTAAATACACAAGAAGGATATACAACACAGGTGTTGACTCAACACCCATAAAGGAATTGAATTGTATAAATAAATAAATAAAGGAAAAGAATCAAATGCAATTTTTTATGCTTATGTTTGACATTCTAAAAGGCAATTTTTAGACGGTAGACCTACATGTGACCCCTTAAAAAATAATTGTAGTTATTATAAGGGTAAATTGCAGAAAATCTCTCAGAAGTATGGGAGTCAACAGATAACCTTCCTTATATTTTAATTTTATCAATGTGCCTCTTTTATGTTTTAATTTTTGACAATGTGCCTCACTATCACTCGCCGTTAATGAAAATTAGTCACGTGGCTATGCAAGTGATAGTAGCTTGATGAAAAACCCTACCCGAAATAAAGATTTTTCTAGACTAGATGATAAAATTTCATGCATGTTAGATCAAAGGCTTAGATACTCTAATTTGTTTAGGAAAAAAAAAAAAAAAAAATACATACACAAGGCTTGGGTTCAAAACTGGTCATGCTAACCAGCTAACATCTAACAACTAAATAATTGTACTAAAAAGTGAAAAATGCATTAGAGGTGTGTTGGCCTAATGATGGTAATGATCAAATTAAACGCTTTCTTTGCAAGTGTGGATTTGGTGCTGTTATAACACCATGTTGTGCATGATCACATGGTTGGTGTGTTGCCAATCATGTGATCACATCATGGTTGGCAGCACACCGATCATTCGATCACGAATAGCATGATGCCGTTACAATACCAAATCCTTTCCCCTCTCTTTGCCATTTAAATCTCCATATATACTACAATCAGTTTTGGCCATCGAAAACACTAGTACTATCCATTTTTATTGTTAACCCTAATTTCATCTCCCTATGATATCGCAGTAGGATAGTACCCACATGACCACATGTATATTTTGATGTTTTATAAACTCGGGACACATCAATAATCAAATCCTTAGAAAAACAATTAAAAAATATTTTTAGGGATGAATAGCAATGTTCGAATACTAAAATACCTACACCGCGGCCTAATCTTATCCGTAATCGATTTAATTTCCTCGGCAGGAGTCCAACAACATCCGTGACTCCCGTGAGTATATTCCAAAAAGCCAAATCTAAATATTTTCATTAATTTCCAAAAAATAGCAATTTATTTACCTTTTATGGCTTTCCCATTACAGCTGGCCTGAAACTCCAGAAATCCGAGAACTCTCACAATTCAACTCGTTGATATTTGAGTCCGTATTTGGTTTGTATATCCGTATATATACCGAATATTCTTCGTATTTTATGTTAAATACGAGACTATATATATTCAGGTAATAGGGGTGGTATGTGTGTAGGGTTTGAGGTTGGGGTTGGAGGGATTGTGCCTAGAACAAGATGGCTGTTCTGTGTCTATCTTCTTCTTCATCGTCCTATTCTTCTTCAGCTGGTGTGGTTCTTGTTGTTTTGGGTTTGGTGTTGAATGCAGCAGTGTTGTGTAATGGAGGAATCACCAGTGCTTTTGTGAGGAAGGTTGAGAAATCTGTTGATATGCCTCTTGATAGTGATGTCTTTCGTGTGCCTCATGGCCATAATGCTCCTCAACAGGTGTGTCTTTTTATGTCTTTGATGGGTTCAAAGATTGCCAAAAAATCCCCAATCCCCCCCCCCCCCCCCCACCCAAAAAAATGTTTTTGTTCTTATTTTTTCATCTTTTTTAAATTTAATGCTATCACGATAATCTTTGATTCCAAAAACGATGATGGACATACGTCACATCAGCGAAAGGCCCATGTGGCTGACATGAGACCCAAATGTTGTGTATTCCTCGTTTCTTGTCATTATTTTTATGACAATTAATCGTATCATTTATTTATAATCATGTGGAGAGAGAGGAGAAACGACCCTCCTCCCTTATTTATTTATTTTAGTATTGAGATTTTTTTTTTCTTTTGACCCTCCCAAAAATTTTACCCTAGCCCTATTGCCAAAAATTTGATTCTTTTGTAGATTTAACCCCCCCACAAGTTCACAGTCAAAATTACTTTTGGTTTCCAACTTCTAACCCTAATTTTTAGGGTAAAGTATACTTTGTTCTCTAAATTGTAGATGCTTAGTTCATAATTTTGCTTTTGTTCTCAACAAATTCAATGATATGGTCTCAATTTTTACATTGATTTTTCAATGTTAATTTTTTGATTTGTGGGTGGTATGTTTCAAGGTTCATATAACACAAGGAGACCATGTGGGGAAGGGAGTGATAGTGTCATGGGTCACCATGGATAAACCGGGTTCAAATAGAGTGCGTTACTGGAGCGAAAATAGCAAGCACAAGAAGCAGGCTAGGGGCAAGATTGTTACCTATAAATACTACAATTATACTTCCGGTTACATTCATCACTGCACCATCAAGAATTTGGAGGTGGGTTTTCATTTATTTTTTTATCAACTTGTTTCATTTGCATTGCCAAATTCATAATTCCTCTGTTAATTTGTGATCTATTCTGCATGATGCCTTCTTGACCTTTTTCATCACTCCACCATCAAGTTGAGATATATACATACTGTGTGACAAGGTATTTAGCTTCTGCTATTACAGATTGCTCTGGCTAGGGCAAATAATTACATATCAATACAAGGTTGGTAGTCATTCTTAGTTAAGTTAGTAGTCATCTACTAAGAAGTTAATAACCATTTGTAATGATATGTAATTATTTGCCTGTAGTTGGACCAATCTGTAATTCCCCCTTTTTTGGCTACTAAAAGAATAGTAGAAGGGGAAATCATGATCCTGCCAATGATAAGAGGGCCCTAAAATGGTCCACTAATGAAAGAATCGCAGGTGCTCTTTAAAGCCAGTTGAGCCATATCGATCAACTTGTTTCATGGGAATTGTTCCGTGATTAAATCCCTTGGTTGTCACCTATTTTACTTGCGCACTTTGTAACTTCTATGAATGGAACTGGTGGGAAATTTGTGAATCCTCATTGACTATAACGATGGGTGAAATTCAAGTTTTGAAAATAATTTCTTTTGTTCAATCTATTTGATATTGCAGTTCAACACCAAATATTTCTATGAGATTGGTTTTGGACATAGTGCTCGGCGATTCTGGTTTACAACTCCTCCTGAAGTTGGCCCAGATGTTCCTTATACTTTTGGTCTCATAGGTAAAACCATTCTTCACCCATTCAATTTAATGGAGGTAGCTAAAATTCAGCTAACAAATTACTTTCAGCCTGACTAATGGCCGGCCTTGTGGTTCAATGTGTGTTGCCACATTTGTGTTTGCAGGGGATATTGGTCAGACTTATGATTCAAATAGGACCCTTACCCATTATGAATCAAACCCAGTGAAAGGGAAAACAGTGTTGTTTGTTGGGGATCTCTCTTATGCGGATAATTATCCCAATCATGACAATGTGAGGTGGGATACATGGGGAAGATTTGTTGAGAGAAGTACTGCTTATCAACCTTGGATATGGACTGCAGGAAATCACGAGCTCGATTATGCCCCAGAAATTGTAAGCATCCCTGGCATTTTTTGTCACACATTGAAAAGTAATCTCTCGATTTCTACTTTTTTTTTTTTTTTTTTTTTTTTCTGAAAGATTATTGATAGGAGTGGTGATTTTGTTGCAGGGTGAAACCATACCTTTTAAGCCCTTTACACACCGGTATCGTACACCTTATAAGGCATCAAACAGCACTGCTCCCTTTTGGTACTCAATCAAAAGAGCTTCAGCGTATATCATCGTTTTATCTTCGTATTCAGCATATGGTAAGGATACATACATCTTTAATTATACTTTTTTGACCTGCATGAAACAGAAGGAAGTTAAAACCAAGATTATTTTTTATTTTATTTTTTAAAAAAAAAAATTGTCTGAGGTCACTTTGCAACCATTTTCTTTTAGGGGGTTACATAAAAAATGGTTAAACATTAGGAGATTTCTTGTAATTTATCCTTTATTTTATATAGTGACTACATCCTAAATGATGGATCTAGGCCCTTAAAGTGTTTGTATAGACAACAAAATGGAATGGTTTTATCTCCATATGATATCCAAATGAATCCTAATTTTTGGTGGATTCATCGAGCAGAAGATGCTTCATTATTCTAGTTAATATAAATGGAATTCGAGATCTCTTGATTGTGTTTATTCACCTATCATTGTTTTAGGTAAATACACTCCTCAATACAAATGGCTCGAAGAGGAGCTATCAAAAGTTAACAGGAGTGAGACACCATGGTTGATTGTTCTTATGCATTCCCCTTGGTATAATAGCAACAGCTATCATTATATGGAAGGGGAGTCCATGAGAGTAATGTTTGAGCCATGGTTCGTAAAGCACAAAGTCGATGTTGTGTTTGCTGGTCATGTTCATGCCTACGAACGATCTGTAAGTGTGTTTCTCCTCTACATTAAAGTTCTTTGTGTTCACTTTTTGTCCCAATTAGGAAAAAATTTAATAAGGGAAACTTGTGTCTAAGAATTTATTCGAATTTGATTTATTATAGGAACGTATATCAAATGTTGCATACAACATCATAAATGGTGATTGCACTCCCGCACATGATCAATTTGCGCCTGTTTATATAAACATTGGCGACGGTGGAAATATTGAAGGCTTAGCGACCAAGTAAGATTTTAGAGTATATTATAGAATGGGGTCTTTTTTTTGGTATAATTGCCTCTCGTTTTTAGGCACGGTTAAATGTAAATGTGTTCTTTCATGGTTGCAGCATGACACAGCCACAACCAAAGTACTCAGCTTATCGCGAGGCCAGTTTCGGTCACGCCATTTTTGATATCAAGAACCGAACCCATGCTTATTATGGTTGGCACCGGAATCAAGATGGATATGCAGTGGAAGCCGATTCCTTATGGTTTTTCAACAGATTTTGGCATCCAGCTGAGGAATCTTTAAGCGCTCAATCATGATGGCATTGTTTTGTTTTTTGTTTTATGCATTAATATTTTTTTTTTTCGATCAATAAATTTCTTTAGGTTGTAATCAAACAAAAAAGAGAAACACACATTCTAGAAGTTGAGGGCTTATTTGACCATGTACTCAGAAAATTGTTTTAGAAAAGCGTTTTCTTAAATAGTAAGAAATTTTAAGAATATGTTATTTTCAATGATTTATATTTTCCGTTGACATTTCTTAAAAAAGTATAAATAGATAAATAAATAAATGGAGAAAAGACTCAAGAAGGTATTAGTTTGGAAAACAGCCCTTATTGTGAAATTTCTCCCTTTGGAGAATATGTTATAAATGTGTATTTAATTTGTTTGTATTTTTTTGAGGACTCTAAAAATAAAAATTGGACTCATAGTTTAAAAGAGCAAAGAATCCAAAGAAATAAAAGAAAATGAAAAATAAGAAAAATCCCCCAACCCCCCAAAAAAAAAAAAAAAATGTAAAGGAAAGTCATGATCGTTGGACCATTTGATCACTAACAATGGTCCAGCGAATGCGCATGAGTAATTTTAGTCCACTGCCAAGGGTACGGTCTCCCCTTTCACGCCCAGGATGGCAATTGTAATTGTAACTAGCGTTCAAAAAAAAAATATAAAAAACTTATATAAGGTCATATAGAGAAAATAAAAAAATAATTATATTGATGGCAATATAATGTGATCTCGTTTGGCATGTTGCACATACATTATGATTCTACTTTATTTTGTTAGGTGTTTTCCTTTTTATATTCTCTATTTTTGCCGAGTGTTATTTAATTTAGTGTTATTCAATAACATGATAATTTAGTGACATTCTTCTCATTCATTAAATGAAGAATCTCGGATTTAAACTTATAGAGAAGCATTAATACTTATTTGTTGATATTGTGAAATTAGAAGTATAGGTTAATTCTATTTATTGTAAAAAAAAGAAAAAAAAATTCAATTGAACGTTTATTTAAAATGAAAGAGGGTAATTAATTTTTTGTTAGACACATGGTCCAACCCCCCCTCGAGGTATTGTCTACTCTGGCCTAACATACAACCTGATCTCATGGATTTGTCCTTACAAGCTTCATGCCCAAAAGGCGTCTCTCTAAGAGGATATCCAGCACGAGGCATCGTCCATAACCGACGTAGGACGTAACCGATGTAGGATGTACACTAACATTCCTACCTCGGCATTGGCACAACACTAGATATAATACCATTATTAGACAAGTGACCTAACCCCTATCTTGAAGTATTATCCCCTCTGACCCTAACCCACAAGCCAAACTCAGTAGATTTATCTTTTTAAGCATAGGTTTTGACCTATGAAGCTTTTCAAAGAGAGAGAGAGAGAAGAATGAAAAATGGAAAAGGACAAAATCCTACACCCCACCCAAAAATGCGAAAAAAGTCATGAATGTCGGACCACTTCGATCACGATCCACTAACAATGGCCTATACGAGTTCACCGTCTCTGGCCCAGCCCTCCACTGCCATCAGTATTTTAGTCCACTGCCGGGGGCTCCTCCTTCACACCAAGGACGTCACATCTCTAAGATACTTTAACGTGATTTCATTTTTTTTTCCTTTGGCTACGATAATGTGATTATTATATAATGATGGCAGTGTAATACTAATACCAACGGTTCTCAGGTCCTTTTTTAAAATTAAAAAAAAAAAAAACATTTAGCTCTTGAACTCACACTAGGGCTCTACCATCTTTTGTTTGGGTATTATGATAAGGTTGGTCTATGCATGTAACAACTAACATCCTAGATCTTTCAATAGATTAAGGTAATCTTATATAGACAGTAACAATAAAAAGAAGTCTTACTATATGCAATATAGCCTTCCCTCTCTTTTTCTTGAACACCAAGCTATTTTGTCTGTTCAAATAAATAATAAAAATCTAAAGTTTTGCACCATTAATCCTTATAAAGTTAGAAATTAATATAGTCTAATGTGTTTAAATCTATTTCAATGGTCTTGATCAATATCTAAAGGTTTCTTTTTTTTTTTTTTTTTTGGAGGGTTAAGAGTATGATAGAAAGGGGAAGGTCACAGTAGGTTCCCGTACCAACGTAATAGGGGTGTTATAAATATAAATAAAATAAAATAAAATAAAATATAAAAAAAATCTTACACCCCCAATTGTGTCAATGAATCAATGGTGAGTGTTTCTACGCTCTATCAAAGAATGTGAAAGTGGTTTTTTTAAAAAACAATTAAAAAAGATATGCATGATTGAAGGATGATATGGGTGGTCGAAATTTAGGAATTAAGACTTTCTCTTCTTGCTTTGGGACCTTTTCTCTATTTCATGGGCCATCCACATCTCATGTGGGGTGATTATGATACATTCCTAGCCTGAATTCACACAAAATAAAATATAAATATAAAATTAGAGAAAGAATATCTCATTTTAAAGGGGCAAAACCGCCTAGAGCTTACTCTCAATTAAAATTCATTCTTGATTCGTTCATATCCTTCTGACGACTGTACATTTTAGTCATAAAAGCTCATAGCACCCCCAAAAATTTAAAAAAAAAAAAAAATCATGAAATCAAAATCAAAATCAAAATCCAATTCCAATCATAAATCAAATAAAATTAAACCAAGCTTATCTTCTTTTCTTTCAATTGTATTACTATATATTTCAACATATAATAATTAGATACGTATCATACTACCATATGAGATGCTTTCTAATTTACTCCCAAAATAGATTTGGATCAAGAACAAGAGTTAAAGGGGGTAGATGGCAACCCCTAAACCGCAAAGCTAACACATTTAGGAAGAATAAAACACTCTAGGTTGGGGGAAAATTGCATGTCGGCCCGAAGCCAAACCATTAGGCCACCTACCGCGATGGTAGATTTCCCATGTCACTGGTCAAACGAGTGCACACGAGTGCACTTTTGCTTTTCGTCTACTCCATCATACGCCAGTGAGCCGTGACTTCGAGTCAACTCTAATATTTTTTTAATTATTTTCCCCCAATAACTACTCTATTTATTCACCTTTTTCTGTTTTTCCCATTACAATTGGCCCAAAACTAAAGAAAACCAATCCTATCACGGTCAAATTAGTTGACTTTCAAGCCGTATTGGTTTCTAAAGTCGTATAAATCCTGAATATTCCCCCAAATTATGTTGAATATCAGACTATATATTCAAATACTGGGGTGTGTGTAGTTGAGGTTGGTGTTGGGAAGTGTGCCTAGGATAAAGATGGGTTTTCTGGGTCTATCCTCTTCCTCTTCTTCTTCTTCTTCAGCTGGTATGGCTGTTGCTGTTGCTGTTTTGGGTTTGGTGTTGAATGCAGCAGTGTTGTGTAATGGAGGAATCACCAGTGCTTTTGTGAGGAAAGTTGAGAAATCTTTTGATATGCCTCTTGAGAGTGATGTCTTTCGTGTGCCTCCTGGCTATAATGCTCCTCAACAGGTGTTTGATTTATGTCCTGTGTGTTTAACTATGCATCATTCATTGATTAATTTATGAATTGTCTATTTTTTACATTATCCTCTTGATGGGTTCATGAATTAATAACCAAAAAAAAAAAAAAAAGAACTTTTTTCTTTTTATTTTTTTGGAAAAATCATTGATCTCATACTCATCTTTATAATATTTCTTTGGTTTTTTCCTCAGTAAATTTAATGGGTATTTTTTTGTTGTGGGGGTTGTGATTGGTGGGTGTGTTTTAAGGTTCATATAACACAAGGAGATCATGTGGGGAAAGGAGTGATTGTGTCATGGGTCACCATGGATGAACCGGGTTCGAATGCAGTGCTCTACTGGCGTGAAAATAGCAACCGCAAGAAGCAGGCTGAGGGCAAAGTTGTTACCTATACATTCCATAATTATACTTCTGGTTACATCCATCACTGCACCATCGGGAATTTGAAGGTGGGTTTTTTTTAAAAGATCAACTTGCTTCATTTTCATTGCTACGTTCATAGATCCCCTGTTTGTGATCTGTTCTAATGCATAGTTTGTAGCTTTATATATGAAATAATTATTTATGCATTCTTCGCAACAAGGTAGTGAGACTTATTAACTTTGTTCATCAAGAAGTTGAAGGTGGGTTTTCATGTGCATTGATCAAGTTGTTTCGTGGGCATTGCCGCATTGCTCTGTTCTCAAATCCCCTGTCTGTGATCTATTTTTCATTTTTGCTATATATATATTTGGTTAATATTCTCCTTGCATTGGCTTCTATGCATGGACCTAGTGGGGGATTGGGGAAGCCTTTTTTTACTATAATGATGACTGTAATTTGAGTTTTGAAGATTTCTTATTTAATGTTTTCTATTATTGTTGCAGTTTAATACCAAATATTACTATGAGGTGGGCCTAGAACACACTATGCGGAAGTTTTGGTTTGTAACTCCTCCTGAAGTTGGCCCGGATGTTCCATATACTTTTGGTCTTATAGGTAATTTCTTCACCAATTCAGGGTAGCTAAAAGCCTGCTAACATATTGCTTTCAGTTTAACTAATGGCCTTGTTGTTCAATGGTATCAACCTTAACCCTTTTAGGGAGGTGTGGAAGAGTGGTGTAACTGAAAATTAGCAACTTGAGTTTATTGTGAATAAGAGGATATCTCTAACAAAACTTCTTTTTGCTTAAATTGTCCGATTCTCATTAGGGCAGGCTGAAATTCAGTTGTAACTATTATTTGAAGGTTTAAAACTGGATACGTGTATATACATATGACTGATGTTTATGTGTTTATGGTACATACTTGATTGCATTATACTCTTTATGCCTATAAGTGGTTTACGTTTACTTACAGTTTATGTATGATTTCATTTCACTCAGTTGGGCATTGTTTGCAGGGGATCTTGGACAGAGTTATGACTCAAATAAGACACTGACCCACTATGAATTAAACCCTGTGAAAGGAAAAGCAGTGTTGTTTGTTGGGGACCTCTCTTATGCAGATAATTATCCAAATCATGATAATGTAAGGTGGGATTCATGGGGAAGATTCGTTGAGAGAAGTACTGCATATCAACCTTGGATATGGACTGCAGGAAACCACGAGATCGATTTCGCTCCAGATATTGTCAGCATCCCGTAACATATTTTATTTTTCTTTGTCAATTGTGTTTAACATGAGATCATCTATTCCTTAATTTCCTTTCAGAAGGAATTGCTTTCTATTGCACTTAATTGGACAACATATTTCTCATTTTGCAGCTTAAATTTTTTTTCTCTATTGTCCACTACGACTTTTTCTGATGAGGTGAATTCTTGCTATTGAGGAAATTTTTTAATGGGTACTAACCAGGGTAGCCTTTACAAGTCTAATGCTGTGTCATGATGCTTGGCAAGAAATAATACTGTGCTTCATTCACCTGCATTCTTTCTTGTTAAATATTATATCTTCCCCTTTAACTATGACAATATATGTTCCCTGATCTCTTTTTTCTGTATGACAATGCTCCTTTTGGTAGCTGGGAACAATATCCAAACTCTTAGCACAAGAATGATTCTCCTTCTTGATAACCCAAGGGAGCATAAGTAGTAAATTTATTGGGAAAGCTAAGCAAGTAACACCATTTTATAGGCTGACATTTGAATCAAACTTTGGGTTTATTCTACACTTCAAATATTTTACCTACCTTTTCTCTTCTATCAATTCTTTTAACCCACATGATATGTTCTTTCAATATGTGTCTCGTACATGTTGAAAAATTATTGGAAAAAGTGAAGTATAATAGAAGAAGGGCAATTTTTTTGCAGGGTGAAACCAAACCTTTTAAGCCTTATACTCACCGATATCATGTTCCTTATAAAGCATCTGGTAGTACCACTCCATTTTGGTACTCAATAAAGAGAGCTTCAGCATACATCATTGTCTTGTCTTCATATTCAGCATATGGTAAGGATACACATGTTTTTTCATGTAAATACACACACACAACACAACACAGATATATCGAACTCAACATTTTGCATTTGGGGACATTTTTATGTGGATGCCCCAAGTAGGTGAAATCATTCATTTAAATTCTACTGACATTTGAATATGTTAATTCTACTTTTCATAACATTTCACATGTGTGTATTTTTAATTTCTAGGATTATTTTTGTGATTTCAAGTGATGATAATCATTTTTATTTTTACTGTTGACTCGACTCTTTGAAATCTATGTATATGTGTGTGTGTTGGTTTTCTAATGGCTAAATTGTAAATAATGGATTTGTGCCTTTAAACAATGTGGAAAACAGAATGGAATGATTTCATATCCATGTGATATCCAAATTCTTAGTAATTTAATGGTGGCATTACTAACCAAATTTTAGTTAATATATATTATATATGCTGTTAGACATTTTGTGATTGCATCTACTAACCAATCATTTTTTCAGGTAAATACACTCCTCAATACCAATGGCTCAAAGATGAGCTACCGAAAGTTAACAGGAATGAGACACCATGGTTGATTGTTCTTATGCATGCCCCCTGGTATAATAGCTACAACTATCATTACATGGAAGGAGAAACAATGAGAGTTATGTTTGAGCCATGGTTTGTAAAGTACAAAGTTGATGTCGTGTTTGCTGGTCATGTTCATGCGTATGAACGATCTGTAAGTGCTTTTAGTCCTCTATATTACTGTATTTCGAAGTATGAGTCTTAATTATAGTGCCATATCTCTACTCCTATTAGACTTCTCTTTGAGGAAATAATATTTTTTTTCCTAGAAAGCATGATAAGTATATTTTGAACTTCTGTGTAATTTTTTTGGTCCCAATTAACTAAAACAGGAAAGTTTTAAATTTTAGATAATTTGTTTAATTTAAGACCTACATATCAAAGATACTTGGAGCATAGAAAATGTTTATGAGAAGCTTTTTAGTTCTTGTAGTTATTGTCAACTATTGTAAATATCTTACAGGAACGTGTATCCAACATTGCATACGACATTGAAAATGGTGTTTGCACTCCTGCAAAAGACCAATCTGCTCCTGTATACATAACCATTGGTGATGGAGGAAATCTTGAAGGCTTAGCGACCAAGTAAGATTAGTATATAATATGTTGCAATTGTCTTCTGACTCTTTCCATATAGTTGTGTTATTACTTCTTGTTGTAGTTGAAAGAAAAAGTGTTATTTTTTTCTTTTTTTTTTATTATCATTATTTTTTGTTGCCAGCATGACAGAACCACAGCCAAAGTACTCAGCTTATCGTGAAGCCAGTTTTGGTCATGCTACTCTTGATATTAAAAACAGAACTCATGCTTACTATAGTTGGCACCGTGATCAAGATGGATATGCAGTGGAAGCTGATTCCTTATGGTTTTTCAACAGATTTTGGCATCCAGCTGATGAATCTTTCAGCGTCCAATCATAATGGCATTGTTTTGTTTTTCGTTTTGTGCGTTACGTGTTTTTTTTTTCTCTTGATCAATAAATTTCTTTATGTTGTAACTTGTTGGCAACATTCTAGAAGTTGAGGGCTTATTTGACCGTGTACTCATAAAACTGTTTTAGAGACACTCTCTGTTGAAGCAGTAAGAAATTTTGAGAATATATTATTCTCAATGATTTTATATTTCTTAAAAAACAATAAAAAATAAAATAAATAAAAAAGAAGACTCAAGAAGGTATATTAGTTTGAAAAATGCCCCTAATGTGTAATTCTCCCTTTGGAGAATACGATTATAAATGTGTATTTAATTTCTTGGGTAAAATACATTTTGCCCCTTTAAAGTTTGAGCCGTTTTTAACAAACCCTCTTATAGTTCATAAATTACATTTTGCCTCTTTGCACATGACACGTGACAACTCATTTAGTTGACACGTCATCAACGGAAAGGGGTAAAGTGACATTTTTTGCAAAATGTGTGTATTTATTTGTCTGGTTTTGAACTATAGGGGGTTTGCTAAAATCAGTATAAACTTGAAGGGGGCAAAGTGTAATTTACCCTAATTTCTTTGTATGTTTTTTGGACTCACAGTTTAAAAGTGCAAAGAATCCAAAGAAACGAAGGAAAATGAAAAATTAGAAAAATCCCCACCCGATAAAAAAAGAAAACGGAAGTCATGATTGTAGAACCATTTGATCACTAACGATGGTCCAGCCAAGAACAAGAGGCCATGAGTAATTTACTAACTTTAGTCCACTGCCGGGGGGTACCGTCTCCTCTTTCACGCCAGTATACCCCCCCCCCCCTTCCTCTCTATTTTTTCATAAGCCTGATGCATGTTATACAATAATGCAAGTGAAAAAAAAAAAAAAAACTTATTTAAAGTAATATGGAGAAAAGAAAATAATTATTATAGAAAGATGGCAATATAATGCGATGCTATGTTTGTTTGGCATGTTGCACGTACATTATAATTCTACTTTATTTTGTTAGGCGATGTGAAACGGTATAATTCAGTTCAGTTCAGTTTGAATCAATATAGCATTTTCTTTTTTTTGCTAAGTGAATCAATTTAGTGTTATTCAATGATATGATAGTTTAATGATATTCTTCTCATTCGTTAAGTGAAAAACCTCGGATTCAAATTTATAGAAAAATATTGATATTTATTTGTTGAAATTGTAAGGTTGAAGATATGGGTTAATTCTATCAATTGTTAAAAATTAAAAAAAAAAAAAATCACTTCAATGTTTATTTGAAATGAAAAAGGGTGTAATTAAGTTTTGACTTTCGATACTTTTTAGAGATAGAGGAATGAAAAATGGAAGGGACAAAATCCCCCACCCCACCAAAAAAGAGTCATGAATGTCGGACCACTTTCATCACTAACAATGGCCTATACGAGTTTACCGTCTCTGGCCCAGCCCTCCACTGCCATCAGTATTTTAGTCCACTGCCGGGGGCTCCTCCTTCACACCAAGGATGTCACATCTCTAAGATACTTTGACCTGATTTCATTTTTTTTTTCTTTGGCTAGGATGATGTGAATATTATATAAAAATGACAGTGTAATAGTAATACCAACAGTTCTCAGGTCCTTTTTCAATATTAAAAAAAATTAAAAAAATCATTTGGCTCTTGAACTCACACTAGCTAGGACTCTGCCTACTTTTGTTTGGGTATTATGATTACGTTGGTCTATGTATTAGATTGTCCTAGTATTTATTTTTTATTTATTTTTTTTTTCCTACTGGCTTTAAGCCTTAAAAAGCAAATTAACTCGGTAAAACTTAGGTCACTCTGTTTCTAGTACCAATCTTTTTTTTTTTTTTTCTTTTTAATATTTTATTGCTACGAGTATGATGGGTAAGGGGGTGGGTCACAGTAGGTTCCAGTACCAACTTAATGATACGATAAGGTTGTTATAAATATAATAAAATAATATTAAAAAAAAAAAAACTTATACTCTCAATGGTGTCAATGGTGATTGGTGAGTGTTTTTACACTCTATGAAAGAATGTGGAAGTGGCATTTTCATCATGTATTAAAAAGGGATTAAAAAAGAGATGCATGATTGAAGGATGATATGGGTGGGGTCGAAATCTAAAAATTAAGACTTTTTATGTTCTTGCTTTTGGACCTTTTCTCTTTTTCAGGGGACCATCACCATCTCATGTGGGGGTGATTATGACACATTCCTAGTATGAATTCACTCAAACTAAAATATAAATATAGAATTAGAGAAAGAATATCCCATTTCAAAGGGGCAGAACCTCCTAGAGTCCTAGAGAGTAAAAGTCCTAGAGCTTACTCTCAGGTTAAAATTCATTCTTGATTCATTCCTATCCATTCGACAATTGTACATTTATAGTCATAAAAGCTCATATCTTAGCCAAAATAATAATAATAATAATAATAATAATAGTCATAAAAGCTCATGAAATCGAAAGTCAAAATCAAAATCCAATTCCAATCCTAAATCAAATAAAGTTAAACTAACCTTATCTTCTTTTTTTTTTTTTTGGGTACAACTGGAGGGGATTGAGTCCCCCTAACCTATCCTAATCCCATCTAACCTTATCACTTACCAAAATAAAATATTCAAAAAAAAATAATATAATACTCCATAATCTAATCTACATTTATTTAAATTGTTAAATAAATAATAATATGTCATTATGGAGCACAACCCATCAATTGTAATACTATATTTTCAACATATAATTCGGTACGTATAATATTATCATCTAAGATGCTTTCTAAGTTACCCCAAAATAGACTTGGATCAAGAAAAAGGGATAAAGGGGGTAGATGGCAACCCCTAAACCACAAAGGTAACACATTTAGGAAGAATAACAAAATCCCATTCACTAGAGAAAGTTGGGACTCAAACCCATAGATAAGTGCATGTTGACTAATCCCAAGAGGTTAATTTAGGTGGTAAGCTGAATAAGAATAAGTGTCTTATCTCTTGAGTTTGAAATCCCACTTCCACAATACCTTCTTATTAAATCTATACCCACTCTAAGTGGGGGAAAATTGCATGTTGGCCCAAAGCCAAACCATTAAACCAATAGGCCACCTAGCGCGAGGGTAGATGGTCAAACGAGTGCACTTTTTTTTTTTTTTTTTCGTCTGTTACATCATACGCCTGTGAGCTGTGACCTTGAGTCAACTCTAATATTTTTTTAATTATTTTCCCCGAATAACTATTTATTCACCTTTTTTCTGTTTTCCCCATTACAATAGGCCCAAAACTAAAGAAACCGAATCCAATCACAGTTCAAACTAGTTGACATTCATCCGTATTGGTTTCTAAATTCGTATATATCCTGAATATTCCCTGAAAATTATGTTGAATATCAGACTATATATTCAAAAATACTGGGGTGTGTAGTTGGTGTCTCTGTGTTAGGGAAGTGTGCCTAAAATTAAGATGGGTTTTCTGGGTCTATCCTCTTCTTCTTCAGCTGCTATGGCTGTTGCTGTTTTGGGTTTGGTGTTGAATGCAGCAGTGTTGTGCAATGGAGGAATCACCAGTGCTTTTGTGAGGAAAGTTGAGAAATCTGTTGATATGCCTCTTGAGAGTGATGTCTTTCGTGAGCCTCCTGGCTATAATGCCCCTCAACAGGTGCTTGATTTTTGTCCTCTTTGTGTTTAACTATGTATCATTCATAATGTGTGAGCTGCAATTAATTATCAAAATATTATATGGAGAAATGTGTTTGCATATGTCACCAAAATCAGTTTGGTTTTCTTTTATTCTCCTGTTCTTGTACTCTTTTTCCTTCTCTTAATAAGGATCTAGGCTATAGCACATGTTTTGAGACCTTTAAGGTGTCAACCTAGTTAGGATGCTAGAGTGTCTTCTAATGCTTGAAGCTCTTTTTATTATATATATATATATATATATATAAAGTGTTTGTATAGTTTTATAAATTTTTTCAAATTTTTTCAAGCAACTTTCATTTTTTTTTTTAATGTATTTTCATTATTTTCTACGCAATTATTAGGTCATTAATTGAAGCTTAACATATGCCTTAGGGAACATGTTAAGAAAACCCTTGATTAATTTATGAATTGTCTATTTTTACATTGTCCTCTTGATGGGTTCCTGAATTAACAACAACAAAAAAGCTTTTTTTTCTTTTTATTTTGTAGAAAAATCATTGATTTCATACTTATCTCTATATATGTATATTTTTATTATCATTAAAATTCTGATGCCTTATTTCATAATATTTCTTTGGGTTTTTTTTCTTCTTTTTTTTATAAATTTTTTGGTGGGGTTGTGATTGGTGGGTGTGTTTTAAGGTTCATATAACACAAGGAGATCATGTGGGGAAAGGAGTGATTGTGTCATGGGTCACCATGGATGAACCGGGTTCGAATGCAGTGCTCTACTGGCGTGAAAATAGTGACCACAAGAAGCGGGCTGAGGGCAAAGTTGTTACCTATACATTCCATAATTATACTTCTGGTTACATCCATCACTGCACCATCAGGAATTTAAAGGTAGTTTATTATTAATCGACTTGCTTCATTTTCATTGCTACATTCATATATTCCCATTTGTGATCTGTTCTAATGCACAATTTATAGTTTTATATATAAAAATATTATTTATGCATTCTTTGCAACAAGGTAGTGAGCCTTTTTAACTTTGTTCATCTAGGAATCAAGAATTTGAAGGTGGGTTTTCATGTGCATTGATCAAGTTGTTTCATGGGCATCTCTGTTCTCAAAGCTTCTATGCATGGACCTATTGGGGGAAGCCTTCTTATTTAATTTTGTCTATTATTTTTGCAGTTTAACACCAAATATTACTATGAGGTGGGCCTAGGACACACTATGCGGAAGTTTTGGTTTGTAACTCCTCCTAAGTTGGCCCAGATGTGCCATATACTTTTGGTCTCATGGGTAATTTCCTCACCAATTCAATTTGATGGAAGGGTAGCTAAAAGCCTGTTTAACCAATGACCTTGGTGTTCAATGGTATCAACCTAACCTAACCTAACCCTTTTAGGGAGGTGTGGGTGCCTATGTGGCTAGCCTATTGGCAACCCTTAAGATGAGATAAAAGAGTGGTGTAACTGAAAATTAGCAACATGAGTTGATTGTGGAGAAGAGGATATCACTAACAAAATTCTTTTTGTTTAGATTATCTGATTCTTGTTAGGGGGCAGGCTGAAATTCAGTTTTAACTATTATTTGCAGGTTCAAAACTGGATACATATATATACATATGAGTGTTTATGTGTTTATGTACATACTTGATTGCATTCCTTTATTACTCTTTATGCCTATAAAGTGGCTGTTTACTTACAGTTTATGAGTTGGGCATTGTTTGCAGGGGATCTTGGACAGACTTATGACTCAAATAAGACACTAACCCACTATGAATTAAACCCTGTGAAAGGAAAATCAGTGTTGTTTGTCGGGGACCTCTCTTATGCTGATGATCATCCAAATCATGATAATGTAAGGTGGGATTCATGGGGAAGATTCGTTGAGAGAAGTACTGCATATCAGCCTTGGATATGGACTGCAGGAAATCACGAGATCGATTTTGCTCCAGAGATTGTAAGCATCCCATAACATAATTTATTTATTTATTTGTCAATTCTCATGTATTATTTGTTTAACATGAGATCATCCATTCCTTAATTTTCTTTTAGAAGAATTGCTTTTTTACCTATATTTTCTCTTCTATCAATACTTTTAACCCACATTATATGTTCTTTCAATATATGTCTCTGGGCAATTTTTTTGCAGGGTGAAACCAAACCTTTTAAGCCTTATACTCACCGGTATCATGTTCCTTATAAAGCATCTGGTAGTACCGCTCCGTTTTGGTACTCAATAAAGAGAGCTTCAGCATACATCATTGTCTTGTCTTCATATTCAGCATATGGTAAGTAAGGATACACAAGTTTTTTCATGTAAATACACACACGACAGATATATCAAACTCAGCATTTTGCATTTTGGGACATTTTACTGTGGTTGAAATGCCTAATATCTAAATATGCTTGATGTTAATATAGAATTGTTATTCATCCAATTCTTTTAAAAATAAAAATGAAAAATAAATTAAAAGGAGAAGCCTTATATTTGTTTAGGCAATGAATTAGGAATGGTTGGATTCTCCTTGCTTTTGGTAAATTCAGCTCCCCTTGTGTTAACTCTTAGTCCCCCCCCCCCCTCTCCCTTTGTAATACTGTTCAATTTTATGTGAAAGGGGAATCCTGATCTTTGAGTTTCCTAGAGTAAGGAGCCCCCAAATCAATTCTTATGCTGTAAGATAATGGGGAACCCCTCCGGAGCGGGGGGTGGTTTGCCCCAAGGAGGTGAAATCATTCATTCCTAAATTCTACTGACATTTGAATACATTAATTATACTTTTCATAACATTTCACATGTGTATATTTTTAATTTCTAGGATTATTTTTGTGATTTCAAGTGAGGATAATCATTTTTATTTTTACTGTTTGACTCAACTCTTTGAAATCTGTGTATGTGTGTATTGGTTTTCTAATGGCTACATTGTAAATAATGGATTTGTGCCTTTAAACAATGTGGAAAACATGATGGAATGATTTCATCTCCATGTGATATCTAAATTCTTAGTAATTTATTGGTGGAATCACTAACCAAAAATGCTACCATGTTTTAGTTAATATATATATGCTGTTAGACATTTTGTGATTGCATCTATTGACCAATCATTTTTTTAGGTAAATACACTCCTCAATACCAATGGCTCGAAGATGAGCTACCTAAAGTTAACAGGAGTGAGACACCATGGCTGATTGTTCTTACACATTCCCCCTGGTATAATAGCTACAACTATCATTACATGGAAGGAGAAACAATGAGAGTAATGTTTGAGCCATGGTTTGTAAAGTACAAAGTTGATGTTGTGTTTGCTGGTCATGTTCATGCGTATGAACGATCTGTAAGTGCTTTTAGTCCTCTATATCACTGTGTTCCGAAGTATGAGTCTTAATTATAGTGCCATATCTCTACTCCTAGTAGACTTCTCTTTGAGGAAATAATATTTTTTTTCCTAGAAAGCATGATAAGTATATTTTGAACTTATGTGTAATTTTTTTGGTTCCAATTAACTAAAAAGGAAAATTTGAAATTTTAGATAATTTGTTGAATTTAAGACCTGCATAGCAAAGATACTTGGGACATAGAAAATGTTTATGAGAAGTTTTTTAGTTCTTGTTGTTATTGTCAACTAATGTAAATATATTATAGGAACGCATATCCAACATTGCATACAACATTGAAAATGGTGTTTGCACTCCTGCGAAAGACCAATCTGCTCCCGTATATATAACCATTGGTGATGGAGGAAATATTGAAGGCTTAGCGACCAAGTAAGATTAGTATATAATATGTTGTAATTGTCTTCCGACTCTTTTGATATAGTGGTGTTATTACTTGTAGCTGTAGTTGAAAGAAAAAGTGTTCGATCTTTGTTCTTTGTTTTTTTTAATTATTATTATTTTTTTATGCCAGCATGACAGACCCACAACCAAAGTACTCAGCTTATCGTGAAGCTAGTTTCGGTCATGCCACTCTTGATATTAAGAATAGAACCCATGCTTACTATAGTTGGCACCGTGATCAAGATGGATATGCAATGGAAGCTGATTCCTTATGGTTTTTCAATAGACATTGGCATCCGCTTGATGATTCCACAAGTTCCACATCAGGATGACATCAACTCTTTTTCTTTTTTCTTATTTGGTTCCCTTTTTTTTTCGTATCTCTCTAGAATAAGTACCCGAATAAATTTTAATAACAATTCAGCTTGAGCCCTTCATTGTTCTCTTTTCCTCCTTATATTGCATTTCTAGTTTTTCTTGGGTTTTTTGGCATGTGGGAAGATGGATTTAGCAACTTTTAATAGCTAAATTGTATCCTATTTGGTGACTAGCTTGGAAATCAGCAAAACATGTTGCTTATTGGGTTTTATATAGGTGCTCTTGCAGCCTTATTTCAGTGAAAGTTGTCTCTGAAACTACATAAATGCGCCCTAAAATCCAAACAGAACCCACTGACCATGAAAGATAGGCAACTGAATCTAGAGCAGGCCTAATATGAAGTATTACCATTAATTCTTCAAGATGTGAAGTTCCCTAGTTCAATTCCCCTCATAGGAAGGTCTGAATAGTTTCATTACTAAAAATAAAAGATAACAAGACAAAAAGATGAAAGATGGGCAACTGTGTCCACATCATGCTTAATGTTGTGTTATTGTCATGTGCCAGCCACACTTCCAAAGCTTCCAAAGGCACTACTAAAGTGATCTAGCCTTTTTGAAAACTTGACAGATAAACCAACTTAATGGTGATGGTAGTGTTTTTTTTCTACGTAATTAAGAATATAATAAAAGAAAATACAAGATGAAAAGGCTTAAGCATCAAAGAGAGAAACCTAACATTCCAACGAGGTTGGTACCTTAGGTTCTCCTAATCATGTGCTATCAGTCCAAATATTATTAATAATGAAAGAAAATACAAATGAAAAAGGACAAAAGAAACAAAATCTCTAGTCTTGGTGACTTATAAATGTCATATTCCAGCTCACAAAGAGATTAAAGCCTAAAGAGATTAGCTATTTTTTAAAATATCAGTCAATAATGAAAGTGGGTATGAATTTCTACCGCTATACAAGTCTGTGACTTACTGGTGTGTGTTGTGGGGCCCTGTGCACACATCCGGGGTTTGTTTTTTCTGTCCTACTCCAATTAACGGCATTAAATATTGATTCCGAAATCGTGGAGGATAGGTTGAGGGGTTTCATCATCGTATCTAAAAAAAAAAAAAAAAAAAAAAAAAAAAAGACACAACCATGTGGTGTCAAAGACCAGTTTAAAACAAGTAAAGTGAGATTATGGGTACAAAAGGTATGTTCACATTCCCACTTATTAATCTATAATACCAGTTGACAGTGTCACACTAACATGGAAGTTTTTACCTTTCCTGAATGAGTTTAAGTTAGAGCGGATCTCACGACTAGCATAATCTGATGAACACATTAATAAAACAAAAGAAAATAAAAATAAAAATGAAAAAGTGAAAAAACAAAAACTTGCTCTTGTCAATGTCATCACGTGCACCTTATAGTGGCCTGCCGCACCACGGTCTCTCTTACCGCCTTCGGCCTATATTCCTTCTACAAAAACGTCCCACTCTGTCAACTTTTTTTTTTTTTTTTTTTTTTTTTTGGAGGGATGCCTTCCCCAGGGGAAATGATAAATATATCACCGGAGGAGGGACCCAACTCATATTTCACTACTTGTCTAAATAATTAAGGAAAATTGATTTCATGTATATATTTTAATATTTATATAATTGTGAGCATATTTTTTATTAATCCATATTTGCATGTTATTTGTTTGTTTGTGATAGAAAATGAATGGAAAATAGATACTAAACTGAAATCTTAATAATAATCATCATCTTCCGTGAATGCCATTTATGAAGAACACCTGACAATTGACAACCCTAGTTCTGCCCTCCCTCGTAGCTTTTCTCTTCGTTGGAGAGCCACCAGACGCACCTTTTGATGCTTTAATTAAAACAGGGGCAAATCGAAAAAATTGGCCTGTTTGGCAACTGGACCACTTTATTCCCAGTCCCAATTTAGCTCCAAGTCTAGATCACTCTGGGTTCTAGCAACCCAAAGTTTTCTAGTTCCCCCCAACCCACCCCACCCTCTTTTGGTTATCAAATCAAATTGGTCCACTTAATCTTTAGTACACATATAAAACTGTCACTTACCATGTATCAATTAACGCTTAGGATCAACTTGACAACTACTCGGTTCTAAGAAGGTGATTACATTTACTTTACATCAGTTGAAACTTAAGATGAATTCTACTATTGCTTGGTTGGTGTGAGAATTTAAAACTAAGATCTTCCACTTCTAAAGCCATAAAACTAGAACCGCTTATTCACCTTTTGAGGAACAGCATGATTCTTGTTACATGATTTTATTTTATTTTATTTTAATTTTGACATGTTTGGTCAAACAATTGCTAGACTATAATGAGAAATACTAGAAGATGAGTAGTACTCCCAAGATAAAATTTAATAAATTTCATATTTTAAAGTGGAGTGCCCTCATTACTTCTTGCATCCCCTCTAGATATACACCACTTTGACCAATCTTAATGCTGGAAGCTAGTTAAACCTATTATCATGCAGCCAATGAAGAGTTTTCGGGTCTTAAAAATGGCTCCCCATGAACTATCAGAGCTGAGGAAGCAACTCGAGGAGCTGATCGATGCCACTGCATCCGATTCTAAAGTACTTTTGTAAAGAACTTCCCATTCAGTTACTGAAAGATAGAGATAAGCTTTTCTAAATGAAATTGAGTCCCATGAATATGCAAGCAAGGAAGATGCGCGCTATTTGCAGCAAATATACCCCATAGAAACACAAATTCCTTCACGGCTTGAGTTCTCGTAGACATTGGCACTCTGCAAGAAAATATTCCGTATGGAAAAAATAAATTAAATAGCTGAATAAACATAAAAATAAAATATTAAGGATCCCTTTGTCCTGGTGGGTATGTTTCAATCAAAAAATAAAATTTAAAAAGAAAAAAAAAATCATGCCGATACCACACAATTTTGTGCTTTTTCCTGGTGGTTATATATTTCAACAAAATATAAATAAAAAATAAAACCAACCATGCCTCCTCATTCAGGAACCAAACAAGTTTTCCTCCAAACGAAACGGTCACATGACGCATGGAATGAGAAAAAGGAACGGATAAAGGAAAGAAATTGTGGTTTGCTCTTCCAATTTGGTCCTTGCAAAAGAAACCCTAGCACAATAGAAGATAGATACTGAACTGAAATCCTAATAATAATCATCACCGTCGGTGAATGCCATTTACGAAGAACAACGTATTAGGGCTTACCTGACAATTGACAACCCTACTTTTCCCTCGTAGCTCCTCTTCGTTGGGGAGCCACTGGACGCACCTTTTAATGCTTTATACACGGGCAAATCCAAAAAATTGGCCTGTTTGGCTACTGGACCACTTTATTCCCAGTCCCGGTTTAGCTTAAGTCTAGACCAGTTTGGGTTCTCGCAATCCAAGGTTTTCTAGCTCCCTCCCCCCCACTCTCTTTTGATTATCAAATTTGTCCAATTAAATCTTTAGTACACATATAAAGCTGTCATTTACTATGCATCAATTAAAGCTTAGGATCAACTTGACTATTACCTAGTTCTAGGAAGGTGACTGCATTTACTATTAACGCTTAAGATAAAGTCGACTATTGTTTGGTTTTGAGAGGGTGTGAGAAGTTAAAACTAAAATCTTCTACTTTTTAAGCCATAAAATTGGAACCGCTGATTCACCTTTTGAGGTTGCATAATTCTTGTTACATGATTTTTTAATTTTGACATGTTTGGTTAAATAATTGCTAGACAATAATGAGCAATACTAGAAGATGAGTAGTACTCCCAAGATAAAATTTAATAAATTTCATATTTTTAAAGTGGAGTGCCCACATTACTTATTGAATCCTCTCGATCTAGAAATATACACCACTTTAACCAATCCTAATGTTGAAAGTACGTTAAACCTGTTATCTGGGCCGAAACCTCAGCAGGAGTAAGACCTAGGATACCCCTAGGTGTTTGTCTGGGTTCTTTGGCTATGCTACTACTATTTTTTGGTGTTTGTCTGGGTTTTGGTTGTTTGGGAGTTCAATTAGCTTCTCTTTTGGCCCCTACGTGTTTGTTTTGTTCCTTATCTGGTGCTTTGTTGGGTTTACTGGGTGTTTTTTGGGGGATTCAAATTTGGCACAGTTAGGTACTTTAACTGCACCATGCAATAACTGCACAATGAGTGACACGTGGTAAGGAGGAAGTAGGAATGGCTGGGATTTGAGAGAGGAATTTGACGTCAAATGGCAAATGGCACGAGCTACTAATGGAAGAAAAT
Organism: Liquidambar formosana; assembly: GCA_039720395.1. Classification (NCBI taxonomy): domain Eukaryota; kingdom Viridiplantae; phylum Streptophyta; class Magnoliopsida; order Saxifragales; family Altingiaceae; genus Liquidambar; species Liquidambar formosana. The sequence continues at coordinate 38,930,229 of CM077823.1, read as the reverse complement.
CCCAGCCATTCCTGCTTCCTCTTTGTCACGTGTCGCTCATAGTGCGACTACTGTATGGTGCAGTTAAAGTATCCAACTACACCAAAATCCGAAACCTTTTTTGGGTGTGTTATAAAAAAGAGTGTACCAACGTATCTTTCACAGTACTTTGAAAACTTGAAGTACTGTGAAAACTCAAAGGCGGGCTTTTTCTCGGCCTTCTCATCTGTTGATTAATCCCTAGATCTATGATGCTTTGTTAGTTCATTTGGTGTGTAGAGAAATCCATTACTCTCTTCGTGAGTATACGGAGAGATATATATATATATATATATATATATATATATATATATATATATATATATTTGGGTTAAAACTACCTTAATAATGGGCGAATATTGCATAAATAACCAATATTTCGGCTATGCTACTTTATTATTTAAAATCTTCTTAAGTTGATCACCCCAAATTAAAATTATTGGCTCGGTCCCTAGGTAGCAATACGAAAATTTATGGGTTCTAGCATTCTAAGCTTGACGGGGCTAAGGTAATAGCACCTTTGTACCCATTTTAATGGCTAAATGAATGAACAATTCCAATATTTTGGGCCAAGGTAAAACCTACATGGCCCATAACTCAGTTCTTATTTTTATTTTTTGGCTGGGGACACAACTCTGCTTTTTTTTCTCCCTTTCTTTTTTTTTTTTTTTTTGGTAACATGGATAAAAGAGTAGAAGCATTAAAAGTATAGGGAAATGCTATATACAACAATCAATTGCAGTAACTGATATGGCATGCTATGGTATGTTTTATGATAACCAAGGGAGTGCTAATGGTTGTCTGATAAAGAATGCTACGCCAATTGCTGTCTTTTGTTGTTGTATTTAGTTGCTACTTATAGCATTATCTCAAAGTCTAAAAACATCTGCTAATTGAATCAACATCAATCTGCCTTTTTTGATAAATCAACTCTCCTATCTTTTATAAGAAAAGCATCTGCCAGATTTCTTCTGTATGGTTGAGACCTTGAGTCTTTGTCCGTTGGCCGGCCTGCATGTCTGTATCCATGCCCATGGTAGAGTGCCTCTTCCTTCGTTCTAATCCAAACCCAACCCAACTTAGAGATTCCAAACCTAAGCCTAGCCCGAGCTCAATTTTTTGAGATCAAGTCAGGCAAGGGCTTGGGGTCAAAGCAATTTTTTGAGCATTTCAAATAATTTGCCAGTCAAGCGTGCTCAGACGGTTAAGTTAATTTGACCCTACTAATTTCTATTTGACCCCTCAAAAAATTTTATTTTAACCCTTTGGTTGCTTTTTTTAATCCAAAAAATTGATGAGTTTAACCCTTTTATTTATTATAATCATTTTTCTAGCCTATACAAAGTTAAAAGAACAAAATCCCATTATTATTCGCCATTGAGAAAAAAAAAATTCAAAATATTTATCATTAGTCTTGAGTCTTGATCCCGCAAGACTAATGGTCTAGCTCTGCCTCTTGTTACTCTAGTTTATCACGCTTCCTGCTATGTCTATCCTATATACTGAACATTATTTTCGAACCAACCTAAGACTTCAATAAACAAAAATGCTATTGATCCCTAATACATTTATCGAATTTCTTTCCCTAATGAAATCGTAACCAACGTTAGCATACATTTAGAAAATACAAAAAGAATCGGGTGTTGATGTGGCAACAACCACATCCTTAAAGAAAAAAAAAATAGGGACTTTTACAAAAATGCGGCTTTTGTAGTTCTGTTCATGAGCGCAGGGGTGGAACCAGGAATCGTCAGATGTAGGGGCCAAGTTAGAAAGCGAAAATATATTCAAATGATATATGTTCCGCAAATTTGACCCTAAGTTCCACTATTTCAAGTCAAGTTGAATATTTTAGGTCAATAATCTTTGTAGTTTTTTTAAAAAAATTATAGTACCTGTGAGCGTCGTGTCCTAAACCACGCCGGCTCGGGAGTACGCCACTAGCCAAGAGGGCTAGCGCGGAGTAGAGTCGCCACCCGATTTGCTTTCGGGAACCAATTTGACCCCTAGCAAGGGTCTAATTCGTCATAACCAGAGAATTTAGGGTTCGGAGTTAGGGTACGTTGTTGGGAAGGTGTTAGGCACCCAACAACGCCCGGCCGAAGCTGGCCCCCACACGTGTTTTGTTGGCTTTAATTAACAAGAATTATCAATTGGATTTAACCCTATTCATGCGATATGCAATTTAATTCAAATGATATTACGCAATGATGGCAAATAAATAAATAAATAAATGAATTATACAAAAAATCAATATAATAAAAGGGCTAATCTAAAGAATGATACAAAAATAAAGAAAGAGTCAAATAAAGAAAGAAATAAATGAATAGACAAAAAAATAAAGTATGAGAGGAAATAATCTACTAATAATGAAAGAGAAACAAATAAGTAAAGAAACAAGCAAATAAGTAAGGAAGAAAATAAAAATAAATAAAGGAATGGTTTAAATAAAGAACTAATCTAGAGAAAGAAATAAATAAAATATGGAACTAATCTAAATAAAGAAATGATAATAAAAGAAGATTGACACAAAGAAAGAAAGCTATGTGAGGGATAAACAAATATGGTAATAACCTAAACTAGGGAATAGACAAAATATGGAATCAAATATGTATGGAATGAATAATATAGAATAAAATAAATATAATAAGAGAGTCAACCGATCATTCAGAGGAAGTGCGTACGCACAACCGTAAAGTGCGTACGCACTTTTGATTTATGCGTACGTACATTCCACTCACGGGACCTCGAAATTAATGATATACTTTCACAACTAATAAAATATGTAAATGTATAGAAGAACTACGATAATCAAGTCCTAAATCTATATGCACACAACTAGAAAGATTAAAATGATAAAAATAAAATTAACAAGAGATGGGAACAAATTAAAATGAATTAAGAAAAAGAAATCTTAATCTAATAAATGAAAATACATATGTAGAGATGGATACGCCTATTCTACTATGCAGTTACATAAATTAATCGATGTAGAAAATTACTAATCATGTGAAAGGTGAAATAAATAAAAATCAAAAGAGAAAACTAAATAAATAAATTTACTAAGAAATGAGAAACAACTAAACAAAATGAATGTACAATCATGGGAAAAAGAGAAGAATGTCCGGACATTCAAAAATAATAACAGGCTATCTCAAATAATGGAGAAAGAGATGGAAAAGTAAGCGTTACCCTCAGGTTGGGCGATATGTAGGATGAAACTTTGATGAACTCTCCCTTTCAAGTCTCCGTGATCACAGCCGTCCTTCTCTCTCTTAGCTTCTAGGTTTGTAGAAATGGTGGCTAGGGTTTGTAGAAGTGATAGCTAGAGAATGGTTTAGAGAATGGTGATGGCTAGAGAATCGTACAGGTCCCTTTCTTGGTTGAAAATGCTATATTTATAGAGGCAGTATTAGGGTTTTGGAGGAGCTAGGTCAGGGTTTTTGGCTTCTCTAGCCGTCACAAGGTGGCTACAAAGTAGGTCAAACCTTCATAAGGTAACAAGGGGAATACCAAAATGGAGGGAAAAAATCCGGATTTAGGAGTTAATGTGCGTACGCACAATTGAAAGGTGCGTATGCACAAATGAATTGCACGTACGTACAAATATTTAATTATGGGCTTTTGTGGGTTGGGCTACGATCGTGATCACGTTAGCTCTTCAAGGATCATTCATCAATTATTTCAAACTAGATCACCCTTCATCACTGGGCTTAAAAGGGGTGGACTTAAAATGTTTAGGCGGTACAAAATTGGGTGTCAACAGTACCGTAATACATTGCAAACAAAGCAATAAATATAAATTGATAAAGACAAAGTGAACTGTGATTAAACTCATATGTTTCTTTGTCAGTGGTATAATAACCTAATGGCATTTTCCTCACTTAAAAAGAGGACGATTTAGAATTTCAACTAATAAATTAAGAATTAAGGGTATGGAAAAATTCTGTCATTTGTATGTAAACAAAGAAAAAAAAAACTCTAATGTTTCTTTACAAGTAAAATTTTTTACATAAAAATTTGAAAATTTTATTTATTTCTTGTTAGTTGGATCCCACTGGTAAAATAAGTTGGAAAATTACGCACCAACAAAAAAAAATAAGTTGGAAAATTAGTAGATTTTTTTATAAAAAAAGTGTTAAAAGACATTTTTTAATTGACAATTGACAACGCCATATTTTCCTTTTGTATGGCACGTGTCCACTACCATATATCCATCTATCTTCTATGGCTATTTCCAATATCCATTGTCAAAAACCGATGACCACTAGAAACCAACGACGAGACTTGGATCTAGACTCAAATCAAAACAGAGACTTTCTGCAACGCCGAGTTTAACCACACTCACGAGCAAATCCTATTTGACCATCATCATCTCTCACGCGGAAAGGAGAGGCTCTTAGCGACACGTCTCTCTAATTTGCTGCCAAAGCCAATCTTCTCACTAAGTAATATTTTTTCAAAATTTTGCAGGGGCGAGACCTCCCTTTGATTAACCGCTAGAGCCAATCTTCTCACTAAGTAACAATTTTTTTCCAAAAATTTGTAGGGGCCATAGCCCCCCTGGTCCCATGTTGTTCCGCCCCTGCACGAGCACACATGGAGGAAAAAAAAAAAAGGAAAAAAAAAAGGCCTGCTGTCAGCTCACGCGCATATTCTAATAACCCATCTACCATAGATTTCAGTTGAAATAACATAAGACCATGGTCTTACATAGATAAACCCATAACTTGCATAAGTTAAATCTAGTAGTTCATTACATAGGTTGCGGGTCTTCAGTTAAAATAACGCAAGACCATGGTCTACATAGTTAAATCCAACTATCCAAGTCTAGTAATTCATTACAAAGGTCGCAGGTCTCCAACACAATCTTCTTCCCAACCCTTACCATTAACAACACAAAACAAAAAGTGGCCAAAAAAGGAAAAGAAAATCAAACCACGAGATCCCTAATCAACCTTTATTGTAGTGTCTGCAAGGCTACTCAAAACCAACTATTTTTTCTAGCTTCTTCAAGGTCGATCCTTAGTTTACGTAAGAACTCCTCCCTATAACCAAGAAGAAAATAGGATAAGCAACCAATGTTACAAAGAGTACAAAAATAATTATAATTCATTATCATAAAATGCCATCAGCTGCAAGAATTCTCCATCCAGGTAGGAAAAGTTAGCACACATTCCTCTGTATCTACCATAGCAATGGAACGGATTCATGCAATATATAACATTTGAAAACCAACTGAAATCGCCAAGACACGTGGATGAGCCAAATCAGACTCCTAGAACCATCTTGTGAACATATATTAGGCATGAGACAAGGATACAAAACCAAATAAATGCATTGTTGTTCCGAAAAAGTAGGACATGAACCATGCAGCAAAAAATACAGCATAGCCAAGTCCAAATCAGGTTGGGACGTGCTGATATAAGATATATCAACACCATTGATTGGGATTGTATCCCGTATATTGACCCAATATACCTTGTAACCCACCAATGCATGGGGGTATAACCCCCAACGCAAGTGCTGATATAACTTATATTAGGATGTCCCTACTTGAATGCCATCCATAACATATACTCTCTCCCCATCCCATAAAGATGGGCCTCTTTGAAAAAGCACATAGATTAAGAAAATCAATTAATGCATTGATAACTCATCCACTCAACTTTTTCTTTCCAAAAGTACCCTTGTGTTTAAAGTAATTCTTGGTGCAATAAAGGATAGTATGGGAAAGTTAAAAAAGTTCATAATTTGACTTTTCAAAGTGACAAACATTTTGGGACAGCCAAAAAGGAAAGAAGGCCTATCTTTGTGGGACGGAGGGAGTATATTTTTGATAAAGGCATCCATAAAATATATATACATACGATCCAACTGATGGTTGCAAACTTTATAAATAACCAGTATAACACAAACAAACAAACAAACAATGCAAAATGAAAAGCAATTGATTTTCAAACTTTTATCACGTCAAAGTAACAAACTGTAAAATAAAATAAAAGCAACAAACATTTAATATTAGAAACTTCATAAAGCCCCACTTTAATGAGACTCAGCTTTACGCAGGTGTAGTATGCATAAGCCTCATAGAATTTCACATATAAATTACTGTTTTTTTTTTTTTTTTTAATCCAATGTTGAGTGCGCTAGAAAGAAATTTTGATTCAAGGAGAACCAACCATATTGTATGCACTTGTATACTAGGAAAACAAAATACATAGGCAAAATACTTAGGTACATTGGGGCATGTAGAACAAAAAGCTTTCATACACTACTTTGTCTAAAAGTACAAGACCAAAAACAGCAGGCTTGTTTCTCTCTTAATCACACAAAGTGCAACCTTATGAGGAGTGTTCGAATTTGAAGCAAGAGTCTCCACCCATCAATGTCCCCTAGCAGGAAAGTTTTAAAGGCCTACATAGCATATGGTTAACCGCACTGATATGGCCAAGTCAATCAAGTACTCCCTCTATCCCACAAAGATAGGCCATCTTCGACAAAACATGCCGTTTAAGAAAAGCCATCAATGCATTGACTTGTCACCTATTAAACATTTGTTTTCCCAAAAAGTACCCTTCTCCTACTTCGGATTTGGTTGTGTTGAAAGTAGCTCTTGAAATAATAAATAGCATAGGAAAATTCAAAAAATTTATGATTTGACTTTTCAAAGGGGACAAATATGTCGGGACAACAAAAATAGCAAAAATGGCCTATCTTTGTTAGACTGAGTGATGTAGGACAACCTCAAAACCCTTAAAAAGAGTAACAGAGTAAGGAAAAAGAAAAGAGAAGAAGCTAGGACGGTTTGGAGTCAGCACCAAACCCAAAAAGACGCTGAACCCCTAGGAGTCGGCACCTAGGGGGTGTTTGGAGTCGGCACCAAACATTGGAAAAATCCAATTTTTAATTCATCATAAGTTGCCTCTTAAGAAAACATTAGAGCCCTTATATAGGGACTCCAAATACATCAAAATTGGAAATTGCTTAACCCTAAAGTCTAGAAAAATAAAAGAGGCAATTTTCCTTTATTCCATTAATAACATAAAACACAATAAGTAATTAAATTTGCAGCCTTGATCTTCAAGTTAATAGGTTGAATTGGGCCACCCTGTTGTACCTTGTGTCTACTGTCCCCATCAACTCTCCAGGGGTGGGAGAAACTCGACCTCGAGTTTGAATTTGAGTGGCGATATTGAAAGCGACCTCCCAGCAAAACAAATACTTAGAATAAATCAGCCACTTCAAAACTTGGTGAAAAATAGCAATCTCAAAGTGTGCAACCTGACATATAGTCCTTAATTTGTCAAATAATGTGATCAAATAAGAGTCACACTGCGACTTGAAACTATTGACACCAAAAAAATCTATGATCGGGATCTTGAGCAAATTGGACGGATAAGCAACAAATTCTGACAAGTTGGTCTCTTTAGGATGAGATTAACAATTTCTTCAACACCTAAATTATCAGTGCAAGATCCAAACCCAAATCTTCTGTAACCTCCTGAAATTCTTCAGAGAATGGAACAATTTTTGTACAATAGATTCCATTAATTCTTCCTAAATCTCTGAAGAAATAGCATTTGTAACACATGAATATTCAACTGCATGCATAAACTCAACATAGGCAGGAACTACATGAGGCTTAACTTGACGAGTTAGGCTTTTCTTCTTGCTGAACTTCAAATCAAGTTGTTGTACCCTATCTCTAACCTGTCTAACCTGGCATTAGTCTGTCTAACTTCAGTAGACACATCCTGGAAGAGCTTAAACATAGTCTCCCATGGTGGTGATTCCATGATAGAGATGGATATACAACCAGTATGAAAAATTTGAGAGTGGAATAATGTAAACTGCAATTAGGATAACCTTATCCACAGATAGAACAATAGAATCCAGAACATAATAGCAATTAGCTCACAATGAGAACAACCTTATCCAAGGTTTAAAACTATTTATTTGCAACTTGGGCAACCGATAACTCCTAACCAAACAAGCCCAATCTCCTTTATATCATAAAACCCGATGGCTTCATGATGCTTCTCGAAGCATATTGAGAGAGAGAGAAGGTAGGGACGGGGTCCTCAACAGCAAGTCGTCACCGGCCATGGGGTCTCGCCGAAAAGGCTCACTAGCATGGGAAAAAAACTTCAACGGAAGAGTTTCAATGGTGACGTCAGCAGTGGCAGAAGGCCCGTTAACCAGATATGATGCTCAAATCTTCAATACAATGGGGAGAGAGAGAGAGAGAGAGAGAGAGAGAGAGAGAGAGAGAGAGAAAGGTAGAGAGGCGGCGGTAACTAACACGATGGCATCGATTTCTCGTCGATAACAGATCTGGTGGTGGTACGATGGATTGTGACAGGCTTCATGGCGATGGCATGAGGAAAACTCGATTCCCTGAGAACTAGGGCTCAAATAAGCTCGTGACGGCAAGGGTTGCGACCAGAGAGTCACCAGCAACAAGGGAAGCGACGACAATGAGCCAATGACTATGGTTTGGAGCAAACAAACTTGGTATGCTTGATTTACCTAGAATGATGTCGAGGAAACTGGCAATAGCAAGATGGGGGTTGGGTGTTGACAATAGTGGGGTGACAGGGTTTCAAGTTGAAAGCTAGAATTTGACAAGTGGACTATGAGGATGTATTGGTGTCTGGTGTGGGTTGGGATTTATGGAGATTTATGGAGGTTTCGATTGAAGAAGGGATTCGACTGGATTTGGGTACTGTCGAGGGTTAGGGTTGGGCAACCTTTTTTTTTTTTTGCATGAAAATGGATTGGGGTTATGGGTTAAGGAAGGATTGACGGCGGAGGTCAAAGGTGTGTTGAGTTGCAACAGTGGAAGGGCTTGGCTTGCTTGTGACAGTGGCAGAAGTGATGTCAGTGATGGTGGGTTTGTTCAATTTGGTGTCTCAATGACAGCATCTTGAGACAATGACGGCATTTTGTGATAGTGACGACGCAAGAAAATGCTTAATAGAGGACATCAAGTGCTTCGCGAAGATGCGAGGAATCGCAATTTGCTCTGATTCCAAAGCTGATGTAGGACAACCTCAAAACCCTAGGAAGAATAACAGAGTAAGGAAAAAGAAAAGAGAAGAAAGAAAAGAGAAGAAGCTAGGAAGGGTTTAGTGTTGGCACCAAACCCAGAAAGAAGTTGAACCCTAGGAGTCGGCACCTATGGAGTGTTTGGAGTCGACACCAAACACTAGAAAAATCCAAATATTAATTCATCATAAGCTGCCTCTAAAGAAAATATTGGAGCCCATATATAGGGACTCCAAATACATCAAAATTAGAAATTGATTAACCCTAAAGTCTAGAAAAATAAAATAAAAAAGGCAATTTTCCATTATTTCATAAATAACATAAATAAAATAAGTAATTAAATTTGCAGCCTTGATCTTCAAGTCAACAGGCTAAATTGGGCCACCCTATTGCACCTACTGTTCCCATCACTGAGGGAGATATCAATCTTGATATAAATGACCTGCTTATTTTACCAACGATTATATTAAACTCCAAAACATAGATGGGATCATGGGATCCACTTAGAGACTTCTCCCATATGCAATAGATAGTTTTTCCTAGTTATCCATCATTAAAAACTTCTAAGATGAAAAACTCGTAAAAAAAAATTGACAACTAGCTGGGAGGTAAATGGTAGACTTGGTAGTAAATGAAATTGTTTCCTGTGAGCAAGTTTTGTCACTCAACGGTATCATTTTATTGCTTTGTCTTTTCAACAACATCCAATAAAATTGTACATTTCTGAGATTACACATCATGATTTTTTTCTTCTCTAATAGAACAAAATTTATTGTAAAATACAATAGTATACAACATAGGTCAATTAAGCTTTATCTCTTTGTGTTTTGGTGCAATTACCCCACTGGCTCTAAATAACGCCTCTTACAAATTTAGAAGAGTTGTTACTTAAAGCCATTAACACCTCTTATGAGCATGGATTTGATGGTTCATCAAATCTTTCTTTCACAACTTTGGCATGTCATATGTCCTTGTGGTGCCTTCTTCTGCCATTTAATGATGTATTTGGATATCATTCTACATTACTAAACCATCTCACCAGACTAAATCTTGTTGTCAATTCATGTCATGTCACATTCTTCGTTAATTATGTCAGTTTAATAAAATACAAAATAAGAAAGATAATAAATCAAATTACTAATAAAAAAAATTCTCACAAAATAATAAAAATTGCATAATTTTTTTAAAATATAAAAGATGATATTAAATCGGGTTAACAAGTACTATCCAATTGATTAGGACAAATTTTTTATTTTGTAATTTGTATGGATAATAAATCGGTCAGATTGTAAAGTATCTTGAGTTCAAATATATATATATATATAACTTGTGTGTGGGTGAATGGACTAGCTAGTTCGTAAGGTGTTTCAAATTCTAGACAAACCAGTTTAATTGATTGGACCACACAGCATTCTAAAACATTTATTCTTAATACTTTTAACAAGTCAAATAAGAATTTTACTAAACCAAAACATTTACTTCATTTGGGGACTTGTCTTCTTTTTTTGAACTTTGCCTCTTCATTCATTCTTCACATTTTAATTTTACTCCCAAATAAAAATCTTGCTGTAACTTCATCAGAAAAATAGATAAAGCAATTTTGAATATGAAAATAGTTTATTTACAGAAACAATATGTAATCTAAACCTTTTTTTTTTTTTAAAATTATTATTATTTTGTTAATAGTTCTCCAAAGGGATGTTCTCCCTAACCAGTAGATCTTGGCGGGGATAATTCCTACTCCCGAAGATACTACAAACTGGCATAAGGTAAGGAAGAAATTCTTCAACAATGTGAACTCTGTAACAAACGCCGAAGGCAGCAACCTCCACAAAACAGGGGATTGAACCGATATTTCGAACCAATAATCTCACCTTATCCCATCTCCCTTCCCAGTCAACTTCGACTTCTTCAAAACCTCCACAGAAATCACCTATAGATTTGAACAAATCCTAGCACCATACATGAATAGGTAAACCAGTGATTTGAATCCACCTCTTACCAACCCCCTTTAATACACCTGTACAATCCACCTTATACCCCCACTGGTCCAGATGAAGGGTAACAACCCCTTTAGATTTCCATCCTTCATTCAGAATCCTTAAAGCTTCTAGTTCAGAGGGAAGGCAGAAAAGCATCAACCCATCATGTAGCACGTGAATTTTGACACCGGTACTAACACCCCACACTTTTGAAGTCCATACCTCAATAGAAGAAATCGATCCTCCATCACCGACAAATCAACCCACAATACACGATTTAAGAAATGCCGTTCTTTGATCCACCTCCTTATCACTGACCTTGAAAATGACTCTGTTATCCACAGCATCAACATCACACACCATCAAGAGGTAAAGAAGGCAGTTTCGCCATGTTCAGAAAGGAAAGGGTATGCATTCCCAGAACGTCTTTCCTCCCAACATTGGAGTTAATCTGCAAGCAGCTCTTGAGAGACTTCAAGAAATGGATCCATCCACAAGCATTGTAACCTTCCAGAATAATCAACATGCCTTTGCTATGGTTAAAAGGGAATTCTGAGAAGAAAAGAGCCCTACCTCTATCATTGGAATGAACCAGAGCAACCACTTCTTTGAACACACCCACCTCCTTCCAATACAATTTGGCTTTGGAACCCTTACAGAGAATATCATCAACAAAATCGATAATTTTCTTAACGAAAAACCTTTCCAAACAAACATTTCTAGAAAAACCTCTTCCTTTTTTGTCAATCCAAACAAATCTTCCCCTGCTTTCATCAACAACAGAAATCTGGAAGGTTTTTCCTTCAATCTGGAAAATCTGACTTCCATTCATTCCTATCTTTTGGCTGCATCCGCACCTGGAAACCAAAATCAATGGCTCGAGTCACGGCGGCTGATGAAACCCTAAATCGCGTCCATTGCAAACTCGCTCACGATGGTTCTGCTATAATCCGTCTAAGAGAGAGAGAGAGAGAGAGAGAGAGAGAGAGAGAGAGAGAACAGGAGAGGAGAATCGCTGACGCTGGGTTGCTTGTGCCGAAAGGCGGTAGCCGCGAAAGGGCGAGAACCCTAGACGCCTTTCCCCTTTCGCGAGAGTACAGATCCCATGTCACTTAATTACCTCATCCTAAATAATAACTGTTTTTTATTAGATAGATCACTCATTTGGCATCCTATACTTCAATTCATGCCAGTATTTGGAAACCCATTTCAATTATTATACAATAGTAAATCATCGATTGATCCAAAATTCCAAACCACATCAACTGGTCAAGGGATTTGTGTCACAAACGATTAAGATAACATAAATAGAAAAAGTATACAATCTGATAAAAATATTAAATTAACACACTAATAAAACAAACTTGAATGCTCAAGTATATAGTCTTTTTATATATAAACTGGATCACCAAATTAATGGTCGATCCAATTCCTAAATTGAATTTCTAAAAAATTATAATAAAATAATAAACATTGCATTAATATTTTTTTTTTTAAAAGTTAATATTAAATCGGGTCAACATGTTAGTGATTGAACCAATTGATTAAATCACATTTTTTATTTCTACATGTAGAATTTTTTTTTTTTTTTTTTAAGTCAGCATTTCTATATGTAGAATGAACCAATCAGTTTGTAGAGTATCTAGAGTTCAAGATATATACATGTATATATATATATATACACACATATATATAGATATATATATCTTTTGTATGTGGGATGGACTAGCCAGTTTATAAGGTGTTCCAAACTCCAGCCAAACAAGTTTAATTGATTGCACCAAACTACATTTTAAAACATTTATACTTAAATACAAGTCAAATTAGGTTTTTCTAAAAAAAACATTTATTTCATTTGCTGGGGACTTAAGGTCTTCTTTTTTTTGAAGTTTGCCTATCACATTTTTAATTTTGCACCCGAATAAAAATTTTGTTGCAACTTCATCAGAAAAACAGATCAAGCAATTTAGAATAAAAAAATATTGGATAAGAAATTTAGTTTATTTCCATATACAATACCTGATCTCAATCATTTTTTAAAAGAACTTCATTAATTTTCTGTTAATAGAGTATCCTGAGTTTATGTTTACAAACCACTTTGATCAGTATGACAGGATCACATTTAAAAATATTCATTACTTATATTATACTTATTTTATCCAAAGTCAAATAACGGAATCAAGATATATATATATATATATACAAATCCAAAAGCAAATTTGATTTTTTGGAATTAAAAATTTTTTATTTCATTTTTTGTTTGGACATTTACTCATTTTTCATTTTTCATTTCTTCATATTATTTTTTGTTGTTCAATTTAACTTATTTACATAAACAAAAAATTAATATCTGTAATAATATTATTGGTTATAGTTGTAAAATATCAAACGCTATTCCGCGCACTGCACAAGTCACTGCTAGTGTGTGTGTGTGTGTATTCCTCAATCATACCACAATTCAAACATAAATTGTGTTTGTTATAGTGACAAACTGACAAATAAAAGTGGTCTATTTACTTTCACTATAGAGATTGATAATGGCAAGCTACAAGAAGAAAATTATGCGATTCATTTTGTTTAGTACTCTCCAAGCTTAATTTCCATCATTAGAAGGTGCACATCTCATATCAAAATGTATGATAGACATAAACATAAAGAAATCAGAAATTTAAACCAGCAAACAATTTGAACCATGAATCTAAAAATATAAATTTCATCTGTCAGAAAACCTATTGATTCACGCAAAGTAATAATAAAATGAAAGGAAGAAATAGAGATACTTAATCGAATAAAATTTTGAAACCAAAGTCAAACCTTTCTTCTCCCCTCAGCGTCTGTAGTTCGGCATTTGCCTGTTCACTGTTACAAGAAATACTCCGTAAAAATGGGCTACATCATACAAACGGTTTTAAACGTTGAAATTGAATTCACAGATGCACCACAATAGCGATTACGAAAATCCAACTTACAATTGAGATAAAAAAATAAAAATGGCATCTAAAAATGAGCAAATGCAAATTCCTAAAAAATACATATGTTTAAGACAAATCGAAACAATTTTTGCTGGTGTGTTTTAAATGTACTAAAATATGCGATGCAGGCCATGTCTCAGCTGTCCAGTAGATTTCAGCAGCAGATTTCATTTGTATTTTGTTTCTGGATGCTTCTAAACTGTAGGTAATATTTCCTATAGTTAGTTGGAAGTTGAGTTGGTTAGAGGGTAGTTTAGATATTTTACAGCATTTTATTTTCTCTAAATAGGCTTTTAGAGTTAGTTTTCTTCTAAGTTACATGGACTTGGGTGCAAGTGTGTATCCGACTGTCAGATTCATCACAACAACCAAGGGATGTACGTTCTCCAGTCATCAAAACATTCCCAGAACTCAATATGCTTGGGCCAGCCATCAATTCTTCAACCAAAAAGGTTAAATACACATAAAGAAAGGGAAACACAGGACCCTAGGATGCCAACTACAGCATAAATAAGTGAGCCAGCACCCTAAGGGCTATCAAAGAAAGGTGTTAAGCACTAGGGTTGAGCCTGTTATGTATTAGAAGAGAGAGTCGAACCTGCAGAGAGGAGTAACAGAGTTGTCGAAGCTGTTGGGCGTTTGGTACATCTACTAAGGTCATTGGGGTGGGCTACTGGAGAGTTAGGGTAGTCACCGGAAGTTCGGGTAGGTCGTCGAAGAACCTAGGGTAGTCGCCGGTGAGAGACGAGCCATGGAGTGGCTGTCAAGTGAGGTATGGAAGCTGTTAGGGGTTTCGTTCAGCACCATGCTTATCAAGGTGGGTTTTCGGAGGTGCTTGGGAGTTCACCGTTGGTCATCGGTGGCTAGAGAATGGTCACCAGTGGTCAGAGATTAGTTGGCAGTGGGTGGCAATGGCGGATGCTCTGAAAGATTACGCAACCACCAATTCTTGTAGTTTTTTGTTGTCTACATGTTTCAAATCTTACTCAATCCCTCGAGATGGCTTAATTAGAACCATCTCATAGCAAAACATAAGAAATATTTAAGAATATTAAAATGACATCAAACATTCAAACCAGTAGACAACATGGAAGTATGAATCTGAGCTAAGTAAATATTTCAGCTGCCAGCCGAGTCAAATCCTTAAAACATATCTATTAGATAAAATTTAATAGAGAACGAAAGAGAAAACTAGTAGTCCATTTATTGACAAGGAAGTTCCTCATAAAATTCGTACCATTTTTCCCTGCTCGATCTTGTAATCCTCCTACCTATCCTGTTGCAAGAAATTTTTCACCAACATGAGATACAATATACCAACAATTATAAATTTTTAAAAAGAATTTCTAAGTGGCTTTGAATTTCTAAATGCACAAAGACATCAACATTTTCATTTAATTTTTTTTATTTATTTAAAAAAGGTCAACAAAATGTAATCGACATAAGATAAACCTTACAATAGAGAATAAGGATACTTACAATCAACGTTTTGAAAGGCGTGGGCGTGAGGCGGGACAGTTTCCCTTATGTGGGGCGGGGCATAAGCCCCAAGGCGTGCGGGGTAAGTCTCACAAGTTTGTAATTATATATATAAAAATATAGAATAAATTAAGAATACTGAAAAAATATTAGGAATACATAACAAATTTTATTCATTTAAAGAAACTTAAAATGCACCTTTTTGTTTTAAAAGGCTGAGACAGTAAAAGGCATTAAAGAAAGAGGGAAAGCCTTGCTGCAACACTGCCTAGTCATTAGAAGCTTAGAAAGCCTGAGGCATTAAGGCTGTGTATGGATTGAGAGAAGAGAAGAGAAGAGAAGAGAAGAGAAAGGAAGAGAAGAGAAGAGAAGAGAAAGGAAGAGAAGAGAAGAGAAGAGCAAGGAAGAGAAGAGAAGAGAAGAGAAAACAACTTTCTCTCCACCTTGTTTGGTTAGTCAAACCTCATTAATAAAGAGAAGAGGAGAGAAAGTAATCACAATTACATTATTACCCTTTTTTATATATTAAACAAAAGTTGTGTATGGATATATTTGTCATTTCATCACTCACTTATTCATTTTCTCTCCATTTCTCTCCAAATCTCTCCAATTTGGGGAGAAAGGTGAAGGGTTCCATTTTCTCTCCATTTCTCCCCATTTCCTTTCTCTTCTCTCTCAACTTAACAATCCAAACGAGGGAAATGGGGAGAAAATCATTTTCTCTTCTCCTCTTCTCCCTATTTCTCTCAATCCATACAGAGCCTAAGGAAAAAGACAAAAAGTAACCCAAACAGGGTTATTCCATTAGAAAGCCTCAAGGCTCCAATGTGAAGGGGCTTAGGGCTGGGGCTGTCATCACTTGATTAGGAGCCAAAGGCGACCATTACCGGCTGGACTCATACCGGCAGTGATGATCTTAGTAACCGGAGGACATCAAGTCTCATATCCTCAACGCCACTGAACCAAAAAAAGATAAAAGATAAAGATATACAAGATATCTGTCACCGAAATCAATTCCCAAAGGATCACTGGAGGCTACTGGGTTTCTGACCGTCATATCTTCAAGCTACGAGGTCGCCGGAAGGTATGTGGTCTTCGTTTCTTCTCCTCTCTCTTCTTCTTGGCCCTTGTTTGCTTCGTTTGGGTTTACCCTTGACAATTTAGAAGGGTAGGGGCGTAGGGTAACGACTGTTGAGTTGGAAGGAAATAAGGATACATGAAAACACAGCCGTTCTGATGTTTGGTGCTTAAGTTCCGTTTGGGCACAGTGGGCGTATGCCTCATGCCAAAAACATTTTTAAAAAAACCCATTTTTTGGGTATGGGACATGCATCTTAGGCCAAGGGCGTACACCCAGCTGGAGTACCGTCTAAATATTTACGCCCAAGGGTGTTTAACCCCTCAAAACGAGCAGAAACGCGTCCGGGATGGATTTTTTAAAACATTGCTTACAATCAAGATAGGTGGGCTAGAACTTCTTTTTTTTATGGTTTATGAAAAAGCTGATATAAAGAGTTCTAGATATAATAAAGGTTAATTTGGTTGTGATTTAAGGATGAATGTAATGTGATATCAAAGGTGAAAGCTTACTATAATGTCAAGACAGCAATGGAAATTTCAGTTTTTCAAAGGAATTTGTACAGAAAGGTAATGTTAAGCTTGTGACAAAAAATAAGGGTTTTTGAGGTTGAAATTCAAACTTATGGACAGGTAGTGGACAAAAAAAGTGCAGCAGCACTGGAAATTTATTGTTTCTCTATAATAATAATAATAAAATAAATAAATAAATAAAAGGAGGGGTTGGGGGGAGATAAACCTTATAATCTCTCAAAGACCCCATAGGAATCCCACTCTAATAAAATAACTAATGGAGTCTCAGAATTAACTAATACAAAAGCTGCAAAAAATTTCTTACTATTCAATTGTGTGTAATCGTTTTGACAAGTCTTGGTTACATAGTAAGGCATAAGCTTATTGCAAAGGTCTTGGCTTGGAGGCTTGAAGAGGTGGTGGGTGTGTGATTTCTCCTAATCAAAATGCGTTTTTGAAAGGAAGACAAATTTTGGATGTTGTCCTTATAGCTAACAAATGGGTTGAGTTGAGGATTAGAGGGGGATTCCCGGATTTTGTGTAAATTGGATGTGGAAAAAGCTTACGATCATGTAAATTGGGATTTTCTTCTCTATGTGTTAGTTCCAGAAATAAGCGGTATGAGAACGCAACTTAGTGTGCTTATTATTTATAAAGGTCCAAAATTTAAAACTAAGAATTCTCATATTGAACTTGAAACAACAATGAAAAAAGCGAAAACCAAAAGAAGAATAGTTAAAAAGCACAAAACAACCGTTTAACACGTACCACTCCCCCAATTTATAACTGCCAAAACTCACAGCAAAAAACAGAGACGATGCACCACCTGGAGTAGCAGATGAAAACAACAATTTAAAGAGTAACAAAAATAATAAACAAAAAGGGCGAGAAAACATACCCACTAGAATTACAACTTCCTTCACGACCCTAGACATTGGCACTCTGCAAGAAAATATTCCGTGTGGAAAAAATAAATTAAATAGCTGAATAAACAAAAAAAATAAAATATTAAGGATCCCTTTGTCCTGGTGGATATGTTTCAATCAAAAAATAAAATGTAAAAAGAAAAAAAGAAAAAAAAATCATGCCGATACCACGCAATTTTGTGCTTTGTCCTGGTGGGTGGTTATATATTTCAATTAAAAAAAAAAAAAAAAAAACCAATCATGCCTCTTGATTCAGGAACCAAACAAGTTTTCCTCCAAACGAAACGGTAACATGACGCATGGAATGAGAAAAAGGAACGGATAAAGGAAAGAAATTGTGGTTTGCTCTTCCAATTTGGTCCTTGCAAAAGAAACCCTAGCAGAATAGAAGATAGATACTGAACTGAAATCCTAATAATAATCATCACCGTCGGTGAATGCCATTTACGAAGAACAATGTATTAGGGCTTACCTGACAATTGACAACTCTACTTTTCCCTCGTAGCTTCTCTTCGTTGGAGGGCCACCGGACGCACCTTCTAATGCTTTATACGCGGGCAAATAGAAAAAATTGGCCTGTTTGGCCACTGGACCACTTTATTCCTAGTCCCGGTTTAGCTTAAGTCTAGACCAGTTTGGGCTCTCGCAATCCAAGGTTTTCAAGCTCCCACACCCCCCCCCCCCCCCAACTCTCTTTTGATTATCAAATTTGTCCAATTAAATCTTTAGTACACATATAAAGCTGTCATTTGCTATGCATCAATTAAAGCTTAGGATCAACTTGACTATTACCTAGTTCTAAGAAGGTGACTGCATTTACTATTGACGCCTAAGATGAAGTCGACTATTGTTTGGTTCTGAGAGGGTGTGAGAAGTTAAAACTAAAATCTTCTACTTTTTAAGCCATAAAATTGGAACCGCTGATTCGTCTTTTGAGGTTGCATAATTCTTGTTACATGATTTTTTAATTTTGACATGTTTGGTCAAATAATTGCTCGACGATAATGAGTAATACTAGAAGATGAGTAGTACTCCCAAGATAAAATTTAATAAATTTCATATTTTAAAAGTGGAGTGCCCACATTACTTATTGAATCCTCTTGATCTAGAAATATACACCACTTTGACCAATCCTAATGTTGAAAGTACGTTAAACCTGTTATCATGCGGCTAATGACGAGTTTTCATGTCTTAAAAATGGCTCCCCCTGAACTATCAGAGCTAAGGAAGCAACTCAAAGAACTGATCCATGCCAGTGCATCCGATTCTAAAGTCCTTTTATAAATCACTTCCCATTTAGTTATTGAAAGATAGAGACAATCCTTTCTAAATGAGATTTGTGTCCCGTGAATATGCAAGCTAGGAAGATGCTATTTGCTGCTAGTCCATCTATTTGTACCCAAAGAGTAGGGGCGAAACCAAGAATTGAGTTGAGGCGAGGCGAATTTTAGTTCATTGTTAATCTTTTATCCTATTTCAAAAAAATCGAAGAAGATTTAGTTCAAAAAATTTTCCTCACTTTCTATTTTGAGGAAGAAAAAATTTCAAAAATTTATAATCCGTCGATAAAATAGCAAAAATATTCAAGAGAGAGGGAATGAAAGATTGGGGGGGGGGGGGAGGAGATTGAGGGTTTTATATAGAGGAAAAAATAATAAATGAGAGGGGTAAAAACAAATAATAATGGGTGTTAAAAAAAAGGATGGTAGCCCTTGCGGGGTTGGTTGAGCGGTTAGGCTTTGGGTGTGCTCCCTAGAGGTCATCGTTTCAACTCCTCGTAGAGATCACTGTTTGTGTGGGTATAGGACATCTCACACGAGCCGTTAGGAGATTAGTCTGGGCCGAAACCTCAGCGGGAGTAAGACCTAAGATACCCCTAATAGTTAATAAAAAAAAAAAAAAAAAGGATGGTAAATGTAGAATTTTAAAAAACTTGTACGCATTTTGAAAAAGGAAGAAGAGGTGAAGAGCAGACGTGGGGACTCTCGTCCGGGCGCAGCGTACTAAGAGAGCCATTCCATTTAGGGCCAGACAAAATGGGCGGGCCTAGCTTGTTTGTAAAACCCCGAATTTTTCATAGGTTTATTAAATTAATTATAAAAAATAGATCGCCTTTAATTAGATTTAACCTTATGAGTTAATTTAAGATTAACCTCAAATATGTTCAACTTTGTAACAAAACAAGGTAATAATTCTCTAGCCAATAGGGGTTAGTTTTTGTATCCTCATTAAACATCAACTTTGAAGGTAATCCTAATTAGGTTAATTAGGATTAAGTTGTGCCCTATATATAAGACTTTATAAGAGAAGTTATTACTTTTGGTTTGGAAATGATTAAGAGACAAAAAAAAATAAAATAAAATAAAATTTTGACGGTTAGATTTTGGCTTCTTCATCATCTACTGGATAGCCAAGTAAGTATTTCATGTGATACCGGTTTGGTGAACCGGTCACCCGAGAGGAATCCAAAAAAAATGAAATTCTAGCTCGGTTCGGACTCTGAACTTCAAATGGGCACAAATTCTTCATTTTAACTCCGATTTGAGTGATTCAAAAGCAAAAATTTCAAGGATTCAATGTAGAATAAGCCTAGAATATTCTTGAACAAAAAAAATCCCTAACCACGGTCAAGTGGCTAGTTTTCATGAAACGATTACCCAAAAAAAGGTCAATTAACCATAGGGTAATGTGGTGAACCAATCCAAAACCTATCAATAAATTAAATTGGCACTTCAATTAGGCTCATTTCATCATTCTAAGGTCAATGGAACACTCCGGAACAAATTTGGAAGTCAATTGGAAAATATACGAAGTAAAAGACGAAATTGCCCTTCAAGTCGCAAAAGTTTTAATTAACTATCCAAACCTATCTGGAATTGAACCAAATTTGAGACATATATCCAAAATAATCTTAGAAACTAAATGCAAGTGATGGGACTCAACAAAGAGATAAAAATATGCATGCAATGATGACCTATTCTCCTAAGGCTTAAAAGGGCAAAAGTATCATTTAAGGTTTAGGGACTCCTAAATGCTTCTAAACCTAACCAAATGCTATCATGATCTCATGGGGGTGAAAATGGAGTGTCTACAGATATCCACGCGGGCTAAACCACAGGACCAGGCGTCAGGGGATGCTATTACCAGCAATAGAGCAAAGTTATTTTCTAAGCTACCAGGGCAATCAAATTCCAGTGGACAACTCGATTGTGGAATGGATCTCGAACAATCCCAATCACCAGTGGGCTCCTTACAACACAAATCTAGCTCACGCATGGTTGGAAGTGACGACACCAATTTTTGCAGAATATCAAAGGTGATATGAAACAACGTTTATCCTCAGAGTCTGAGTGGGAGCGGGAGTCTATTGACGGGGTGTGGTCGAAGGGAAACTTTGATGTTGGGTCCCCAGATTTTCTCAACTATGGTCGATTCATATCCTCCAATGGGTCCTTTGGAAAACCAGATGCTGAATCTCAACATACTGACCGCCTCCCCAGAAGAAGAAGGAGATCATACAATGGACGTCGAGGAGTTTCTTCTAGCCGGAATGGACATGGATTTGACCTATCGACCACACATGGACAACGGGGGGCTTATCTTGACGGAAGGGAATATAACTCATCTCACAATCTTTGCCAAGACAGTGAGGCCTCTAAAAAGGGGGAGGCGGATTCCCATATACAAAATCCAATTTCTGCCAACAATGGATTTCCTATCCAATGTGACACGAGGATCGGAATAGATCGAGGTTCTAAAGGACGATGTACTGACGGGGGCATGTCTGGGCTACCTTATCCAACAAACCCATTAGTTTTGCTATGAAGATTTTGGTTTGGAATATTCGAGGAGCAGGAAACCAAGACGCTATCAGGAACCTTTAGGGATATCATTCGAGCTAATCATCCCACCATGATTATTCTTACTGAGACAAAAGTGAAGAAAGAAACAGAAGCAAGTGTCATTGCATCCATTGGGTATTCGGGTACCTATCGCTAGGATCCGATTGGCTATTCGGGAGGTATCTGGCTTCTATGGAAGGAAGAAGACTAGATCGTTGATGTTATGGGTTTGTCTCAGCAAGTCATTCACGCTTCAGTCAAGGTGAAATCTAACCAGAATAATTTTTGCTTTCTGTTATCCATGCTAGTCCTAATACGGATCGTAGGGAGGAATTGTGGTCTCACCTGGAATCTACTGTCCCTAACCATAATCTTCCCTGGGTTTTGCTTGGGGATTTTAATGATTTAACCAGCAATTGTGAGAAATAGGGTGGTAACATTGTTAATGCTAATCGTAAGAACAAATACATTGCTTGTATGAATGCTTGCAACATGATGGATTTGGGGTTTGTGGGACCGAAATTTACCTTGGAGTAACTTGAGAGAGCCTACTAGACTTATTCGTGAAAGAATTGATAGGGGTTGGGCTAACCCATTATGGAGAGCTATGTATCCTGAGGCAACTGTGTTTCATCTTCCCCGTACTCATTCTGACCACTGCCCTATGCTTGTGGATACTTACCCTGCTCTTTCTAGTTCCAAAGGACGGCCTTTTCGATTTGAAGCCATTTGGCTTACCCACCCGTCCTTTCTGGAAGAAGTTAGGAACATTTGGGGGGTTCATAATATGGATCTTTTGAAAACTATTCCCATTTTCATTGACAAAATTCTCAAATGGAATAGAGATGTCTTTGGTAATATATTCTACCAGAAGAAACGTATCCTTGCACGTCTGGGCGGTATCCAGAAAGCGCTTTGTATTCATCCTACTAATTTTCTCACTGACTTGGAGACTACTTTGTCCTCAGAATATAATGGGATTCTTAGGTTGGAAGAGGAATTTTGGGCGATGAAATCTCGTGTGAATTGGTTGTCACATGGGGACAATAATACCAAATTTTTCCATGTTAGCACTATTGCTAGAAGGAAGCATAATAAAATTCATGGGCTTAAAGATAACCTAGGGAATTGGGTGTTCAACCAAGAGGGAGTCAATGGGTTAATCACTAATTACTTTAAAGAACTCTTTCTTACCAGTCATGATTACTTTGACTTTCTTTCTACTGAATGGCCTACTTTGGTAAATCAGATTGACCTTGAAGATCACCCCTCTTTAGTGTCTATTCCTTCCCGTAAGGAAATCAAAGATGGTTTGTGGAGTATTAAAGCTTTTAAGGTTCCAGGACCTGATGGGCTTTATGCGGGATTTTTCCAACATTGTTGGGACACCGTGGCCGATTCTGTTTGTTATACTGTTATAGAGGCTTTTCAGACTTGTTCTATCCCCCCTGAGTTGAATAAAACTCTAATCTGCCTTATCCCTAAGACTCAGAGTCCAGAGAGTGCGTCCCAGTTTAGACCCATTAGTTTGTGTTATACGGTTTACAAGATTATATCCAAACTGTTAGTAATAGACTTAGACCACTTTTGGACAAACTCATCAGCCCTACTCAGACTAGTTTTATTGCAGGGAGAAAAGGGGTGGATAATGTCATTATTTTCCAAGAGCTCATCCACACCATGATGAAAAAGAAAGGTATTCAAGGTGTGATGGCTGTTAAAATTGACTTTGAAAAAGCTTATGATAAACTTAAATGGAGTTTTGTTAAAAAGACTCTTGAATGGTACAACTTTCCTACTAAGACTGTCAATCTCATTATGTCTTGTATTACTTCAGTCAGCTCGGCTGTTTTAATTAATGGGGAAGCTTTTGAGTATTTATATCCTTCACGTGGTATTAGACAAGGCGACCCTTTGTCTCCATACATATTCATCTTATGTATGGAATTTCTTTCGCTTTCTATTGAGGTCACTCATAGGAATAATAAATGGAATGCTATTCGGGCATCTCAGGGTGGGCCTGTTTTCACCCATACTTTCTTTGCTGATGATTTACTATTTTTTGCTAAAGCCTCTTTGGAAGAGGGTATGGTCATTAAATCTATAATGGATGAGTTTTGCAAGTTGTCTGGATTAAAAGTTAGTCTTGCTAAATCCAAAGTGTTTTTCTCCCCTAACACCAATCTTGACCTTATTAAGGCTATTACTGATGGTTTGGGTATACCCAATACTCAAAACTTAGGTAAGTACCTTAGTTTCCCCATTCTTCATGGAAGGAAAACTAATGCTGAGTACAGGTTTATTGTGGATAAAGCCAAAATCAAACTTGCTGGATGGAAAGCGAGTTTACTCTCCATGGTCGGTAGTACCATCCTTGTCAAATCTGTTTTGGCAGCCATCCCCAATTACTATATGCAGACCACTGCCTTACCTGTGTCCATTTGCAATTCTTTGGATAAGATGAGCCGTGATTTCATTTGGGGATCCACTGTGGATCATCGCAAGGTCTACTATGTTGGATGGGACAAAGTTACCAAACCTAGGAAGTTGGGTGGTCTAGGTATTAGGCGAACAGAATCTGCTAATAAAGTTTGTTTTGCTAAACTTAATTGGAATCTAGCTCATGATTCTAAGCCATGGGCCCAAACTTTGAAAGCTAAATATCACCGGGACAATAGAAAGTCTCAATGGAAATCCCGCCAAGGGTCTTGCGTGTTGGGAGGTCTCAATAAAGGCTTTGAGACTTTCCAAAATGGGATTAAGTGGAATGTAAAAAATGGCAAAGATGTTTGCTTCTGGGAAGACTTGTGGAACAATCGTGGTACCATGAGAGCCACCGTCCATGGGCCTCTTAACTAAGGGGAATATAATACCAAGATAAGTGACCTTGTCAATGAAATTGGGAATTGGTGTTTTGATGGTTTATCTTTTGTTCTCCCCAATTCGATCCTTGATTGTATTGGCCCACCTCCTATTCAAAGATTCACAGAGAGTAAAGATTGTATTTCGTGGATTGGGTCCAAGTCTGGTGATTTTTGTTCTAAATCCGCTTATATTATTTCAGATAACATTGCTGGGGAAAATTCTACTTATCCATGGGATAAAATCTGGAAAATCAACACACTTCCTAATATCCAAAATTTCCTTTGGCTTTGCTGTCATAGGAAAATCGCATGTAATGAGGTGCTATCCAAAAGGCACATCACTTTTTCTAACTCTTGCCCACTTTGTTTTAATGCTCCTGAAACCGTTGACCATATCCTTAGGGAATGTGAGTATGCCAAGGAATTTTGGTCCTTGGTTAACCCCGCTGTTCTATCTAATACAGGAATGCTTCTTGATACATGGATTCTACACCATACGTGTTGTAAGTATCGCCTAAGGGTGAGACTGATTCCTTTTGCTGTTATTTTTCCTTTTGCTTGTTGGGCTTTGTGGAATAATAGAAACAAATTTGTTTTTGAGCAACATTTGATTCTACCTAGGGTTAATTGTGATGCCATGCTTATGAAAGCCACTGAATATTTCCACATTTCTGGTAAATTTAAATCCCCAAGTGTTACTAAGAAAATTATGGTCAAATGGGACCCGCCCACCATTCCTTTCTACAAGTTAAACATTGATGGTTCCTCCTTGGGGAATCCTGGAGAAGCTAGTGCTGGAGGTTTGATACGGGATCACATGGGACAATGGATCAAAGGGTACAACCGCAAGCTTGGTATTGCTTCTAGCAGTGAGGCCGAGCTTTGGGGTCTACGGGATGGGTTGGAACTTGCCTTAACTTGTAACATAAGGAAATTACAGGTGGACATGGATGATAGTGCAGCTGTTGCACTTGTGAACAATCAGATCTTGGCGGCTCATCCTTTGAGTGCTCTTGTTTGTGATTGCAGATGCCTAATGGAAAAGTTTGAGGAAATTCATCTCAAGCATAGCTATCGTGAGGCCAATAAATGTGTTGATATCATAGCTAGAAAAGGAGTACTTTTTGGTTTTATTTGTACTTTTTTTTATGCTCCTCCTCATTAGATGTCTGAACAGCTTGATGCTGATGCCAAAGGGTTTTCATACCCTCGTGATGTTGTAAATCTTCCTGCTTAATTTATTTTATATCCAGTTTACCAAAAAAAAGAGTGGTGGACACTTCTCTAAGGCTTAGTTCGGATTTTCCATGGCACCATAACAGCAGGCTTATTTAGGTCAATATTCTTAGGATTCTTCCCAAGCTGTCTGCACAAGTACATCATATTTTGCTGACACGCCCAAAAGAATGGGCACTGTCAGGTGTCCCAAATTCATGCTTCTTAACTCATTCAATTTCAATCAAGACAATTAATATTAACCCCTACTGCTTTTTTTTTTTTTATTTTTTTTTTTTTATTAACGCCTACTGCATATACGTACAATGTATCTTGATGGAAGTTCAATGCAATGAATTGACTAGTCAAAAACATCCTTCGTGTCGTGCCATGTAACAATTGGATTAGCCCCCGGGGAAGCATTGTCAGAAGAAAGTCGTCTATCAGGTGCTTTTGCGGTTGCATATTAGCGGGTAGCTCCGAGAACTACCTTTCAATCATCGGGGATAGCTTTATCTATTAGCACATATATGCTCCACTTGACCAAATAAAAGATTTTGTTTTAGATTCACCTAAAAATTCTGGTTTAGCAGCCTTGGTGTCGTAGACTCGTAGTCATTAGCTCACTCCATCATGGAGTCCACTTGCTGCGCTGCTATGGGAGGCGGCTATGCCATGGTATTTGTAGTTGGATTATGGGCTAGGTTAGTGTATATATATATATATATATATATATGTTTTTTTTTTCCAGGTGATAGAAACACACGCATGCACCCAGGCGGAATCGAACCCACGACCTCCGCGAAATCCCCATACCCTTTGGGTGGGATGTGCCACTCGGCCTATAGCCACTCAGCATGGGCTAGGTTAGTTAAAAGACCTGGAGTTGATATACCCCTCGAACCTTGTTGCTGAGTTAAGTGCATTAAGAATTCTATATCTGAGTATTGAAAGAATCTAAATCAGACCTGAAATAATTGAGACTAACACTCAATTTCAAGTATTCTTAGCCTCATGGTTGTCTACCTTTTGAGCTAGGGCATTAATTTCCTCTTTTCTCACTGTCGCAGCAAAAGTTTCAGGTACAAGTGAAATAATACTCAGGCTTTGATGGCAAAACCAATTTACATGGCCTTTAAAGTGGACAGTAAGGTTGCCTATGAACAAAAATATGTTGGCTACGAGTCTATGACTTTGTTGTGCTTAGTTTTTTTGGGAAGGGAAGGAGATATCAATGCTTTTACATGAAAAAAATAGATGATTTTGTTGTAGTTTAAGGTTAAGTATGACCTTTAAACTACGGTGAAAGCTTTCCGTACTTTTAGAAATCAAGGGGTTCAAATTTGCCAAGTTTAATTTTGTGGAGCAGTGGGGTTAGGGTTTGTGATAAAAGTAAGGCTTTAGAAAGAAAGTATGTTTGAACTTTGGGGCCAAGTTTAGGATGGAAAGGGGCTGTGAACAATACCTGTGAATCTTGTGAGCATGACGTGAGATAGAGACCCCTAATTCACAAGAATTTGTTTGAGCAAGACACTCGAACACAGGGAAAATATCCAAACTCATCTTGAGTTGATTATTAACCAAATTACTGACCATCACTGTTTGGGATCATTGTAATTCTATTTATAGAATTCTAATAAGCTTTGTTCCTAGTAAAAACTATATTTTTAATTTGGATATGTCTCCTAATTCAACAAGGTTTCTAATGACCAATTCAAATAGGTTTTAAATACATCCCTATGTAACTTAGGCCCGGCCACTACAAAATCATAGGTAGTTTTCCTTTTGCATTGTTTGTTTCTATGTTTTTGATTTTTTTTTTTTTTTTTTTGGGGGGGTTGTTTGTTTTGGTTATCTTTGAATTTTTCGATCGTCAATTGGATTGTATGTATGGATATATTTTTACTTATTAATGATGTATTGGCATGGTCTTGCCCTAATATTTCTAAACTTACTGGTGTGTTCACATGGTTCTTGGACTGATTCGGCTCATCAATTTGTTTTGGCAATTTCAGTTGGTTTTCAATTGTTTTTATGTTGCATGAATTAGTTGCGTTGCTGTGGTAGATACAGAGAAATGTGTTCTAACCTTCCGGCCTGGATGGGCGGGATGTTGTTTGTTGGAGACCTGCGTCGTTTTTAATTAATTGCTAGATTTAGCTTGTGGATTTAAGAATATGGATGTGTGCTATTTTCAACTGAAATTTATGGTGGCAGGGTTTCTAGTACGAGTGTGAGCTGTCGAGCTGATGTAGGGCTTTTATTCCAAACTGAACAACTCGAAATACTGTGGTATTTTGTTCCCGATTCCCCCCCCCCCCCCCCCCCCCCAAAAAAAAAAAACCCAAAATAAATAATTAAATAATTAAATAAAGCTTTGAGGGTAATGCAGTTGGCAAAGGATTTAGGGTTCTAGTTATTGTGGCTTTGTTTTCTCATTATTGGATGTACAAATTTAAACACAAAATTGAGCTAAACCATGCCAGGGTGCTTAGCCCATGCCTAGTTCAAGTTCAAATCTGAGTTTAAAAAAATTGAGCTTGGGGGCTCAAGCGAGACAATCTCAAGTTGAATTGGGTTTAGACTTTGGATGAGAAGTTGACCTTCTCTCTCTATTGATAAGGACTTAAGAAGAGAAGGAAAAGGAAGAAAAAAAAAATTGAGAGGCAGTAAATAGAAATCCATAAGAAGTAAACTTAAAGTACCTAAGATCTATATTATATTATTATAAAGAAAATTTTCTTTATGGTTAGATTGTACGTAAATTTACTAAAAAACCCTTACTTACAACTTCTTAAGACTAACATATAATTTGGTAATTTCAACAACTTGAAAACAATTACCTATCCCAACAAGTTTATCCCTCTCTCCCTCAATCTCTCTCTCCCGCGTCCCTCTCTCTTTAACTCTCTCTATCTCTCTCACATTGTTTCCCCAAAAAATAATGATAATTCCTTCCCCCATGTATTTCTAAAAAAATACCTATCTTTCTCAACGTTCTTTGTCTTTCCAGGTATTGAAAATGTCTTTCCAGATATTGAAAAAGTAATAAAGAAGGAGATGGAGACGACATTATGAAGAAAATTGAATTTAGCTTGACTTGGTATGTTCTTAGTTTTGTTTTTGTTTTTTGTTTTTGTCTTCACATTACTATAATTACTATGATGTGTGCGCTCGACTGCTAGTATATATAATTTTTTTTAAAAATGGAAGACCCTTACCTGTTGGCTTTGCCCTTATCCTTGATCCTATCATCTAATCTTACTCCCCATGGTGAGTCCGGTGGACTAAACATGTTAAATTCTCCAAGAGTGTTTTTGGTGATGAATTTTCTGTGTGAAAATTGTAATGAAAACGGAATTTCTCAAATTTTGGGAACAGAACTTCGCGTATAACAAGTTAAGATTAGAATTTCAATAGACTTAGGGCTCATTTGGTAAGTTTCTACTTCTTGGTTTTTTTTTTTTTTTTTTTTTTTTTTATAAAGAAAAAAAAAAATTGAGATACTTTTAATTTTAGAAAATATAAAATAAAAAAAAATTGAGTATGAAAAATTGTGATAGTAGTTTTTAAAAATTGAGATAGTAAAATATTTCTACTAGCTAAATTTTTAAAAGTAACTATTAAATTTATTTATTTATTTTTATCCTTAAAATAAAAATAAAAAACAAAAAATAAGAACTTATCCAAACGAGCCCTTATCATTCAACCCGGAAATTGGGAATGCCGTTCCGGGGACGGTCACATTCCGCCTAGAAACAGAACCTTATATTGCAATTAACTTTGGATTAGGATAACCTGCCAAATCGCTGATTGGGAATAAAGTGGCCCAGTTGCCAAACAAGCCAAATTGTTCAATTTGCCCCTTCAAAAGGTGGGTCGTGTGCGCTCTGCAACGAATGGCAGAAGAGCTCCGAGAGTAGTACAAGGGTTGCCCAATTGTCAAGTAAGACCTATGTTACGCGCATAGAGACATGGATCTGGGAAGGAAATTGTGGTCAGAATTAGGAGAATAATTGTGGTCAGATTTTAAAAAAAGAATTTAGATCTTGAGAGAAATTTTTTTACAGAATTTGTGGAATTGGTGGATTAGATTGTTAATTTAAGGGGTTAAATTTTAAGAGGGAATTGTTGCAGATTTTATGGCTAAAATCATTAAGTTTCCTAATTTAGTTAAGAGTTGAGTCAATAACTAAGGGTTGTATTCAATAAATTATGAATGAAAAACTATCTTTTTTTCCCGTGTTGAAATAGATGTTCCCCTCGGAGAGGAAATTTGACTTGTTTTTTATCATTTTTCTTCCTCAATAGGGCTTGAACCTATCAACCTAATACGTCGTTCTTTAGAAACGGCATCTACCGATGATAGAAATTATTATTTGTACTATCATTTGAGGGTTTGTATTAGGATTTCTGCATTAAGGTTTGAAGCAGGAACGACAACTGTTTTCAAGTATTCTACTTTTCCTTTGTCCGTTCTTTTTTGTCTTTTCCTTTCGAAGAAAAATTGTTTGCGGTTCATGAGGCTGAATGAAGGGTCATGATTTTTATTTTTTTTATTTTTTATATTGAATATATTCATCAGTGGAAAAAAAAAGAAGCCCAAAGCGATCCTTAAAGTATTTATTTATTTTTTCCATGCGGAAGAACTGATGCAGAGTTCCTAATGTCTATGGGAATACAAGCTGTGAAGAGACTTGTCCGTAATTGGGGTATGTTTGTTTTTTTTTTTTTTTTTTTTTTTTTTTTTTTGACTTTGCCATTTTTGGATCATTATTACTCAGGGGATTTGGCCATTGGCCCATCAAATAAGACTTATTTAGCAAATAGTCAAGTTACTTTTATCTTAAGTCAATTAATCCATTTTATTGTTGTATGACGAAAATACCCTTGTATGTACCCAAAGCTTACTCGTGACCTCTCACCTTCTCCACAGTCCAACACATGATCAAGACCAATTTCCATATCTATTAAAAAGGCAACATCAATCGAGTTACTCTCTCGGATCTTCTCGGCAATGGCATATTCAACACCGACAATGAGAACTGGAAGTTCAAAGGCAAGTTTCTAGCCATGAATTCATCACCAAATCTTTGCATAAATTTGTAGAGACCGTCATTGATGCAAAGCTTACCAACCGCCTCACTCCTGTCTTATCCACCACTGCCACCAACAATTCTATGCTAGATTTTCAAGACATCCTTCAAAGATTTGTGTTCGAGAACTTCTGCAAGATCGCTTTCAGGTATGATCTTGGCTACTCCATCTTTGCAGGAGCCAAAATTTGCGAAGCCTTCGAAGATGCTGTTAAAATAACTAGCTTCAATGAATTTCTCCCCATAGCTTACAGTTTCCTATGTTTTTTGGGTAGTTATTGCAGCCATACAATACTTTATGTTCTTAAGGAGTGAATGACCAGAAATTCGCTCCGTCGACGATGAGTCATCACCGTCATATGCAATGGACAAACCCAAGGCATAGCCACCGCAGAGACTCAGACTAAAAAAATTGGGTTTTTTTCAATTGATGGTAAAGCTTCAAATTTGGAGAAAAAAAAAAAGGAAAAAGGTTTTTCCTTTCATGAACGAATGGATCGATGGGTTGAGCTTCAAATAAGAAAAATTAGACTTTTTTATTTTTTTATTGATGGTCAAGCTTCAAATTTGGAAGGAAACAAATGAGGCATTTTTTGTACACGAACATAGGGAATAATAGTCGAGCTTCAGATTGAGAAAATTGAGGGATTTTATTTTTTTATTATTATTTTATGTATTTATTTATTTATTTTTTGTCCCTGGTCAAGCTTCAGATTGGAATGTTGGAAACAATTCCATCTTTGCAAGAAGCTAACCAGGCCCTTGTCGCGCACCTGCATGCCCAACTTTCGAAGTAGTCAAATTCGTTGTAAAATTTATTCGTAAAGTAGTAAAATTTTACTACTTCATTATAAATTTTACTACTAAAGTAGTAAAATTTTACAATTTTATGAAATATTACGTTAGAATGTGTCAAGTAGTAAAATTTTACGATTTTAATCTTTTTAAAAATTACCTAATCAATATGGATCTTTTTTCGAAAATATCGACGAGTAGATTCCAAAAATATAATTTTTTTTATAAACAGATATGTATATTGTAAGTTATAAGCTTTTAAAAATTATAATACTAAAAGACTAAGTTAGTTACATAAGGTGCCCTTAATAACAAAAAAATGGACCGCCCTTAGTAAGAATAAGGGTAAACCAAGCATTTTCAAAAAATGTGTGACTAATTGATAAATAAGTTTAGTCTCCTTGATTAATTGACTTAGAAAAACTTTTACTTGATTAATTGCCAATATTTTACCAAAAAGTGGACTAATCGCCAATTTCCCCTTATTACTTTTGGTATTACATTTTAAAATGCCTGTTCTCATCTCATTGCTGCTACTCCAGGTCCTGCGGTTCCTTGGCTTGCAGCTGCGGGTTTCACCGGTTGGAAATTGGGGACGTGGTATGTGTCCAACTCGACATGATAAATTCTTTTTTTCCAAATGGGTCGTGACATGTTTTGTGTTACACGCAATATCTAGCTGCTACATGAAATAATTCTGCATTTTCTGCATTCTCATACCAATTCTACTAATGTCTTGTTTATTGCAAATTTTCCATCAAATTCCTCGGTTGTGCACCGATGGCTACTTACTGGAGCTGCCCAACTTGCCCTGTGTCCATGCTTATAGCCATAGACAAGAGCTTTTACTACAGAAGCCTTGGGCAAAGGCAGCACGGTTCACCATGGCTCTTATTTATCTTACATACCCATGTAGGCATATGTACACATATGTATAAAAGATAATTTAGTGGGCCTACTTTAATACGAGTAAGAACTGTGTGGGAAACCCTCCATAGCCCATGACCCTGGAAGAGGGAGAGATAGAGAGACGCCTTGGCTGGTTTGGATTTTAGAGTTGAATAAAGGTAGGAGTAAAACGTCAATAACCGTCAAATTTATCTTTAAATCACAGCCAAATTAATTGTTTATCTTGTCTAGAACTTTTAATATCAACGTCTCTCTCATAAAGCGTAACCAACTTTATGTGAAAGCATTCCCATCTAGACTTTTGCTCCTCATCCTATAAATCTTAGGGATTTTATTTATTTATTTATTTATTGGCTGCTTGCTATCAACCCAAGGTGTCTGGACTTTTTAAGTCTAATTATTTTGATCTCAAGTAAGACCACCACCCACTTGAGTGTGTAATCAACTGAAAAAACCCAAGTGGGTGGCTTGCTCCTTAAGAATATGAGAAGTCAAAACGAGTTGGCAGTGCTACTTGGGAAATGGAAACTTAGAAGATGCCTTGTATCTTATAACCGGTACTAGTGTTGGGGTTCCATCACAAATCCCACTAGGATAGAGCTCACAGGGTCGAGATTGGGCAAGTTTGGGTTAGGTAAAATTTGGTGCTAACTAAGGCCTAATCTCTAAATTTATTTGTTAATGACCTTGGGTCTAGTGGCATATCGATCACATCCTAAAAGGGGTGTAGAGTTCGCAGAGGTCTTGATTTCAATTTCCCTTTCTTTGTGAAGAATCATTTTTACTCTTATTGGCAAGGTTTTGGTCATGATGGGGAAAATTACCAACTTTATGTATTCTCATATGTTTTTGTTTTTCTGCCATAAATATTCAAGGAGTCGACGTGTGGAAATTATTTAACGAAAGCTGAGTGGGTATTTGAACCTGTACCTTCTTTTGCCTCAATTTCAACCCTCCTTTATTTACCCTCAATTCCATCCCAAAAAACCGCTACATTTTATCACAAACTCGAGCCTTAACCTTTTGTACAACCTTCTTTGAAAAAATTGAAGTTTCCCTTGCTGCCCTGAAGTTTCAGTAAGCTTCTACCTTTAATTTGACATCGCATTTATCCTCGAATCACAGTTATACTCGTGAATGGGGGTCCTTAGACCCCTTTATAGGCGGGGGAGCCTTGTGCGCTGTGTACGACTTGTGAAGGGGTGTTTAGGGAGGGTGGCATTGATGGAATTAAGCTTCGATTCAAAAAGAAATTGAAATTCTCAGGCGTGGAGAACGAAACTGATGTGAGTCAAAGAGATGATCAATCAATAATATGATTCTCAGATCTGAAATTCTGTTACAACTGAAGCTCTAACTAAAAACTGACTTGTAACACTAACTTCAGCCATACAACCTATATGCAAAAGACTATAATGCCCTTCTATACTAAGTGCATAAGCAACTAAAACAGAAAATTTAGTGCTCTAAATGTTGCTAGACAGCTTGCATCCGACTCCCCTCTAAAAAAAAAAACTTGTTCTCAAGTTTCAACAGCAAAATAGGGCTTCAAATGCTTCATTTTGAAGATATTGGAGATGTTAAAATGAGATGGCAGCTGCACTTGATGATAATTATTGAACTTCTGTCCAACTATCTATTTTTTCCATCTGTCCAACCATCAGACGTTATTGAACATCCATGTTATTCTTAGCTTTATTACGTTCTTCCATCATTACGCGCGTTTATGTCTGTAACCTCTTCTTTAAGGATCCAGGCCCTTAACTCATGCATAGAAGGGGGCCTAAACCCTAGCCCAAAATTTGCGATTCCATCAGCAATGGGTGACCAATATGGATCATTCACCATATTGAATGGAAGTCCTTTCGAAAATATGAAGCGCCAAAATCTTCAGCATGGGTCGTTTCTTCTTTCTTAGATTTGGAATTTAATGATGTTTTTCATCAAAGGTAGAACCTATCCATTGGACCTCTAGTTTTAGGCTGGGTGAAACTGCCCCCACTACTACCAAACCCACTCCCACTGCCCTATATATTATGATCCCCACCAAAAGAGATGAACCACTATCACTACTCTCTCCGAGACCCATTCCAATTTCTTGAAGCAACTCATTTTGCTTGGATTTGTGTTTTTGAAAATTGGCTGACGCTAGTTGCCTAGTTTGCATTCATTTTTCACATCTTTGAAGACTTGGGTATAAGGTGGACAAAACTTTGGCTCCTCCGCAGCTCCCCTCCAATCGGACATGGTTGATTTATTAATTGACACATGTCTACCAAGCACATGGCACTCACGTGATATATTAGCATTCGCCCCAACAATTCTGATTGGTAAAAATGAGAACCCAAACAAAAATTGAACCTATTCCATTGCATCTCTCTTTCCTCTCCCTCACGTCTCCTTCGCATCCCCTGCCTCTTCCCCTCTCTCCAAAACTGTAATTTCATTTACAACCATCTCTTCCTCCCGGATTTGTTTTCCGTGATCCTATCCTTCGCCTACCCCAAATCCCCTTCCTTCAATACATGCAACAAGGCCGCAATTTGAGGCTCTTCAAAAACAAATTTCTTTTCATGTTTGCTTTTGGATTTTCTATATTCAATTGGTCACATTTATTCACACAGTAAAGGAATTTTGTGCTCAATTATGATGGACTAAAATCAACAGAAAATTTTTGATGGACGTGTATATATATATATATATATATATATATAGAGAGAGAGAGAGAGAGAGAGAGAGAGAGAGAGAGAGGACGATGCAAATGCCGATCGCCGGAGATTGTCGGCGAGCATGTTAGCGATGGAGTTCAAGTTACAAATTGAGGGTGGGTTGCAAAGATTTTCAGCGAGCATGTTGCAAACGCTGATCGCCGGCTGACAATGGTTCACGAACCATGTGGGATAAGTTATATTTTGCCCTTATTTTCCTCTCTCAACAATAAAAACAAGATTGGCCCATATATCACGTGAGTGGCATGTGCACGGAACAAGTGTCGATTAAATAATTAGCCACGTCAACTTTGCAGG
Source organism: Liquidambar formosana (assembly GCA_039720395.1). NCBI lineage: Eukaryota > Viridiplantae > Streptophyta > Magnoliopsida > Saxifragales > Altingiaceae > Liquidambar > Liquidambar formosana. The sequence goes on along the minus strand of CM077823.1, from coordinate 38,894,464 downwards.
AGGAGTTGCTCCTCCGGCATCAGGAGCGAAGTTTTGTCCACCTTATACCCAAATACCCAAGGTTTTATGCCGTTTCTTGTGCCAACTAAAAACCGATTAATAGTCCCTACTACATTGATTACGTACAAAATTTACACCGAAAATATTTTTAATTAACTGAATTGCTACCGAATTGTGAACTGAAAATTATAGGAAACAAAAGCGGATTCCAACTGAACCGGACAAGAAAAAAAAAAAAAAAAAAGGCCAAAACCGGTTGGTTTGGTTCGGTTCGGTCATTCGGTTTTTTCGGTGTTTCTTTCACCCCTAGCAAGAACACTTCATCCACACCTGTATAGAACATTCTGTTGGGGTTAATGTAGTGGATTTCCTTAGAGCATAAATCTCATTATTGTAAAGCTTTTCTTTTGGGGTCGCTTATCAAATGACCTTAATTTTTATGTGCCGTCTAGGTCTCATTCATGTACCGTGGAGGCACTTTACCAAAGTTGGTAAATTGTTCGGGAGAATGGATTTTGTAAAGAGAAATTCGTTGAATTTAAAAATAGTCTAGGTCAATTGTTAAGTTCTCCATTTCAATCAATTACTAAGCATGGAGAGAACTAAACTAAACGAATCGCTTAATGTGCATTGCTTTCTTCTTGTTGGTTTTGTCATATTTTCTGAGTAAGGAAATGGAAATATGATACGTTTTTACTTGTAGTTTGCCATTCTCAATCTCTGTAGGGAAAGTAAATAAACCACCGTATTTGTGCTGTTTTGGAACTGTGGTTGAATTCATATAATTGAGGAATGTATAGAATTAAATACAATTTCTTGCTTAAAATATAGTTTCAGTTAAGGTTTCATTTTTCTGTGTATTGTTCTAATTCTAGAATTTGAGGCAGCACCTTTGATGCAGTTGATCTCATTAAGTGGAGAATAAGGTTGCCTACAAACAAGTATAGGTGGACTAAAACTTTGTTTTCTTTTGAATTTTTGAAAGGGAAGGAGAAATCAAGGGTTTATATGAAAAAAAATAATATTTTTGGTTTAAGTTTATTTTCGGAATAGCCAGGGAATTATTACAGGATCATGTCATAAAAGTAATATATTTATTTTAAACGATTTCTTTAGGATTTGTGATGAAAGTATGGCTTTAGACGAAGGAAGTTGAACTTTGGAGCCTTGGGAGGGTGTTGCGAAGAGTTCCTTTAAAAGAAAAAAATAAGCACACAAGGAGAGAGAGAGAGAGAGAGAGAGAAGGAGATAGAGAGAGCCTAATCCACAAGGGTGGGTTTGAGAACCAAACTCAAACCGAAAGAAGAGTTTCACTCTATACTTTAATTGCTTATTAGACAAACCACTCAGCATCCCTATTAGAGATTATTGCAATGATGCACACTCAAAACATAAAGAAGAGTTCCACACTCAATTTAAAATAACTTTTATTCTGTAAACTCTACCCTTATTAGAGCTATTACAATCCCCTTTATAGAATTCTAATATGCTTGCTCCTCAAATTAACTAAATTTCCCTTTCCATCAAGTTCTTATACTAGGTTTCTAATTTAACTAGGCTACTAATTATGACTTTTATAAATAATTAAGTCAAACCCAATACAAAAAACATAAAGCCTGTAAGGCTGGGCCATTCCTTAATTATAAGAAAATTACTAAAATACCCTTATAAGAAATAAAATATTCCCATACAAAGAATGGCCCCAATAGATCCAATTTTCCTTTTTTTTTTTTTTTTTTTTTTTTTTTTTTGGGGTCTTTGACCCAATGAATCCCCAAAGCTGACAACCAAGGGACTAATTACTGTTACAACGGGTGGGCTATGGTAAATTGCTAGCCCATGAATTTTTTCCAAAGTATTGGGACTCGAACTCGGAATCTTTTACCTCCACTCGAAACAACCACTTTGGGATTTTTTCCAAATTTTCCTTTTTCTTACTAACACGTTCCGCATCATGCAATCTCATGTGTAAATTATGAGAAGTTGGTTCCTAAATTAACTAGGTTTCTAATTTAATTAGGCTTTACCCCATGAATTTTTCTTTTAGCTAGATTTCCTAATTCAACAAGGTTTCTAGTTACTTATACAACTCAGTTTTTAAATGCTTCTTTGAGTAACCTTGGCTCATTGCAAAATATAGATCCCAAATGGCTGGCCCACTAAAATACATATATTGAAAAATATAAATCTGTTGACCAATTATCTATCGGACTTGAGAGAGAGAGAGGGGAAAAGCTACATCACTGCTGTTTCTCGTTCCCTGACGATTCAACCAGGGCCGCTGTTCATTCTTCTCTTACTTTTCTACTGATTCATTTTTCTCTTCCTTCTTTGATATTACCATCTTCTCTTCTCCTTCTCCTTTTCTTTTACTTCTCTGTAAGTTTCCTTATGGCCAATAAGTTCTTAAGGATGGAACAGAAAACTTTTGAGTTTGCATTGTTGGGTATGGGTGATGATTATCTGAAAATTTCGGAAAATGGCAGAGGACTGAGAATATCAATCGGTTTTGATAAGGACAGTTGCGTATGGTTGTATAACAGCTTTTCAGATTTGGGCTATGGAAACATTAATCATGGATGGGTTAGGAAGTTTAGGAGCAGCGTACATTGTTACTAGAGCTTCATCAATGGAAGATTCGGGCGTCTGACTGAAATCACTAATAATGGTAGAAGCAATTGTATTTCTATTTCAGGACACATTGGAAGAGGTTGGAAATACTTTGCTGAATATATGAAAAGTCCATGCAGTATTGGATCTGATTAGTCAGGTAAGGAAGGGGCGAGACTGTCTTCTACCCAAAGGCTGCTTGTTAATATCCATGCTTCAGTAAATAGTGCACAAGATCTTTCTTTGGCTCGTGATGAGAAAGACAATGTTCAAATGGAAAGAGTTGTTTCCCTGTTGATAGGCGATTGGAAAAAGGCATTTGTTTGTGAGAGTGTGATCGAGAGAGAAAGTGATTGATAGTTGGTATAACATTCAGATTGAACTGCGTAAGCTGTTGGAATGCAATAGAGTACTAACTCCTTTTCAGAGCAATACGGCAGTCTTTTTTTGTCATAATATGGATAAAGCCAATTATTTTCTGGGGAGAAGTCTTCCTTAAGAGTAGTGTCGTCGTTAATTTAAGAAAATGGGATCCAAATTTTAATTCTATTCATGGCGTTCAATTTATGTCTAAAAGTGAATGGATTGCCATAGAAGGATTACCCTTTCACTTATGGAGGGAAGAAGTGTTCTCTATAATTGCTGAGCACTATGGAGGTCTGGTGGAGATTGATAAAAAATAACTTTTGAGGCTGGATAGTCTGTTTCAAGCTTGTGTTAGAGTTTAGAGTTAGAGAACTCCATGCTGGTTTCAATCCAAGTTTGTTAAGAATCGAGTTGGCTGGTTGTGTATTTTTAGTTCATGTTTGGCCTGTTCCTAATCGTTTGTTGCCTTCTGGAAGTAGCGAGTTTCATAATACAAGAGGAATTAAGCAGGGCAACCATTGTTTTGTGAGGAATGGTGGGAGGAGGGCATGGAGGAAGGAGGGATGTAGAACAGAGTTTTGGTGCACTCAGCAGGGGGGGTTGAAGATGCATTAGTGGGTGTAGGGTGTATCCGTGGTGGGAATTCAGAAGTGGTAGAAGGTGGGTTTGGTGTTTTGGCTGGTGAGTCTAGCATGAGGACTTTCATAGAAGTCTAATTAGCTTTGTTCCTAGTTAAACTATAGTTTTAATTTAGATAGGTCTCCTAATTCGACACTGTTTCTAATTACTAATTCACGTAGGTTTTAAATACATCCCTACGTAAACCTAGGCCCCGGCCACTACAAAATCTCAAGTACTCATTTTGCATTGTTTGATTCTTGGTTTCTTTGTTTTGTTTTTTTTTGGTTATTTTTAAAATTTTTCAATCATCAATTGGATCATATGTACGCATATATTTTCCTAATATTTCTAAACTTACCAGTGCGTCCATATGGTTTAGTTTTCTTGTCTCGTCTATTTCTGGTACAAAAGATGGTTGTAGGACTGATTTGGCCTATCTATATGTTTTGGCAATTTCAGTTGGTTTTCAAATGTTTTTAATGTTTGGATGAATCAGTAGCATTGCTATGGCAGATACAGAGGAATGTGTGCTAACCTTTCCAGCCTGGATGGAGAATTCTTGCAAACGATGTGATTTTATTATTATTTGTTGTAATTAATTTTGTATTCTCTCTGCAACACTGATTGCTTATCCGAATTTTCTTCTTGGTTAGGGAGGAGTGGTTATGTTAATTCAAGAGGAGGGTTGCAGAAGCTGAACGAAAGCTTTGATTAGGAATCTTGTGTTTTGAGAGCGAGAAGGGAAAGAAGGGGTGGATGGTGGGGATGTTGGTTTGTTGAGGACCTGCACCATTTGTAATTAATTGCTAGATTTACCTTGTGGATTTAAGACCTTGGACCTGCACCGTATCACGCATTACTCGTATCTTAAAAAAAATTTAGCTGTAACACTAGCAAACGGACCCTACGTCAATTATAAATAATGCCATTCCCAATATATAAAATCTTTAATTTTTATCTTCAATTTGAAGATTCAATATTTATTTCCTAAGTTTTCTATTGTAATACCACTCGACCAATATTTAAAATTTTTGTCTAGCATGAAACACATTGCGGCGATAGTCATATATTTTATTAGGGTTAAAGTCATTTCAGTTTTCAAACTGAAGGCATCACATTAACAATGATTTTTATGCTCCATTTGTTTCAATGGAGAAACCCTTTGCTGCATTTAAGAAAACAATGTGAGAATTGCTTAAAACATAAATTACAACTAAGTATATTTTGCTCGTAATTCATTTCATATAGATTATATAATGTGTATTTATTATTATTATTATTATTTTTTGGATAAGTATTATATAATGTGTATTAATTCCTCCATGTTACTATAATTCCTACTATTTGCTCGATCTCTCCCATAATTTCATATTCCCTAGTTTGGCTCTTGATGGCAGATCTGTTACACGGGTTGCCTTACTGAGCTACTGCCTTGATAGCTGGAAGCCAAAAACTTCACAGATTTCATCCCTTTTTCCTTTGTACATTCCCAAGTAGGCGTACCGTAGGCTAACTCATAAGATAACCCACCTTATAACCCCACCTCAATACCCAAACTCTTGTGGTTCTTCGTAGAGAAAAACTTATAATCCGAATACTAAATTGACATAAAATAGGGTTTTCAAACGGGTAAAATATGGGATAATATAGACAATTCTGATTGCAGGCTCTCAAAATGTAATTCAACTAATAATTTGGATACTGAATTAGTGCAATTTAAATTTTAGATTTTAAAACAAAACTTGATCTAAACTTTAGAGTTTGGACTCTAAAGTGCAGTTTACCCAAACAAAAAATAATAATAAAAACAATCAAAGAAAAAAAAAATTGAACTAAAAAAAAAACCCTTCACAAGCCATTCCCAGTAGTTGTCCCCACGTTTAAAGCAAAAATATTGGCTCCGAAGAGTCAGTACCCTTAAAGTTGCCATGTGTTTGTCCCACATCAGGACGTTGTGTGTGTGCTCTTCTATATAAGATCGTCCTTTCAACTCTCCAAAAGCTATGTACACTTTTGAAATTATGTAATTGTAATATTGTATGCATTTTTATCCCCAGAAAAAGAACAAAAGAAAATCCCTTTAGCTGGCTATTCGAGGAATGCAGTGAGAGGATAGTCCTATGAAGAATTATGGGCTAGGTTTAGAGTTTAAACATATACATATACGGTCTGAGTTATCACATTGATTAAAAAATATCCTTTGCTTGGTGGTGTTCATGTTACGTGGATTTCCCTAATTGTACATGTTTATCAAAAATAAATAAATAAACAAATAAATAAAAATAATAGGATAAAAATTTACCATACAAAACAAAAAAGTACTCTAATTCTATGTCCAATTTTTCTCGTCTCAATTTATGTGGGGGAGATTATTACCATCACAAAAAATTTTAAGCACCTTCCATTAATTTTAAAATTTCATAAAATTTTATAAAAAAATATACAAAAATTGCTAAGCATCCTTTTACTAATTTTAGGTAGAGAGAGAGAGAGAGATAGAGAGAGAGATTGAGGTATGAGGAAGAGAGCCATGGGTCATGGTCCCTTAGTTGCCCACCATGGCACTCTCTCTCCATCTTAATTTAGTATATTATTTTTAAATATCATAATAGTAAACCTAGTTTTTATCTTTCAAAAGTTTTGTATCCAGCACATGTGAATAGAGCGTGCCATAACGTGAGTGAGATTTGACCAAAAATTAGACCGAAAAGACAAATCAAATGGTCTTACTCTTCTTTTTGGGTGGAGGCCATTGGAAGAAAGGCAGTCATTTAATAATGCATGGGGATTTTGGGGGGCAGGATCGTATGGCGTGAAATCAGGAACAGTGGCTGAATGGTTTCGTTTTCTTCGAACGATTAGGTAAAGCACCTACTGGCTCCCTGCCTTTTTCTTACCTTTATTCCATATAAGTCCCAGTTGTCAGAATATAGTCTGACGTAGAAGGTTCACTCCCTCCACCGTTGGATGATGTTCATCTTTATTTAAGACCAGCATTCTATGGTTAACACAATACTTTCAAAAAAAAAAAAAAAAAGAAATACTATATATCCAAAATTAAGTAAAATTAAATATCTCAAATGATTTAATTCAAGTTTCAAATTTATTTATCAAGCTTGACTTACCCATATCTTTACTCTCTAAAATCCATACTGAACTCCAAAAATTTTATCGTTTTTACTTTTTTTAAAAAGAAAAAAATCAAATTATAATCCATAGGTATCGGTTGCGTAATTTAGATTTTACAATGCTGGTTGGACACATTTGATTTATATAAAATATTATTTATAATTAAAACACTTAATTAAAAAGTGACATGTGCCATGCTCTTGATTCTGATTGGGTGGGTTGGAGCCTTGGAGAGGGCCAAGTGAAGTTTGTGAGAGAGACGGGGTGATGTTCGCTCTTTTTTGGGCTGAGTGCCTACTGCCTATATCTTTTCAATTTAATTGACATATTATATTAACACATATATTTTACTATTTTAGAGAATAAGTGTTCTATTAAAATTTTAATTTACTAATAATGTTATTTTTTATAAATTAATCCGTGCAATGCAGGGGTTCTAAAGCTAGTATATATATATATATATTCATATCATAAGAAATCTTTTCCCTCCCCACCCGCGCTATCTCACGTCTTAATCACCATGCGCTTATGCACGGTCCATTATGGTATTGCGGTTTTGTACAGGGGCCACGTGCCTATGGTAAGACCACTAATTTCTCACAACCTACAAGAAAGAAAAAAGGGAATTTTGTTCATAGCCCCTATGTATAAGAGTCATTTTATAATAGGCCCTAAATAAGAATTAGTTTTGTAAAAACCCCTTTTAACCCCGTACGGACTAAAAAGCCCCTGATTTTAAACTTGCTTGTTATTTACTATTGTGCCACTTTACTATTGCTATCCGAAAATTAGGGATTTGAACCCCATTTTACCTAAAAATCAGGGATTTAAACCCCATTTTTTCTAGCGACTTTATGGAAAGAAAATCCTAGCCTATTTACACCTTCTAAATGGCACAAAAACAGCACAGTATCATCATACTATTGGTAGAACAAAAAATGCTGACAGAGACGTATCAAAACAAAATTTTAGTTGCATAGTAACATCATATTGTTTTATATTAAAAAAAAACAATTACAATGGAACTGTTATAAAAAAATAGTGTTCAACAGTATCAATATACTGTTAAAATATAAATTCCAACAATTGGTGACATTATTATCATACCTTTTGAAACAAAAAATACGAATTTCAAAGTATACATACTGCTTGAAAATGTTAGTTGTATAGTAACAACATATTGTTTTATATTATAAAAAAAAAAAAAAAAAAAAAAAAAAACAACAACGAACAGATCTGGAGTTTGGAGAAGAAAAGGAAGAAGAAGAAGAAGAAGAAGAAGAAGACATTTGTGGTGGGACGGTGGTCGGAGAAACTCCATACTAGCGAATGCCTCCCATTCTTCTTATTCTTCTTCTTCTACACCTCCATACCAGTGCATCGGATTTCCTTGCCTCCCCTCCCATTTTTCTTCTTCTTCTTCTACAGCCATGCGAGTATTGTCGTCGGAAAAACTCCTGCATATTCCCAAAAAAAAAAAAAAAGAGCTCGACAGGAAGGAGAAGGTATACCTGGGGAAGGAGAAGGAGAAAGAGAAGGAGATAGGGGAGGAGAAACATTGCAGATGAAAACCAAAAAAGGGAAGAAAAAAAAATAGAGATCATGTCATAAAAGTAATATATTTATTTTAGACGATTTCTTTAGGATTTGTGATGAAAGTATGGCTTTAGACGAAGGAAGTTGAACTTTGGAGCCTTGGGAGGGTGTTGCGAAGAGTTCCTTTAAAAGAAAAAAATAAGCACACAAGGAGAAAGAGAGAGAGAGAGAGAAGGAGATAGAGAGAGCCTAATCCACAAGGGTGGGTTTGAGAACCACAATCAAACCGAAAGAAGAGTTTCACTCTATACTTTAATTGCTTATTAGACAAACCACTCAGCATCCCTATTAGGGATTATTGCAATGATGCACACTCAAAACATAAAGAAGAGTTCCACACTCAATTTAAAATAACTTTTATTCTGTAAACTCTACCCTTATTAGAGCTATTACAATCCCCTTTATAGAGTTCTAATATGCTTGCTCCTCAAATTAACTAAGTTTCCATTTCCATCAAGTTCTTATACTAGGTTTCTAATTTAACTAGGCTACTAATTATGACTTTTATAAATAATTAAGTCAAAGCCAATACAAAAAACATAAAGCCTGTAAGGCTGGGCCATTCCTTAATTATAAGAAAATTACTAAAATACCCTTATAAGAAATAAAATATTCCCATACAAAGAATGGCCCCAATAGATCCAATTTTCCTTTTTTTTTTTTTTTTTTTTGGGTCTTTGACCCAATGAATCCCCAAAGCTGACAACCAAGGGACTAATCACTGTCACAATGGGTGGGCAATGGTAAATCACTAGCCCATGAATTTTTTCCAAAGTATTGGGACTCGAACTCGGGATCTTTTACCTCCACTCGAAACAACCACTTTGGGATTTTTTCCAAATTTTCCTTTTTCTTACTAACACGTTCCACATCATGCAATCTCATGTGCAAATTATGAGAAGTTGGTTCCTAAATTAACTAGGTTTCTAATTTAATTAGGCTTTACCCCATGAATTTTTCTTTTAGCTAGATTTCCTAATTCAACAAGGTTTCTAGTTACTAATACAACTCAGTTTTTAAATGCTTCTTTGAGTAACATTGGCTCATTGCAAAATATAGATCCCAAATGGCTAGCCCACTAAATACATATATTGAAAAATATAAATCTGTTGACCAATTATCCATCGGACTTGAGAGAGAGAGAGAGAGCGAGAGAGGGGAAAAGCTACATCACTGCTGTTTCTCGTTCCCTGACGATTCAACCAGGGCCGCTGTTCATTCTTCTCTTACTTTTCTACTGATTCATTTTTCTCTTCCTTCTTTGATATTACCATCTTCTCTTCTTCTTCTCCTTTTCTTTTACTTCTCTGTAAGTTTCCTTTTGGCCAATAAGTTCTTAAGGATGGAACAGAAAACTTTTGAGTTTGTATTGTTGGGTATGGGTGATGATTTTCTGAAAATTTCGGAAAATGGCAGAGGGCTGAGAATATCAATCGGTTTTGATAAGGACAGTTGCGTATGGTTGTATAACAGCTTTTCAGATTTGGGCTATGGAAACATTAATCATGGATGGATTAGGAAGTTTAGGAGCAGTAAGTGTACATTGTTACTAGAGCTTCATCAATGGAAGATTCGGGCGTCTAACTGAAATCACTAATAATGGTAGAAGCAATTGTATTTCTATTTCAGGACACATTGGAAGAGGTTGGAAATACTTTGCTGAATCTATGAAAAGTCCATGCAGTATTGGATCTGATTAGTCAGGTAAGGAAGGGGCGAGACTGTCTTCTACCCAAAGGCTGCTTGTTAATATCCATGCTTCAGTAAATAGTGCACAAGATCTTTCTTTGGCTCGTGATGAGAAAGACAATGTTCAAATGGAAAGAGTTGTTTCTCTGTTGATGGGCGATTGGAAAAAGGCATTTAATTTATATAAAATATTATTTATAATTGAGAAAGACAATGTTCAAATGGAAAGAGTTGTTAATATCCATGCTGGTTGGACACATTTAATTTATATAAAATATTATTTATAATTAAAACACTTAATTAAAAAGTGACACGTGCCATGCTCTTGATTCTGATTGGGTGGGTTGGAGCCTTGGAGAGGGCCAAGTGAAGTTTGTGAGAGAGACGTGGTGATGTTCGCTCTTTTTTGGGCTGAGTGCCTACTGCCTAGGTTGGTATGGAGGTAATTCCCAGGGTGGGTCTAGGCTCTGGGAAGTGGGAACAACATAGAGCACCCACCAGGTCTGGTAGACCCACAGACACTGACACCCACGCCGAGTCTGAAGGTGTTTGCAACCCCTCCCCCCCATAGAAATAAAAATACTATACTATAGATGTTGGTATGATAAAATAATTGAAGAGCACAAATATTTTTGAATGCAAATAATTTTAATTGATTTACATAAAATGATTAAAAATAAATATTTAGCCTTTCTGCTGATTAGTTTTAAAACAATAGATTTCACAGACATACCAAGGATGCAATATGAACAAAAATATATATTCTTCTCTTTTGCATGGCTGGTCATTTTAACGACACATATTATGTAGGTTGCTTTCGTCAGGTTTATAAGAGGATAATTAGACTTTCCAAGTTCAAAACTCTTATAAATTTCTTTCATTGCAAGTCAACTATGGCTCCCTTGGGTATTGTACCACATGTGGTGACCGATCATTTTTTGTAAAAATCTAATTAAAATTTGTGATAAGGTTATCACAAAATATTATGGATTAATTAGCTGGTACACCAATTTCTTCATGGGCACCCTTAGGATATTTTATGGCATGCATGTGGTTATTGTTAAAAATTTAACTTGCTCACATTGTATGATAACAAATTAAAAAATATAATTGGATTAATATAAAATGTGACCGGTTATCACTTCCGAATAGTTCCCAGGGTATCATTTTATAAAATTTCCCATTGATTAGTACAGGAACTAATCAAATTGTGAGGGTCATTGTAGGGGCACAAACAACAAAGAATAAACTAATTTTGATGGCCCAAAATGAACGAAGAAATTAGATTTATAATGACCTCAAACTCCCATAGACATCTATCACCTTCAATCAAGCATCCAATCCAACCGAAGTCTTTTACAATCTTAAGGGCTAATCTAGCTGCTTGAATATTGGGTTTGACTTAATTATTTATAAAAGTCATAATTAGTAGTCTAACTAAATTAGAAACCTAATATAAGAACTTGATGGGAAGGAAACTTAGTTAACTGGAGGAGTAAACATATTAACATCAAGCTAGCAGTATCCTTTCACTAAATATAATAGTAATAATTGAAACAAAAAATGGCCTTGGCGAAAAAAAAAAGAAAAAAAAAATGCTACTCAATGATGACATGCATTATATAAATACAATAATGAATCATAAAAGAAAAAAAAAATAAATACCATTTGTCTGAAATTTTCATATATTCAACGTTCCAAATGTTGCTACACAAAAACCTAAAAGTTTGAAAATTAGATTTAAAATTGAATATAAATTGTGAATAAAATACTACCATCTAATTCGAGATTTTGAATTTAACATATATATATATATATTCTCCCATGGAAAAGAGCATTATGTTGACCCTTAGGATGTTGCCATGTCGGTCTTTAAATTGTGATGAATATCATCGAATGGTGAGAGGCATATTTAGTGATTTTGACAGATGGACGCATATAGAATCAAAAGTAGCCATGTAGGGGGAAAAGGCCCTGAGGTCAGGCCACTTAGGCAACCGCCTAAGGCCCCAAAATTTTGACAAAAAATAAGGGTCCCAACTTAGTTGTTACTTTCGTAATAAGTCTTAAAAAAAAAAAAATTTTAATAACTAGATGAGAAAAGGCCCTAATCTAGTTTAAGGGCCCCAAATAATTCCTAAGTTTCTAACCCAAGTCCATGTACAATAATCCAAATGGCTAAATAATATACTCAACTCAAGCCAAAAAAAAAAAAAAAAACATTTAACCCTAAATCAGATCAGATCTAATACAGATCTAACGTCTTTGTCAGTTTGCCTTGAGCCTCCAAACTCCAACCTCTTCCTCTTTTCCTCTCTTGGTGCTCTCAACCTCTCACAACCTCCATCCTAATTAGATCAGATCAGATCAGAATTCTATTTGGAAAATTAAAAGTATTTGATTACCTCTCAGACAAAGAAGTCAGGTACACCAAACGTTCAAACCATTCTCTCTTTCATTAATTAATTTCTTCACTTTTTCTTTCCTCTATATATATAGATATACACACATAAAGGGCACTCTGATATTATTTGGGGGAGATTTATTTTTAGAATTAAAGGGCTTGGAAGAAGTTTTACCAACAGATCTAAAAAGGCCAATTGAAGTACTGAATTATTTAAAAGAAATGGACAGTTGTTTCCTAAATGCTTAGATTGCTTATAGAATATTGTTGATCATACCAGTTACAGTTGCATTTGCAAAAATAAGTTTTTCAAAGTTAAAGTTGATCAAATCTTACCTTCGTTCTACTATGTCACAGGAAAGATTGACCGGATTAGCTATATTATCTATTGAACATGACATGGCAAAAAAGCTTGATTATGCTAACTTAATAAGTGATTTTGCAGCTAACAATGCAAGAAGAGTAATATTTAAGTGATACTTTGCTATAGTTGGTTCATTTCTTTTTGGTATTATAACTTTAAATTTTGTTTTTTTTTTCTTCTTCTTCTTGTATATGTCATTTTTTATAAATTATAAGGAAAGAAGATAAGATTTTATTTATTTATAATTCTTATAAAGATTATTTTTTATCTTAATTTATATAAGTAAATTTTAGTAGTCAAATATTTAGGCAAATTTTGTATGTATTAGGGAAAAAAAATTATTGGCCCCATTTTAGGAGTTCGTGTAGGGCCCCAAAAAACTCAGGACCGACCCTGCTGAGGTGCTTCCCTAATCATTATACGAAATGGAAACATTCAGCCATCCTCTCTGATTTCATGTACGAATCTGCCGCCAAAAACGCCATGCATTAAATAACTGCTCTGCCTTGCACGCAAAAGATTAAGACTTCTCTTTCCAGCATATATATATATCTAAAACGGAGGAAAGGGAACCTTTTTGTGCCACGTGTTAATATAGGATTTTTTTTATTATTTTTTTTCTTTCACATGCTGAAACAGTAGCAATGGGAGAAATTTTTTTGGTAAAATTACCTTTCAGTAACGCTTTTCCAACCTAATTCCAAGAAAAGGATATAGGTGTCAACCTATTACAAATTGACTACCAATGTGTGCCAAAATGACAACTAACTTCCGTTGTTTCCGTATTAAGTTAGGAAGCAGTCACTAAAATGTAATTTTTTTATTGCCACGTGTCAACATAGGATTTTTTTTCCCTCCCTCTCACATGCTGAAACAGTGGGCAGTGGCAGCGGGAGATAGCTTTTTTGGTAAAATTACCTTTTAGTAACGCTTTCCAACCTAATTCCAAGAAAATGATATTATCTGTCAACTTATTACAAATTAACTACCAATGTGCGCAAAATGACAACTAACCTCTATTGTTTCGTATTAAATTAGGAAGCAATCACTAAAATGTAATTTTTCTAAAAGGTTACTTTAGTGACTTCTAGGAAAACTACAAACTACTTTTGTGATCACTTTCCAACTTAATACCACACAAAAGATTTTGTCTGTCACCTTGCTACAAATTGACTTGATAAGTACTTCAAAAGTATTACTAACTTTTTTTGTTTGGTATTAAGTTGGGCAGTGGTCACCAAAAGATAAATTCCTCACTTTTTTCTTCTTCTTTCTTTTTTTTTTTTTTTGGTATTACTTGCTCTTTCTCACATGGTGGAGGTAAGTTGACGTTTGGTGTTCATTGCATATCTCTTTGCTTTTATGTGGGAAGATTAAAAAACGCACACTATATAATGTTCAACCTAAACTTAATAGATTGTACTATATTTTTATGTTTTCTTTATGCCTATTCATTTCCCCTCCTAAAAATTAAACGTATAAAACTATAAATAGTCATAATTAAAAAGAGAGATAAACAAAGGAAAGGAGGATTAAAAAAGAAAACACAATCCGCCAGAATCTTCAGATTCTCCCGATTTGCTTCCGACACGAATAAAAAAAAAAACTATTTTAATCAAAATTCTTCCATATGGTTAATTACATAAAGTTGAAAAGATTTATACTTTTTCTTTTTTTTTTCTTCTTTTGGCTTTTTCTCTTATTTTCTTTCTCAGTCTATACTTTCTCTCATTTTTTTATATTCTAATCTCAAACATATTTTTGATATTTTTCCTCATGGTTTTTCACTCTTTGTAAAACTCACTCAAAACCTCACGAAAGACCAAGATTCATCATTATCATGCATTTTATAATCTCCACCGTCGGATTTCGAGACACCTTTAACGGTTATATTTGCTTTGGTATATACCAAAATGTTAAAACCATGATAGTGGGATGGGTTAGGCTCTAGAAAATTTTAATATTTTTCCACCAAATATCACAACGTATCAGTTCCTTCATTTTTTACAAGTTTCCACCGTTAAATTAATTGCTTTTCAAAATAATTTATCTTTTTTGAGAATCTAATTAAATTTTGTGTAATATATTATGCTAACATCACACCAAAGATTATTTTGGTTAAACTATTTTATTTATTTTTGTCTATATCTTTTCAATTTAATTGACATATTATATTAACACATATATTTTACTATTTTAGAGAATAAGTGTTCTATTAAAATTTTAATTTACTAATAATATTATTTTTTATAAATTAATCCGTGCAACGCAGGGGTTCTAAAGCTAGTATATATATATATATATATTCATATCATAAGAAATCTTTTCCCTCCCCACCCGCGCTATCTCACGTCTTAATCACCACGTGCTTATGCACGGTCCATTATGGTATTGCAGTTTTGTACAGGGGCCACGTGCCCACGGTAAGACCACTAATTTCTCACAACCTACAAGAAAGAAAAAAGGGAATTTTGGTCATAGCCCCTATGTATAATAGTCATTTTATAATAGGCCCTAAATAAGAATTAGTTTTGTAAAAACCCCTTTTAACCCCGTACGGACTAAAAAGCCCCTGATTTTAAACTTGCTTGTTATTTACTATCGTGCCACTTTACTATTGCTATCCGAAAATTAGGGATTTGAACCCTATTTTACCTAAAAATCAGGCATTTAAACCACATTTTTTCTAGCAACTTTATGGAAAGAAAATCCCAGCCTATTTACACCTTCTAAATGGCACAAAAACAGCACAATATCATCATACTATTGGTAGAACAAAAAATGCTGACAGAGACGTATCAAAACAAAATTTTAGTTGCACAGTAACATCATATTGTTTTATATTAAAAGAAAACAATTACAATGGAACTGTTATAAAAAAATAGTGTTCAACAGTATCAACATACTGTTAAAATATAAATTCCAACAATTGGTGACATTATTATCATACTTTTTGAAACAAAAAATACGAATTTCAAAGTATACATACTGCTTGAAAATGTTAGTTGTAGAGTAACAACATATTGTTTTATATTAAAAAAAAAAAAAAAAAAAAACAACATTCGTACTATTACGAATATAGTGTACAACAGTATCATCATATTGTTGGAATAATTTAAAAAAAACGGTTAATAAGCTTTCCCAAACCAAGACACACACACCAAAAAAAAAAAAAAAAAAAAACAACAACGAACAGATCTGGAGTTTGGAGAAGAAAAGGAAGAAGAAGAAGAAGAAGAAGACATTTGTGGTGGGACGGTTGGTCGGAGAAACTCCATACCAGCGAATGCCTCCCCTCCCATTCTTCTTATTCTTCTTCTTCTACACCTCCATACCAATGCATCGGATTTCCTTGCCTCCCCTCCCATTTTTCTTCTTCTTCTTCTACAGCCACGCGAGTATTGTCGTCGGAAAAACTCCTGCATATTCCCAAAAAAAAAAAAAAAAAAGAGCTCGACAGGAAGGAGAAGGTATACCTGGGGAAAGAGAAGGAGAAAGAGAAGGAGATAGGGGAGGAGAAACGTTGCAGATGAAAACCAAAAAAGGGAAGAAAAAAAAATAGAGATAATGATGGGAAGGAAAGATAGATCGTGGGGAAAGCATAAATCATGGGAGGGTATTGTTGGAATTAAAAAAAAAAACAGATTTCCTTATGGTAAAAGAATCTTTTAAAAAAGGGGTTATAGAGTTAAAAACCCTTATGGTGGAGTTTTGGTTAAAAGCAGTCTCCTAATAGAGGTAATTGCTAATTTCCCCAAGAAAAAAGGGGTCCTATTAGATTTAGGAATGTTTTGATCATTTAATGGGTTAATTGGTTGTAAATTTGGAGAGTTTTTAATTGGTTGTAAACACCAGTCTGAAGGTATCTAATTTGCACCCCCAAAGAAATAATAATACTATACTATACTATAGATGTTGGAATGATAAAATAATTGAAGGAAAGAATACAAATATTTTTGGCAATTGAATGCAAATAAAATTGATTTACATAAGATGATTAAAAATAAATACCTAGCCTTTCTGCTGATTAGTTTTAAAACAATAAACTCCACAGGCATACCAAGAATACAATATGAATATAATTAGACTTTCCAAGTCCAAAACTCTTATAAATTTCTTTCATTGCAAGTCAACTATGGTACCCTTGGATACCATACCGCATGTGGTGACTGATTTTTTTTTTTTTTTTTTGTAAAAATCTAATTAAAATTTTTGATAAGGTTATGACAAAATATGATGGATTAGCTCGTACACCATTGTTTTCATGGGTACTCTTAGGACATTGTATGGCATGCATGTGGTCATTGGTATAAATATAACTTAATCACATTGTATGATAACAAATTAAAAAATACAATCGAATTACTATAAAATGTGATCGGTTATTATTTTGGAATAGTTCCCAGCAATCATTTTATAAAATTTTTCATTGATTTGTACAGAAACTAATCAAATTACAATCAAATCAAATTGTGAGGGTAGCTGAATAAACTAATTTTGATGACCCGAAATGAACGTAGAATGTCTTAGTGGTATCCATCCTAGCATAACGGCGTGTCTAGAAGGTGTATTGAGCAGAAGGTGGGTGATAGAAAACAGGATTAGATGGTGGCACAAGGCTAGAGAATGAACAATTTAATGCATTGTGTGTAGGTGGCACAAGGCTACTAGAGGCGAAAACACAGACTGGCGGCCGTTCATTTATTAGGGGAAGCATCTTGAGGCTGCCCAACCCTTAACACCTTTGTTTTTTGTTTTTTGGGTGGGATATTTTATTCTGAAAGGCAAGTGTGATTTCTTTTAACTAGTTTCTAACCTAACGCACGGGTTTGTAAAAATAAATATTATAAAAAATAAAAATTATATATAGCAATGATCAGGTCAGTACACGTTGATATAAGTTATATCAGTATCAGTATCATGTATTGAGCAGAAGGTGGGAAATAGGTGCTTGCTTGTTCAAAAGTTTAGGACACTGTACCTTCCAATGACCTTTCTGCTGATAGAAACTACATTCATCAACAGCTACCTTCGATCGTTGACTATTTTGAGTGCTAGTATGAGGTTTGGGAGGTACTGCAAATACTGACGGAGTAGACAAATTAGGAAGCAAGCCCTTTTTGGATTTGAAACGAGTTTCCTCTCCCAATAATTCATTAACCACTGAATCAACCGAAGGAAGAGGAGTACGATGAAGTATGGTGCCCCGAATAGCCTCAAACTCATCGCGCAGAGCTATAAGAAACTGAACAAGGCGTTGTTCCTCCCTGTAGTTACAATACACAGTGTTTACACTTAGTTTCTTGGGTTTTGTGAGAGCCAATCGATCCCAAAAACCAGTCATAATAGCGTAAAACTCCTGAATGCTACGGGTACCCTGAGGGGTTTCACTAATGTCATGTTCCAACTGATACCTCTTTACAAAATTAGAATGCATATACACCTTGGACAAGTAATCCCAAATTTCTTTGGCAGTAAAGAACTTAGCTAACTGAATCTTAATGGATTGTTCAATAGAATTATTAATCCAAGTGATAATTTTAGCATTATTCATCTCCCAAATTTCAAGAAATTCTGCATATTTTTCAGCTGTGGCATTACTAGGCTTCAGAGTAGTTCTTGTTACATAACCCCACATATTCTTTCCTAACAAAAAATTCTTCATAACATAGGCCCAATAAGTATAGTTATCATCCGTCAATTTCACACTTGTAGCTTGAAGAGAATCTGAATTAGTGTGGGTCATGATTCAACTAGAGAAGAGAGGCTTTACAAGAGAGGGAGGTGCAATTGCCGGCTGTTATGAAGAAGATGCTGATGCGATAGAGAGAAATCAAGGGTATGGGTAGTGTAAGGGATGTGCGATAGGTTGTAAGCAAGGAAATCGACTGATTTGGAGGGTTGCAATTGCTGCTATGGGTCTTGCGATTGATGTGCGAAGGGTGCAAATGGTGTGACTACCTTGGATTTGGTCTAATGGGTGTGTGATGGTGCTGCTATATGAATAACAGGTGCTACGAGACAGATGTGGCTTCAAGTTGCGATGTGTACGATAGATATTGCGATTGGGATCGTGGAGAGAGAGGCTATCTGTAAAACCCTGAATTTTTCTTAGGGTAAATTAATTAACTATAAAATTGATTGCCTTTAGTTAGATTTAAACGTATGAGTTAATTTAGAATTAACCTCGAACACATTCAACTTTGTAGCCAAACAAGGTGATTGTTTTCTAATCAATGAGTGATAGTTTTCGTATCATAATCAAACACTAACTTTGAAGGTAATCCTAATTAGGTTAGGATTAACTTGCACCCTATATAAGAAACCTTTAGGGAGGATTTATATTCTTTTGACTGAAAACAATATAAAGAGAGAAAAAAGAAAAGAAAGCAAGAGAGAAGGATAAAAAAAGGAGCTGATACTGTTTCCTACGAATCGACTGCCAACTTCGTGTCTGTTTATAGGTAACTTACCATCTGTTGACTGGTAACTTTACCGTGTTACTAAGATTTTCTTCTCTAATCCAATCCTCCATCTCTATCACTTCTACAATCACTAAACCATCATCACCACCACTCAAAAACCCCTTCATAGCTGCTGCACAAGATCATCCAACCACCAAAAATCTCTTTCTATGGGTTTGGGTGATAAGGAAAGCCAAAAATGGTGGTTTCCACCACTTCCCATGTCTAACACTACAAATTTTCTCAAAACCCTACCATACACCCTTCCACAAACATCTCTCCTATAGATTTAGGGACTGCTTTTGAGGGAAAATCATTGGGTGAACTTCTGCTTTTGCCTTGGGTAGCATTGGAAGTTAATACAAAAATTCTGCTGCTGTTTTACTACATTCTGACTGTCAACTTCCCTCGGATTGACTGGTAACTTTGCTGTGTTAAAAAGTAATTCAAACCTATTAATTTATAATTTAACATAAGTCTATTTTAATGCCACGTTAGTGTATATATTAATTATATTAAATATAGTAAGCATTATAAGGCCATGAGAATTAGACGTTGAACCCTTAACGCACCACTTCGCTGGAGAGACTTTTTATCTTAAGTATGATTTATTGATAAAGAATATTATTGATTTTAGGTTCTGACTAGCGTTGGGATTGTTAGGAGTTTGATCGCTTGGATTGTTGAAGGTTTGGCTTGAGGTAAGGGAACTTGCACAATGTATCGCCCTCTTTGATTAAATAAAAATAAATCTGATTTTTATTCCTCTTTTGTGAGTCAATGATTTATGGGCAATTGTTTTCAAAATTATTTCACTATCAAAATGGTTATTTTTTATGTACTGTGGGTTAAGCAAAAATAGTCATTTATTGAAATTGTTTTACATACGTGTTTTGAATCTATTTTATTTGTGAAAAATATTTGCCAAATGTTTATTGTATAAGTGTGAACTCTAGTTAGATTATTGGTCCGTCCCAGCAGAAGATTCTAATACTGTTATAAAATTGGTCCGTGCCAACAGGGGATTCTAATACTGTTGGTCATCAGTACTGATGTAGTGTAAAGTCCCACGATGATGGGCGCCTATTGAATGTAAGTCTAGCTAGAGGAAGTACTTGTATGAACTAGTGTTTTATTGATTTGTATATGAATCAGTGATTTTAAAGTGATTTATCGAATGCATTGTTATCGGATGTGTTTCAGTGTTATTGTTTATTGAATTGAAAGAAAGAGAATTATTTCTAAAAGTTTATATGCCTACCGAATTGAAAGAAATGATTTATTGTGAAACTCTATTGTTTTGTTACTCATGTTTTTAAATCAATCGTGCGAATATGTTGACCTCTTCCTGTATATATTGTGTAATGTTTTCTTGCTGAGCGTTATGCTCACCCCTTATATTTTTCCCCACAGATGAATAGCTTGATGTGAGTGGCTTCTGCATACGAAGAGTTAGGGTGTCGATGGCTTGATTTGCTAGTTTAATTAGAACTTTTATTTTAGTAGTTAGAAGAATTAGTTTATTATTTAAATGGACGCTGTAATAGGTTATTGGAGGTGACAATTTAGCTTGATGGATATGGATTTATTTAGTTATTTCAATTAATTGTTGAGACTTTAGTTATGCTATGGCTTGAATTTTATTGTGGATCGATTATTGGAAACAACTTTATTACAGGTTGACATTGTTAAGTGGTCTAGCCTATGTGGGACGTAGTCCTATATGGGTTATGACAATCATGTCGCCAAATCCAGTATTTTGGGTTTGAAGTGTGACACTATCGATTGAGTGTGTGGTGCTGATTCACGCGAAAGGAGAGAGACGATGCTGATTCGTGAAGAACGAGAGAAGATTGGCTTGCAATTGGCTTATGATTGGCTTGCAATTGCTGATTTGTGCGAAGGAGGATGTTTCGAAGCCTTACGGCTCTGATACCATAAAAGCTTTGCTGAAAGCTACGATTTCAATTATACAAATTTGAAATAATACAAGGTATATAAAATACTAGAAAACCCTATACAAGGTAAATACCTACAATACCCCTAAGATATAAAATATATACAAATATATCCTAACAACGCTTAAGGGTGTGGAGGTTTTGATCGAATTCAACATTTGTTGAAATTTTTGGGGCTACTCTCATATAAGGTTTTATGGTTTTTATAAGTTTTGAAGTTACTTGATTTATATGAATTGTGAAGTCTATCGAATTGGGTTTGCGAAAAAGAATTTCCTCGTTATCAAAAAAAAAAAAAAAAAAATGTCATCACCACTAAATTTCAAAGTGTCTTAATTTTCAAAATGACAACAGAGGTTATTATAGTTTCCCTAAACTTTAGAGGAGGTGATTGTAGCTCACCCAATAAAATTTTTACCTTAAAAAATTATATATTTATTAAATTTACATTTTTTTTTAATTGTAATTTTCCCGGCTCTATTTGGTTTCCAGATTTTATCAATGAAAAAAAAAATATAAGGAATTGTATTTTTCTTTATTTAGTTGCAATGGAAAATTGGAAGAAAAAAAAGAATTTGAATAATTTTGACTTGATATGATTTTATCTTTTCTTTTTATTTTCTTTCCTCTTCATTTATTTTTCCCTTTTTTTTTTTTAAGGCTCTATTTGGTTTGCGGATTTTATCAAGGAAAAAAAATAAAATAGAAGGAATTGTACTTTTCTTTATTTGGTTGCAATGGAAAATTGGAAGAAAAAGAAGAATTGGTATAATTTTAGCTTGATATGATTTTATCTTTTCCTTTCATTTTCTTTCCTCCTCATTTTTTTTCCCTTCCTTTTTTTTTCCTTGATAGAATCCATGAACCAAATGGAGGGTAAGGAATTGAAGCCCTTGATAATGGTTTAACTCCTGCCACAAATCCCATAAAATATGAAAATAAGTTGCTAACGAAGAGTTATTTTTCCTAGTGTCATGAATCCGATGCTTCTAATAATAAATTTTTGTACATTACCCTTTTTCGAGTAGGTCTGTAAGACTATTTCCCGAATCTGCTTTACGGTATGTAGGAATATGTTTCCATTACTAATCTCCAGTTGCATTCAACGAAGGAGCCAAGGCATGATTGTGGAATTTTCAGCCTCCCATTTGTCATAAGAAGGATCATCCACCTTATATTCTTCAATTTTACTGGTTAAATTCGCCATTTTTCCTTTAGTCTTAATAAACAACATCACTGATTGAGAGGGAAATTTTTGCCTATCTAACTTCATAGTTGCAATCGCTCTCCAATCTGATCCTTTACCCCCTTTGTATAGTTTTGTGAGACCTCGCTTTCTTATGACATCGTCTGATTAGTCTCAGACACACCACTTATTAACTCCCATAGCCCATAGAAGCCAATCAAGACTCAAAACACAGCTACAAGTAAAGGAAAAAT
Source organism: Liquidambar formosana (assembly GCA_039720395.1). NCBI lineage: Eukaryota > Viridiplantae > Streptophyta > Magnoliopsida > Saxifragales > Altingiaceae > Liquidambar > Liquidambar formosana. The sequence goes on along the minus strand of CM077823.1, from coordinate 38,871,823 downwards.
GCTCAAAACAATCGGAAATACTTGTTTACAGCATTAAATAAACAAAAAACACCCTATAATCATCCAAAAACAATAAATCTGAAGATTCCCATCTCCCAACACAACAAAAAAGCCATAGATCTCCTTTATTCTTACAAATGCTTACCTCTAGACCAAACTAAACTTCAAATCAGACCTCTCTCTTACAAATTTAGGCAACACGTTGCTCTAAAAACGTCTAATTTTAGCTTTTCCTCAAATCGCCTTTTTTTGCCCAAAAAAATCAAAGAAAGTAAGGGAAGAAAAAACATACCAAAAGACATTCAATTAAGACAAAATTTTGCAGGTAGACTCCCCTCAAAGAAGCGATCCCGATGGTGGGTTAAACTAGCCTGCTGACGCCTTAACAGTCTTTACGGTTGATGTCAGCAGCAACATTCTGTTCTTTTTTTTCTTTCCCTCTTCGTGTACTTCAGACAGATCTAAGAGAGTGCGCTCTGATACCAAGTTGAATTATGTGTTTAGTTACTAAATCAAAGAAGAAGAGTTGTGACGGTAATAACTAGTGAGAGCATTATTGTTCTCCCTCGTTATAGTATTGGTTTTAGTATCAATGAGAAGTTGCAACTTACAAGAATACCCATCATCATAATAAAGATATAAGATAAAGATAGTTATAACTCTGCAGCACTTGGTGCCTTAGCCAAGTTAAGGTCAGATGATGCTACTTGAATTTATTTCAATATAGAGTTCCTTTAAAGTCGTCTTGCTTTATCTTTAAATATAAGTTGCTAGTCTACCTTGCGTAAAATGGGCCTTCTGTTGCATTTAAATGAATAGATTGAAGTTAAAAATTAGAAGAATCCTGAGGAGCATTTGGTCAGTGCTATGCTCAGATATGTCCTGCCATCGGTCCCTCAGAAAGAACTTGTATTAACCCCTCTCTTTGTTCTCTCTCTCTCTCATCCACACCTACACATTTCCTTTCCTCTGATTGAACTGTTCATCCTCGCCTAAACTCAGTTTTGTAGAGAATTTAGATCATCTCTACTCATCAACACAGTGACTCATTAGTTGAATTTCTGCTGTTGCTTTTTCATTAATTAGATCTTTTTATGAATTTATAACCTTTCCTACTCTTGTCATCTCACTTTCTCATTTGTTTCTTGAATTACACTAGAAACTATAGTATATAAAAATTAAAAATGAAAAAAAAAAAAAAAAAAAAAAGATATGCCCACATCTTGAATATTAAGTGATTTGGTCTGTGTTTGATACAATGGAGCACTAGAGCTATAAAACAATGATCAAAGCTGGGGTTTTGGAGGGCTTCATGGAACCCCAAATTTTTTCCCCTGGTTAAGTATGTAGATGGAATTTATTAAGCTTGCAACAAACTGGACATCAATTGGACCAGGCAGAACTTTTTTTATTTTATTTTTATAAATGGAACTCTAGTCCTCCATATTATTAATAGAAGAAAAAGAATACAAGCAAGAAAAAAGAAGAGGGGGGGGGGGGAGAGAGAAAAAAGAATTCAAAGACAAGTCTGGTCTAGGGCCATGTGGGATACCACTAGCCAGCTCGATCACAAGATAAAAAGATTAAGACTTAAACCTATAAGAAGGCTTTCCGCACATATCACGGCAAAGAAGACCATTAAGGGAGGAAGGAGCAACCGACCACCACTGAAACCCAGAATAGTTAAGACCTAAATTTGCAACTTTATCTGCCACAGCATTCCCTTCCCTAAAAATATGAGAAAATTGAAACCTCATACGCCTTAAGTACGTTTTACAATTCTGTGAACGGACTCGAAGGCTCCAAGGAGGAATGAAGTCAGGATTACTCAAACATTGGACCAGGCAGAACTTGAAGTCAGGAATGAAGTTTCCGTGCTTTGTGTAGGTCTACTGGCTCTCCTTGTTATTTAGAACCGAATAATATTAAACTTTTCTCCTATATGCCATGGGGCATATCCTGAATAAGTGGCAATGGATTACTCTTACGTTCTCTCGTCTTCCAAGATCACAAGTGACATTCACTACTTTTATTATCCAATGACAATAAGTCATCTTAGGATCGTATAATAAACTAGCGCACTAGATATATTGTTGTTCGTTTGTACTGCTAATGGAAGGCTGATTCCAACTGCATATAGGCATTGTGGATAGATATTTGAAATTCTGAAAACTTCTCTAAATTAAATATTTTATGACATTTATGTCCATGTTGTGTGTTTTACCAACTTGAATGATATCTTCTTCGATTTTTTTGCTTACTAATTTTTGCAAAGATTCTTGACAGGTAAATGGTCAGTCAAATGCGATGTCTACTCATATGGTGTTCTACTTCTGAGTCTTATAGCCAAAAGAGTCATCGATAAGAAACATCCCGATGAGACCATAGTCGACTTTTGGGCTCATAATGAGTACAAGACACAGAGATTATACTCTGGTGGAAAGGCAGAGTTTTCTCTTGTCCACGAAAGCCTTGAGAAAGAACCTGAATATGATGCTTATGATGGATCTATAATCACAAAGCTGGCAATGAGCTGTTTGGAATTTTCTCCACTACAGCGTCCAACCATGAAGGAAATTGCTAAGCATTTGCAGGATTTATATGGTTGCCTGAGTCATGGTGAGACAGTTGGCGTCAAAACCATGCGTGATGAGGTTTGATACTTCAATTCGTGGGTTAACCAGCCTGGTATGACATACCCTATTAATACTACAAGTCTATGACTCATACACCGTCTATAGTTTACTACGACTTCAATATGTTAGAATCTCAGGATGTTTGTCTATGTGACATTTCCTAATCTGTGCGTAAAAAGACTACAGATACTTCAATTTTATATGTTGGTGCAGACGTTGAGGCATTTGATGGATCAATATGTTCATTTGGATCCTTATAATATAATCAGTATCTAATGTATGGGAACCTTATTGCAGCTGGTATTGACCATTGGGCAAATCTGAACATTCACCTATCTCTGCTTGGGCTTCTAAAATAAAGTTGGGTTGGGTGGTCTTAGAGTTTGATGGGCTGCTCAAAGACATGCTTAGTGTAGTAGTGAGCTAAAATCCCATAAAGCAAAATTGTTTGGAAACTCCAATATGCACATATGTATATAAAACCCTTGTTCCAAGCCTGTTTGGATGTCCCGTTGAAATGAGTGTTGTCATTATGTTCTCTATGTAATTTTGTCAACAGAACCATCATTCTAAATGGGGTGATTTGAATATACCTTGCTAGTTCATTCAAAGGTTTGGATCCCAAAACAATGCAAAGTTCTTTCCAATTGCTTGGGATGATTAGAAGCAATCCTTCCTAGGGTTTATATCTAGAACAATAAAGGTTTACTATTCTGTCTTATGTGAAACCAGCTTTAACAATCACATATATAATTCATAGCTTCTTTCTCTAAAATCACAATTTATTTAGATATATAACTTAGGGCAGATTTTACGGAACCGTAGATGAGTTTTAGCAAGGTTTGACTCTAAAGTCTTAATGCTACCTTCATCTGTTTACTCAACTGAGAGGGAAATGTGCATAATGATAATTGCACCCTCAAGTGCCTTTAGATCGAAAATGGAAACAAATAAAATAAAAAAATTAGAGGGAGGGTCAGATTTACAGCTGTTAACGTTCTTATCATATCTTTTGTTTTTTTTTTTTTTTTTTTTTGGGTGTTTTGATCTGATTTTTTTATTATTAAAAAGTTAGTAAAGCTAACATCTAGAAACACAAACCCTTCTCATTGAAAAAGAATAAATTAAAAAGACATGTAGTTAATTTAACATACATGAATAATTTAAAAATTAAATAAATTACATGGATGTGTTTCAATAGTTTTTTTTTTTTTTTTTTTTTTTTTTTGCTAACACACTAAAAAAGGAAAAAGAAAAAGAAAAAGGAAAAAAAAAGAGTGGGGTGGGAATAGCATGAAGTAGAATGTAAAGCACTAGAGAATCTTTTACTCATTTTCCTTCTTTGACATAAGTGGTTTCTCATCCAAAGTAAAAGCACTTGAATGAGAAATATACATTGAAGTTGAAGCGGCATCTGCGGGCCCAACTGGATCATGCAACAGTAAAAGTCTTTGTAATAACATCAAAGTCGTTGTGATAAGTATCTATTGCAATGACAGAAAAGGTTCCTGTTTCACAAATTCCATAGTTGGCCTTTTTTTCTACTTCAAACTCCAAATAATTTACTACAATTGTTGCAAATTTACAACCTTATCGAAGTCTTCTTTTTCAACCCCAACATCACGGTAACGTAGAACTATAGAAGATGGATTTTCAAATCTTCTTCTGCCAAAATCTCAAACAAGCGGAACTTGTTTGAGAAGTTGGCTATAGTCTTGTTAGAATTTTGACGAGTACAACACCACAGCTATACACATCATTCTCTTTTCGACACTTACGTGACTGTATGTATTTGGGGTTGAGATACACAGAAGACCCTTTGATGTCTGTGGTATGGTGTATATTATGATCTTCAATCATCCTTGACAAGCCAAAGGCCGCTAATATAACTTGGTTATCATGGTCGAAAAGTATATTAGCAGGTTCAATGTCTCCCTGTAGAATGCTCCGAGGAAACCCTAAAGCGCAGGTAGGCGAGTATAATTTACAAAAACGAAAATTATAAATGGCTAAATAATCCACTTAAACGATAGTTTTTGAAAAAACTTTATGCTACAAAGTTGTTCATAACCTTGAGAAGCTTAAAAGAAGTAGGGTTTACAAATAAAGTTGATGGGTTGTAATAGCCGCCCTCATAAAAAATAAAAAATAATAAAAAATCCTGCTCTATTCCCCAAAATTTGTTTTTCTAACATAAACGCCTTCATGTGAAACAACCTAAGATTGTAAACCCTCCATGCTTATTAGCCAAAATCTTCAGTTTGATTTCATTTGGAATTCTCACCAAACTACATTTATTGAAAACTTATCACCCTTTCTTTGGAATCTAGAAGCTATAACAATCTATCCTTTGCAACTCACCTGTATTCGTACAACATAGCAATTTGAGTATTTGTTGGCCTTACCAATGCCAATATCAGTCATGTCATAATCATGAATAGTTAAATCCGATCATCTAAAAGGAAATTCCATTTAAGTATGAGTGGAAATTCATGTTGATATGCATATTGGTGTTCTATCAAGACACAAATACTCAAGTAAATAGGCTAACCCAAACATGACATGATTATATGTATCAAATTTTTGAACTCGGACATGATTTGATTATTAAATAGGTTATCTAAGAGGACAAGTGAAATCTATTTAACAATCAAATTGTGTAGGTCTATTTAGGTTAACGCATGACATAGCACGCACGCAAGTATGCCCAAGGATTTAGAGAGAAGGATGTCTAAAACCTTCCAGAACTCTCTACTGTTTTTTTTACCCTGAGGAATGTTAGACAAATATAGAGTATTCTTGTGTATTCTTGCAATTCTTGTACATTCTTGTGTTAGAATATTTTTGTGAGGATGTAGGAGGATTTCAAAGGTTGTTCTAGAACTCTCCCAACCGTTGGATCGTTGCCATTTGGTATAATCAGAACCATTCTTTGCATTCTAGAATTCTCCATAAGAACTTATATAAGGAGGCAAGCCTCATATGGCCAAATCGTCCAGAGCATTATAGCGATCTCAAATATTATAAAGCATTCTCCAAGTAGTATAAGGTAGTCCGATTCGTACGGATTCTTCCCCCAACGAACGAAAAAATCTTGGCAGAATTGTCACATTTATTTTGTTCAAATAAATAATAAATCCAAACTACAATACTATAGTATTACTATGTGATAACATAATGGAAGAATCATGTGAAGCGGTGGTTTGAGGTGGTTAGAAATAAGTATGAAAAATTGAATTTTATCAACTAATTGAAGAGAGAGAGAACAAAAAACCCCCACAATACATATATGCACACATTTTCCAAATTTCAATGAAAATCCAACATAACACCTCATAAGAAACCCCTTTTACTACGAGAGAGTTGAATCTATCTATCTCTTGTAATAGGTGATTCTAGAACAATTTCTGTCCAGCACTACTTGGGTTGCAAGGGATGCAAATGAGAAATATGTAGAGGAAAATAAAAACTTTTGGAGCTGAAGCCACCCACTACTAGAACACCATGTTGTTTTTTCTCTATTAACATATTATGACACTATTTGCAACTATTTAGAATGCAAACTAAGCGAGTTGACATTATTAGTCATTATGACATGAATACGATGACGAACAATCCAAACCTGTCAAGGGAGTTCTTGAAAGCACGCACGTCATTTTGCAACTTCTAATCCCTCTTCAAATCCCAGGATTTTATAGGTTAGTTACGATTAAATTCTATATAAAATATGTTTTATAGTTTTATATTTGAAGTCAATATATATCACATTTTTTCATTCTTAGATGATCTAATTGTGTGACTATGCAATAACCTAACCTAAACTACTTTATTGGATGCCTAAGATATTATTTTATACAATCTCCATACAAGAATTGAACTTGTTGATATTTAACAATTTATGTACTTCAAGCATTTCCTTCAATTCTTTATCTGTTAGGAACTTAGGATATTGGCATATATGTGTGCGTGTGCAGTTTTTATTTTTATTTTTGCATATATGTGTGTGTGCAATATTGATATATATTATCAGAAATTTGAATTACACTTGCTTCTTCAATTTGTCTTTTGCATCTCTTCTTTTAGATCTATAGTCCTTTTTCGAGTTTCAAATCAATGACTTTATATGCCTAAAAAAAAAAAACCATGCTAAACACACACCACACAAATGAGGAAGCCCATATAAATGACATAGCCCAAGAGTCTATAAAGTTAACCCACACTTATCCTCCAAAAAGGCCTAGTAAGAACCTCTAAGTAGACTTTATTTTAGTTTTCCAAGCGATTCAATGTGTTTCCAATTTGTGACATCATTTCCATTGTGCTATTGAAACCTTAAAATTTCCCATGTAAAAAAAAAAAAACATAAAAACATTGGATTCTATTACTAGTCAAAAAATTGGATTCTCTAATCCTCCCAATGTGGTCAGTTTTTTTCTCTAATATTCCATGTTTTTAAAAATTAAAATTGTTATTAGATGAAACTACGTGAAAACAAAATGCCTCTTTTTCAATGAATGAAAAGTGTCCTGGAAATCTACGTTTATAAACCCTGAACTTGTGAACACTAAGGCTCTATTTATTCTAACAGAGCTCATTTGCTATATATATGTTAATTTGGTAAAACAACAAATTTGGAAGTGTTTGGTAAAAATGGAAATATTAATTCATTTCTCATAACAACATTATGGACTGGTTTGTGATGGTTAGCCCTGTGGGGTGAGGTCATTAGTAGGTTTCGTTGTGGGTGTATTTTGTTCAGTGAGTTTTGTTTCCCCTGGCTGGTTTGGTAGTGGTTTGGAATTCCTTTTGGTATTCTGATATGTATTAATAATTTGCTGCCTATGTCTTCAGATAACAGAGAAGAGAGAAGAGAAATCATGTTGCGTAAAGCTAGAAAGGTGACTAGGCCATTTTCCCACAGTTTGGGGCGAGGGAGGACTCTTATCCTCATTCAGACCTTCCAAAAGACACTGAGGAGGCTCAATGCCAGCGAGGTCCGGAGAAAGGTTCGTATTGTCTGCAACATTTCCTTGGTATACAAAGCAGAAAATTTTCAATGACCCTACTTGCAGTTGGATTCATTTTTGGCAGTAGTCACAACAACTGCATCAAGATATGGTTTTTTTTTTTTTTTTGGTTGTGATTTTTAGATGCATTGTTACATCAACAAATGTATTTTTTTTTCTTTTTATTTTTAGAGTTTTCTAAAATGTATACTACATCGGTAATCATATCATTAAAAAAAAAAAAAAAAAAAAAACACGATAGATGAATAGCATTTTTCTTTGGGGTAATTAGAGAGATTGTATAACCTTTAGGTCCTTTACCCATCACTTGGGCCCTCTAAAAGAGTGGCGACGTACAATGGGAATGACTCCATGGCCCAAGAGTTTATGGACATTTGACCCATGAACAAAACCTAGTACCAGGTGCAAGAGCCCAGTTACATGCTGATCTAACTCCTTATTGGAGCTCATAGGCTGCAACTTGGAAGACAATTAAGATTGGGCTTAAGTGTGTGTGCGTGTGTGGTTTTCTTTTCTTTTTTTTTTAAATTATTTTTTTGTGGTGGGGGTGGGGGAACTCATATTGGATTTTTCCTTTTCCCTAACAACCCGAAAAGCAGACTCACCTTGAATTTAAACCTGGGTAGAGCCTGGGTTCACCCCCCAGTCCACCTAAGCCACCAGAATTGCAGTCCCCCACTGGCCCATAGGACTATGCATGTCAGCACTTGTTGGCCTATTGAAATTTTGGGCTAGGCATAGGCGATAAAAAGCCCAATCAAATATCTAACTCTATATGTAACAACTTTATTTGCGTTTTGAAACAGTAATGGTGTTTTCTTTTACATGAGTTTGAAAGGGATCCCCTGCCTTCCATTATATGTTTTGATTATGGATTTTGAGGTTTCATTTAATGTTTGTATATAGAGTATTTCTTGCTCCAGCCCAACTTGACATCAAGAACATCGTCTCAGATTCTCTGTCTGCATCATTGTTAACTGATGCTTTCAGCTGCACTTCTTTATTTTTGCAGAACCATTTTCTCATGCTGCAACCTAAGGACTCCGATCATATTTTGCAACATGGCACCAACTCATACAAACTTTATTCCTCCTCTAACTTGTTTTTGAATATAAAAATCCTTGATTTGAAACCTTATTTCTCATTCTATACAGCTATGATGCTTATTTTACATTCATAGTGTAACACAGCATTCCATGTGAGACCCTAAATATTACATGACAACTGGCAAGTAACATTAAGCACGTGGCACGATATTCATCCTAGTAGAACTTAGATAATACCAATTGATTCTATTTCTTGTTTGTTTCTTCTGCCAACATGATTGTTACAACATGCTTGGATGATTATTTTATAGGGTCATCAGGGTGAAGCCCATTTAACACTTTTCAGGGGCGGGCTAGACCTGTGGTCAAGGTGCAACTAGAATGGTGACCACCCATGGCTATCCTTCACCATAATTGTAAATACTAGTTTTAAAACCAGTGCAATGAATGGATTTATATATATGTTGCCAAACAATAGAAAAAAAATACATACCAACATAGAGTCGAAATCAAAACCTTGTAAATCCTATACACCTATTAAGATGGATCATGTCATTAGATTCAAAGTTCATTGAGTAATTTGAATTTTAACAAAATTCTTATTTCTAAAATAGCAAAGTATCTTTGTTAATATAATATGTCAATTAAATTTAAAAGACATAAACAAAATAAATTAAATAATTAAATCAAAATAATCATTGGGGCAATGTTAAAAAATAAATTTTTTGAAAAAAAAAACACTTAAAGTAAAAGCGGTGTTAGTAATGCCGTTTTTAGTACACTGAAAGCCGTTTTATCAAAGATGCTTTTATTACACAAAAAGCAATGTTACTAAAACTGTTTTCATTGTATCAAAAGTGGAGTAACTGCTTGCATTATAAAAGCAGCGTTATTGCGTTACGTCGCTTTTAGTGTAATAAAAGTGAGGTTACTAACAACACTTTTATTTTCATTAATTATTTTTTTTTTTTGGGTGAAATTCCAGATTTGTTAACCCAAATTCAAACCATATTATTTTTTCTTTCCTACCTCTTTCATTTTGTCAATGGATTACGGAGTATAAACTTTTGCAATTTTTTCTACTTCAAAATAAAAGGATAAGAAAAATTTTAGGGTAAATTAAATTTTACCCCCTTCAAGTTTGAGTAGATTTCAACAAACCTTCCTATAGTTCATAAATTACACTTTGCCCCCTTGCACATGACACGTGGTAATCCATTTAACTGACACGTCATCACCAGAAGGGGGCATAAGTGAAAAAAAATATAAAACTGAAGGAAGTTGACTGTCCGGTTTTAAACTATAAGAGGGCAAAATGAAATTGACCTAAACTATAAGAGGGCAAAGTATAATTTACCCAAAATTTTAAACTAAAAATTCTTTAATTTTTTGAATTAAGATAAAATACGAACAATCAACTAAAGTTTACCTCCCTCCAACTAAATTATTGACTTTATCCTTGACTTGTGCAAATGATACGAGATTGAGGTAATAAGAAAAGGGAGATAAAGTATAAAATAAATTTTTATTTTTTGAAAAAAAAAAGCATAGAAAGTTTGTTGAACGCGCACTAAATGAAGGTAGAGTCATAGATGTCATGTACTGCCATCTTTATAAAATAATCATATTAAAAAAAAAAATGGTATTTCATTGGGACACCATTGGTGTGAAAGAGGAGCACCGGCAATGGACTAGAATACTGGAGATTGTACGATTATTTTGATAGCACCTTGGGCCCAATTGATTTTTATTAACCCTATGGTAATCTCTCCATAGGTTGAAGGGATGTGAAAATAGATTATGGAAAGGTGCATATGCAGGCAAAAAAACTAAGGTGTGAAAATAAACCCCCTAATTATATATATATTTATTTTTTATTAATCTATCTTAAGTTTCATTCTTGTCAAGATTTTAACCCAAATTAATATCGTAAGGACCGTATGAAATATCTCATATGGCCTAAAACCCAAATTAATATTATTGCGAAGAATTTAAGCAATGATCTTTACGAAATACACCTAAAAGCTAACCGCTCAATCTATATAAAGCCAATTTCTTTTGTGGTTAGACTATACTTGAAAATATTAAAATACCCTTACAAGTTAATAAAGTTAAGAGACACACCTAAATCCTAACCGCTCAATCTATATAAAGCTAATTTCTTTTGTGGTTAGATTATACTTGAAAATATTAAAATATACTTATAAGCCAAAAAAGTTAAGAGACGATTTGATAATTTTACCAACTTTAAAAAATTCACAACCACCATTCGTGTACAAAAAATTGCATGATTAGGTAAGTATTAGGGACCCAAATTGAAATATGCAACGAGTGAAATTTAATAATCATACCCTATACTTAGAGTACAGCCGTGAAAACGTCTCCTGGATTCATCTCAGTCATTGACATCCTAAGTGGAGCTTCTAAGCCAGAATGGCAATTAGGGGCAAAATGATGATGTGGGGCTTCTACAGTTTGACTAGAGGCCATCTGCAAATAATAATGCTCAAACTCAACAATATCCAAATATATCATTTTCTCAACATTAACTTGCAACAACTTGGGAAAAAATAGAATCTTTCATACTAAGTCACTAACTATGAAACCCTAACCCTAAAAAAATTTACCCTTTGCTGCTAATAAATAGTCCTCCTTTTTTTTCGTAATTTGCAGTGCTTAAACACGGCATTTTTTTTTGTGATCAAATTAGTACTGCAACTGGCAGTACAGCTCGTCTGAGAGAATAGAACCGATAGAGGAGAAAGAGAAGAGGCAGAGAAGAGGGAAGAGAGAAGGGAAGAGAGAGAGCCTTACCTTTCAGATCAAGCGCTTCCAACGGCTGGCTGCGCCCTCGCCCTGCCCGCTTCATCTCCCCTCAGTTCGAATGATCAGCAACAGCTTTATAAGGTGCTGATGTGTATCACGTGAGGTGCAGGGGCAAAAACGTCTCTCCACCCAAAAAAAAAGGGTAATTAGGCATTAAAGGGGCTGAAATGTGTCACGCGCCTCGCACGTGACAGGTTTCCATCCACTTATCCGGCGTGGCATTAACGGAAGGGGCAATAGTGACATCTCGTTGAAAATTAATGTAGTCATTTGTCCGGTTTTAAACTGTAAAGGGTTTACTAAAAACAATCTAAACATGAAAGGGGTAAAGTGTAATTTATCCTTATTTTTAAGGCCTAAAATTATCAAGCCGCATTGATGTTGGCAGTAGGGAGAGCAACAAGGATGTCAAGCCTTAACTTTTGCAGAGGATTTTAATAACTTTTTATATTTCCAAAAATACCCTTAATGTTTGAGTGTGAAAACAATTTTTCCACTCATATCCTTTAACAAAACGATAATAGGCCCCACCTTAGACTCAAGTCCTCTCCTCTCCTATGGCTATGCCCTTCTCTTCTACTGGCATCAATGTGTTGGTAACTTCAACCAACTTAGACCCGTAATATCCTAATTCAAACATCAAATCTTTTTCTTCTTTTTTTGCTCCCTTCCTATATTTATTGATTTATACTTGTTGGAATTTTTTCAAGAATTGATTCCATAAAATTTGGATTTGTAATAAAAATTTTTTTAAAAAAAATATCAATTCATGCTCTGTTTTTTTTCTTTGTTTTAAGCGTGAAAAAAAAAAATATTTTAAAAAAATATATTTTAAAAAAAAAAAAACATAAGCAAAATCCCTAATAATACACATTTGTAGGGTTGATTGAACGGTCAAGTCTTATGTGTGTTTTCCAGAGGTTATCATTTTGACACCTCACTGATCTTATTGTTTGTATGGGTATGAGACGTCTCATCTGGGCTGTTAGGGGAATAGTCTAAACTCAAATTTCTATAAGAGTACGGCTTAGGATACCCCAATCATTGATATTAAAAATAAAAAAAAAAAAATCACTACTAATACCAAATAGAGGAAAAAAAAACATTAAAAAAAATTTATTATAAGGGGCAGTTCAATTAATTCAGGGTTATAAGAACTTCAACAAATGTTCTTCCCAAACAGACAAAAAATCACTTCTAACTCTAGCAGTACTTTTGAAATACAGTTTTAAAAAAGAGACTGATTCTCTTTTGCTAATCGTGACTTCTGATTTTCTTCTGCTGTTGTCTAAAAACAAAAATTACAGTTTTCCCAAACAGGGCCTTAAGATTTGGGTTCAGCTCAGTGGACTGTATATTTATTTTTTAAGGCCTGGGATATGGGATAGGCGGCTCTTCATCCTATATTAAAAAACCAAAAACAATAAAACAATGGTACCCATCAGGTCCTGGCTGTCCTGCTTTCTTGATTGTAAAAAGTTTTAAGTTTTCATCTCAGTTAGGGAGGTGGATCTAGAAATTTTTCTCGTGTTGCCCAAAATGCCATTAACCCTCCTATAATCGTCTAAACCCTCACTGACGTTCATGGCTGGGTGGCCATTGACAATTGATTTCGTCTTCCAACTGAACTAGGGGCACATTGGTAAAATTAAAACACAAGGGGATTATCTGCTAACCCCATACTTCGGGGAGATTTTCTACAATTTACCATTTTTATAATATACCAAAATGGTGTACATTAATAAATTTAACTAAAATTAATTAAAATTTAACCAAATTTAGTCAAAATTAAACATTTTTTCTCAATGGAGTTAAAACACTTTAGTAAATTTAAATAAAATTACTTATTTAAAAAAAATTAAAAAAATTTGAGTAGCTGCACGTGCGCACGGAAGTGCATCCGCCCTGATCACAATGCTCAACAAAATGAAGGAATACTGGCCCTAAGGAATACCTTTTGGGAGCTAGGCCAAACTCGCAACCTGTGCCCAAATTTTGAGAACAAATCGCAGCCCGTTACACCAGTTAAAAATCACGGAAAAAGAAGGCGACCAAGAAGCAGCCCCTGCATGAAAGAGAACAGCCCTTACAATCCAGTTACGCCATTCACAATCAGTTTCATTATTTTAAGGAGAATGATTTTAAGCTAAATCGTGGCAGTAAGGCACAATTTTGTGCTCCCTATACCCTTTGGGCGGTGCTAAGGTCAGTCGTTCTGACCATCGCTTATGGGGCTTTGCCTTATCACGGTGACACTTGTCCTCCACTATCAACAATACAAAAGGCAACCGGGTATTTCCAGTTTTATAATATAAAATGTTATAGGTTAATCAGACAACCTGGAGTATATTAAAATAATCATTTTTTCAATAAAGTAAAAGCCTGTAGCCAAAGGAGAAGGAGACGTTCAGCCAGCAAAATAGGAAACTGAAGTTATGGAGGTGAAGAGAAATGGAGAGAGAAATCTAACCGAAGTAAAAAATTAAGGGAGAGAGGAAAGTTTTTGAAGCTATTTTACACCGTATTCATCAACCTCGAAAGGTATTCTACCTTTCTGTATATTCTTTTATTTCTTCTCCCAAACTTTATTAGGGTTTTCTTTTATAAAAAATAAAAAATAAAAAATAAGATCAGTGATTCTTCTTTTATTTCATCTTTACTAATTATGTTTGGCTTCTGTTAATGTGAAAGGTGAAAACTATAAAGGGATTGAAGAATCTAGATTAAAACCCTAGATTAAAAATAAAAATAAAAATCTTCAAAAAGGAAGCGGCTTTCTTCTTTTTTTATTTTTTTTGGGACAAGGAAGAGGAGAGGGAAGGATAAACAGGTGATAAAATCGTTGGAGATCTGGACTGGACTAGTTGTCGGACGACGGAGAAGTAAAAGAAAATTTTTATATTCCCCTCCCCCCCCAACAAAAACGACGTGTGTGTATGAAAATAATTGGTCTTTCCAAGACCACCATTCCGTATGATTTTTTTTTTTTCATTTTTATTTTGTCATATAAATGTTTGAATTTATTTATTTATTTATTTGAAATATTTAGAACCACTGATAGTTAATGGTTGTTTCAATTTAGATTCCATAGGTTAATGAATTAATTATGAAATTTTAACTTATCATATGGTGGATTTTTGTATATACTTGTTTTATTTTTTATCTATTTTAGGCGACCATGGGGCTAAATATTGATTTAAATTTTGATAACTGTGAAGAGGACATTACTCCCTATGTGGGTGAAAATATGATGGGTGGTGAAGAACATGTTGACAAAGGGGATTGTGGGATTAAAGATAGTGCTAATGATTTAGGAATGGGCTTAACTAGTAAGGATGACCAAAATTTGGGGCCTTATAATGGTATGGAGTTTGATTCACATGAAGAGGCATATTCATTTTACTTGAAGTATGCCAAATTTTTAGGATTTGCTGTCTCAAGGAAAACTAGTCGTCGATCGAAGATATCCAACAAATTAATTGATGCTAAGTTTTCTTGTACAAAGTATGGGACGAAGCGAGAATCTAATGCTATTAATCCACGACCTTGTTTGAAGGTCCAAGGACTAAATAAATTATTTGGTGTGTGTAGAATAGAAGGATTGTACATACTTAAGGTATTAGTCAAGATTAATGTTTTGGATACTTTTTTAAAAATAAAAAATAAAAAATAAAAAATAAAAATAAAAATAAAAAGGGAAAGTTCAACTTGTCCCCCAATTGTATAATGTAAATTGTATAATATATTGTTTGAAACAAAATAGAGGTAGAATAAGGAGAGAGAATATATAAGAAATAAAAACCAGGGAAGAAAAAAAGTGAGAAGAGAGTAAAGACGGAGTGTATAAAGTTGTTTGTTTAGTCTTACCTTGGGATGAGAGTACCTACTCCCTCCTTTTGTCTTCTATTTCAAGTCTAACTGGTTGCCTTTTGTATTGTTGATAGTGGAAGACAAGTGTCACCGTGATATGGCGAAGACCCATAAGCGATGGTAAGAACGACTGACCTTAGCAGCACCCATACCCTTTACGACGAGAGGAACCTCCATGTAATTGTGACTCGGCCATGGTATTACGGGCCAATCAGGAGCAAGTAAAGTGGGAGTGTGGGTCTAGAAAGTACGTTGACACTTTTACTTTGCTTGCTTCTGATTGGCCCGTGATACCCGTGGCCGTGTCACAGTTACATGGAAGTTTTTCTCCTTTACGACAATATAACAAATGGTATAAACCACCCAAAATCGTGTTTGTCCACCATGATTTTGTGGTCTCTATACCGTTTTTATATTGTCTTTCACTGGGTGTATAAAAAAGGTATACCCACCCTAAAATCGAGGTGAGGAGCCCCGATTTTGCATAAATCGTACATAGCCACCATGATTTACTATACATTTGGAAATTAGTTTCATTTCGCCTTATGTTTTGAAAAAAGTTAGTCAATGACCATACATTGGGAAAAGGCCCTTCTTTGTTGAGTATTTTGGACGGCTTTTCTTTGAGGTCTTTTATTCCGGATAAGAGGGTTTGGAGTCTTGATCATTCAGGGACCTTCTCATGCAAGTCTTTTTTTGAAAATCTAATAACACAACCTCATACTCCTATTTGCTTCCCTTTTGAATTGATTTGGAAATCAAGAGTGCCTCTCAAGATTAAGATTTTTGTATGGACTGTGTTTCACAAGTGTATTAACACCAATGACAGGTTTCAAAGAAAGAGACCGTCTTTTTCTGTTTGCCCACAGAGGTGTGTCATGTGCACAGATGTGGCGGAATCTGTGGACCATCTATTCTTAAACTGTTTAGTGGCCTCTAAGCTTAGGCAGAAGTTGTTTACTTTGGGAGAGGAAGCTTGGGTGATGCCGGGCTGTTAGGAGTTTCCTGAACATAAATTTCTGGGGACTCGGTAAGGGCAAGAAGGCGCGCACTCCATAAAGTGTGCTTTTTTGGCAATCTTTTGGGTCCTTTGAATTGAAAGAAATGTGAGGGTTTTTGAAGACTAAGGTTTCCTCATTGGTGGAATTGTGGGATAAGATCCATCTTCTCGGCTCCTTATGGGCAAAGTCCTCCAAGGCTGCCATTCCTTTTTTCCTATTGAAAGCAGATTGGAGGGCTGTTTGCAGCTGCTAAGAAACCATAGACTTTGTTGAGCTTTTGCTGCTGTTTCCAAGATTCTATGTGCTTCTTTTGACTTGTCTTTGGATGGACCTCTAGTCCACTCTTATTTTGTATTTCTTATGTAATTTCCCTACTTTATTAATAATATTCCTTGGTTGTTGATCAAAAAAAGAAGAGAATTTTGGCCAAAACCCCCATGTATAAGAGTTCTAAGATAATAGAACCCATAAAAACTTACGTTTAGTAAAAACCCCATTTGACAGTAAAAATACTAAAACACCCTTATTATTACAAATTGCCTTAATTTACAACCGTACCATCTCACACACCTGGGCGAAAAATTAGGCTTCCCACCTTCCCACATTCCATATTTTTCGGCAGCAAATATAGAAAAATACAGCACATTCAATTCTTCTAAAAACACACCTTTCATTGTTAGAAAAGCACCAGAACTCTTTCCTAGGATTTTTGCCTCACGTTCGAACGTCCCCCAGCAAAAGTTCTACAAAACGGATTGAAGAAACGGATTGAAGAACAACGATTGACGACCTAAGGGTTTGATTGTAGAACAAAAATGCAGAAAAGAAGTGAGTTATTGTTTCAAACTGTTTTTTTTTTTTTTTGTTTATTTCCATGATCGAAACAGTAAAATGGTATGTTTTTAGATTAAATCGTGTGAATAATACTACTAAAATAAGTCGGTATGTTTTGTAGATGAGTTTGATTTTGTTTAAATGATATATTGTGGACAATAGTGCAAAAATCTAAACCCAACAGTGAATCGGTCCATATAGAAACTCTATTTGGTATATTTGTCATGCAAATATTTGGATTTGTGAAGTGATATAGAATGACGACACTGTTTTTTGGGTTTGAATGGGGAACTTTTGCGTGCAAAAACCCCATTTAGTTTTGATTCTTGTGTGGTTTTGAAAAAATAGTGATCTAACTATACATTGGTACTGTTGGTGTCCACAAACTGACCCAACATTGAAATAAATTATAGCAGACAAATTATACGCTTTTAACAGAATCACCTTACTATTTCACATTAATATTTCATATTTTTGATCTTTGTTATTGTGTGGTTTTGAAAAATATTGTTCCAACAGTATATTGGTACTATTTGTGCGTATATTATGATTTCTTGTGAAATAATGTTGACAAATTAAACACATTCAATAGCATCAACTTACTGGTGCACATTATTATTTCATCTATCTGATTTTGTAAATGTGTGATTCTGAAAACGATTGTTCTAACAATATATTGGTACTGTTGGTTTGTATATTATGATTACTTGTGAAATAATCTTGACAAATTATACACTTCCAACAATATCAACCTACTGTTGCAACAGTATAATGGTACTGTTGGGCACTATATTTACAATGTTAATATTTTGTTTTCACTTTTTATGTGATACAACAATATTATGATACTATCAATATGTTTATAAACACATATGCATCAACGCTGCTTAACAACATGTGAAGACCACATGAATCATTTATAAAAAATTAATGTGTGAATTTGTTTTTTGCAACCTCGATTGTGGAATCATTGTATGCAATCTCATGTTTGATTTCTTCTATGGAAATGCAATTCCAGAGATCATGATTGCAAAAGAAGTTCAAAGCTTTAGAAGGGACATTATCCAAGAAATCATTGGGGATGGTCTCGATCATGGACGCCAAAATGGGCAAGGCAAACAACTACTCCAAACAAGAGCACTACAATCACCGTCAAGCCGCTGTCCATTGCGTATCAAAAAACCAAAAGGCCAAGAGAAAGTAAATAGAGGTTAACTAAGAATAGTATGTTGGGTTAATATGTACAAAGAAGTATACTTACGCTTGAATTGTGAACATGGGTGTACATATTTTCCACTGATTATAGTGCCTTTTTTGATGTTCTGTAATCATAACAATTCAAATTTACGAATACCATGCACAAAATATGATTACTGATTTGCACAAAATTGCCAGTTAATTCAGCACAATAACTTCTAATGTGGTAATAGTCAATAGAATGCATCCACAACAGTACCACTTTACTGTTAATAGTTTAAAATAACAATACCATGAACACAAGTGCATTAAGTACGAACATCATTTTACCACATGTCCAACGAAGCAGTAGATATAGTGGGTTCCTATTGAAGATTATAAAATTGGAAAACATGTCAAAGAGTCACAAAAAAATTGTACTCTTACTGATTTGCACAAAATTGCTGGTTAATTCAGCACAATAACTTCTAATGTGGTAATGGTCAATGGAATGCATCTACAACAGTACCACTTTACTGAATCCCATGCAACCACCCGAAGAGAGAGAAAAATTTGGAATTCAAATTTAAATTCCCTTGACTGGTGCTGGTTTGAAGAGAGAGAAGCATGATGGAGCCGAAATCCCTCTCCCACGATATGATATCCCCCAAAAATGGTTGCACTAGTATATCTTAACATGGAACTCCGATTTTTCCATATATGATATGCAAGAGATATGGAAAGGTCAATAAAAGGGTATAATTGGTATACAAAATCACCTGTCTACCTTACCACAAATAAAAACTTAAAAAAAGGAGTTATTAAATTGCTAAATTTTAAGTAGGGTTTTTTACTAAAGGCATACACCTAATAGGAGTTATTGCTAATTTTCCCAAAAAAGAATGATACTGAATCCTCATTCAAGCCGTTCCACTTGCAGCACACGAAATCGACTAATTGACCAAATCAGAAAGTACACGGAACATCCCAAATCAGAGTGAAGTCCATATTTGTATAGTAACATTATCATAATTACAATATAGATCTGTAAAATGCAATATAAATAAAAGACCAACCTCAGAAAATTTCTGCTGGTTTTCCAGTTACATATGGTAAATGATCAAATACCAAACAGTTTTTGCTTGTTAGCAAAACAATTACATGCAATCAATTCACTGGTTTATTGTTACAAGCTGTAAAATTTAGTGTTCATGTACATCATGCTTTGAATAAAACGGCTGCATAAAAAAAATAAAATAAAATAAAATAAAAAAAACACACACACACACACAATCCAACTATGTCGATTGATTGATTGTATGGCCCTAAAAACTATTGAATTCCCCCCAAAAAAAATATGCAGCTTACTTCACATAAAATCCCCAAATTAACGACAAAAAGGGTCAAGAAATTGTTGAAACACATCAGATGTAAAAAACTGCTCAAGGTGGAGTTTTTAACAAGAAAACCTCCCACATTCCTCAAGGTGGTATAATGGTTGCGCTGAATAATTTGCAGAGGGTTTGGAGTTTTTTATTTCCTTTTTTTTTTTTTTTTTTGGGAGAGCTTATAGTATCCCCCAAAAAATAGGGATTAATAGAAAGTCTTTAGCAAAATCACCTGGTAGTAACATTTTCTAAAAATGTGGCTCTAGCTAGCACGCACACTGACACAAAAAAACCTTTTGTCAGCTCCCACGCATATCTTGCACCTGGCTAACTTAATTACCATATAATTCCAGTTGAAATAACACAAGAAGACCAGTCTTAAATCCAGAAGTTAAATTTAGCTAGTTAAATTACATAGGTTGCGGGTCTCAAACACAAACCTCCTGCCCGCCCCAAAAAAACAAAAAAAAAAAAAAAAATCCCACGTCACAAGATACCCGATCAACGTTTCTTTAAGCCTCCGCAAGGCTGCACTAATCAACGCTTTCTATTAGCTTCTGCAAGGCTGCTCTCCAGTTGACGTTTCCGCTTCTCCCTAACCAAGAAGAAATTAGGATAAGCAATCTGTGTTGCAGAAAGAATGCAAAAATAGTTATAATATAGATAATAATGAGATGATATCGGTTGCAAGAATGCTCCATCCACGACAGAAAGTATAGCACACATTCCTCTGTATCTCCTACGGTAATGGAACTGATTTGTGCAGTATAAAACAGAGTTCTAGATATCTTGTGAACAGAGATTAGTCATGAGACAAGGATACAAAAACAGATGGACTCCCTGATAAGTTTCGATAAAGCAGTACACAAACCATGCAGCAATAAGTGTATCATACATACGTACACAAATACATGATCCAACTGATGATCGGAAATGTTATAAATAACCAAGGAAACAAACAAACATAGGATGCAAAATGAGAACTACGTACTTATTTTCAAATTTTTATCACATCAAAAGTAACAAATTTTAACTGAAGTAAAAATAAAAGCAGAAAACATTTGACACTTCATATAAACCCAAGTTTAATGAGACTGCGCTTTAAGCATGTGTTGTGCACATAAGCCTCATAGGATATCACATATAAATTACGGTTGGTTTTTTCCAAGTTTTGAGTGTTCTAGTAAGAAAAAAATTGATTCAAGGAGAGAACATCTGTACCCACTTTATCGTATACACTTCCAAAGTACTAGGTACATTGGGTCATGTAAACAAAAAGCTTTCCCATGGCCATGTGTCTAAAAATACAAGACAAAAAAGGCAAAAATAAAAATAATATCTGAACAGACAGAAGAACTGCCCATTCTTTTAAACCTAGAACCCCACAGAGTTTTAACAAATTTCCTGTCCACTAATTCCAACTGTCTCTTGAAAAATTACAATATCTGAACACTCTTTAACCAAAAAAGCCTAGATTAAACAACTTTTCCTTCTCGATCCAAGACCTTTACAGTTCCAACTAAAAATATTTATTGAAACATATAACCAACACCATTCCCTTTCCTAGAAACTAGCTTCACCATAGTTCACACTAGACTGGAGATTTCTCAACTCCCTGAAACCTCTACGCCCTTAGACACCACACTCCTTCCTGAACCACTCCCCTCCACAACCCTAATAAAACAACCCTTTGTATCCCTACCCCTCCTCCTAATAAGAGTCAAGTTCATTTGCCCTAGAAATTCTTTCCAACTAGCCCAGCCCATATCATCAAAGAGAGAAAGAAAACGCATCCTTCCATCCCCTATCCTGCAGATCACGATCTTTATCAAAATGCTCCCCCTGTCCCCAGTACCAATCACACCACAAGTAGGAGTACTTGTAGGAACAAAATGACCCTAAACACAACTCATATTCAAAAAATCCACCAGGTCGGAACCTAAGTTAACGTTAACCTTGTCACGCTCAGGTCCAACAGTCAACCTGGTCTCCCGAACAATAGATTTATGAGCATTCTCAAAATTAGAATTAAGGGACTGCCCATTCCCTGAATTTAATGTGAACAAACAAGGGAGGTGGGTGTGAAGAGGAAGCAAGATCACACCCCTTAGATACAGAGAAGCCACCAAGACCCCTTTTTTCCAATATAATAATAATAATAATAATAATAATAATTCAGACGTGAAACATTATGGCTCAAAAAGAGAACAAACTATTGATGATGAACAGATGGCAGATCAGGAGGAGGTACCTCATCAGCATCAAACAAATCCTACAGCCCTTCAAGAATGTCGGACACAACTGGACCTCTGACTTCAACACGAAGGAAGAAACACCATCAGAAAACCCCAAGCAAGATGCAAAGCTCTCAAAATCCGAGGGATCAACTTGCTCCAGCAGCATTGAACCAGCCTCTACCCTATCCACTTGAACCCTCAACGCCTTATCAGTAGAAGTACCTTTCACCTTTAACTCAGAATGAACCCTAGGATCCTCTACCACATCACGCCTTTGATCACCCCCCAGTTTCAGCGTATCAGACCCAAACAATCTTTCACAACCGAACCAACCATGAAGAGCAGCTACGCATCTTCATAAACCCCTGTAGACACTGAAGTCCTCACCTTCGATTTAAGCCCAAATAAAATCCCACCAGAATGGGCCCTATTACCACCCAAAGCAACCCAATTTGGCCTAAGCCCAAAGTTTTCTCGGTCAAAATTAAACATAGCACCCTCATTAACCCCATTCGGGCTCAGGCCCACATTCATGCCTGAAGCTAAATCCAAAACCTTCTCAAGCCAAACTGGACTGGTTCATAAACTGCCAAGCGAAGGTCCGTCTTCCCATCTTCCTTTATAAATTATTTATCCCCCAATTGAGACTCATTAATCACCTTCTCTTTATCTGACCCAGGCCGTTGTGAAGCCCTATTAGGATTCAAATTAGAATTAAAACCTAAAGCACACTTGTCCCCGTTTTACTAAACTCACCCACTTTCACACCAGGGGCTTCATGCTTCCTACCCAATTGACTGCCACCTGTCCCAACAGGCCCTACCTCATTATCTTCAACCCCTGGACTGGGTTACAAACTAACCATACTCCTCACCTAAACAGCCCTCCATTTATTTGTCATCACAAGACTTATTCAAACCCTATTTCAAGCCAAACTTCTCCCACAATTTCCTTGCAAACCCGAGACTACACGAACCCTAAGGGATAAACCTGATCTCCAATCTCAACATCCAAACACATAGGGAAAAGTTCTTCACTAGACCCTCGATTTCTCCTTACTCTTTCAAAAATCCACAAGAAAACGAAGTTGTGGCTCACCTAAACTTGTTCGTAGGCATCCTTATTCACCACTCAAAGAGATCAATTGCAACAAAGGTACTACCCTAGATTCTAGAATCAGAATAAAACACACACACACACACACACACAAAAATTAAACCTCTTTAACTAAACTAATTTTTTAAGGAGAATGGACAAATATATATCTATACTATTATATATATATAAAAAAAAAAAGAAAAAAGAAAAAAAAAAAGAGTATTGCACGTGAAAGGCCCACCCAAATACTCAACTCTCGTGCATTCTCTTCTCTCATTCTTTGTGGTCCCACCGTCTCGTCTCTATTTTAGTCAATAAATTATAACAATTTCATAGGGTGATGGTAAATTCCAAGGTTAGTTATTCTCTTTCCATACTTAGCAAAAAGGGTATTAAATTAGATCACTCATTTGGCATCCTATACTTCAATTCATGCCAGTATTTGAAAACCCATTTCAATTATTATACAACAATAAATCATCGGTTGATCCAAACCATATCAACTGGTCAAGGGATTTGGGTCACAAACGATTAAGATAACATAAATAGAAAAAGTACACAATCCGATAAAAATATTAAATTAACATACTAATAAAATAAACTTGAATGCTCAAGTATATAGTTTATATATATATATATATATATATATATATATATAAACTGGGCCACCAAATTAATGGTGGATCCAATTCCTAAATTAAATTTCTAAAAAAATTATAATAAAATAATAAACATTGTGGCGCTTCTATGCTCACTATGAATCTCTTTTTGTGGTTTGTTAGTTATGTTAATTCTTTCAAACCTTCTTTTGTGCTTTTTATTGATTCCCTGAAATTATAAAGGGTTTTTGGTGGCGCTTTTGTGCTTGTATATGTCTCATGTACTTGGGCTACGCCTTTTGTTATTAATACAATACTTACTTTATCAAAAAAAAATAATAATAAACATTGCATAATAATTTTTTGTTTTTAAAGTTAATATTAAATCGGGCCAACATGTTAGTGATTGAACCAGTTGATAAATCAAATTTTTTATTTCTATATGAAGATTTTTTTTTTTAGTCAGCATTTCTATATGTAGAATGAACCAATCAGTTTGTAGAGTATCTTGAGTTCAAGATATATACATGTATATATATATACACATATATATAGATATATATCTTTTGTATGTGGGATGAACTAGCCAGTTCGTAAGGTGTTCCAAACTCCAGCCGAACGAGTTTAATTGATTACACTACACTACATTTTAAAACATTTATACTTAGCACTTTTATAGTCAAATTAGGTTTTTCTCAAAATAAACATTTATTTCATTTGCTAGGGACTTAAGGTCTTCTTTTTTTAAGTTTGCCTTATCACATTTTTTATTTTGCACCCAAATAAAAATTTTATTGTAACTTATTCAGAAAAATAGATCAAGCAATTTAGAATAAAAAAAACAATCAATAAGAAATTTAGTTTATTTCCATATACAATACCTTATCTCAATCATTTTTTAAAATAACTTCATTAATTTTTTGTTAATATAGTATCCTGAGGAGTCAATAGTAGTATGAAGCATAACAAACAAAAAAGGTAGAGAGAGAAGCTCTCGGTGCATGTTAGGTTTCCTTTAGTTTGCTATCGTGTGCATAGCTTTTTTTCCGAAGATCTGCTCACCGTGCTGTGTTCTGATGTAGATCTGGTTGCTAACAAAGAGATGGGTAAGATTTTCCAGATCAAAGGGAAAACTTTTGAGAATTCAGTGATCGACGAGAACAGGGGAAGGTTTGTTAGAATTAATGAGAGGGGTAAAGGTTTTTCCAGAAATGTGTTCTTGGAAAGAATCTTTGTGTAGAAATTTATTGACTTTGTTGACTGTATTCTTTGTAATGGATCAAGAGCAAAAGTCTACTAGAAAGAAATGGGTGTGTTCAGGGAAGTGGTGGCGATGGTTAGATCTAATCATAGAGGCAGAGCTTTGTTTGTGTCCAAATTTCCATTCTACCACAACAAGAGTATGGTTATTTTCCCTGAAGGTAAGGAAGCAATAGGGTCGAGAGCCTTGTTGATTTCGTTGAAGGAGTGTTGTAACGACATCTTTGTTACCTTTCGTAAAGAGGTGCAAACGCTGCCTCTTCAATCTCCTCTTTCCTACTTGCACATGGCTAAATTACTTTTATTGCTGTTATCGGGAGCTTGTGATGTTTCGGCGGTAGGTAACAGACTGATTTTTCAGATGCGCAATGTAAAGGTGAAGGACAAAACAGATTTATTAAAAGCATGTATTGTGGGTCGATTCAATGGAGAAGGCGGTTCAATTTCAGAAATTGAGAAATGGGATACCAAAGTATGGGGTATTTCTACAGGAGTCAAAGTGCACCGTCTCTGTGATGATCTTCTATTATTTTGTCTTCCTTCTAAGGTTGAAGCTTCTCAGGTGTTGAATGTGGGTCAACGTGTAAAAGGAGATGTTCGTATCCATCTTGATCGATGGGGTTCAAGGTGGGTTGTACCGGTGTGATGAAAGGGGAAGTAAGAGATGATTACAATTATTGAGTGTACTGCTGCAAGCTTGGTGTCTGGATTTATTCAAAACCATCGACGACTATTGTGGAGGTTACATTGCTATGGAACCAGATTGGGAGAAGAGGTGGGATAGAGTTCGCGTTTTGGGTTAAAAATACAGGTACCATCCCTAAATTTGTTGAGGTCTCTATACTTGGTAGCTGTTACAGGATTCAAGTGATCGAAGAGCGTCAACCGCAATTGATTCCGACACGGCCTGTGTTTGGTGGTTACAAATCTGATTTTCGGGTTGGGTTGAAAGGGAATCAACCATCTATAGGTCGGAATGACGGTAGTTTTCAAGAGGCCAATCATTGAACAAGCGGTGGAGGATGGGTGGAGAAACATGCACGGTGGAGGAGAATAGAGAACGAGCATTCGATGGAGGCACGTGGCAAGAGAGATGTGGTTGCCCGTACGCTAAGAAGCACAGGACACGGACATGGGTACGACACAACACGGACACTCCGACACGGCAAATCCTAAAAAAACTAGGACACGACACGGCGGGGATACGGCAATAAATAAATATATATTTATTATATATATATAATTCCATTATACACATCAAAAAAGTATTCAAATGCATGGAACTAAAAAGGCGATCATTGATCACAAAGACAACCAAGACATCAAAAAGCTTTAGAAAAAAGCTTTTATTCTCCCCTTTTAAGTTTTTTTTTTTTTTTTTTTTGGGGACAAAAAAGACCCCTTCTTTTTTAAAATATAACATTATGTACCCCTTTTTTTTAAAAAAAATTTACAAAATGGCCCCGCCGTGTCCCTAGAGTGTCCCTCGCGTGTCCTGGGAGTGTCCCCCCCCCCCCCCCGGCATGTCCTGGGAGTGTCCCCCAGTGTCCTGACCATGTCCGACCAAAAAGGAACAGTAAAATTGATTGGACACCTCTTTGGAGTGTTGGACACATGCCGTAGGTGTGTCGGGCAAATGTCTGTGTCGGACACATGTCCGACACTGCATTTCCTCCAAAAATGGAGTGTCCATGCAACATAGCCCGTACGGTGGTTGGTGAGAAAAGTTTGAATTTGGTTTTGTAGAACGATAAGACGAGGGGTGGTGTTGCACGTGATAGCAAAGGGAAGGAGGTGATGGGTTTGCCATGTGATGAGCATGAGAGTGGGGATTTGGGCTTCGTTTAGCAGGTTCGGGAGGTGGCCCAATCTCCTGTTAGGCATAGTGGGCTGTCTCCTCCTCGTCTTTCTTTATTGCCTAGGTTCTTATGGACTGGATGATAGGCCCAATAGGGCTGGTCCATCATGTGACCCTGCCAACATAACCCATAAGCATAAGTTTTCTATTACTCTCAAGCCAATTGCCGAGGAAATTTGTGAGAGTCCAGGAGCAGAAGTTAAAGGTGATGGTGATGGCTCTAGCGATGGTGAGGATTGCTTAGAGATTGGGGCTAGTACTGGTGGAAGCCTTTTGATTGTGGCAGTAGATGAGTGTGCTGTCCAGTTTATCGGCGGTGACATAAGTTATGATTATTGGGGTGCAGGTGTTGGAAGAAGACCAATCGAAGCGTGATGTTGGGTCCATCGATTCTGGCATTGAGTATGGATGTGAGAATAGAAATTTTTCAGGTAATGATTTTTCTGAACCTATCGCATGCCCTCCACTTGATTTTCTGAACTCGGGTGCAATGTTTTCAACAGAGAAGGGGTTGGTGAGTGCCTGCTACTTGAATATGGGGTTCTCATGATGATGAAATTTCAGAATGGGTTAAATCCAAAGTTAAAGGCCTTAGTAGGTTCTTGGGTACCTCCTATGCTGGTCATGAAGAAGAAGTGGTTTCACTATTTAGTTCCATTGAGAGAAGCTAGAGGTTGAGTAGTTCCTTATCTCCTAAAAGGAAACTGATTAGCCTGATTGAAAGAAGGAAAAAGGAGTTGAAGAGGCTGGAATGGTCTATTAATTATGAGGGTAGAGAAGGTAGTGTTGTGGAGTCAGGGGCTGGTAGGTTGAATCAAAATCGTGATTTAGTTCCTTTATGAAGCTACAAATTATATGTTGGAATGTCAAAGGTTTAAACAATAGGGAGAGAAAGAGGAGGATTAAATCTGCTCTTAAGAAGTGGAAAGGGGATGTTGTGGTATTTCAAGAAACTAAAATTGAAACTTTGGACAAAAATATTATCAGAGAGCTTTGGGTGGGAAATTTTGTAGATTGGATTAAATTGGGGGCCCAAGGTACATCGGTGGGGTGATGATTATGTGGGACAGCAGAATCTAAGGTGGATGATGGTTTTGGTTTGTTTTCAGCTTCTTGTGTCTTTAAAAATATTGATGATGGTTTTCGTTGGATTTTGACAGGGGTTTATGGCCCTAATGATGACAATCTTAGAGCTTCTTGTTGGTTAGAATTGGAAGGTTATTACTCTAAGTGAGCTCTTCCTTGGTATGTGGCGGGTGATTTTAATATTGTGCGGTTTCCTAATGAAAAAAAAGGTTGTGACCATCCTTCTTCGGCTATGCGAATATTTTCGGATTTTGTGGAGTCTAATGAATTAGTTAACCCTCCAATTATAGGGGGTTGGTTTACTTGGTCAAATAATCATGATATCCCAAATCTTTTAAGATTGAAAGGTTCTTTTTTTCACCTTCTTGGGAAGAACAATTTCCTAGGGTAACTCAAACCGCCCTTCCTAGGCCACTATCCGACCACGTTCTCTTATTACTTGATAGTGAACGTTTGAGAATGGCTAGAGGTCCTTTTTGGTTTGAGAATATGTGACTTGAGGAGGAAGGTTTTGTTGAACTTGTGGACTCATGGTGGAGCTTTTATTCCTATTCCGGTTCGCCTAGTTTTGTGTTTGCCAAAAAATTGAAAGCATTGAAGGAGAATTTGAAAGTATGGAATAAGGAAGTGTTTGGTAATATTAGAGAATCCAAAGATAGGGTATTGGATATTATCCAGTTTTTTGATGAGAAGGAAGGGAGGTTGGAATTATCGGATGATGAGAAAGCTAGGAGAATGAAGGCTAAAGCGGAATTTGCTAGACCAGCTCATACGGAAGAGATTAGTTGGCATAAAAAATCTAGAGTCTCATGGCTTAGGGAAAGTCATTAAAACACTAAGTTTTTCCATAGAATGGCTAATGCTCATAAGAGGGGTAATTACATCGGGAAATTATTGGTGAATGGACCTTTGTGGATGATGAGGATATATTTTCAAAAGAAATTGTTGACTTTTATGAGAACCTATTCGATGAGGAGGAGGATTGGAGACCTCTCACCGATGATATACATTTTAATTCCCTTGATCAAGATGAAGCTACTTAGTTGGATAGAGAATTTGATGAAATGGAGGTTTTGGAAGCTCTTAATTCTTTGCGTAGTGATAAAGCTCCCGGCCCGGATGGTATATTGATTGCTTTTTTCCACAAATGTTGGAGGGTTATTAAAGAAGATTTGATGAAAGTATTTGAGGAATTTTTTGAAAGAGCAAAGATTCAAAATAGTCTAAATGCTATTTTCATTGCTCTTATTCCTAAGAAGGGGGAAGTGGTGGATGTGTGTGATTTTCGCCCTATTTCTTTTTTTCCTTTTTTTTTTATAGGCAACAAAACCAATATTATTAATATCAAAACTAGTAAATCATAACAGGGCGGATAAGGTGTCCACCCAAAACAAGCTGGCAGAACACTATAGAACACAAGGAAAAATAAAAAGCAACAAAAATTTCCCATACCAACTACAAACAGCCCTCCAATCAGATTTTAATAAAAAAAGAGGAATATCTCCAAATTCCTTCAATGATGAAGCCCAAAATGATCCCAAAAACTGCACCTTATCCCACATCTCATCAAAAGAAGCTTCTCTATCCTCAAATATCCACGCATTCCTTTCCAGCCATACAACCCAACCCAAAAGACAGCCATAAAAGCACATCTCCAAAGAACTCTCGCCTTCTTACCCTTACCCAGTCCCCAAAAGTCCATCTCAAAAAACCTTTTTACACAACCAGGCAGCACCCACTGCTCAGAGCCAATGCAAAACAATTTTTGCCATAACCTATATGCCATAGAGCAATGCAAAAATAGATGAGCAATAGATTCAGCAGCTCCCCTACACATAATGCACAACTGTGGACTAGTGAAAACAGATGGCCTCCTTTGAAACCTATCATTGGTATTGATACCTCTTGTGTATAACAGTCCAGGCAAATACTTTACTTTTAGAGGCACACATGATTTCCATACGGAAGCAAAGGGCAAAGTGGAAAAAGTACCGTCAACTTCAAGCAACTTCTCAAAGAAACATTTGCAAGAAAATAAACCAAACGAATTAGCATTCCAAACCCTCCTATCTGGAATAAACAAACTTAAAGAGAAGCTTTCCAAAATAAACAGCAAGGAAGCAAGCTCTGAACTTTCCCTTTCCTTGAAATTTCAATAAAATTAAAATCCCAACCAAAAGATAAAGAATCAGAGGAGACCATTGATGCGATAATTTTCGCCCTATTTCTTTACTTGGTAGGGTGTATAAAATCATCTCTAAGGTGTTGGCTTTAAGGCTTACTAAAGTCATTGGGAAGCTCATTTCACCATCACAATTTGCCTTTATTAGCGGGAAACAAATAGTTGATGCATCTCTTGTGGCTAGTGAATGTGTGGATTCTAGACTTAAAAGTGGAGAACCGGATGTTTTGGCTAAGATTGACTTGGAGAAGGCTTATGATCATGTTAATTGGCATTTTCTCATTTACTTGGTAGGATGGGTTTTGGGGTAAAATGGCAAAAATGGATTTCTTGGTGCATATATACCCGATCTTATTCGGTTTTGGTGAATGAGACTCCTTATGGTTTCTTTTCAAAGCTCTCGTGGGGTTCGTCAAAGGACCCTCTCTCCATTTTTGTTCATTTTGGTCATGGAAGTACTAAGTAATTTTATTTCCAAGGCTATGGAAGTAAACTTATTGGATGGTTTCCTAGTGGGTGATGGCCATTTTGGGGTGGGCAAGGTTTCTCATCTACATTTTGCCAATGATGCTTTTTTTTTTCTTTTTTTCTTTTTGTGGTTTGGAGGAGGATCAAATGCTACATTTGAGGGTTATTCTTCTTATTTTTGAAGCGGTGTCGGGGCTTAAAGTCAATCTTAGGAAAACCAAATTAATTCCGACAGGGAATGTTGGTAATGTGGATAATTTTTCTACTATTTTGGGTTGTAGAGTTGGAAAATTGCCGGTGTCTTACCTTGGTCTCCCTTTGGGGCTCACTTTAAAGATACTAAAGTTTGGGACCCCATCATTGAGAAAATTGAAAGAAGGCTTGATGGGTGGAAAAAAGGGTATTTATCAAAAGGTGGTAAGTTAACACTTATTCCAAATGTTTTATCAAGCATCCCTATTTATTTTATGTCCATTCATAAGACTCTCAAGTCCATGCCTTATAGAATTGAAAAACTTCAAAAAGATTTTTTATGGAATGGGATGGGAGGTGAGTGGAAGTTTCATCTTGTTGATTGGAGTTCCGTATGCCTTCCAAAATACACAGGAAGTTTAGGGAATAAATTTATTGCTTGTACCAACCAAGCTCTTATGGGTTAATGGATTTGGAGATTTTGTAGGGGCAGTCAAGGCTTATGGCGGCCTGGCGGGATGTTATAATTTGAAAGTATGATCCTTCTAGAGAGGGGTGGTGGTCTAATGATGTCATTGGCTCTCATGGGGTGTTCTTTGGAAGGCGGTAATGCAAGGTTCTAGTGAATTTTTTAAAGAAGTTAATTTTAAAGTGGGTGATGGTAGTAAGGTGAAGTTTTGGAAAGATTGGTGGTGCTCTAATTCACCTCCTATGTTGGAATTTCCTTCTTTATTTGCTATAGCTTCTTCTACCAAAGAAATTTTGGTTAAGGATTGTTTGGGTGAGGATGTTCGTAATCGGCATTGAACTGTTCTTTTTGTTCGTCACTTTAATGATTGCGAGATGGAGGGACTTATGGCTTTCTACCATATTCTTTATGAGAGTAAGATTTTGGAGGGTGAAAATGATTCCTTGGTTTGGAGTAAGAATTCTAAAGGGTTATTCTCCGTAAAATCTTTCTACAATTGCTTAAAGCCTTTTGGGATTTTATTTCTTCCGGCAAAAGTTACGTGGATTTCTTCGGTTCTTTACTAAAGTAGCCCTTTTTTGTTGGAGGGTAGGAAAGAATAAGTGTTTGACTTTGGATCATCTTGCTCAAAGAGGGTGATATGTGCTGAATAGATGTGTTCTTTGTAAACAAGATGCGGAAACAGTGGACGATCTATTTATTCATTGCTCTGTGGCTAGGAGTCTTTGGAAGTTTCTATCAACATGTTTGGGGTCCATTGGGTGCTTCCATCGTCTACTTATGACCTTTTGGCGGGTTGGTGGGTTAAGGGGGGAGTAAAAAGGCCAAAGTGATTTGGAATATGACCCCGCATGCTATTTTGTGGTGCATTTGGAGGGAGGGCTCATACCTTTGATGGGGTTGAGAAGTCTACTATTGAGCTTAATTCTTCTTTTGTTAAGTCTTTATTCATGTGGTTTTCTAGTTATACAAAATGTTGTAGTCTTTCCTTTGTTGATTTTGTGGACTCCTTTAAGCTTTAAAGGAGTGGTGGATAGTCCTTGTATATGACTTATGTACTTGGGTTATGCCCTTTTTTTATCATTAATACAAATTTAACTTATCAACAAACAAAAAAAAAAAAAAAGAGGAGTATCCTGAGTTTATGTTGACAAACTGCTTTCACCAGTATGACAAATTCACATTTAAAAATATTGATTTACCATTTTTTTTTGTTTTTGTTTTTATAGATAAGGTAATAATATATTAAATCACCTTGGGTAGCCAAGTTGGTAAAGGCAAACTTGTGATTGTGTGGGTAGGCGCACGGTCTTGGGTTTGATTCCCCACTAGGACAACACAAGATTTTAGTGGAGGGCCGTGGCGGTGGGTTGTCGTACTAGTCTCCCCCGGGGGTTTAGGTTCCATGGGTGGGTCCAAAGGTTCCACCGTTATCAAAAAAAAAAAAAAAAAAAAAAAAAAAGAAATGTTACACAGGCTGTATAAAAAGAAGAAACCAGACTAAAGTTTCAGAAAAGTAAAAAATTCTAAAAAACAAAAATGCTCTTCCAAAAACAGTGACCACCCCCACTCAAAAAGAAATCCCAAGAAAGTATTTCGTAATTGCTGTACAGACTTCTCCTGCTACTCAAAAATCCTTCTGGTCCTCTCCAACCATAAAACCCAGCAGATGGCATGCGGCATGAATTTCCACACAGCAAGCTGGGCTTTATTCTTAGTCCTGCACTGCCAGCACTCCAACAAATGCTCTTCCAAAAACAGTGACCACCCCCACTCAAAAAGAAATCCCAAGAAAGTATTTCGTAATTGCTGTACAGACTTCTCCTGCTACTCAAAAATCCTTCTGGTCCTCTCCAACCATAAAACCCAGCAGATGGCATGCGGCATGAATTTCCACACAGCAAGCTGGGCTTTATTCTTAGTCCTGCACTGCCAGTACTCCAACAAAAGCAATACCGAATTAGGCATCACCCAATTAATCCCAAAGATGCTGAAGCCACAAGCCCAAACCTCCTTTGCCACAGACCAATGCCGGAGCAGGTGGTCAATAGATTCCTCCTGCTCCATACACAGTCCAACTGAAAACTGGACAGTATTTCCCTTCTTCCAATATATAAGGACCTCCATCCCCCTTCTCACTTCAACTTTGCTCAATTTTTCCAAAAGCAATAAAACTTCATCGACTTCCCAATCATGTAAATCCCTAACAAAACCTAAATTCCACACCAATCTATCATCAAGAGCCCACTCCACATAGTCTGCCACACAAGCCTCCTTGAGGCGGGAAAGGGCCCACACCAAAATAAATTCCACTCGCTTTGATTACTTATATTATATTTATTATATCCAAAGTCAAATAATTGAATCCAAAATGAATAAACAAATATATATATATATATATATATATATATAAAGATACAAATCCAAAATAAAATTATCATTTTTTGGAATTAAAAAACTTTTTTTTTTTTAATTTCATTTTTGGTTTGGACAATTACTTATTTTTCATTTTTCATTTCTTCATATTATTTTTTGTTGTTCAATTTAACTTATTTACATAAACAAAAAGTTAATATCAGTAATAATATTATTGGTTATAGTTGTAAAATATCGAACGCTATTCCGCGCACCGCACAAGTCACTGGTAGTTTGTATGTGTGTGTGTGTGTATTCCTCGATCATATAAGTTTAACCAAAATTCAAACATAAATTGTGTTTGTTATAGTGACAAATAAAAGTGGTCTATTTACTTTCACTACAGAGATTGATAATGGCAAGCTACAAGAAGAAAAACCACGCGATTCATTTTGTTTAGTCCTCTCCAAGCTTAATTTCCATCATTAGAATGTGCACATCCATCATTAGAATGTGCACATCTCATATCAAAATGTATGATAGACATAAACATAAAGATATCAGAAATTTAAACCAACAACAATTTGAACCATGAATCTAAAAATACAAATTTCATCTGTCAGAAAACCTATTGATTCACACAAAGTAATAATAAAATGAAAGGAAGAAATAGAGATACTTAATGGAAGAAAGTTTTGAAACCAAAGTCAAACCTTTGTTTTACTCTTAGCGCCTCTCGTTTGGCATATTCTTGTTCCCTGTTACAAGAAATACTCCATAACAATGGGCTACATCATACAAACGGTTTTAAACGTTGAAATTGAATTCACAAATGCACCACAATAGCGAATATGAAAATCCAACTTACAATTGAGGTAAAAAAAAAAAAAAAAGACAAAAATAACATCTAAAAATGAGTAAATGCAAATTCCTAAAAAATACATATGTTTAAGACAAATCGAAACAATTTTTGTTGGGGTGTTTTAAATGTACAAAAATATGCGATGCAGGCCATGTCTCTGCTGTCCAGTAGATTTCAGCAGCAGATTTCATTTGTATTTTGTTTCTAGATGCTTCTAAACTGTAGTGAATAGTTCCTATAGTTAGTTGGAAGTTGAGTTGGTTAGAGGGTAGTTTAGACATTTTACAGCATTTTATTTTCTCTAAATAGGCTTTTTGAGTTAGTTTTCTTCTAAGTTACATGGACTAGGGTGCAAGTGTGCATCCGGCTGTCAGATTCATCAAAACAACCAAGGGATGTTCTCCAGTCATCAAAACATTCCCACAACTCAATAGGCTTGGGCCAGCCATCAATTCTTCAACGAAAAAGGTTAAATACACATAAGGGAAGGGAAACACAGGACCCTAGGATGCCAAATACAGCATAAATAAGTGAGCCAGCACCCTAAGGGCTACCAAAGAAAGGTGTTAAGGACTAGGGTCGAGTCAGTTATGGATTAGAAAAGAGAGTCGAACCTGCAGAGAGAAGTAACAGAGGTGTCGAAGCTGTTGGGGGTTTGGTACGCCTACTAAGGTCTTTGGGGTGGGATACTGGAGAATTAGGGTAGTCACTGGAAGTTCGGGTATGTCGTCAAAGAACCTAGGGTAGTTGCCGGTGGGAGATGAACCATGGAGTGGCTGTCAAGTGAGGTATGGAAGCTGTTAGGGGTTTTGTTCAGCACCTATGCTTATCAAGGTGGGTTTTCGGAGGTGCTTGGGAGTTCACCGTTGGTAATCAGTGGTTAGAGAATGGTCACCAGTGGTCAGAGATTAGTCGGCGGTGGGTGGCAATGGTGGATGTTCAGAAAGATTACACAACCACCAATTCATCTAGTTTTTAGCTGTCTACATGTTTCAAACCTTACTCAATCCCTCGAGATTGCTTAATTAGAACCATCCCATAGCAAAACATAAGAAATATTTAAGAATATTAAAATGACATCAAATATTTAAACCAGTAGACAACATGGAAGCATGAATCTGAGCTAAGTAAATATTTCAGCTGCCAGACGAGTCAAATCCTTAAAACATATCTATTAGATAAAATTAAATGGAGAATGAAAGAGAAAAATAGTAGTCAAGTTATTGACAAGGGAATTCCTCATAAAAGTCATACCATTTTTCGTTACTCAATCTTACACAACGGTGACCTATCCTGTTGCAAGAAATTTTTCACCAACATGAGATACAATATACCAACAATTACAACTTTTTAAAAAGAATTTCTAAATGGCGTTGAATTTCTAAATGCAAAAACACATCAACATTTTCATTTAAATTTAAATAAAAAATAAAAATAAAATAAAACAAAATGTAAGCGATGTAAGATAAACCTTAAAGTAGAGAATAAGGATACTTACAATCAATGTTTTAAAAGGCATGGGCGTGAGGCAGGGCCTTTTCCCTTATGTGGGGCAGGGCATAAGCCCCAAGACGTGGGCGTAAGTCTCACAAGTTTTTAATTTTATATATAAAAATATAGAATAAATTAAGAATACTGAAAAAATATTAGGAATACATAACAAATTCTATTCATTTAAAGGTCTTGGCTTGGAGGCTTGAATAGGTGGTGGGTGTGTGATTTTTTATTTTTATTTTTATTTTTTGATGAAAAAAAAGAGTGGGTGTGTGATTTCCCCTGATCAAAATGTGTTTTTGAAAGGAAGACAAATTTTGGATGTTGTCCTTATAGCTAACAAATGGGTTGCATTGAGGATTAGAGGGGGATTCCCAGGATTTTGTGTAACTTGGATGTGGAAAAAGCTTACAATCATGTAAATTGGGATTTTCTTCTCTATGTGTTAGTTCGAGAAATAAGCGGTATGAGAACACAACTTAGTGTGCTTATTATTTATGTAGGTCCAAAATTTAAAACTAAGACTTCTCATATTGAACTTGAAACAACAATGAAAAAAGGGAAAACCAAAAGAAGAATAGTTAAAAAGCACATAACAACCGTTTAACACGTACCACTCCCCCAATTTAAAACAGGTACAATTCACAGCAGCGAACAGAGTCAATCTACGACCTGGAGTAGCAGATGAAAACAACAATTTAAAGAGTAACAAAAATAATAAACAAAAAGGGCGAGAAAACATACCCCATAGAAATACAAATTCCTTCATGGCTTGAGTTCCCGTAGACATTGGCACTCCGCAAGAAAATATTCCGTAAGGAAAAAATAAAATAAATAGCTGAATAAACATAAAAATAAAATATTAAGGATCCCTTTGTCCTGGTGGGTATTTTTCAATCAAAAAATAAATTTAAAAAGAAAAAAAAAAAATCATGCCGATACCACACAATTTTGTGCTTTGTCCTGGTGGTTATATATTTCAATAAAATATAAATAAAAAATAAAACCAATCATGCCTCTTCATTCAGGAACCAAACAAGTTTTCCTCCAAACGAAACGGTAACATGACGCATGGAATGAGAAAAAGGAACGGATAAAGGAAAGAAATTGTAGTTTGCTCTTCCAATTTGGTCCTTGCAAAAGAAACCCTAACAGAATAGAATATAGATACTGAACTGAAATCCTAATAATAATCGTCACCGTCGGTGAATGCCATTACGAAGAACAACGTATTAGGGCTTACCTGACAATTGACAACCCTACTTTTCCCTCGTAGCTCCTCTTCGTTGGAGAGCCACTGGACGCACCTTTTGATGCTTTATGCACGGGCAAATCGGAAAAATTGGCCTACAAGGTTTTCTAGCTCACCACGCCTCCCCCCCCCCCCCCCGCCAAAAAAAAACTCTCGTTTGATTATCAAATTTGTCCAATTAAATCTTTATTACATATATAAAGCTGTCATTAAAACTTAGGATCAACTTGACTATTACCTTGTTCTAGGAAGGTGACTACATTTACTATTGACACCTAAGATGAAGCCAACTATTGTTCGGTTCTGAAAAGGTGTAAGTATAACCCACCTAAGTCATTTCAAGTGATAAACCCTAATATGTCATTCAGTTTTACCAAAAATGTATGATGCACCGTATAAATGTTGACTATTTAAGCCTCGGTGCTAAATTAGGGCCTTATTAGCCTAGGCTCGCCTCCAAGGCTGGTTGTTTGAGCCCCGTAAAGCACACTCGTGCTGGTGCTGGACGTAGAAAATATGCTTAGGTACTGAACTAAGCTTGGCTTGCATTGTCACAAGTCATAAACTTCTTATGCTCCTTGTCTTTGGTTGTTTTAGTTTATCATGCTTACAGCTTACTGCTATGTCAGTCGGTCCTAAAACAGAACATTTGAACCTAGAAATGTGAGACTTCAGCAAATGAAACTACTAGAAACATGACAGCATTTAGATAATACCAAAAATTACATGCAAATTATGGTATTAATTATGTTAACCATAAATTAAGGGTAGTGATATTACCAAGGCATAATATTGTGAATGGACAATTTTGTCCTTCCACTTGAACTCACTCTTTTCCTACTACTGACGCCGGCTGGCCGTGAATCCTCCGTTAAATCTGGCTATTAGATCCATTATTCTCTTTCATTTAACACCATCAACCTCCATGAAACAGCCTCACCTTGCTGCAAACCAGCCACCCAAATCTCCCTAACCTCAACCCCAAAAAAAATCTCATCTTCAACCACCCAAATAGCACTCATCCCAGTCCCTCGAATCTCCATTACAGCCTATTTTTCCTCATCAAAACAGCACCTGTTACCCCCCGCCCCCCCCCAATCCACAGCCACGGTTAATGGCCTCCAAAATCCCAACCCCCAAATTTGGTCAGGCCTATCTAAGGCAACATAATTGCCAACCGTCTTTCCTAAACCACCAAATCAGATTTTGAAGAAGGAAGAAGAGGGGAAGAGCGGACGTGGGGACTCTCGTCCGGGCGCAGCGTACTAAGAGAGCCATTCCATTTAGGGCGAGACAAAATGGGCGGGCCTTGTTTGTAAAAACCCCGAATTTTTCATTGGTTTATTAAATTAATTATAAAAAATAGATCGTCTTTAATTAGATTTAGAGTAAGGCTATTGTCACCACATAAAGTATTCAAAGCCTCTCATTAGTTTATATTTTTTAAGGTTTTATGAAAAATATAAAAGGTTTTTACGAAAACTAATAGCATTATTAACTAGAAAACATCATTCTGAACAACTTTGTAAAAAAAAATTTTTCCAAAATCTATCATTTAAGCAAACTTTTTGGCCATTTACAATCTCTATTTCATTTTTTATGAAAAATTACCAAAAAATCTACTTAAATGATAGATTTTGGAAAAACTCTATTCTACAAAGTTGTCCGGAATGATGTTTTTTAGTAGACTATGTGATTAGTTTTCATAAATTTTTTTTATATTTTTCATAAAACCTTAAAAATGTAAATTAAATGGGGGGCTTAGAGTATTTTATGTGGTGGCAATAGCCTGGCCCTTAGATTTAACCTTATGAGTTAATTTAAGATTAACCTCGAATATGTTCAACTTTGTAGCCAAACAAGGTGATAATTCTCTAGCCAATAAGGGTTAGTTTTTGTATCCTAATCAAACATTAACTTTGAAGGTAATCCTAATTATGTTAGGATTAAGTTATGCCCTATATATAAGACCTTATAAGAGAAGTTATTACTTTTGGTTTGGAAACGATTGAGAGACAGAAAAAATAAAAATAAAAATAAAAAAATAAATTATTGACGGCTTCATCGTCTACTTGATAGCCAAGTAAATATTTCATGTGATACATGTTAAAGTTGTTATATATATATATATATATATACTAGTAGAAATCCGGGCGATACACGGGAATCGCAAATAAATATCAAGACAACCAATAGCTTAGTGATCTAGAGTTTAGGCCAACATGTCTTTATGTATGATTCAACTGTCTGCATCCCTACTTATGTAGCAGTGTGTAACCATCTTCCCATTAATTGCCTTGAACAATCACGTTGTCCCATTCCCAAGAACATAACCTGGGCAGTAGTTATAATCCATTCCCAATAACATAATCTTCAACTTTGATGCTTCAAATATCACAAATTCAATTTGATTAGATTGTTATTTTAAAAATACATATAAAATTAACTTTTTAGATCACTTCAATACAAAGCATAAAAGAAAACAAAAGCTAACAGGGACAACCAAAAGGCAATGTATGCACTCACCGTGCACATTGAAGGCAACTATTGATCTCAATTGACAATCAAACTAAATTAAAACAAATGATTTGTCTATTGGAGAGAATGCATTGATACTTGTAGTCGATCAGTCCTTTAACCCCAGCAAGAAAATATTTACTATAAATAAATTAAAACCTATCCATTTTCCAAACAAAAATGAGATATAAATTAAATTAGTGTATTACATGCCTATAAGATATTTACATTACCATGGTGAAAAACTAAAACTGCCATGCCAACCAAAAAATCAATTGAAAGTTAAAATCAATGCCATTGATATATAGTTGACATGATTAAATTTTTTTACCTCAAATCATGACTTCTTGATGGTAAAGTATGAATCTGAAATTAAAAATAAAAATCATTAGTCATAAGGATAACATAATTAAATTTATTTACCTCAAATGAGTTCTTGATAGTAAAGTATGAATCTGAAATTAGAAATAAAACTCATTGAAATGGAAATAGGAGCAAAATTGAAACGGCAATAGGAGCAATTGAAGTTTCCAGCTCTCCATCCTCTTCCTACTTTAGTCGGAAAGCCACAGCCAACCCCTCACCCCTCACATATATGAATTCATGGAACCTGAGATATGTGATAATAGATAAACCCCTAACATGAAACACTGAAAATTCAATTTATATGCAAACTTCAAATCTAAATCATGAAAAACACTAATCTCCGGTTTGTAGCCGAACAATAGGAAGGGTGGGGCTCTCTAGGCGACCAAAGAAGAAGAAGAAGAAGAAGAAGAAGAGGGAGAGACCTGCGCATCGGCATGGAGGAACGTGGTGTGGACCATCTTCTCGGTTGGATTTGAGGGGAGTGAAGCAATGGGAGAGGGAAATAAAGGGGTGAAACTAAAGATTTCAAATTTTGAAATTTGAAATCACTCTCTCATGTCTTCTGTAGTCTCTCCTTTGAGTTGTT
Source organism: Liquidambar formosana (assembly GCA_039720395.1). Classification (NCBI taxonomy): domain Eukaryota; kingdom Viridiplantae; phylum Streptophyta; class Magnoliopsida; order Saxifragales; family Altingiaceae; genus Liquidambar; species Liquidambar formosana. The sequence goes on along the minus strand of CM077823.1, from coordinate 38,831,135 downwards.
TATGATTGACTGAGGAGACGTTTTGGCTTACAGTTCTGTTTTTGCTTTTGCATTTTTTGAATAAAAAAAAAAAAAAAAACCAAAATTTAGATAAGGCAATGGAGGTGACACGTACAGGAACAATGGCAAGAGGCCCCGGGATATAATATAAGGAAAGATAGGGAAAAAAAAAAAAGAAGGAAGGGAAGAGGGAAGGTTGTACCGTGAGGAGAGGGAAGAAAAAAAAAATTAGATTAGGGAGTTGCTGACATCATTTGTGGGGCCATATGTGGGGCCAAAGATGATGAGAAGAATGTATTTTGGAGGGAAAACTCATTAAAGAAACACATCAGCACTTTGCTTATGTTAGCAAAACTCTTAATTATATTATAAGAATAGATATATATATAGTTAGTGGGATAAGGGAACGATGGTAGTTGGTGTACAAAGAATTAATAGTTAGCGTACATGAAACATGAACGAAAAGTTGCTCTTAATGGTTCACATATAATATAATATTATAGAGTCAGGACCATGGACTCAATTTTTGCACTTTATTTTTACACCTCATTTTTAAGCCATTGAATTTATAAGATCCAATGATATTCCAGAAAACTGACGTAGCCAAATTCCATTCACCATTTAACAAATAAGCTGAAGTGCAAAAATGAAGTTCTTTAAATGTGTTCATGAATCCTAACCCAATATTATATATTATATATTGATACTATTCAAACAGTAAAGAAAGTCTCAATTGATGTAAAGTATCTAGCATATATATATATATATATATATATATATATATATTTTTTTTTTTTTTTTCCAACAGTTAGATACAGTTCTTGGTTAAAATTTAGTTTTAATTAAGAAGGTTTGATTTTTCTGCGTATCATTCTGATTCTAGAATATGGGGTAGAACTTTGATGTAGTTGAGCTCATTAAGTGAAGAAATCAAGGGTTTATATAAAAAAGAATATATGTTTGGTTTATGTTCATTTTCTGAATAGTAAGGGAAATTTTAAGTTTGCCACGGTTAAATTATCTAGAAAGGTACGGTTAGGTTTTGTGATAAAAGTAAGGCTTTAGAGAGGAAGGAAGTTGAATGGAGCCAAGCTTAGGATGGGAGGGTGCTGTGAACAATTCCTTTAAAACAAAAGAATAAGTGCACAAGAGAGAGAGCCTAACCAACAAGTGTGGGTTTGAGAACTACACTTAAACACAAACGAGAGTTTTTATATGTTGTTTAATTGCTTATAAGAAAAAATACTCGGTATCCCTATTAGGGGTTACTACAATCCTATGTGTAGGATTATGAGGATTATGATAAGCTAGATTTAGTTTGGTTTTTCCCCTTAAATTTTGTTTTTAGCTAGATTTCTCAATTGAACAAGGTTCTTGTTACTAATTCAACTTGTTTTCTAAATGCTTCTGTAAGGAACTTAGGCTCATTGCAAAATATAGATCCCAAATTGCTGGCCCACTAAAATACCTATGAGAGAAGCTGGGATTTCAGGAGGAAAACTGGGCATCTATTTTGAATAAGGATGGTATTAAACTTTTTGATCAATGTGCTTCTTTTTTTCTCCCTTTCCCGTGATTTGTCTAAAATTACATTACAAGAATCATGTTCCTATCCTCATTGGAACCAAAACAATCACGTTCAACGCTTTGGAGGTCTGTGGTTATACCTAGTAACACAAGTTGTGCTGAAATCAAATTCATTGATGACCTTCCGCATAGCCGTGGGCGGAAACTTTGTTACATTTGTGTGAGACAAATGCAACATGCTGAAACACGCTTGTTCTCTTGATAAATTTGTACCTCACTGACTGGTTGTGAGGCACATGAAGTTCAACATTTTAACCGCTGGATCGTCCAGTTCTTTCAGAAAATACTGTCTTTCCTTTGCAGTCAGCTTGCAAACCTTTTTGTCTATTATTCTTTCCTTTAATCTTGGTGTGAGAAAGAGGCCTTTATTACTTGCAGCTGTTCTATTAGAACAAGTATTTGAATAGTGTCCGATGCCCCAACAAATAAAACAACTATTCATCTACTCCCCCTTGTTTGCTGGCCTCATGGGCAATACCTGTGTTTTTTTCCTTGGCTCCATAACAGTAGGCGTATATTTGTCAGTACCCTTAGATTTCTTTCCAATCTGTCCGCACAGGTTCATCATCTTTAGCTCAGAGCCTCACAAAAGAAAGGGCACTGTCAGGTGATCCAAATCTTGGCTTCTTAACTTTAACTGATTGGATTTCACTCCTTAGACCATTAATATTAACGCCTGCTGCTTATCTGTGCAATATATCTTGATGAAAGTCAGATGTAATGAGTTGACTGGTGAAAGCATCCTTCGTGTTGCGCCTTGTAATAATTGGATTAGCCCCTGGGGAACTGTTCTGGCAATAAATTAGTCTATCAGGTGCTTCTGTGTTTGCATATTTGTGAAGCTTGGTAGCAATAAATCAGTCAACACTTGATCATGTTGATTTTTAAGTATGACCTTCAAGGCTTCAACCAAGGGTAAAAGCTTGCTGTATTTTTTGATGTCAAAGGGTTGAAATTTGCCAAGGTTTAATTTTGTGTAGCAGTAGGGTTAGGATTTGTGAAAAAAGATTTTAGAAACAGAGGATGTTGAGAGAGAGAGAGAGAGAGACTATAATTCACAAGAAATTTTTTTTTGAGCACTACACTCAGACACAGGGAAAAGTTCCAAACTCATCATGAGTTGATTTTATTAAATCTAATTTACAAGAATTTGTTTGAGCACCAGACTCAACATAGGCAAAAGTTCCAAACTCATCATGACTTGATTTTATAGAATTCTCAGAAGCTTCGTTCCTAGGTCAACTATACTTTTAATTTGGATAAGTCTCCTACTTCAACAAGGTTTCTAATCTCTGTGTACAAGATGGTTCTAGGACTGATTTAGATCATCCACATGTTTGGGCAATTTCATCTGGTTTTCTAATATTTTATGTCGCATGAATCAATTCCATTGCTATGGGATGTACAGAGGAACGTATGCTAACCTTTTCGGTCTGGATGGAGAATTCTTGAAAACGATTTATTTTATTATTGTTTATTATAATTATTTTTATATCTCTCTGCAACACCGCGGTTGCTTGTCTGATTTTTTTCTTCTTGGTTAGGGAGTCGATGTTAGCAGCCTTGCGGAATCTAGAAGCTAAAAGTAAGTGTTGATTATGAATCTTGTCGTCGGAGAACTTTTACCACTAGGTTGCTAAAAGTCTCGAGTTGCTGAGCTAAAATTTATTTTGTTTGTCAGGAAGCCTTATAAAGTAAAGCAATCCAAAACAATTAGGTTAAGAAGGTTGTGATACGTTGGAAGTTGATTCTCCACTATTTAGCCATGTAGCTTTATCATGTCTAAAAAGTGCCAAAATTTTACACCTATATGTAACCATAAAAAGGTAATTGTAGTTTATAAACTAGGGGTCAAGTCACATACTAAGAACAAAATTGGATTTGTGAGACTTTTTATTTATTTATTTTGCCTAGTTAAAAAGGATATGAGGGGTTGATTAGAGAGTGGCTTCCTTATTTGGGTGTGATCATAATATGATCCTACCTGTTGAAAACCAAGGACGGTCGGGCTGCAAAGCAGGGTATGCCAAAAACTCCCTCAAAGCCGTAGCTTGATTTAATCCCACCTTAGCTTGAGCCATAGCTTGATTTAACCCCATCTGAGGCATTAGTGGGCACTCAACTGGTGGGGTGGCTATAATCCCAAGTCAATTACCAGAATGATCGATTACTTACGGCTGCCTATATGGAATACCTCAACGCTTGGTGAGAAAGACCAATTAGTATTTAAACCATAATGTATCTGTTTCAATTCTTCTTAATGGATCTCCCACGACGTCCTTTACCCCTAAATGTGGTTTACGCCAAGGTGACTCAAAAATTGAAACAACGCATTGTAATGGGCAGCAACCAGAGGCTACTCAGTTATTTATATAGTCACCGACTCAAAAATTTTGGTAAGACAATTGGCTGTTTACTTAGAACTCTTATGTTATTAAGAAGTTTAGATTTTGCCAAGTCTGTAAGCTCTCTCGGGCTGAGGTTTAGGGACCTCATGAGTCATGACTTAGCTATTAAGCAGGGTATTGCAATTTTCTATTTACGAGTAGAATTACAATGCTTTCAACCTTTTTTTTTTTTTTTTTTTTCCTTTTCCAACAAATGATGACGCTGTAGCTTCAATCCAATTTTTACCAAATTAGTATTCACAATTTGTGAGGGTTGTTCTAGTATGGTGCCCATATGAAGCTTCTCAATCGCAACCACACAACAACACAACCAGCTGCCAAGCTTTCAAAGTGTACTGACTCCTCCCATAATAGCCAAGAAGGAATTTTATAAATAGTAGGACATTGGCCTTTTAAAAACACTAATAGTGCAAAGGGCACCTACCATTACCATTGAACATACCAACTTCTTAAGTGGGGCTGGAATTACATATATAAGCATAATGTCTTGTCTTTTTTTCTGATGCTATTGGTACACTTTTTGAGGGGTCCCCATTATGTTGTTTTTTTTACATGGGCACTGCCTAAAAGGTAAGGTTGGAATTGAAAGACCCAAAAAGCAATGGCCCAGTGGTTCCTAGAAAAAAATTGATTTAGTGCTAGCTGCTCGTAGACCTAGCTTACCAGAACCAACTTGATGAACTAATCCACACACTAGAACTGGTGAAGGTCCTTTAATATAAGTAGAGAAAGATGTGGAAAGATACCATAATACCATTTCAAATATCAATCTTTTTTAGACAAGTTGAGCATATTTTTCTACCATATGACAACTTTTAGGGCATTTAGAAGATCTCCTGCTGAAAAAGTGGCAGGAAAGTTGATTTCCAGTTTTCTGCCCTGCTGGGTAGAATAACAAAGGCATCTTCCTGGCCAGCTCGGCCAATATAGGAGGCTTGGGGGCAATGAAAGGGTCGTCCATGCCATGAACCAGTCAGAAGAAATTAAAGGAAGGAAAAATTAGCAAAAAAAACTGCTTTAACATGAATTTATTTCGAAGCAAATTCAGCATTTTCCTTTATCTTCCCTCAATCTCTTTGAGATTCAAAAAAAGCATCAGGCTCTCTTAGATCTTGGAAAGTTATAAGGAAACGAAAGGAAATTACTTAAAATTATTTAGCAACGGTTTTCCTAGCTATTTTTTGCGTTATTATTTTTTTTTTCCGTACACCTTTCGAGATTAAAAAAAAAATGCTAAATATTACGGCATCTGTAAATATTGAATCCCAAACTTTCACCATGTCTCCACAATAAGTTAAAACAAGAATCCAAAACCAAAAAAATAAATAAAATGAAAGAACTGTAAATCCAAAATGTTGATAATGAGTGGGAGACCAAGCAGGCACCAGTTGGGTACGATGAATGATACCCCTTCCCACTAAATTGGAGGGAGGCCCTTCTTTCATAAATTGAAGGCCTTATATAAGGGGTAGGATGAGACTGCCCAGGAAAAAAAATGACCTCTTCTAACTCAGTCTAGTAAAATTCTGAACCCCATTATATATATATATAATCTCGTTCTTGAAAGGATCCCAAATACAAGCTACGTGCAGCCTTAATTCTAATATCATTGTTTTATTTTTCATTTAACGGTTAAATTATTGAATACTTGATAACCTAATTTTTAATTCCGGCTACATTTTGATCATTAAATTAGAAAATGAATTGAATTAAAAAGTTTGCGCGAAACTTGCATAAGAGATTATAGGATCGAAACTATATATATATATATATATATATTATGCATATCACTTAATTCATTGGTTTGGACTTTGGATTTTGCTTAGATTGAACATAAAATGTGCCAACCAAATGCCACAAATTGTTTTCTTATACCTTTTTCTTTTTGGCTTTTTTGGTCTCCCTCTTTTGGTTAATGTTAATATATAACTTGATTGCACCTTTGCACCCACCCTTGCTATATACCTTTTCCATCTCGCCATGAGTCCATGATAGCATTGACAAATGGTAAAAATGCCATAAAAGCAATGCAACCAGCTATGCCTACTCAACCTCCTATAGATTAACTCCTAGCCTCCTAGGCATATCAAGGCATCTTTGAAGATTTCTTGGAGGTGGCATGCATCTAGTGGGCCTAGGAATTCCATGATTCGGTGGATCCAACCAATCATGTTATTGTGTTGTGTCATAAAAGGCGCAAAGTGAGGCTTTGTTTTGTGATAAAGTCTACTATGATTGGTTGGTTTGACCTCCAATTTCGGGATTTATTGGAGTAAATCTCAATAGATACCCTTATCCAATAAATAACAATAAAATCTCAATAGATACACCCCTACGATTGGATATTCCAAATATCCCACGTACAAAAATTTATCAAAAAAAATCACGCATAAATCAAAATATGAAGTAAGACTAAAATTCTCTATCAACTTTGATCAATGCTGTATGCCCATTTTAAAATACTCCATATTTTTTAATTTGAATTTCTATTTAATTCTAGACTGGTCTCAATGTAATAAAATTAAAAATATGGTGCATGTCTTCGGTGAAATATAATCATAACACGTAAACGCAAATAGTAATAATAGATATATCACCCCCCATGCATTTGTCTACTTATATTGTCCTCGGCTCAAGCGAAAGGAAATAGAAGTTACCTTGCCATGATGGGTATGTAATCTATTAGCAATGTAGCATTACAACGGAAAGATTTAAGTCCTTTGAGCTAGCCCAATGGTGAGAGAGAATAGGTTAAATGATAAGAATAAAATAGGTTATGGTTTAAAACCCTCCAAAAAAAAAAAACCCGAATTCAAGTGAGATTAACCTACTTGAAGTGATTCCAGTTGCTAAAGTCAACACATAAGCCCCACCGGATTGGCGGAATTATTGTATTTGGTAGGTAGCGTGATGCGCGATTTTATTCTCCCCATTTCTGGAGATTACCAAAGGGAAGTCTTCTCTGTCACTCTTATCTACCGTATTAAATAGTGCCCAGGCTCAAATAGTCAAATTTTGTACAATGGATTATCTATTTTTGAAAAAAACTTGTAACATGAGAAGGTCCTACATGAAATGACTTTGGTGGTTCTAAATTTTTTTGATAAGCAAGTGAGAATATATATATATAAAATAGAGACTTGGATCAATTGCTAAACCTCGCTTCCTCCAACAAAACAAAATGAGGTTAGTCTGAAATTAGAATTGAACCAAATTGATTAGAGAGGGTTGCCTAGTGAGCAAGTGTATGAGCGGCTTAATTAGTAAGTTTAGGAACAAATTTAATAACTGACATATTAAAATAATCACAGAGTAAAATTTTAGCATCAAGAACATAAGGAGAAATCATCCAGGAGAGGTCAAAGAACCATCACGGATGGGGTCAAGCACGAATGAGGCTTAGTAAAATGGTATTATGGTTTCAAAATGAGGTTCCACACTTCTGACCAAATTTGTAATCATCCGCTCCCTCAAAGGGGTTGGAAGACTGTCTCACAAGGGAAGGTTCATTGTTTCTAGTTTCTACTCCTTGTGAGAGAAATGTTTGGAAATCTTTGTTTCCCAAAAAAGGTAAAAAAAAATGGAAATATCAAGTTTGGTTAAAATAACAGAACCTTGTATAGATAAGGGAATTTAGGGGAGGAAAATGATAGGAGCACCAAATTTGGTTGAGATAATGAAGCTTCTTTAAATGCTATAATTCTCAAACTTTCCTTCCTAATTTTCTTGTGGCATGACTGCATGAGACTCACACTTATATAAAATCCATATCAATCTCATTTTACGAGATAGAGTTGGAAAAGAGTTGATAGAAATAGTATTTTCTTGAAAATTTCATTAGAGTTCAAAAGATGAATGTGTGGGTATTATATTTTCGTATATTAGTTTGGATCTTGTCTTCATCTTTCCATAAGATAAGTTTATCCCATAATATATATTAGTTTGAGTCTATCCCATAAGATAAGTTCCCAACTTTTTTTCTAGGCCTCTATCTGATAGGTTTTCCCACTTCCTTTTTCTAAGCCTAATTCTTGAATTCGGGTAATTTATCACTTGTGAGCTGTGGACACTTCTCTAAGGTTTAGTTGGGATTTTTGAAAGTTGGGGAAAAAAAAAAAAACTTGAAATTGCTTACAAATTGTTTTACTTCTTAAGCAATTTTGGCCATTTTTCTTTCAATTCCTTTTAACTTTCCGAGATTCAAAGTCCATTTGAAGGCCAAGGGATATCCATCAACTATATTGCAATAGGTTTATGATTTTGTCACATTAGCACCAATAAATATATATATATATATATATAATATATGCTAAAATGGAGAATTTAAAAGAATACTAGTATAATACCTATATATCTAGATTTTGATGATTTTAGCTTTTTAACACATCCAATCTATACTTAAAGTTTGAAGCATTTACCATTTCAAAAGCATATCAAAACCGACGTATGATTATTGGCTTATAGCGATTTAAAAGCGTAGTTTGTGTGTTCGAATGTCCAAAGATTACCATTGTTGTTAAAAAAAAAAAAAAAAAAAAATTTTAAACTTTACAGGTGAAACTCGTTTTTCATTTTTTCAATTTTTTTTTTTTTTGGATAAGTTACATGTGAAACTCTTGACCGACCCTAACCCCACTCCAATAGACGCCAGCTGAATTGGCATATCATACATATTTATGGCCACACGATGACGCCTGATCAAACTTGACAGACCGTCGAATCCATGACCCGCGAAGCATAATATCAACTCTCTCTCTGAAAAATTATCCCTTCTCTTTCTTTCTCTCTCTCTCTAGTCGTCTGCATGTCTTCCTTCTGTCCCTTCAGTCGATGGCCAAAGCCCGAGCTCCCAAACGAACCCTCGACTCCTACACCGTCAAAGCCATCAACAAAACGGTCAAAGGTAAGCCCTTTCTTTTCCCCAGATAATTCTTCTCTTTTTTCTCGAGAAAATTCCCTCTATCTTGCGCCCTATCCCTACCGGACCCCCACGCTAACGTATGCCGCTTCCTCCACAGCCGGTGACTGCGTTTTGATGCGACCGTCCGATTCGTCGAAGCCGTCGTACGTGGCGAAGGTCGAGAAGATCGAGGCGGACAGCAGGGGCGCCAACGTGAAGGTCCACGTCCGGTGGTACTACCGGCCGGAGGAGTCGATCGGCGGCCGGCGACAGTTTCACGGATCAAAGGAGGTGTTCTTGTCCGATCACTACGACGTGCAGAGCGCCGATACGATCGAGGCGAAGTGCACGGTGCACACCTTCAAGAGTTATACGAAGCTCGATGCCGTGGGCAACGAAGATTTCTTCTGCCGTTTCGAGTACAATTCGTCGACGGGAGCGTTCAATCCCGACAGAGTCGCCGTGTACGTATGAAATCATCAATTTATTTTTCGATAATTCGATCAATTCGCGATTGATGTTATTTGGTTACTGTGATGGCATAATTTCGTTGTTTATCTCTCAATTTTCTGTTGAATTTGAAAATTATTGGAGAGTTCATGTCGATTGAGTTTTTGTACGTGTAGAAATTTATGGGTTTATTCGTTGGTATTTCAATCAATTTGAGCTTCAATTGATATAATTTGATTACTTTAGTGGCAAAGTTTGTTCATTTATATCTCAATTATGTACTGACGTGGAAAAGATTAGGTTTTGCCCCCCTCCCCCCCCCCCCCCCCCCCCATTATTTCTATTACTATTGTTGCATCGTTCCTATATATATATATATATATATATATATATATATATATATATATATATTTTTTTTTTTTTTTTTGTATTTAGAAATATAGCAGTTTATTGGCGATAATTGGATCGAGTTCACTTAACTTTATATCTATTGATTGGTTTAGTGACAGAAGGAGGTTTTTATATTGTTGTGACAGAAGTAGGTTTTCTTTGGACTTTTTCATTTTACTGATTGCCATAAGAACATTAAGGCTATTTTCTTCTGTCAAGGAATGCATGTAATAGCAAAAAGTTTCATTTTTTAAAAATATTTTTGTATTATTCATTATGTCAATCTTAATGTAGTTGAGCTTGAAATTGAATGTGATGATGATTTTGGGGCTTCTATTACCCTTTTTTGATTATTTGGGATGATGCCCATACTCTGGGATTGGTTAATTTTATTGTTAATTTTGCAATTTTATGGTTCAACATTGGAGAATGGGCTGTCTTATACCTTTTTTTTTTTTTCGTCTTGTAAATGGAATAGCAAACCGACGTTTATGAAGTTTGTTTAGTGCAATGTGGAGTATTGGGGAATGCTGAATTTGAATTTGTTATTTCATTTGAGTTTGTTTGAGCTGTTCAGCTATGTTGATTGATTTAATTTGGCAGATATTGCAAGTGTGAAATGCCTTACAACCCTGATGACCTAATGGTTCAGTGTGAGGGCTGCACTGATTGGTAAGTTGGATACCTTTAAAGATTTTATTTCATCAGAATATTTTTGTAACTTTATTTAAAAACTTTATTTGTTAAAAGTTTGGTAGTGGATTTATATGGATCAACTTGACCGTCTAAGAGTGGTTCTTTTGTAAACAGTATGGAAATTACTACAGTTAAGCTTGGATATTTCTAATTTTAGGAGTATTTGGTTTTCTTAAAGATTATATTTGTGATTACGTATGTGTATGCCTTAAATATAAGGCTTGTTGCTAGACCTTAGGTTTGCAACCCTCATATTCTCTAAGTTTAAGGATCCTCCAAAGTGAAACCTCTAGACATTTTCCTCGAGTGAAGAAGTCACCAATAAGTGTAGCTTGATTTTTTTATCGAACAGAAACAATAATTTATCAGCCTTCAAGAAATTCCTGCTTATAGTAATAGAGTGCATTAAGAACCTTGTCGTTGAAGGGATTCTGGTTGTCCCTCTAATATTTCAATTTTGTTCTATTCCAAATCTTATAGCAACCAATAAGAATGTTTTGCCTTAATCCCCATTTTGAGTAGTAGCTCACCAATTTCTTTGTTATCAAAAATTGAAATGTCGACATTTATACTTCTAACAGCGATTAGGTGTCCATCACGTGAATATTCATGAAATATTGGGGTTTTTTTTCCTTCTTCTTATTGGATTCTTTGTATTCATTGCATGTACATTACTGGCCCTTTTTTACCTACCTATGTGGAGTCTGTACTTGATAATATGTATATATATTTATACACACACATTAAGTATTGGTGGCAATTCCTAATTGATACATTGTAATTCGTCCATGGCATGAAGATTTAATATAAGTCTAAACTGATTTGCAGCAATCTGATGCTTACGGAACTGTGAAGATAACTAGTAAAAGGAAAGGAAAGGAAAGGAAAGGAAAGGAAAGGATTATGCTAGAGCTTGATTTTCTTGCATTTATGTGGTTTACAAGAAAGGTGTAACAAAATACAAGTTTCAACTTTCCCATAATGCTTTTTATTGTAAAAAAATGCAGCATGTGTTTTGATAAAAATATTTTCCTGCAAGATAGAGATAGTTGTGGGGTCCACAACTTTCCTACAACAACCAAACACACAAAAAGTTAGGGAAATTGACTATATTTTTCTTTTCCTTTCTTTTTCCTTTCCCTTTCGTTTCAACCAAGCGGAGCCTAAGAGAATATTGTCATGAATATGTTTTGAATAAGTAGCAATGCGGTGTTGTCTTGATCTCCAGTCTTGTATTCATTGGCAGAAATGCAGAATCTTGTGTTTAAGTTTCTTGAAATGAGTTCTCAACTAGACAGGACCACTGCTCTAATACCACATAATGCAAGCGAGACCTGCAGCTCGATTGCTCTAAAAAAGCTCAACCGGTTATGGTGGAATTACTCATGTCAATGAAGAGGAATCACGTACTCTTATGGAGGAATGGTTCTCACTACAATAATAAATAAATATATTTATTTATTTTTTATTTTTAAAAAAGGGTAAGAAAGATAAATAGCTTAAAACTGAAAAGAATTTAGTGATGCAAAAAGTCTGCTTGTCTCCATAGTTTTCAAATGTCTTGTAGTTCCCAAAACGTGCAGTCTGAAGTCTAACAAAACTCCTTGACCAACATTTCCCTGCTATACTTTTCCAAAAATATCACATTAATGACAAGAAATACAGCTTACATACCCCAACGATAAAGTCGAAATGTGTAATCTACCTCTACATTATTAGCACTGTTGGCAAGGACTATAATACCCCCAAAATTGGAGTTGATCTCTTTATCATTGCATCATTGAGCAATTTTTGGGGCGAGCACCAAGATTTAAGCTTGAAATGCCTTATATAGGAGAATCTTACATGTCTTAAGCATTAAAAATGTCCAATTATAGGGCATATATTGTGAATTATTGATTTGGAAATGATCCAATTTTCAGCATACTACTTTTGATTCAGGTTTCATCCTACTTGTATAGAGTTGACCCCAGAGGAAGCTAAAAGACTTGACCACTTCTTCTGCCAAAGTTGTTCTGCCGAAGATCAAAAGAAGTTGCAGAATTCTCATAATTCCAGACATTCAGATACAAAGGTACTTCCATATATACTTAAATGATAAACATTTTCCATAATTTCTATTTTTTTATTCCAGTGCATACTAGTATGTGGACTCAAGCCGACTTGCATGCCATCTTGACGAGAAGAAATTATCTGATATGTTAATTCATTGATCTGTCTCTATATCCTCATTCTCAAATTTTTTTTTTCTCTGTTTTCATATGCTTCAAAAAAGACACAAAGGGGCAGCCTTTCAGATTAATTTACAGTTCTTGCCCCTAGATATGAACCACCACGACTTGAGAAGCCCCTTCGATGGTAATGGCCAACCCTTTCTTTTAAAATGGTGAATCATTAGACACTTGTTTCTAGTAGCTAACCGAAAGAAGGCTACTTTTTGGAGGAACATAAGAACCCCACACCCTGGAAAGTCACCCCCTACACCACCCCTCAGAAACTCGTAATACGATATTGCAGAGACAATAGCCTGATTCTTCTCATTCATTGTACAAAGCAAGATTATCAATGGGCTAATATGATTTGGCAGTCTGCTTTGGTCTTTGTACTTTATTCAACTTATTAAATTATAATCAGAAAATGGTTGGTACCTTGTGCAATGCATGTGGTGTAAGTAATCAAAAGGTGAGGCGTATTTATATTTGCCAATGTTGTTGAATCATGGAAAATCTCTAACATTTTCATCAATTTTTATAAAATCTAATTTCTTGGGTATTAAGACAGGATTTTGAATTCCTTATGTTTTTGTGGGCTTGAAATATTGAAGCCTTGTTTCCGACTGATGGAATGAGTGAGACCTCTGATTCAGGGGCTGAGTAACATTACAATCATGGGCAAAGTCCCAGAGTTCAATTCCATGACCACAAGAGTTTGGTTATTGGGGGTGGGGTTATGGTGTGTCATATCTTATTGGCTAGCCAAGAGTAGGCTTATTCTGGAATGAAAAAGACAAGGGATGAGATCTGTGAAGTTATTGACTTCCAGTTATCAAGGCAGTAACTCAGTGAGGCAACCGTGTAGAAAGTTTACCATCAAGAGTCAAACTAGGCAATATGGAATTATGGGGGAGAGTTATTGAGCAAAGAGTAGGCTTACTCAGGAATGAAAAAGATAAGGGATGAGATCTGTGAAGTTATTGACTTCCAGGTATCAAGGCTGTAACTCAGTGAGGCAACTGTGTAGCATGTTTGCCATCAAGAGTCAAACTAGGCAATATGGAATTATGGAGGTGCTATTTTAGGCAATGAATGAAGTAGAAGGAAAGCCTGTGATAGAGGTTGTTAAGAGTTCTGCAGTAGGTCTGCAGTAAAAAAGGAGTTAAATAATTAGATTGAGGTACAAGATTGAGGTCGTTAAGTACATGTTTGATGACTGAGGACAATTTAGTGGTAAGGAAAAAAATGTTGGTAGGCTTGCATTGAAAGTTATCATTTACTCTGCTTCTTTTTGTGTGAATTTTAGATAAATTTGGACCTAGTGAGAATAAAGAGTGTATAGACATATCTATCCAAAAATAAAAAAGTGTTTAAACATAAAAATAGAAATATGGATGGATGCCTTGAAATCTAAGGGTTTAAAAGTAAACCAGATTAAATTAAAATAGATCCATGTTGGGTTATCTTTGACGGTAGTTATATTCATGGGCAAGAGATACCTCATGACGACCATCTTCAGTATCTTGGTTTGATCACTGATAAAATGGGTAATTTTGTCAGGATGTTGCCCATAAGTTTGCAATTTTTGACTCAACTGGAAATGTGCTTTCTTGATGTTCGGAAATTAATCAATATCCATAATTTAAACAAATCAAAGTGAATATCTTATCAAACATCAATATAATGAAAAAATTCTTCAGTGAAGAGTTGAATCCTTGGTTTCATTTTGGGAGAAAATTTAGACTTTCATGTTCCAGTGGTCTTAAATTAGTTTCGTGTCTAAGGCCATTCCTCTTTTGTGACATCCTTAGAATATGAAATGGCATTATTTTCTCTGCAATAGCTAGACTTTTCCTTTTCCCATCCCTGGTTTCTTCCCACTTTTGGTTAAAGTCAAGTTGATTTCTGATGGTTTGTCTTCTAGGCATTGAGGTTAGATAGGATCATTGGAATAGCTAGCATACACGGAGACCATGATTGTATTTTGTCTTTGCTGCTTTGGTGAGTCTTCAACATCTGGATTGTTGGCCTTCCTTTTGGGGCTTGAAGATTGTAGTATTTGGAACGTTGCTCAGGTGGTGGTGGAAGGTGACCGTGCCAAAATCATTTCTTGGGCTGCCAAGAGATTGGATTCTTGTTGCTTTTGAGACAGCTATTGTTATATTGTGGATTTGTTTCTTGGAAGAGATCTTTACTTAATATATATTCATGGATTGGGCAACTTAGGGGCAGATTTTCTGGTGATTAAGGTTGCTCCTGCTGTGGATTTCTTTAATGGAAATTTATCTCCTAAGCAACCCCCCAAAAGCAACAAAGCCACAAACACAAAGAGCCAGCCAGTTATGTACCATTGTGCAACAGTAAAGCAGTACATTGTTCTCTTGATAAGAAATTTGAAAACACAATGGATTTGCATGGTTTTTGAAGGACTGTATGTACAGAGTTGCTTGCCAAACAACTTCTTATTGGATTCATTAGTGTGAACCAATTTTTGGACCTGCGAAACAGCCCCTTAATTCTCTTCTTGGTTGCTCTTGTTTTAATTTCTTGGCATCTTCTTCCGCTGTGGAGATAACCTCATCTAGTTGTATTATTTTCTCTCCGCATATGTGTGTATATGTAGGTATCTATGTGTACAGGCGTGCATGTATCTATGCCCTTTTGCTTCTAATACAATATTTGCGTCATCAAAAAAAAAAAAGAAAGAAAAAAAAAAGGTATCTGTTCCTGCATATTTGTATGAAAAGCTATGTTGTACAAATCAGCGTTTGGGTAACCAAGAGATTATATGTTTATGGGATAATGCAATGCAATCAGGATGAGGCAACCATGTCTTATTAGTAGCACTAGGGAAGCTTAGATTAGAAATGTGCTGCTTCTGGAAGATGATGTTCAAATAAGTTTTAAGAGAATGGGGCAATCTCTTTCTTATTATTAGAATGTTTCATTATGTATCAATTATTTTTTGTTATGTGGTGGTTGTGCGATTATGTTACATTACTTTAGTGGTTTATCAGTCATAATGCCTTGCAGTTGTCCAAAAATGCAATGCCCATGTCTTAGTTTGTCAAATTGAGCGGAGTATTAGACACAAAAATCTCATGTACCATATGGTCTTTGTAGCAATGTAATTTTAAATTTTGTACCAATGGAGGGAACATGAATATTATTATTATTTGACTTCCACATGTGATGCGGATATTTCAGGTGGATACAAAACGCCGTCGGAGGTGATACAAGTATACCAACATAACATGGTGAATTAGGATTATATTGGAGGAATTGAGGGATCTCTCTTAAATCTTGCGTAGGCTTCAACCAAACACAAAGCAAAGATATCTCCATCGCAAGCAGCAGTATCTGTGATCTGATGGGACAGTGAAACTGGCTTGAAAACTTTACTCATGTCTATTTGGTTTTTGAGGGGCAGTCAGCTTGTTTTCCAGTTTAAGGTCGAGAATGTGTTTGGCTGTCTGTAATTATGTGATGTAAATTCTCTTTTTCTTGTCTCTTGTTCTTTAGTCAGTCTTCTGTGTATAATTGAAACCATTGTCAACTTATTTAAGGGTGAGACTTATGAGGGCAGTGTGTACCAATCTTTTCTTTGGTTGTTGGTGTGGTGGGTTGCCACTCATTCCCCGACCTTTTTTTTTTATTTTAATTTAAAAAAACCAAAAAAAAAAAAAAAGAAAAAAAAAAAAAAAAAAGAAAGAAAAAAGAAGAAGAGTAAAATGCTCGTCTCACAGCCTTTTTTATCACAGCCCTTACTAATTATCATCTCATACACGGGTTTTTGTGTCCCATGAGCTTCACACGAGTGTAGATCTCACTCTTATCTTACAGGCGACAACGGTTGTGGTAAAAGAGGCCGTCAAACTAGCATTGAATGTATCAATATTAAATAAAAAGATTAGGATCCAACACCTGCTCAAGAAGTCCTGGTCAGTGGATAGTCCCATTAGCTATCAAATTTTAGGGATGGTGAAATTTCCCATGTAGATGGTAAGTAAAATTCTGTGTGCTCGAGAAGTCCTGGTCAGTTGATGGTCTCATTATCTATCAAATTTTAGGGATGGTGATATCTTCCATGTAGATGGTAAGTAGAATTCTGTGTACTCTGTAGAAGTTTAGTGGTGCTCTAGTGATTCAAAGGATGTTACAAAGTAGATTTCAACATTTTGGTAGGATTAAGCAGGAAAATCACTTTACAAACAGAAAACAAAGTTTGGGATGAAAAAAACAGATTTCCGTTGCCGGGACTTGAACCCGGGTCTCTCGGGTGAGAGCCGAGTATCCTAACCAACTAGACTACAACGGATTTACGTTGTTAAGGCTACAAACAATTTATAAATAAGAAAGGTAACATATAAAACGCTAAACAATTTGTCGTTTTATATGTCTGAAGTTTCCTAATCCAAACAAAAATGAAGACTTATGGTCCTTGGGCTTCAGCTTGTCCCATCATCACTTTTACGTAAATTTGGTTAGGGCCCATAGGATTTAGTCTGTCTGGCTCTTAGCCAACATTACACTGAAGCATGATGTGATGAATTGGATTTTGGACCTATTGACATCTGTCCCAAAGATATAAAGAAGGGAGACCATTGTTAGACTTTCCTTTTGCTCTGTTTGATTTAGTGGAGGCAACTTCATGTACCTCCTGGTCTCAATTGGTTACCTTATCAAACACGGTGATGTAAAGTTGTCCGCTGCATATGGCCAGCGTCATGAGGACATGTATCACCAACTAACCATAATTGTTTCTCACCCCAACCAAACCAACACCACCCCCAACCCTTCCCCACTTCCAAAAATAAATAATACATAAAGCATTCATCTGACATAGCAACTGGCATGTATAGCTGCACATTAGCAAAACAAAGCAATCTCTATGCCATCTATTTTAGGGTTTTTCTACTAACAATGGTAACACTGCATCAACTTTTATCTCTTTATAAGATTTGTAATAGGAAAATACTATTTCACTCACTTTTATTACTCATCTTATGTGTTAAAAGTATATAAGTAAAAACAATGTAGTCCCATGTATACAACCCTGGAGGGGGTGAATAGGGTTTATGGCCAAATTAAAATGTAATTACACAATTAAAATCAGATTATTGTAAGAATAAATAATATCACAAGTATGCAATAATAAGGAGATATAGAGAGAGAGAATACAAACAATTTTAATAAGGTTCGGCTCCCCACCTACGTCCTTGCCTCAAAAGTTTGTTTAAGGATTCAAATCCACTGACTCAATCTTCTTATAAGGTGAACATAAAACATTTACACAGCCATAAGTGTTCTTTCCAAAAACTTGCACAAAGCCCTCTTCAAGAGCTTCAAAGTTAGGGTTTTCACAACCTTTTAATACAAGATGATTTGATGATTGTTTATGTACAAGAAACTCTCCTCAAGAGTAGATAAACACAAATTTAAAAACTCACTCAATTAGGATTGATATCTCAATAAATGCTCACTTGAATTTCTAGAGTTTGAAAGTGAATAACAATCAATGAATTTGTTTTTTACTCAATCAATACTTATAAATGAGTTCAAAACTTGTATTTATAGCCAAGGAGTCCAATATTACCGTTCTGTAGCAATTAATGCTGGGAATGGAAGTTTAGTAGGGCATTTAATGTTTCAAAAGTTCATTTGAAAACTAGCCGTTATATGTCAGCCCGAACTTTTCAGCCAGCTGAAATATCTTTTAGTCGTTTAAAATTTCTCTTTTAACCGTCTGAAGAAGGCTGTTGAAGATTCCAGAAAGGGTCATTTTTAAGAACTTTTGAATCACTCTTTCAGCCGTCTGAACAGGAGTTTCAGCTGGCTCAAAGTGGATTTTCAGCCGGCTCAAAGAGCCGTCTGAGAAAACCAAAGAGCTGTTTTTCCAAAGATGAATGTTTCAGCTTGCTGAAACTGTTTTTTCAGCCGTCTGAAAGGCATTCCAGCTGTCTGAAGATGCTATGTTTCAGGCTGTGAATTTTCTTAGTCTTTGGGATTATAATCCCTTAACTTGGTCGATTTGATTTGTCACTTTTGAGCATTTTAACACTGATCTTAATTAGATTTAAAGCCATAAATCCTAAGTGAACACGCTTGAGATTCAATCCTACATTTTAATCCTAACAATCTCTCACTTTTGACTTGATTCATCACTTGGTCAATCTTGGATTGTTGAATTGTCTTTTGTAGACTTTTTCTTTGCTATGAATGATGCATTTGAATCCTTTGCACATGATTCATGACTTTGATACCTGTCTTGATGTTACTTAGATTCTCATTAGTCCTTAAACATCTTTAATGTATTGTTATCATCAAAATCAATAGGGATTAAGCCATTTAGGCCAACAAACAATCATGTGAGACCTAATATAGAGTAAGGAGAAGTTGTCACATATAAATGGGTGGGAAAATGTGGGTTAAATAGGTAGGCAAAATAACATAGTCCTTAGCAATATTATAAAATGAATGCAATCGTAATTATAAAGAGCCTTATGAAAAGAAATTTCATAAAATCTTCCCAAGTTCTTATACAATGTTGATTTCTTAAGCGGCCCATTAATTGTTAATAATTTCCAGTCTTGTGCTCACGGATGCCATATGCATAAAGAGAGATTGAACTAGCATTTGAGCCTCAAATCAGAACAGCACCTCAGCCATACAAATGCCACAATTTTAGCTTTGCAAGACCCACCACTCGTGGAAGCCCAAGTAGGAGACCATAGATTCTAAAGATCATTGTAATGGATCGAATGTCTTTGAGACAGAAGATTGGAAAACTCATCCATTTTTCGAAAAATCGTCCACCATTTACAGGGTAAGAATAGAATGTAGAAAACAATCTAACCATCCACATGTCCATCATAACACCAAAACTGGAAAGGGGACCATATACTAATGGATATTGAGGTGATATGCAAAGGTTCCCAAGCACATAATACTGGAATTTGGAAAGCATAACCACATGAAAGGGTAGCTGTAATGATTTTCAGATGAAAACTTAACCGAGACATAGCAGACAAAAGGATTGTATGTGCTGGTAATGGCAGCAACAAGATCTCAAAAAGGGTTGAGACTTTTCGAAGTCGATTTAACATTTCAGCTATCCATTTGGCCTCTGGGTTCTACTACTCTGCCAATTTCAATTGGTTCAGCGATTCAATGGCAATGTTCATACTCTTGCCAAAGTTGAGAGAAATGAGGACGACCTCGTTCAAGCCACAGTTCATATCTTCTCCGCGTTGGCAAGAAAATAGATCATCTGGCTTTTGGTTTTGCTCAAAGAAAATTATCTCAATTATTTGATCAAAGAACCAAGCCTTGAATCTACATGCATCACATTTAAAATAAATAAAGCATATGCAAGAAGCCAACTTCAAATGACCATACATACATATATATATATATACTATTTTGATCACCTGCACAACGTCGCCCTTGAGCAACAGCACGCATTTAAGCCACTAACAGCTCTGATCACCGCCACTCAAGGGTGATGTCATGCAGGTGAACATGACTAGCATATATTTCTCCAATGTGTAGCACCAGAATTGTCTATATGAATCCATTAAAAATGCCATATGCTTTACTCGTATTCATGTGTAGTTTTTTCACAGATGTTTCTTCTGCCATTACAAACTCTCTCATAAACTATTATTTAAGTCTTCAGTATTGCTGGATTGCTGATCATTTCTCAGAGGTCTTTTTCTTTATTTCAAAAATTCCATCAATAAAATAAAGAGTACAAAGAATGGCTTCAAGTCACGATCACTCTGTTTCCTGATCTGTCTACTGATACATTTAACACAATGAAATACTTGTTATGTGTGGCACTGCAAATGGTTCAGCAATATCACAAAAGAAAGATCAAATCACACAAAGTCAATGTTCCACAGTCGTCAAGTATGTCCTTGAATGGTACCTCCAAATATGATTGTTTTAACTTGTCTTTGCTCTCTTCCATACGATAACGGTGCCATCAGAATCAGATGAAGCCAACAAGTTCTCTCCATGGTTCCAAGCAATACCTATAACTGGAGAACCATGACCCTGCAGTCACAAATGTTTCAGTCACATCAAGAGAGGAAATTACTTAAGTGTAGTCAACTACTAAAATGTAGTATGCAAGTGAGATGAACCTGTAGCTTGTTTACACATGTATGCCTTGGACGAGTTAAATCATAGAAGTAGACGTTTGAATCCTCACTTCCGGCAACTTCAAGTTTACAACAAATTACAACATCAGCGACAAAGTTCTTGGAACAGTGGGATGAAAGCATTCAAATTTTGAGAGAATTTTTGCAATAATCGCTCCACACCCACCCACTCCCCCTTTTTGCAATGATCCCTCCACACACCCCCTTAACCAGGACATATATGAAGCCACTCATTACTCACAGGACAGAAAGAAAATATGTTTCCCTTCATTGATGTGACAGTCTTAGGTAAATCCCAGAAAAATCCACATTCACAAAAGGCCCTTCAAACCAAATAACATAAAGGAAAATACTTGCCTCCACCCTTGGGTGGACGAGCTCCTTCCCCCTTCCCTTTCTATTTCACCACTTGTCCAAATAAATAAGGAGAATTGATTGTATGCATGCATTCCCATGTTTACATAATTGTGAACACATTTTCATAAATCCATATTTAAGTGTTATATGTTTATGTTAACATGAATGTCTGTCCACGTATCTATATTAACTTATTTGTTTGTTTGTATTTTTGAATTCATATTTTTCTAAAATATTTATGACACGTGGTAGAAAATGAATGGAGGTGGGAAGGAACTCCTTCACCTTGGGGTAGAGGCAAGTAGTGTCCTAATGTAAAAATACTGGTGTACTGATAACATTTGGATTTACATACAAACCTATGTATTCTCCTTTCTCAAGGGAAAGCAGAGGGCAGAAGGAAGCATGGATGCGGTGCACTCGTGGAGCTAATTTGAGTGAGCAACGAAGAGTCAAGTAACCTTGAATTTCCAAAGCCACACTACAAAATCGACATAACAATTTTTTTTATCAGTGCTTTCAAATAAAAACTTAAAAGAAGAAAGAACATTATGCCAGTCAGACCTGAAGAAAGACAAACTTCCATCTTGAGTACATGTCAGCAGCACAGGGCCCCGTGACAGCAGAGAGAAACTTCGGTACTGCACAGTTGTGACTGGAGATCTAAGCTTGTTGCTACTTCGATTGCGATGAGAACGGGATAATGATCCTGTGTGAGAATCCATACTTACTGTATATATACATCCCTGCACATTTCACCCCATTGAACGATGTCTAAAAGAGTAGAAAGAATACGTAACATCATCAAATAATTAAGAAGAGATGAATATACATAAGTGAATACCTGCGCATCCCCACAAAAAATAAGCTGACCAGTGTGATCATGGTCCATAGAGGTAACTTCATTGTCAAAGACTGTTTTATTAATTATTCTCCCAGTGCTAAAATTGAACACCTGTGACATAAATTCAAGTTTTGATGAAAAAACCGACCAGTAACCACCATGCAATTCAAGAAAGTGAAATATATAAAACATGGCAAGCGATAATTACAGTGATTTCTTTGTTTCCATTTCCAACCGAAAGGAAGTTATTATTCACCTGCATCACAGAAGATGAAAGAGAAAACAAAATGTTCAACAGCCAATTTAGTCAACTATATATTTGTGAATGTGTGTGTGTGTGTGTGTGTATGAGCGATTTGATAGTTAAAATGTAAATTATTGTTTTATGTAAGAAAACAGTAAGATATAAAACCCCTAAAGCAAATTGAAAATGTCGAACATGGAAATTATTTTGAAGGATAAAATAATCGTCAAGGGGGAATCAAGTCTGATGGAGTTTACTTAAAGGCCCAAAACAAAATGTAAAAATAAAACAACTCATAGGCGCGTACAGATTCTTAATATAGGATCAGTTACTGATATTGTGATTTTAAATATAAACATGCTTGCCTGGTTGCAACAAAAACACTTCAGACATCTTTCAAAAGTAAGTAAATATAAAGGATATTTAACATAAACATTTTAATGGTTCCAAGCAAAGAAGACTATCATCCTTAGTCTCTACTTACAGGGTGAAAACGGATACACAATTGTGAAGAGACTCCATATATTACTCGAATGCAAAGGCCTTTCGCTATCTCCCATACTCTCACAGTTTTATCCATCGATGAAGACGCAATATACTGATTGTTGGATGAGAAGTCAAAATCTGAAAATAAACCACCATATTAGAAACACAAAGATGACCAACAATATGAAGGAAATAAAAAACTTGGACTTGATTCGATTTACTGTATTCCCACTTAAACTGCATCAAACATTTGCACAACAATCATACAAAAATATGATGAGTGCCAATAATAAATAGCCATCTAATATGGGCTGCTAAATGAATTCTAAAAAACACCAAACTTGGGATGCATGCAAAATGAATATAGGAGTATAGGACCGTATTTCACTGTTCCACCTTTTACCTAGGTTTTTGATAAGCAACAAAAAAAATTTATTTACCACAAAAATTACACAAAAGGAGGAAGAGAGTTCATCCAAAGGACCCCAAAAAAGGCCAAAAAGCTCTACAAACCACCCAAACCAGCCCAAAAAACTCTACAAACCCAAAAAAAAAAAATCGGCCTCAATAAAGAAAAAAAAGGCCCTCTAAAAGTCTGCGAGGATAAGGAGGGTAGGTAAATCTGTAAATCTACTGACCCTTCTTTAGCATAGGTAGTATATATCGGGCCCTGCTGTGGAGAAATCATTTTTTAGCCTTCTCATTCTTACTTTGGGGGCTCACATGCTTCGTTCTGTCATCCCAAAAAGAGAGAAGAGAAGAAAGAGAGAAGGGGAAGGGGGCATTAATTATTGGTCCAGATTTGTTCAGATGATTGTATACTAATGTGGCGAACAGTAGATCACATCATTTAATATAGGTTACCATCTAAGAAAATCTTACTAGAAAAGGATGTTTAAGATATATATGGTAAATATTTCCAAATATCTAAAGTCTACTCTGTTTTCATATCTTGTAATTTAATTGAACAATTTTACTTTAGTATTATCACTATTAATGGAAGTCAGTCTTTCAATTTTCTTAAATAAACGAAACAAACTCTAGTGCCACACATTGGAAGCAGTAAAGTCTTATTTGGGGAACACAATGGTACCAAAACCTAGCACTTCCCTACGTGACACATTTCATCAACATTTTAGTAGTATTTCAGTTCAAATTTCTTTGACCCAGACAATTCATACGACATTTATATCAACCCCCCCCCCCCCCCCAAAAAAAAAAAGATCTTTAAGCACTTGCCCAGCAGAGAGGTAAGGCAAAAAATATTTCAGTTTGAGATTCCAGATAAGACTACAGAACCAATACCAGTTCATCCAACCTGTGACATCTTTTGAATGCCCCGTCAATTGCTTGATGATTGAAGGTGACTGAGAAACAGTGCATACTGTCAAACTTCCATCTGATGCCCCATATGCAAGTAGATCAGAACTCATGTGCCCAAACTTCAATATTGTAACTGGAAACAAAACTAATCAGATTGCTTCCTCTTGGAAAATAGAAACAAAGTAACTGATCTAGACTGCTCCTTTAGGAAATTTACCGGCGGCTTTGCATTGGTCAAAGATGCAATGCATTCCTACAAAGGAGTATGCAGGTTCAACCCTTCGACGTGGGCGATCATTATCACTTGCATTTGAGCTGAAACTTGTTCGGTGACTTGAAGCTTGATTGCCGCTTCGTAGGTCCTACGAAGAAAGAAACCATGCAGCCTATCATAATCAAATGGAAGAGGAAAAGTAAAATGAATATTATCTTCAGGTTTTGCAATTAATCCATTCAAGTTTTTTCATTCACTGTCCAAAGCATATTCCTGCTTGGCAAATACAGATGAGTACAAGACACACTGATATCTTGGTGTTGTCATTGACCAAAACAAATAAAACGGACAGAGACCTTACAGTGACCACAGCAACAACTTTAAATCGTGTGGGAAGTTGTGGTCAAAACATGCGTATTGTTACTTTTCAAAAAAATTGCTAGTGGAAATCAATACAAAATAGGGGGAGTGGGGGAGAAAAATCACAACCCATTTCAGTTTTCCATTATTCAAATACCATAATTACAAAACAGCAACCCACAAAGTGAATTAAACTACCATTAAAATCCACACTCATTCCACAGCCCCAGTGCCTCATCCCATATGAAGGCCAATATGATGACTATTCAGTCGGTCATATTTGGGAAATTAACAACTCCAAAATATAAATATTGCACTTACAACAGCATCATTTAAAAAACATGCCGCACACACACACACACACACACACACACAAAAACAAACATTTAGAATGTGACAAATGGTTCAGAAACAAATTCTATTGGTGGTTAACAAGACACCTGGCATAGGAGCCACATGCTGAGCAGACACTAAACTATTCAAGCATGGAATACTTTGCAAACAAAAAAAATAACTACTTAAATGCCATATAAAGTACCACATAGAATTAGACCAAAAATAAATAAATAACTTGTGCTATATCATGTACATGACACACATTAAAAGCCCTATGTAACATCAAACAATCATTTTCAATATGTAGCTATATCATGGACCAACTTTTTTTTCCTTCTTATATGTAGCCCCCACAGATGCATGCTACAAATAGTAGGAAAAAGAGAAAAAGGAAAAAGGAAATAACTAGTGATGCAACTGTGTTCCTAAATGGACAACAAATTATAAAAATATAATACAAAATCATGAACATCATTGACAAAGTAAGCAAACATAAAGTAAAACTAAGAAGAACCAAACAAAAAACATACATATATAAAGGGATACACAGATAGCCACATAATACATACATATATATATATAATATAGAGAGAGAGAGGGAGAGAGAGAGAAGATAAGTCAAACCATTAGGTGAGCAACATTTCTCTCCCTCAAGTATGAATAACTTTCATACAGAAAAAGCATTTTAAGTTTATCTTGCCGTACACATGGCAGTCTGTAATGAGGTAAATACACCACTTCTTCAAGGAGCATATGGGAGAGCCATGTCATGTGAAGAAGCATCTAGGTGTCCCCAAGAATCATTACGGCAGCAGATGGTTACTTTATCAAATTGGGTGGATTTAAATATCATATATATCTGACAAAGGGAGAGGGCTCAATAACATGGAAAACACCCTCCCTCCATGGGTACTATCTAGTATTACACATCACTGACAGAATGTGGTCCATAAAAAATGTACTTGATTTAAAAACATTTTACTAATTCCGAACAAACATATCTGGAGCAATTCATGGTGAAACAAAAATATCGGAAAGATTAAGAACAAAAAATCCTTACTAGTTCCACATACCCTGCTAGAACTCCAGCTGTCCACCTCAAGGAAAAGGGAAAGTGGACTTGGAGATGGAATCCATCGCCCACTGATGCATGAACCAGTAAATTACCCTGATGTCAGAATTATATGGAAACATAAATTTAAAAAGCACTCATAAATCAGAAAAATGCTTAGCCAAAAGTTTTTTACAGATTTTGAAAATAGGTCAAAAGAGAAAAACGTTAGAAGTACTTACGAATTTGGTAAAAGAACGGGTAAGATAGAAAGAGCTATTCTAATATTATCACATATCTGTAGCTCGAAGATAAAATAAATGAGAACTTTTCTTTTGTTTGACAAAAAACTAATATCTCGTCTTAGCAAGGAAAATTTCTCAAATTGCAGTCATTGCCTAGCCAAGAAAATTACTGTCAAAAGTTTTTCATATTAGAGACTAAAGCCACTAATTGGTCATAGACTGGAAGGATTTAGTATAATACTATAATAGATGATTTCCTCAAACCAACATTGATTGCAGTTTAGGTCAACACAGAGTTAAGGGTACAGAAATATACAGATCTCTCACATTCGTAAATCTTATGTTCTCTGCCCCCCTACCATTAACCTAAAAATCTCTATCCATTTATTTTATATGTTTTGCAGGATTTCTGTCAATCAATGAACTTTGACATACAATGTCGATGCAACCAACTTTTCCCAATGTACCATGCCTTTCTTTGTTAAAAGAAAAAAGCCTACTCATCCAAGATTCGGAGTCTTCATCTAGTGAAGGAGTACTTAATCAGTAGTGTCATATTTTGAAGGCATTATGTTAGTTGGGAGAAAATCTGCCAAAAGACTGGTATACTACACCAAGCAAGATGATGTGGTGGTGGTGGTTTTGATAATGATAATAATAATAATAATAATAGTAATTGCAAATCACCCAACCACAAAAATTAACATATCTTTTTCTCGGACTCTACTTATCTAGTGACTTTTATGCTAAGAACATGTGTGAATAAACTCACAATATATATTAAGTGATTAGCATAGCTAGCAATAAAGGTTTTTTGGTACATACAACCTGGAAACATCAGAAACCCTACTCTGCTCCACCTTGAGTGGCACAAACTACCAACCACTAACCCTAAAGTAACTTGTGACGCCCTCCAAATACCAATTAAGCTATAACTTAGTAGATACATATGCAGGAGTAGACATACATGTGCACGCCTGTCAACTACTACGATTTAAAGGTAACGTAATAAAAGAACAAAATGGAATTTAGACAAAGGAAAGCAGTATAATGTGACACGATATGGCTGGTTGTATAAAATGATATCAAAATCCATGTCCACAGACGTCTATTTTGCATAATCTTAATTCCATTCCAATAGTTTCAGCTATGAGGGTAGGACTCCTGTTAATTCCATGTTTTCACTCAATCTGATCATATTGCAATTATAATCTTTGTTCATGAAAGAAAACAAAAAAAAAACCAAAAAACAATAATATAAGTTTATGATAAATAATATGAGTAATGAGGATAATAATCATTTCACGGTACTCATTGATTATCATGGTACTCATCAAGCAAAACTTTTGTAACCTGTTTCCAGGAGTGCTTGTGTGGCTTGGTATATGCAAACTTTCCCAATTTCTTGGCCTCTGAATGTAATTACGGTAGGCGACATACCCTTTCCCATTGCATCTCCAGTCCTTCAACACAAAACAATGCACTAAGGCATATTTTATAAAATTTTAAAAAGAGAAAACAAAGTAACCAAATTCATCAATCAAAACAAAAATCGTAAATACTTAACAAGTTCAAATAGTGAATCAAATGCTTGAGTAAGTTATGTTATGATACTTATAATCATATGAAAGTAAAAAGTTTATCCCACTAATAGCAGGGCAAAAAAATGGGTTCACATACACATCACCTAAATACTCAGATTTCTTCTACAAATAAAAGAATATGGTATAAAGAAAAATTCATGGGAACACTTAGGTTCTCTTTGGCGTTTGGTAAAAGTAAATGTGTAAAATGTCAAATTATTATGGTTCTTAGACTTTGTTGGTAACAATGCTGCACTTCTTCAAAATGATGGAATATACCATCCTTTTATCATTTTTGGATTTTTTTGTTTTTGTTTTTTTTTTACTCATAGCTTCCTTCAGCTAATGTTGTGCAAATCATTTAATAGAATAGCTTACTTTTCCCACAATCTTTTCCTGATCTTATTACCCACCAAATTGAAAAACAAAGCCTTAAATTCGTTTTCATGCCAAAAAAGCTTTTATTCACCTCCCACCACCAGAACTTGCATTGCCAACGTGATGACTAGAACTACCACTCGAACTATGCACCCTTCCATCTCCTCAACATCCAACTCCCAATCGCACACCTTAATATCTCACATAAATGTAACAATGATCACATGTATATGAAATTTACTCAGGATGTTGAAGGGAATTCTTTTTACATCGATATTGATACCATTATTTGAATTTCATTCTAACTTGTAAAGATTACATTCTTTTTTTTTTTTTTTTGATCAACAACAATCAACAATATTATTAAAAAGGAGATGAGATTACAGAAGAGAGAGATAAAAGAAAGAAGATGAAAGGGAGGACCAGCAGTCTGTCCAATCAAGATCAAAAGGAAAAAAGAAAATACAGATCAAATACAGCATGTAGGCCCTCGACATTAAAAGCACACCGCCCTCCAATCAGATTTCTTCATTCAAAATTTCTAATCTTTATAACACTTCATTTCTTCCTAAATTCTCAATCAATGCCATAATGCAATCAACAAATCACTTCACCATTTGAACTTAAATGCACCAATTAGGGTTTCACAACTCTTAATGTCTCGATCGCAATACTTTCACGCAAACAATTCGAAGACAGATTTTTTTTTATAATAATTCGAAGACAGATTCACTTCATCATTTGAACATAGTGAACAATTCCTCCCCAGACTAGCTCAAATTACACTCCCAAACGTACTAAATTTCCAAAATTTAACAGAACTACCAGAAAACTCAAACCAATTGATCAAATGCAATAAATGCCGTAAGAATCACCACAAAAAAAAAAAAAAAAAAAAAAAAAAAAAAAAAGACCTTTCGCCGGAGAACGCCGGACTCGGCCTTGCGGTGGAGAAGGAGACGGCGAATGCCGATATATTCCGAATCAGCATCGGGACTTGCAGGCTGAAGCAAGCAGCTGAAGAGCACTGGATCTGAGCTCTTGCTCTTCTTCTCCTCCTCCTCCTCCTCCTCCTCTGAGGGATTCTTCTCGATCCCCCGCTCCGCCATTCTATGAAGCTTGTGAAGAATCCTTCATCAGAGACCGTTCATCTGAATGAATTTCTGCAAATCCACCGAGCTTGAGGTGCACTTCTGGTTAGACGGTCGGTGGTTTAACCAGATCTCGACCAGTTTTGATTCGAAAGTCGGATGAGTCTCATAAGTCATAAGGCGTGTTTGGCTTGCGCCAACTTCAACTTACAAAGCCGTGGCGATCGGTCGGTGGCTTACATACATATACAGTTGGCTCCTCTACAGTTCGTTAGGTTATTTATTTATTTGAGGCTATGTTTGTTTAAATGGAATAGAATAGATGAGAACGAAATCTGATTCTATGATTAAAATAGTATAGAATGGAAAAAGATTTAAAATGGCTCTAGAAACACACTGTTTGATTTTATTCCTATTCCAATTACCTCATCCAAACATGTTGTTGGGAATGAATTAGAATGAGATTCCATTCCATTCTAGTTAAACAAACATGGCCTAATTGTGTTATGATATTAACGAAAAAATAAAAGATGCGGTGGCATTCCCAATGAAGAAGAGTGTGAAAACATTTCATGAGTGCCAATAGTGTCTCTAAAAAAAATAAAAATTGTGTTACGTTGATCACATTTGGTCGACCAAGTGTGAAGGAAATCAACAAAAATTTAAGAAAGTTATAAAATTAAAAATAAAAATAAAAATAAAAATAAAGCAAGAATTGATGAGTTTTAACACTAGGGTATATTAACATTACCTCACTCTTGGTAATCACTCTGGTTACAGATTAAATTAATTAAAGATTTTGAACTACCTTGTCCTCTTACGAGGTTTAGTTTTGTGATCAATATTAAATTGATTAGAGACTAGGATTATGATCATGTGATTAATACAACTTATCTTTCATCATTTAAAAATTAAAAATTCTATAATAAAAACAAAATGCCTCACCAATAGAGCCTATTTAAAACATAATTTTACTTTTTATTATTTTATTATGATTATGTGATTAATCACATGATTGTAATTAATCAAAAGTGTGCTTTACTTTGAAAAAGTGAATGCGCAATCGTTGGTGCCTTTGTGGATTCCAGAGTTGGTGCCTTTGGTTCAATACCTATCTCTAACTTACCTCGCTCTATTTTGTTTGAAGAAAAGGAGAATAAGAATGACCTTGAGCTTTCCTCTTAATCTACTATTATTTGCCTATTAAAAAAAAAAGGTAGATGCAACACCATTCAACCAAAAATATAAAAAATAATAAAAAAAGGGGAAATTACCTAAACATTCGCCTCTTTGCAGTAATTCCTCTAACTATTGACTTGCAACAAATTGTCTACTGACTTTACTATAAACTACTACAAACAAAAACAAGTTGGCAGTGAAAGCATCCTTTTTGGGAATTACTCCTAATAAGGTGAATGCATAGGTGATTTTCCCTTCTTTTTTTCTTTTTTTTTTCTCTTTTTATTGTTGTTGTTGTTGTTAGGCTATGTATGTAATGCCCGCATCATTTAATTAGGTTAATCTCACCTTTAATGCATGATTTGCATATATATTAATTGATTTGTCGAGTATTGTCACGTATAGGCATTGCATGTGTATGATGTTGATGTATTTGCGATTTCACATTTTTTAGATTGTTGAAATTTGGCTAAGTGTTGGAAAAAAATGAATTTTCGTAAATCTTTCATTTTAAAGATAATTTTTTGCAGTAATGAAAGTTTATAATATTATAAGACATCTGTAATTTTATGGGATTTTATTATCACATTTCGATTAGTTTTCTCATATGTTTGTTTTTGAAAAATCTATTGGGAGACGGATTATGTACTAAAACTTGAAAATGAGATTTTGATATACTTAGAATTTGATTTTTCTGATATTTTATTTGAATTCAAATGGGGGGTTATTTGCTTATTTTCATTAAATAACTTAAAGTAAATGGAGACATTTACTTAAATGTTTTTAATGAAAAGAAGGCTATGATCAATGCTGATGAAGAGTTGCCTGACTGACTGTCTATTTTCAGCTGTCTATGTATTTCAGGCGGCTGAAACATGTTTCAGCTGTTTGAAAGACAATTTGCAGATAGCTGAAAGTTTACATATGAGCCGTCTAAAAAATCCAGAGAATGAGAATTTCTTCATTTAGTTTCAGCTTGCTGAAAGTTATTTTCAGCTGTCTGAAACCTTCGACTTTTGCAGTTTTTTTTAAATAGAACAAATGACGCATGTACCTTTCTCCTCCTTTTAAAACACCTTAATTCAACCCATACTCATTCATTTTTAGCATTTTCGCTTCAAAACCTTTAGAGAGAGAGGGGAGGGAGAGTGTAGGTATGGTTGAGAGAGAGAATGTGGGATTTGGCTTGCATGCAAAGGGTTTAGCTCTCTCACCTCATCTTGATGGATTTGAACACATTCTAAGGGTTGGGTTCCTCATTCTACACGTGGGGTTGGGAGATCAAGCATGATCCATGGAGTAAGGAGCTTGTTCTTGCATCCCAGACTTGGACTTCACCCTCCCAACACATTTTCTGTACGTTTGGTGCAATATATTCGAGGTAGGTGTAATTTTCATAGGTTTTAACCTTAGGGATGATAATGAGTTAAAAGATATAAGCTCATATATGTTGAAAAAAAATGTATATTAGTGTTATTTATGAGTTTATATGATTTTTGGGTGTATTATTATGGATATTTTGTAATGCATGAACTAAGGGTCTAGTTTATATAACCCTATATTTAGGAATATTACATTTGAGAGTTTATGAGTTGATATACTTGTTATATTTTAGTTTATTTTGAATGTACATGATATGTAAATTCTTGTTAGTCTATATTTTATATGTTATTTTTTTCATAGCCCTACATGTTATATAATTATGGAATAATTATATATTGTTGATTTCTAAAATAACTGACACGCTTATGGGTTTATATGCTTTTTATGACATTCATTGGCATAAAATGCATGAAATGGATTTAATTAAATACTTGGTAAAAGTATATTTAAGGGTCAATGGATTTGGACTACTAGCGGTCAAGGAACTTAGCGGTGTTTTCCATTCCTTTGGTTCTGGGTATTTTTCAGGTTCCATGTAGGAACCCTTGTCTTCCCAAATTAGAGGCTACTTTCCAGTTCCAGGTAGGAACCCTTGTGTTGTCCTCTTAGAGGTTGAGTCTAAATCCTCCGTTTCCACGCGAAGACTCCTACGGGAGTGGTCAGTAATTATGGATTATGTTAAATGGACATGAGTCGCATTGCATTCATGACATTACATGTGTTTTAATTATATTATAAACATGATTTAAATTGGTTATACTAGAAGGAACCCGCGCGATGCACGGGAATCACAAACTCTAGACAATATTACTGGTTTAACTTCTCACTCCTTATTAGGACCACCACTAATTACGTTTAATCTGGGTGTTAGTTGATAACAAGTGAAAGTTATACCATGTTAGCAAAAAAGAAATGAGGGCAACTCATATGTTCAAAAATATGAATATCTTAGGAAAATGCTAGTGATCCATAATGTAATTTCCTTACCAGCAAAGACCCATGTGATGTGTGGGAATCACAAATAAATATCGTTAACTCAAATGCTTAGTGAAAACGTGACAACCTATTTAAACAAAGGCGAAAATCCAAAAGAATATAAGTTGAAGGAAAAATATTTAATCATTAACTGAACTTTTGTCAAATACACTTTTAAAAACCCGTCAAAACACAATAATTCTTTTTATAATGAACTGAGCTCTCATATGGGTGAGAGAGGGATGGGGCGGTGGATTTTGAAATTTGAATGGGTTTCATATGGGTGTGAGGAGGAGAGAGGGAGAGAGAGGAGTATGAGAGAAGGAGCGTATTTGATGAGAGAGAGAGAGAAAGAAGAGAAGAGGGCCGTACGAGAAAGGAACGAAAAAAAAGAAAGAAAGATTTTGCTAATATCATCATGTAGGCCCAAAGTGAATGAGAGAAGGGGATTTTGGAGGGAATAGTTATGAGCTCGCCATGTCATCCATTGATGAGGTCAGCAAAACTCTTAATTATGGTATTAGAATAGATTATCGTGTTTGGTTATTTTCATGTGAAAAATTATATCTACTGAGTTTTATACTCACTCCTATTTTTAATAAAACTTTTTCAGATGATTTCATAGCTGGGGAGACCTCACCTTGAGGTGTTTTGCTTATGACTGGACTTAGTTAATTGTCAGATTATTTTGGAACATTATTATGATCTTGAACAATTTTAATATCATGGTTATGTATTAATTAAACACGTTTATATTCGGCCAATGGGCACTGGACACATAATAACTTATGGTTTGTAATATTTTAATTTCATAGGTTTCTTTATATGGTTTATGTAGCATGTGATGATACCGATGATGGATGACAGGGAATTTTATAACTATTTTATATAGGTTTTTATTATGATATGTTCTATTTACGAATGAGTCATGCCAAAAATTTTATTGAAATTATAAGTTTTCTAACGCATGCCATTCACATGCTTCCTAAATGATTTTCTTGATTAAACTGGTTTTATTAGTATTGATCACAGTTTAATTAATATGGGTCGTGACAATGTATAGATTAAGAGAAACAAAGAGGAGAGAAGAGAAGAAAAAAATGATTTTCTCCCCATTTCTCTCATTTAGATTGTTAAGTTGGAAGGGAAGAGAAAGGAAATGAGGAGAAATAGAGAGAAAATGGGCCCTTTACCTTTCTCCCCAAATTGGAGAGAAAATAAATAATTAAGTGATGAAATGACAAATATATCCCACACAACTTTTGTTTAATATATAAAAAAGAGTAATAATGTAATTATAATTGCTTTCTCTCCTCTTTTCTTCATTAATGAGGTCTAACGAACCAAACAGGGTGGAAAGAAAGTTACTTTTCTTCTCTTCTCTCTGCTTCTCTTCTTTTCTCTGCTCTTCTCTTCTCTTCTCCTCTCCAAATGCAAATTCAAATGAGTGTTTAAGAGGAAAAATAAAGGTTGGAGCCTCCCCCAAGTGGGATTGCTCCCTTGCTACTTGCGGCTCCCTCATTTGTTAGCTTATTAGGCATCCTATGAACCCAAAAAAATAATTTAAAATTTAAAATTTAAAAATTAGAACTTTAGAGTAAAAAATACTTGCAATTCTTGTTTTAAGCAATTCTCACATTGTTTTCTGATGCATCAAACAAAGAAATTCTTACAATTCTTGTTTTAACCTTGCAGGGTGGGATGTTTTTGTAGAGGAGATATCAAAGCTAAGGGTGCTGTAAGAGATCGAGGTGAAGCAGGTTTTAAATACTTCGTATAATTTTTTTTTAATATGCTCAACTATTAAAAATTTCAAGTTAATCTTTTTGTGATGTATGATAGGGGAGAGGGAGGATAAGATTATTGGATACATGTCACTAGTAGAGAGCATCATACATCAGACACGTGTCACCATCTCTGTAGTTGATTTACACCACACATGTGGTATTTGTCTATAAATACCTCCTCAAATGGGAGACACTACAGAAAGAGTTTCTCCTTCCCTCTCATTTCTTTTCCTCCACTCCCAAATTGGATCATCCAATTGTAGATTTATAGAAGAGATTATTGAGCTATCTTGTTCTTTTATAGTAAATTTTCAAATTATATGTCAAATTTTAATAAAGGTGTGTGTAAATGAAATATGCAGAGTTGGAAAGCTTATGAGTAAATACACAGTAGGCAAAATGCCCAAAGCATTCAAGCGCGTCCTATCGCTACAACTTTTGGAGGATGTCTTGTACCTGGCCAAATTTTAACTTCAATTCGTTTTGTTATTTTTGTTATCTCATTTTGCCTCCATTATTTCAATGGTTGTTATTGTTTTTCAAAACCTAATGGACAATGTAATGTAAAAATTAATTAAGAAAATTTGATATTATTCTTTTAATATATAACACCTCTTGTACACGATTCTATCTCATGTCTCTATTTTTATTTTTATCTTTTCTTTAAGAAAAAAATTAATTATTACAAAAACAAGCTGATCACTAGACCATTCAAAAATTAGATTGAATTGAGCTAGAAACTATAAGTCTATAACTAGCGAAATACTAGCTAGTAACTTGCTTTTTCCCTTTAATAATTTCATTGATTAATTTATGAACCTTTGAGATGATTTATATTGTTGAGATAACCTTTTAATAATCTATTTTAAACATGTATCTACATACAAATTGAATATAACTTAAGATAGATCCACATGCGTTGCATGTGTGCAACAACTAGTAATAAATAAATATGGAGATAAAGGATTACCTTGCCTAAGATGTATCGCTTGTTAGAATAATATGCCCTTCTGGTGAATCATTAATAAGAATCAAATATGAAACATAAGCGATGCAAATAAAAATTATTTGAATCCATTTGTCACAAGAACCCAACTTGCGAAGAATATCAAAAATAAAATTCCATTTCATTCTATCATAAGCTTTTTTCATATCAACTTTAATTGCCATTCTACCTTTTTTTTCTTTTTAATTTTTTGAATCAATTCATGAGTAATCAATATATTATCACCAATATTCTGATTTGAGGAAAAAAAAAAAAAGCCTTGGATTTACCAAAATTCTAGCTATAATTTTATAATAAACATTATATAAATTGATAGGCCTAAAATGCAAAAACATCTCAGGATGGTACCAGAGATTTTAAACCGAATTTTCAGTTATTAAGCAACAATAGTTACAATACCATGCACACACATCTGTTGTATATATTGGGACATGATAACACCAAGACGCAATCTTGTGACATATATGTGAATGTGGGAATGCTATTGCCGAGATAATGACATATGTGCAGAAAAAAAATTTAAAAAAAATAAAAATAAGGATTTATCACTTATGGCAGTGTCGGTGGAGAAGCAATATCTGGAGCGAGAAACTGCAAAACACACCACTCAAAAAAAAAAGAAAAACAAAAAGTAGGAGTAAAAAAAAGGTTATTGTAAATTTTTTTCCTTATTTTTGCCAAGGAAAAGTTATTGATATTGTGTTCTCAAACACCCTATTATTGTTATACTGTATAAAGGTATTCTAACTTACATGGGTGCTTTAGTGGACTGTTTCAGCCTTTTCAAAATTCTGATACTCGACACCCGACCAATCCTACAAAAATTGGCCTGGGTGCGTTATGCCTACTTTTAAATTCCACGAAATCGTACCACGTATTATGATTCCATTTCTTAGCCGTATCTTTAAATATTGGAATTGAAAATTAAGTATTCCCAAGTTGATCCGTTGATATAAAGAGAGATTCTACCTTTTATTTTAGTCAAAGAACAATATTAAGAAGAAAAAGATGGCCGAGGTTATAGTATCTCTTGTTGCAGAAAGGCTCGGTAAGTTGCTCATTCAAAATCAAAAGCATTGTCATGTGTCACCTTTTTAATATGGAGTAAGTGTTTTAACTATAAACAATATTTTATAAATTAAATATAACAAAATAATAGACGTCCCAGTTAAACTTGAAAACTGTAGATATAATTACCAAAATGCCATGGGGTTACAGATTCAACTGACACCCATCAGTTGATAAAGCATTTCTCTTTCCATTTTTTCCTAAATTCGAGAAAATATATATTACAATAGGTGTCAATTAAAATAAGGGTAGTATGCCACTATTCTTTACACATGCATTGCAATCATCATTTTGGTATATCAAAACATATATCATCTATCAAGTTCTTCAAAGTAATAGGAAAGATAACATTTGAATACACTGAAACAAAATGTTAGAGTACTTTTTTTTTTAGAACAGAATAGCTGGTCATATATATATCTTACCATGTGCATTAAAGGTTGAACAAGCACTTGACAATGAAGAAGCTTAAGATAGTGGAAACCATCATAATCTGGTCTATGGTAGAGTGATGCCTCTATGTCTTCTTCCTCTTTTGTAATAAAAAAAAACGTTTATTAGGACTAACCCATAATTTTATTTACATAATCAAAACATAACTCAAAATTTACCTCAATGAGTGTAGTTAGTTTTTTAATGTGGTAGAGTAGTAGTCGGTTGAAATCTGTTGACTAATTTCAAAATCAAATTATATTAAGAATTAATTTTAAAATCAAGTTATATTAAGAATTATTAAAATAAATAAATCTTCGTTAATATTCACCTTGGTAGATCTATGGAAGGTTATAATCTTATGATCAATCTACGAACATTCGATCATCTGCCTGATGACGGGATAAAGAAGGGATAATGTGATGTTGTGACGATGGCAGGACCCTCACCCAATTTTCTATGTTATAATAAGCTTAACTAGATCTATTATACTTAACTAAAATTATTGCATTTTTTAACAAAATAATAGACATCTCGGTCAAACTAGAAAATAGGTATAAACAATAGATATAATTACCAAAATGCCATGGGCTTATAGAGATTTATGACACTTAACTAGAATTATTGCAGTTTTTTTAAACAAAATAATCGACGTCCTAATCAAATTAGAAAACAGTTATAAACAGTTGATATAATTACCAAAATGCCATGGACTTATAGATTCAACTAACACTCAACAGTTGATGCCGACGGTTGTAAACTGTCCTTATACGATAGTGGTGGCGGCTATGGTTGTGCAAAACTTTTTAGGTTGGACAAAAAGAGAGAAACCCATGAGATACTATATTAGAGATTTAGAAAGAAAAATCAAATCATAACAAAAGAGACTATCATGTCCTTATTGGCAACAAAAGATCATTTTTAAAAAAGAGAATTTTGTTAAAATTCCATTTTATTTTTATTATTTTTATAAATCACCTTTGTGTCGCATAGGTTGGAACCTGATAATAATAATAATAGGACAATACTTGCCAAACACTTCATGAATAAGGATAATCATAGATAGGTTTATTTTATAATTACTATCAAATTTTCCAGCCTCACCTGCCATTTACTACCACTATTATTGATAATGGCAACTCCTAATAAAAATTGGTTGCATCACATCACCATGTCATTTGTACAAATTAGCTTAATTCTTTTTCCAACATTTTTTTTTTGTCTCAATTTAAGTGGTTGTTGAAGAAAAGGGGAGAAAGAGGCATGGCTTATGATTTAAAAAGAGAGGCATGGCTTAAAATATTATTTTTTATATTATAATATAATTATTTTTGGGTTTAAACGTTCAAAAGTTTTGTGAAATTAATCTTATAATTTATAGTGTAGTTAACTTTTCTTTTTCCTTTTTTTATAAATAATTCTAATTTACTATCTAATTGAATTTTTATTTTTCTATTTTATAAGTGATTAAAATTTAATGGTCTTATATTCTTACCACTTAATGTTATGTTTGGTAGAAATGATGAAAATATGGAGGGAAAGGAAGGGAAGAGGGATAGATTTTCCATCCTCAAGGGAGGGATATCTCTTTCCCTCCAGTGTGTTTGGTAGAATGGGAGGAAAGACACACTTTTTCCATCCTTTTTGTTTGGTGGAAAGGAAAATGAATTTGTGGAATAATTTTACCATATTACCCTTAAATGATTAAGCATAACAATCATAACTTCCATGAACTATAAAATAATAAGGAATCATTTTACCATATTTTCCTTTCCCTTTTACTTCAGTTTTTCCTAACTTACCTCTTTATTTCATGTTTTCTCAAAAACTTGATAACCAAAGTATTTTTATTCTTTATTATTTCATTATTTCCCCTGGTGGGTACGGTGGGGAAAAAAAAAAGAACCTTATCTATACACAACACCTTATTAGGTAAAATGAAAGTAGAAGCCCAATAGATCGAGTTGAATACTGTATAGAACATATATAATGTATTAATTGTAGTCTCCCAGCAAAAAAGAGAAATCTATGTCACTAAGATTTATTCTACCCACAATTTTATCAACTAAAATGGGTATCAACACATCATGAAAATCTACTGTGGATTTGCAATAAAATCTACTGTGGGATAAAAATATCTCTTTACATCCATAATTTTTCTTATGAAAAAAACAATAGTCTGCATTAAGAAAGATGCAGACCTATCTATATAACTTATTACCTTTTATAAATAGCAATGCTACACATTCATTCCCATAATAAAGCATTTGTAGTTTTTCAACTGTGAAAGTGTCTTTTACGTTTTACAAATCGGGAAGTAATAACAGATCTAAAAAGAAAACAAGTTAACATACCTTGGAAACAAAAGTATTCATTTTCTTCCAAACCTAGAAGATAAAGGTGCCAAGTTAGAGATCATTAAGTAGGTCTGGGGTTGTCTATCAAAAGACAGTAGAAAATGAGAAGGGAAAATGAAAGATTTCGACAAATACTGAGCTAGCTAGCTAGAACGCAGCAAAATAAAAAATTTAAAAAAAGAAAAGAAAAAAGGAAAAGCATTGGCCACTTACCAGAGGAAATATGAGAGTGAGGAGAGTTGGAGAGTTTAAGAGGGGAGGGGTGGGATTTCGGGTTTTGGGGGTAAAGAGAATGGGAAGGAAGTGAGTGGGAAGGTGAAGGGATTTTTAGCTAAATGATGGCTTCAGACAAAAAAGTACGAAGGCTAGCGCGTGGTAGGTAGGTAGAGATTAAGGTGAGATAATGGAATTTTATTCCGAATACAAGTTTCTCATATTTTTCTGAATTTTTTTTGCATTTTTTCTAAACTTCCATGGCCAAACTTATTTCAAATTTAAGCTCACCTGGTACCCAAAAAAGAATTTTTGTTTTAATTTAAAAAAAAATGGAAAACCCTTTAGAGACAAACCTTTTTTTTTTTTTTTGTTTTTTGGTAATAAAAGAAAAGGAAAAAAAATATT
The DNA here is from genome assembly GCA_039720395.1 of Liquidambar formosana. Taxonomy (NCBI): domain Eukaryota; kingdom Viridiplantae; phylum Streptophyta; class Magnoliopsida; order Saxifragales; family Altingiaceae; genus Liquidambar; species Liquidambar formosana. The sequence goes on along the minus strand of CM077823.1, from coordinate 38,791,006 downwards.
ACCCTTTCCAACCCTTTTTTAAGCATTTTTTTTTTTTTTTCATTTGGGGTAAAAACTGATAGGATGATGCCATATTAGCATATTATTTGGGTAGACATATTTATGTGTGTGTGTGTGTGTATTGGTTTATCTACACCCTCTTATATTACTTGTGTATATAATTTTATTTATGTAATCAAAACACAACTCAAAATTTACCTCAATGAGTATAGTTAGTTTTTGAATCTGGTGGAGTAGTAGTCGGTTGAAATCTGTTGACTAATTTCAAAAATCAATTTATACTAAGAATTAATTTCAAAATCAAGTTATATTAAGAATTATTAAAATAAATAAATAAATCTCGTTAATATTCACCTTGGTGGATACATAGAAGGTTGTGATCTTATGATAATTCTATGAACATTCGATTATTGCTAATGATGGGATAAAGAAGTGGTAACGTGATATTGTGACGATAAGAGAACCCTCATCCAATTTTTTATGTTGTAATAAACTTAACTGGATCTATGATACTTAACTAAAATTATTGCATTTTTTAACAAAATAATAGACATTCAGTCAAACTAAAAAATAGGTATAAACAATAGATATAATTACCAAAATGCCATAGGCTTATAGAGATTTATGATACTTAACTAGAATTATTGCATTTTTTTAACATAATAATAGACGTCCCGATCAAACTAGAAAACAGTTATTAACAGTTGATATAATTACCAAAATGCCATGGACTTACAGATTCAACTAATACTCATCGATTGATGTCGATGGTTGTAAACTGTCCTTATACGGTAATGGTGGCAGCCATGGTCACAGAAAGCTTTTTGAATTAGACAAAAAGAGAGAAACTGATGAGGATGACATATATTGGAGATTTAGAAAGAGAGAAACAGTTGATATAATTACCAAAATGCCATAGACAAAAATGTGAATACTTCTTTGAATATTGAATTGCCATGTAACACCTCCTCCCTCAAATTAATTATGAACTCTAATTAATTTTGAGCAAAAAATAATTTTAAAATTGAATTTATTAATTTGCACATGAAATGTGTAACGACCCAATAAAAATCACACACACATATATGTATACACCTACACATATTTATATATATATGTGTGTGTGTGTGTGTGCGCGTAAATATGTGTATATATATATATATATATATATATATATATAAGGATGTCAAATGACATGTAAGGGATAGCCAAATGGCATGAGTGGATGTCATATGGCCTGTATGGTAATGCCGAATGGCATTAGAAGAGAGGAGTGCCGCAACACATGGCAATCTCCTATGGACATTTGGCATGAGCTTAAAACCCCAGTGGCTGCTTTAGGGTGATAATTGGCTTAGGCTTTAAACCACATGTCATGTGATTTTCATGCAAAGGGTATATATATAGCTGGGGGTTTTGCTGTGCGGGAGGAAGAGAGAGAGAGAGAGAGAGAGAGAGCACAGTAGAGAGAGAAGAGAAGAGACTGAAGAGGGAGTGATAAAGGAAGCATACGCTCTTCTGTGAGGTAAGAAACCTGATTTCCCTCTAATGTATTTGTTTTATATAGAGGATTTAGTGGTTTTGAGAACTTTGAAACCGTTAATGGATTCCCTGAAAATTTCAGATTTAAGTTTCTAGTGCTATAGATGTATTTAAGGCGTGAAACTTTGGTTGAAAGAGCGTTATGATCATAAGAAATTGCTGTATAAATTTGAAGTTCCAATTTCTTGTATGTAGGGAGAAATAAATCTAAAACCAGAATTTAGTTTTTGATAAATCGTGAGTTTAGAGTTGATTATTTCTTATGCTTTATAATTTTAATAAATACTAGAACTCAAGATCTTTCCATGGACATCTAATTCATAATTTTTGGGTGAGAAATGAGCCCTGTGGATTTTTTTTTAAAGTTTCTAAAATTTTTAGATTTGAAATGAAAAATTCTGCAAAAGGTAGCAGAACCCGTGAGGAAGAAGAAGGGGCAAATGATCTAGTGCTGTAGGGTGCATGCACCCTCGATGCACCAGCACTGATTTAAGGGGGTAAATGAGACTTTTTGAATGCCAAATTTTTTCTAAAATCATAAAAAGAAATAATAAAAATTCTTAAGGGGTCATTTTGCTGTTTGGAAGATGAGAAAGTATATTTTTAAAGATGGGCTATTTTTGAGTTTTAATGCCATAACTAACTTTGAAGGCTTATAAAACTTTCATTTTAAATCTGATTTTGATGAAACTTGAGTCTTTGTTCTCATGTTAAAGAGTACTATTTCTTGGAAAAATTTTGTGAGATTTTATTAAGATCAAAAAAATTACCCCTGTTTGAGTTAAATGACCATTTTACCCTTGTTTACCCAAAATGGTTTTAATGATCTTTGATTTTGGCATAGTTTGGACCAAAAAAAAAAAAATTTCTCAGAACTACCCTATATTTAAAAAAAAAAAAGAAAAAAAAAAAGGGGTGTTATAAAGTGGAAGTTTCATATGATCATAATCCTAACGATTGAAAGCAAAGGGTTGCTTAATAATGGAAATGAGAAATTCGTATGTGACGATATGAGATGATTTATTATTTTAAACTTATAGTAGCTTATAACTGTTGAAATAAATCAATGAACTGGTTTATTATTTGAAGTTTATTATGCTCTATGACTGTTGAAATAAATCAATGAGATGATTTATTATTGTGATTTGTTATGTTGAATTTTATGATGTATTATTGTGGCACATTTATATTGTTGGATTTATATCTATTGATTTGAGATAAATCAAATGTTGATGATGGGAGACAGCCGGGATTGAGCATATCCCGCAGTTAGTGCACTAATATACAGACTCATTGTGCAAGTAGGCCGTGATCTGTATACACATATTGCAAGGAGGCATATGTGCTGTGGCTGAATGGTAGAACACATTTGGCATGAGGCCTATGTGTATTATTTTGAATTATATTTTGCAGGTTGTGAGATGCAACAGCGATTTAGGTATGAGATATTTTGTAATATTATCAATTATGTGCCACAATGTTTTAGCATGAGATATGCATTTTTAGATTGATGAAATTAACCAAATTTCAAGTGAAATCATAAATTTTATTTTGGTTTCTCACTAAGCTAGACAGCTTTTTTTTTTTTGAAAATTAATTTTTCAGGGGAGGCTAAAGATGAATTAAGCTGATCGAGCAGATTAGGCTTACTTTCTTTAAATTTTATATGTGATGTAATTACTTGAAAAACCTAGTGTTTGTACTATTATGGTGAAGACTCTATTGTAGTAGACGCATATGTATATGTGTTATGGTTTGAATTATAGAAGCATATGAAATTATTATTTTCATGTATGTGGGTGTTACAAATTTGGTATCAGAGCCTAGGTTTAAATCTAGGTTGGGGTTGATTATTTAAAATTCATAATTATTACTAATTTATTTGATTTGGGTTGTAGTTAGAATGGATGGAAATGATCACAGAGGAGGATATGTTCTAGGACCCTGGGGTATCGAACCCCGAGATCCTGTGCGATACCATGAGGCGCTGTGCGAAGATGCTTGGCACGTGATTTACCAAGAGACACGGAGAAGCTTACCTCAGCCAAGAGAGTTATATTCCACGATCTTTTGAGATTGTGAGAGATTTTTATTTGGATGCTGACCAGCGGGTGAGAGAGTTTGTCACCTACATGCGGACCCGTTCTGATATTATGGAGGAGATTGACATTGCAGTATTGCGGGACTTAGGAGTTTTACCGCATGTAGTAGTACCTCCAGCTCCTCAGATACATCTAGGGATACCAGTCCCTTTTCCCCAGGTAGAGCCCGATATTATTTATATATCCTCCGACTCAAAGTCTGAGGATGAGATAGAGCTTGAGGAGATAGAGCCGGAGATTGTCTATATCTCTTCCGACTCAGAGTCAGAGGACGAGATAGAGCCTGAGGAGGCTGAGCTGGAGGAGTCAGATCCTGAGGAGGTAGATCCTAAGGAGATAGAACCTGAAGAAGCAGCACCCGAAGAGTATGTACCTGAGGACATAGAACCAGAGATGGAGCCGATAGAGACAGATCCTGAGGAGGATGTAGGATCAGATGAGGCAACATCTATGGGATCTAGCTCGATAGTTGATGGACTCCATCGAAGGAGTGATGATGAGTGATGTAGTAGTAGGTAGAGAGGATGTATGTAGATAGTACTATAGTTTTGGAGATCTGTGATTTATACCCTACGATAGGGTAATACTTTTTGGATAGGAGGCTTAGGCATAGCAGTATATGTGCTGTATTTTTTTTGTAAATCACAGAGACTATGATGTAAATAGTTATAAAATATGATTAATGAAAATTAACTTTGCTGGAATTTTTAGTTGTGGATTCTAAAGAGATAATTTTATTTCTTTTGTAGAATCATGACTGAACAAGGACAAGGAAATATACCTAATCCTAGAGAAGATCCTTTGGGATTTTTGAGTGTTTTCATTGAGCGTTTGGGTTATATAAATCATTCTAGAGAAAGTCCAATAGAAAAATTTCAGAAGCTAAGGCCCAAAGAATTTGATGGTACGGATGGAGGTATTAAAGCAGAACAATGGCTATGCCATTTGGAAGATTTGTTTGAAGTGATGAATTGTTCTGATATTGAGAAGCGTAAACTTGCAGTCTTTCAACTAGTTGGGGAAGCTAAGAATTGGTGGGATTCTATAAAAGGAATGACAGGGGGGGAAGCTGCTCGAACTATGACATGGGATGATTTTAAAAGTAGATTTTTGGGAAAATATTTTCCATCCACTGAGAAGGAGAAGCTAGAGATGGAGTTTATTCGTTTGAAGCAGGACTACTTTGTCTGTGACAGAGTATCTTAATAAGTTTGAAGCTTTGTCACGCTATGCACCTCACTTAGTTGCTACTGAAGAGAGGCGAGTGCGAAAGTTTATTTCAGGGCTAGTACCTCTTATTCGACGAATCTTGGTTGGAGAAGTGGATAGGCCCTATGAAGAAGTTATAAGGAAAGCCCTGAGGCATGAGGAAGACAATAAGAGATACCTAGCTGATAAGGAGCAAAAGAATAAGGAAAAGAGGAATCAACAAGGCAAGTCAGGGAGACAAGAGAAAGGGAATCCAGCTTGGAAGAAGCGGAAGAATAATGCAGGAAATGCTCAAAGTGCATCATCTTTGCAATAGAAAGGCGCATGTTTTAATTGTGGAATTGTAGGTCATCGGGCTAAAGATTGTACCCGACCTAAGAATATAGTCTGCTACAATTGTGAGGAGAAGGAGCACCTTAGTCGGGACTGCAAGAAGCCTCGGAAGAACAATCATCCACCAGCACAACAAGGAGTAGGGCGTGCGTATGCCGTTGTTCTAGAACAAGCAGGAATTGAAGGTACCCTTTTTGTTCTCAATAGTTGTGCGAAGATTTTATTTGATACTGGTGCAACCCATTCTTTCATTTCAACTATGTTTGTGGATACTCTAGGATTGAGTCCGGAATATCTTGATGTACCCTTGATTCTTACTACACTTTTGGGCAGCACAGTAGAACTTAAGCATGTGTGTAAGAGATGCATGATAAGACTAGGAGTTAGAGAGATGCCTGCAGATCTTATAGTGCTGAGTATGAAGAGATTTGATGTTATCCTTGGGACAGATTGGCTTACTAGCTATAGTGCTATTCTAGATTGCCGCAAGAAGACAATTTTCTTTTCTAATCTAGACCAGCCTTTTCTTTTCCATTGTGAGCCAATCAGAGGTAGTTTTACTACTGGATTCCTTGGTGAGATTGAAAATTTTAGTAACAATCCACCTATAGAGTCTATACCAGTGGTACAAGAATATATTGATGTGTTTCAAGAAGTATTTGAACTGTCCCCTAAAAGAGAGATTGATTTTACCATTGATGTAATTCCGGGCACAACTCCTATTACTAGTGCTCCTTATCGCATGGCACCATTAGAGATGAAGGAGTTGAAAAAGTAGTTACAAGAGTTGAAGGAGCAAGGTTTTGTACAACCCAGCACGTCAACTTGGGGAGCGCCTGTCTTGTTTGTAAAGAAAAAAGATGGATCACTTAGATTGTGTGTTAACTATCGGCAACTTAATAAAGTTACTATCAAGAATAAGTATCCTTTGCCGAGAATTGATGATTTATTCGATCAATTACAAGGGGCTACCCTATTTTCGAAGGTTGATTTGAGATCGGGGTACCATCAGTTGTTAGTTAAGGAAGTAGATGTACCCAAAACAGCATTTAGTTCACGACATGGGCATTATGAATTTCGAGTTATGCCTTTTGGAGTGACTAATGCCCCTGCTGCTTTTATGGATTTGATGAATAGAGTTTTTCGTCCTTATTTGGATCAATTTATCATTGTCTTCATTGATGATATTTTAATTTATTCAAAGACAAAGGAGGAGCACGAACATCATTTGCGTACAACGCTCCAAACTCTAAGGGAACATAAGTTGTGTGCTAAATTTGAGAAATGTGAATTTTGGTTAGAGCAAGTTAAATTCTTGGGGCATGTGGTTTCTAAAGATGGTCTTTCCGTAGATCCGTCTAAGATAGAAGCAATCTTGAATTGGAAGCAACCAACCACCCCGACCGAGATTCGGAGTTTTCTTGGACTTGCAGGTTACTACCGAAAATTCGTTGAAGGGTTTTCTCGATTGGCAGCCCCATTAACCCATCTTACAAAGAAGGATGTAAAGTTTATTTGGGACGACCACTGTGAACGTGCATTCCAAAAGCTGAAAGAGAAGCTAACCACTGCACCTGTTCTCGCCCTCCCTCAAGATGGAGTTAAGTTTATTATTTATAGTGATGCTTCCCATCAAGGATTAGGATGTGTGTTGATGCAAGATGGGCATGTGATTGCTTATGGATCAAGACAATTAAAGCCACATGAGCTAAATTATCCCATGCACGACTTAGAACTTGCAGCAGTAGTTTTTGCACTCAAGATATGGAGGCACTATTTGTATGGTGAAAGTTTTGATCTCTTTTCTGATCATAAGAGTTTGAAATACTTGTTTTCACAAAAAGAACTTAATATAAGACAGAGAAGATGGATGGAATTTCTTAAAGATTATGACTTCACTCTCTAGTACCATCCTGGTAAAGCCAATGTAGTCGCTGATGCTTTAAGTCGTAAACCTCGAGGTTTGATTTCATTACTAATGGTACGAGAATGGGAGATGTTGGAGTTAGTGGCAGAATTTGATTTGTATTTTGAAGAGCAAGTTGAGGGGACAATTTTGTGTGCTATGATGATACAACCCGATTTAATTAATAAAGTATTGCAAGCTCAAGTTCAAGATTAGGAATTCCAGGATTGGATTTTAAAAATGGTAAGGGAACATCCAACGGAATGGAAGGTTGGAAGTGATGGGGGGTATAGGTTTCATGATTGACTATGTCTACCCAATAGGGAAGAATTGAGAAAGGAGATTTTGGAGCAGGCACACCACTCTAGATTTACTATTCACCCAGGAAACACAAAGATGTATCAAGACCTCAAAAGACAATTTTGGTGGGGAGGTATGAAAAGGGACATTGCTGAGTATGTATCCAAGTGTCTCACGTGCTTAAAAGTGAAGCCCGAACGACAGAAGCCATCTGGATTACTTCAACCATTACCCATAGCTGGTTGGAAATGGGAACATGTGGCAATGGATTTCATAACAGGGTTACCTCGATCTAAGCAAGGACATGATGCTATATAGGTGATTGTGGATTGACTAACCAAGTCTGCTCACTTCATCCCTTATAACATTACATATTCAGTTGAGAAAATGAGTAGAATATATATTCAAGAGATCATTCGATTACATGGAGTACCAGTGTCTATCGTATCCGATCGAGACCCTCGTTTCACGTCTAAGTTTTGGGAAGGAATACAAGAAGCCTTTGGAAGCGAAGTGAGATTAAGTACTGCTTCCCACCCAAAAACAGATGGGTAAACTGAACGGGTGAATCAAATTTTAGAAGATATGCTACGTGCTTGTGTATTGGATTTTGAAGCTAATTGGGAAGTGCACTTACCTTTGGTTGAGTTTGCTTATAATAATAGTTATCAGAGTAGTATCGGAATGGCACCATTTGAAGCTTTGTATGGCAAGCCTTGTCGGTCTCCTATATGCTGGGCTGAAGTAGGAGATAAAGCTTTCCTTGGACCTGATTTAGTTTTTGAGACAACTGAGAAGATTTCCTTCATCAAAGAACGATTAAAAGCTGCACAAAGTAGACAGAAGAGTTATGCAGATCAACGGAGAAAAGATTTAGAATTTCAAGCTGGCGATTATGTTTTATTGAAAATATCACCTATTAAGAGTGTAGTGAAATTTGGAAGAAAGAAAGGGAAGCTATCTCCACGCTTTATAGGACCCTTCAAGGTGATCAAAAAGATTGGAAATGTAGCCTATCAGCTTGAGATGCCCCCAGAATTGACAGGAATCCACAACGTATTCCACGTGTCCATGTTGCGTAAATGTGTGCATGATCCCTCACACATCGTGAAATTAGACGACATCGAATTAAATAAGGATGCTACCTACAAGGAGAAACCTGTTCGAATTTTGGATCGAGACAAGAAGATATTGAGGAATAAAGAAATTCCTTTAGTTAAAGTACAATGGAGTCATCATGATGAAAATGAAGCTTCTTGGGAATTAGAGTCAGAGATCCAGAAGAAGTATCCTCGCTTGTTTGCCTAATAGGTATGTAATTTTGAGGACGAAATTATTTTTTTTAGGGGGGGAGAATGTAATGACCCAATAAAAATCACACACACATATATGTATACACCTATACATATTTATATATATATGTGTGTGTGTGTGTGTGTGTGTGTGTGTATAAATATGTGTGTATATATATATATATATAAGGATGTCAAATGACACGTAAGGAATAGCCAAATGGCATGAGTGGATGCCATATGGCCTGTGTGGTAATGCCGAATAGCATTAGAAGAGAGGAGTGCCGCAACACATGGCAATCTCCTATGGACATTTAGCATAAGCTTAAAACCCCGTGGCTGCTTTAGGGTGACAATTGGCTTAGGCTTTAAACCACATGTCATGTGATTTTCATGCAAAGGGTATATATATAGCTGGTAGTTTTGCTGTGCGGGAAGAAGAGAGAGAGAGAGAGAGAGAGAGCACAGTAGAGAAAGAAGAGAAGAGACTGAAGGGGGAGTGATAAAGGAGGCATACGCTCTTCTGTGAGGTGAGAAACCTGATTTCCCTCTAATGTATTTGTTTTATATAGAGGATTTAGTGGTTTTGAGAACTTTGAAACCGTTAATGGATTCCTTGAAAATTTCATATTTAAGTTTCTAGTGCTATAGATGTATTTAAGGCGTGAAACTTTGGTTGAAAGAGGGTTATAATCATAAAAAATTGCTGTATAAATTTGAAGTTCCAATTTCGTGTATGTACGGAGAAATAAATCTAAAACCAAAATTTAGTTTTTGATAAATCGTGAGTTTAGAGTTGATTATTTCTTATGCTTTATAATTTTAATAAATACTAGGGCTCAAGATCTTTCCATGGACATCTAATTCGTAATTTTTGGGTGAGAAATGAGCCCTGTGGATTTTTTTAAAGTTTCTAAAATTTTTAGATTTGAAATGAAAAATTCTGCAAAAGGTAGCAGAACCCGTGAGGAAGAAGAAGGGGCAAATGATCTAGTGCTGTAGGATGCATGCACCCTCGATGCACCAGCACTGATTTAAGGGGGTAAATGAGACTTTTTGAATACCAAATTTTTTCTAAAATCATAAAAAGAAATAATAAAAATTCTTAAGGGGTCATTTTGCTGTTTGGAAGATGAGAAAGTATATTTTTAAAGATGGGCTATTTTTTAGTTTTAATGCCATAACTAACTTTGAAGGCTTATAAAACTTTCATTTTAAATCTGATTTTGATGAAACTTGAGTCTTTGTTCTCATGTTAAAGAGTACTATTTCTTGGAAAAATTTTGTGAGATTTTATTAAGATCAAAAAAATTACCCCTGTTTGAGTTAAATGACCATTTTACCCTTGTTTACCCAAAATGGTTTTAATGATCTTTGATTTTGGCATAGTTTGGACCAAAAAAAAAAAAATTTCTCAGAACTACCCTATATTTTAAATTAAAAAAAAAAGGGGGTGTTATAAAGTGGAAGTTTCATATGATCATAATCCTAACGATTGAAAACAAAGGGTTGCTTAATGATGGAAATGAGAAATTCGTATGTGACGATATGAGATGATTTATTATTTTAAACTTATAGTAGCTTATAACTGTTAAAATAAATCAATGAACTGGTTTATTATTTGAAGTTTATTATGCTCTATGACTGTTGAAATAAATCAATGAGATGATGTATTATTGTGATTTGTTATGTTGAATTTTATGATGTATTATTGTGGTACATTTATATTGTTGGATTTATATCTATTGATTTGAGATAAATCAAATGTTGATGATGGGAGACAGCCGAGATTGAGCATATCCCGCAGTTAGTGCACTAATATACAGACTCATTGTACAAGTAGGCCGTGATCTGTATACACATATTGCAAGGAGGCATATATGCTGTGACTGAATGGTAGAACACATTTGGCATAAGGCCTATGTGTATTATTTTGAATTATATTTTGCAGGTTATGAGATGCAACAGCGATTCAGGTATGAGATATTTTGTAATGTTATCAATTATGTGCTACAATGTTTTAGCATGAGATATGCATTTTTAGATTGATGAAATTAACCAAATTTCAAGTGAAATCATAAATTTTATTTTGGTTTCTCACTAAGCTAGACAGCTTATTTTTTTTTGAAAATTAATTTTTCAGGGGAGGCTAAAGATGAATTAAGCTGATCGAGCAGATTAGGCTTACTTTCTTTAAATTTTATATGTGATGTAATTACTTGAAAAACCTAGTGTTTGTACTATTATGGTGAAGACTCTATTGTAGTAGACGCATATGTATATGTGTTATGGTTTGAATTATAGAAGCATATGAAATTATTATGTTCATGTATGTGGGTGTTACAAAATGGAATACATAGAGAATTCCAAAATTTTAAAAAAAAATTTTATTATTTTAGACTTTCCCATATCTATTTGTTTTTATATTGAAAATTTAAATATTACATATTAAATATATTAGATATATCATATATGTAGATCATTATGTAGAGTTTTTACAAGCCATGTGATGTCAAACAATATGTTGACACAACCAACAAATAATATACTCTGTATTTATTTCAATTTATATTTTTTATTTAATTGAATATATTTACAACAAAAGATCTTTTTTTTTTTTTTTTTTTTGACAATAGATAAAACCTATATTATCCCTAACTCTGCCTTAATATATCTAACACCTTAATCAAAGAAAAAAGGGTTTTACTATTCATCCACTATTTATGGCCTTGTTTTGTGAGAAGATTTCCTGTAGATGCACTGTTAAAGGGTGAGTTTGTGAGACGTTTTCCTATAGATGCACTATTCATAGGTGCTAAATGCTGGATTTGCCCTTTGTTTTACACATCTGCCTGTTTTTCGAAGGGTATTATAAGTATTTTATATGAAATTACAATTTTGTCCTTTGTTTATGACTTAGCACTTTGTTTTTTTGAGAGGTTATAATAGGTATTGGACGTCGATGGACATTTGGTGCAGGGAGGCAGACAGCTTTTCCCCTTCTTTTTCTTCTCTCTTACTTTCTGGCCATACCTTTTACATCAAAGAAAGGGGAAATCTTGGGCGGGTAGAGAAAGGGAGGGGATTCCATTGCAACTTCATCGTCTTTCCTTCTCCCTTCCATTTATCTCTCTTTCCTTGATCGTTCATTTGTGTATGGATCGTTTCCGTTGGTATTGAGGTATTTTCCTTTTCCTTCTTTTGTTTTTTTTCTCCGTTACAGTTTTTCTACTTTTTTTGCTTTAATTTTTTAGGTTTTTGTTGTTCCATTTAATTAGTTGATATGTTTTTGGGTTCTCGGCAACTAAAGATTGATGTTTTCATGTTTGTGTGACTGCATATGTGTGTGAAACTCACTATTGTGTTGGTTTCTGAGTTTTCTATTTCTGTAAATCGTAGTTATGGTTTGCATTTTATACCTAAAGTCAGAGAGAGAGAGAGAGAGACGTAAAAGCCAAAAAAATCAAAGAGATGAGGAGAAGACGTCTTCAGTTGCAAGTTACCTACCATCCTTACTCGTTCTATTTCTTATGGTAGGGTTCTAATCATGGTTTTCTTTTCTTTTGTCTATGCTCTCATCCTCTCATCATTCTCACTTTGTTCATCCTTTTTTTTTTTTTCCAGACTTCCTTTTAGCACGGAAAGGTCAAATCTTTTAGTGCCTCGACTGTGTTTGAATCGAGGTATTTTTTCTAGCCTTTTTTTCAGCCGTGCTTTGTTTGTTTATTTTTGTGATTTGTGTGTTGCTTGGTTTATTTGTTGTGTAATGTGTGTATTTCTTTTATCCTGTCAGGAAGAAGTGGGTTTCCTTTCAATTGGAGACATCTCAATGGGAAGGTATTATTTCTACTATGGTCCTAGGTAGACATTCTCGTTCTTGTTTTTTGACTGGTACAAATTCTGTCTATATCTATATATATCTATCGGAGCTTGGTATTTAGAGGCTTGGTAATTTGAATATGAAATCTATATTGTTGTCAAAAATTGTTTTCACTTTTCTTGTAGATCCATAGTTGATTGGTATGCTTGCTTTGGTCTATTTAGTCTGTCTGAGTTGTGATTTTTTGTGGGTTTTTTGTTTTTCTAAATTTCGGATGAGGATTCTCGTGTTTTGGTTTTCTATTTTCATTTGAAGTGGCTGATGATTGGGAATTTCGTTTAAGAGGGTGAAAAGCTTCAATCTTTTCTCTGTCATCACTTACTTTGTTGGTTTGTTTTGTGATGTTTTTTGTGCTAGCTTTGGTAACTATATTTATTCAATTTTTTAATCCATTATGTCTAATGTTTTTAGGGTTTTTAATCATTGTTTTTTTTTTTTTAAGCCTTTGATGTCTTTGTCCTTTGGTGATACTCATGCTTGGTGCTTGTGTATATAAAATGTTATAAGAAAAAACTCAAGATATTTAATTCATTAATGTCAGATGTCGAAACCTAAGTGAGGCTGACCAGTTAAGTTTCAGTTTGGGTTGTTTTTTGGCCCTCTTTTTATTCTTTGATCTGTTGTTTACATTCTCACTATAGATTTTGATTATGGATTTTGAGCTTTCAATTACTAAGACTGATAAAATATGTTGGTACTTTTTTAAATGGGGTTTTCTGTTTCAGAGCAAGTTGACACTGCAATTCCATCCCAATTGTTTTTCTTTTTTACTTTTGATTAAGCAGCTCCATCCCAAATTTTCTCCTGTCTACATCTTCATTGCGCCATTAAGCAACTCCATATTTTATTGATTTGTCTTTTTTATTTTTTTTGGCCTCATAAATTTAGTTCAACTTTGCTATATTTATTGGCTGATAAATTTTTATTTTTTTTGGGGTCCATATTTCTAGGGTAGTTTTGTTTATTCTCTCTATATGTTTTGATCATGCACTTTCAAGTTCCATTTAATGTGACTATGGAAGTGTGTTAATTGATTCACCTGCAAAAAAATAAAGCACACATGTTTGTTATCTATGATTTGAATTTCTAATGAAACTATTATTAGGTTGTTTGATTGAAATTTATTTAAGATAACATAATCTTATGTCCATTAACTAAAGAACAATTTATTTATTTATTTTTTAAATCTTGAATTCCACAGGTGATGCGCTCTCTATTGCTAAAGCTTGCCTACTTTAATCGTAGGGTTGTTTAGTTGTTTTTTATTTACCTTTTGTTTTATTATCCTGTTATTGATTACTCTTCAAATTTATTCAGCTTTAAATTGCATTCTTAGATGTCTATACTCTATACTTTTATGTTGTCTCGGTATGTTGTTATAGTGATTGACTCTATACTTTTTGCTTCTTCTTTACTCCATAAGAGAAAACCAAAGGTAATATTGCAACTTACTATTGTATGGCATTACCAGATTCCTCTTATGCTTGATAAATCATGACGTTTAATCATATAATCATGCATAGCCCAATCAAAGCAGGTACTGTTACAAACTTTAATAGACTCTAGCACAATATAAAGCTACATATTTTTATAGTATTTATAGCATTGACATCTTGGCATTGACATCCTACATGCTGGTTGTTTTATTCCCTCCAATGGCTATAGCAAAAAATAGCATTATAGCAAAACAGCTTTAGATGGACACAAATTTTGTTTCTTTTCTTGTTGGGTTATAACGTTGAATACTCATTCTAATTACTTAGATTGTTCTATAGTATCACCTTCTAATATTTCTATATTTGTTCTTCACGTTTGAAGGACTTTACAAGGCGAAATTCCTATGCATACACATGCTTTATATTGGCTCGTTATGCTCTTGGAGTGCTCATTAGTCAACCAAAAATTCCACTTTCCATCCCATTCTCTAAAATCTGTATAAAATTTCAGGTTCCTCGTTATTTTGTAATGTATAAAATTTACTTTTGAATAAGCATAAATGTAAGCATATCTTGGTTTTTAGATTGCTGATTTACTTTTGCTTAGATTAATGCCAAAAAGTTGTGGTGTAACAACTTCATTTGCTTTTTAAATAATTAGGGATTTTTTTTAATACATAAATTTTGAAAGGGATCTCCTGTTTTCATATTAGATTCTCTATTTATGCAACTAATAGGTGACATCCAAATATAGTTCAACCAACTTATAAATTGTGTTATTGTTGGTCCTTATTAAGAAAAGTTAGGCATCATTAACATAAAGACTTATTCCTACCCAACAAGGCTTTAGCAATAGCCACAACAATATAGGGTTTGTCAAAATGTCTAATAGACATAGCCTTGTCTTTCAAACCCTAAATATCACATGACGACTTGGCAAGTAACATTAGACACGTGCATAGCACATCGACCCTCCTAGTATCAATAAATGGGTATTAATGCTTCTCAAAAAACTTATACTTGAAATCAGTTATCACTCACTTAACAAATAAGATGAATGTTACAAGACTATCATGTCATTATTGGCAACAAAAGATCATTTTTTAAAAAGAAAATTTTGTTAAAATTCCATTTTCTTCTTATTATTTTTATAAATCACCTTTGTGTCGCATAAGTTGGAACCTAGTAATAATAATAGGACAATACTTGCTAAACACTTCATGAACATGGATAATCATAGCTATGTTTATTTCATAATTACCATCAAATTTTTAAGCCTCACCTGCCCTTTACTACCACTCTTATTAATAATGGCAACTCCTAACAAAAATTGGTTGCATCAAATCACCATGTCATTTGTACAAATTAGCCTAATTTTTTTTCCAACGTTTTTTTTGTCTCAATTTAAGTGGTTGTTGAACAGAAGGGGCAAGAGAGGCATGGCTTATGATTTATGGCTTATTGGTTGCCCGCTTTGGCTCTCTGTCTTATTTTAAAATATTATTTTTTTATATTATAATATAATTATTTTTAGGTTTAAACGTTCAAAATTTTTGTGAAATTAATCTTATAATTTAGAGTGTAGTTAACTTTTCTTTTTCCTTTTTTATAAATAATTCTAATTTCCCATCTAATTGAATTTTTATTTTTCTATCTTATAGGTGATTAAAATTTAATGGTCTTACACTCTTGCCGCTTAATGCTATGTTTGGTAGAAAGGATGAAAATGTGGAAGGAAAAGAATAGAGGAGGGATAGATTTTCCATCCTCAATGGAGGGATCCCTCTTTCCCTCTAGTGTGTTTGGTAGAATAGGAGAAAAGACACACTTTTTCCATCCTTTTTGTTTGGTAGAAAGGAAAATGAATTTGTGGAATAATTTTACCATATTACCCTTAAATGATTAAGCATAACAATTATAACTTCCATGAACTATAAAATAACAAGGAATCATTTTACCATATTTTCCTTTCCCTTTTACTTCAGTTTTTCCTAACTTACCTCTTTATTTCATGTTTTCTCAAAAACTTGATAACCAAAGTATTTTTATTTTTTATTATTTCATTATTTCCCTTGGTGGGTACGGTGGAAAACCAAAGTCTTTAGTAGTCATTGTAGCATATAATTTCAAACAATTCATGAAATTAAGTTTGCATCAAGGGTAAATGTGTCTTTTAAGAAAAGTTGGTCTTTTCCCTCCCCAATCCGCCCAAAAGTGGGCAGACTCCAAAAAATAAAAAAGAAAAGATTTGCTCTTTCCCTCCCCTTTTCCTTCCCTCCTTCCTCCCCATCCTGTAAACACACCCCAGCACCCCAATTCCCCCTCCCCCTTTTCCGTCCACTCCTTTTCGTTCCTTTCCTTTTCCCCCCAACCAAACATGGGGTAAATGAAATAACTGAAATTATAGTTTTTTTTTTTTTTTTTTGATAATGGACTAAAATTACAATTAAGAGTAATGAATTCCATCAGAAACTTTTAGTCTATGTTTTCCAAGAAATTGCTAGCCCTATATTTTCAAACTCTGATGGCCCCAAAGCTATGTTTGGTAGGGAGGATGGAAAGGTGGAAGGGAAAGGTAGGAAGAATGGACTTTCCATCCCCAGGGAAAGGAGATATTTTTTCCTTCCTATGTGTTTGGTTTGATGGATGTAGAATGGAGGGAAAGATAGTTTCCTTCCTTCCTGTGTGTTTGGTATAAAAGAAGGAATCAAAATAATAGATACTAATATTACTATTTTGCCCTCACATATATAGTAGTAATGAATAAATTATTATAGGCATAGGGGTAAATGTGTCATTTTAATCAAAAAGTTTCATTTCCCTCCTCTAATCCCCCTAAAATTAGAGGGAAGAGAAGAAGTTAAAAAGATCGATTCCTAATCCTCTCTCCCCTTTCCATCCCTCTCCCTTTCCCTTCTACTAAACACGCCCAATTACCTTTCTCCCTTCCCTTTTTCCCCTCCTTCCCTTTCCTTCCCTCCCATTTTCCTCCTACCAAACATAGGATAAGTATACAAGGAAATAAAGATATGGTGATTCAGAAACTGATTCTCTCTGCCTTTTTCTCTCACTTTATGCTGCAATTTGCTTAATTCATGCTTATTTGTTAGAATAGTGATCAAAAGGTGGATCATCTCCTCAAATATCCCACCGTTAGATGCATTGACAAAATGTCTTGCCTAGGTGTCACATACGGTGATTCCAAAAAATTAAAAAAAAAAAAATGCAATATCGTGGGATATGATCAACTGTGTAAGACAATTAAAATACTTCAAGAAATGTTGAATGTTCATCGGAGTAATATATTATACCCCACAAGATTGATAAATTAAACTAAAGATTCCTAATTGAAAAAATAAGTACTATTCGTAAGATTATAAGCGGGCCTATAACCATAATCTAATTTTTTGTGTTTATAAAAAAGTAAACTAGAAAAAAAAAATCATTAATTTCAGTAATTTAATGTCATGAAGAAAAAAAAAATTGATGAATAAGTAGTGTATTCTTTTGTGACATGATCAACTATGTAAGACAATTAAAACCCTTTAAGAAATGTTGAATGTTCGTTAATTGGAGTAATATATTATACTCCACAAGATTGATAGATTAAACTAAAGATTCCTAATTGAAAAAATATGTATATCGGTAAGATTACGGCTTTCGGTGGGCCTATGACCATAATCTAATTTTTTGTGTCTATACAAAAATGAACTAAAAAATAAAAAATAAAAAATTATCATCAATTTCAGTAATTTAATGTCATGAAAAAAATAACAATAATACAAAAGACGAAGAAAGAGAGAGAGGAGAGAGAAATAGATCCTACCTAAAGCATTACAGCAGTGGAGGGAAGAGATTAAAGAGAAGGGTGGCACTTTCCTTACTAGATATTGCATATACATCCATAGTCCATTTGTCATTTTAAAGTGACTAAAAGCTTCACTTTCTCCTCCTCTCCTCGAATATCCCTCCCACCATTGTGTTCATCTTTATTTATAGGGTAAAATGCAAAAAATCCCCCTCTATTGTTACCCATTTTGCAGGATACCCCCCTCAAAAAAAAAAAAAAAAAAAAAAAAAAAAAAAAAACCCAACAAAAAAGCCCCCATATTGTGTAGGGTTGAAAAATACCCCCTTCTATCCACATTCCGTCAGTTAATTTAACAGCAAAAGAGCACATGAGTTGCACGTGATGAGGTTAAAACACTTTTATGACTATAATGCCCTTTAGCACACTGAAAAGACTAATACCCTCACCCACCACAATGAAAAGACCTCTCTTAAGTGTTCATTTAAGGGTAAAAGGGACATTTCATATATATTTAAAAAAATCCACTTAAAATTTTCAAAAACTAATATTTTAATATTTTTCCATACAAGGGTATAATGGTCATTTAACATCACCATTAACGGCATACCCCCCTGGCATAATATGGGGGTTTTTTGTTGGGTTTTTTTTTTAGAGGGGGGTATCCTGCAAAATGGGTAACAATAGAGGGGGGTATTTTGCATTTTACCCTTATTTATAACCAACATCCTACACTTAACAGTCAACACAATTCTCTTCTATAAATCCCTAAATTAATAGTAATAATAAAATAAAGATCTCTAATTAAGTAACACCCTAGTAGTGGATCTTTATTTTGAATCCCTTTCTAAATTTAATTTCAAATTTCAAATTTATGTTTTGTACCTATGCCATATAATTTGAGAGTTAGAATGTTGAATTTTGAAAAAAAAAAATGACAAATAGTATTTTTGTTTTAGTGTTTCATTACTTGATTATTATAATGTATCATAATCTAGTAGTTTTCTTTTTTTCTTTTTCTTTTTTTGGGTAAATTGCAGATAATCCCCCTAAAATATGAAGGGTTAACATAAAACCTTATGATGTTCAAAATCAAGCAATATAATGTCTTCTCCAATCATACAATCATAACCGTTTATGGGCAACACACGCATTGTGTGTGAATGCAGGCGTATTGTTTATGTATTGCGAGATAGTCCGAGATATCCCACAAGACATGAACAACCCTCTATAGGTAACTACCATAGTAGATTGACATTGAGGATAGTTCCTAAGTGAGTTCTACAACCGAATTCGTCAATTGTTACAATTGAATATTACATGGGTTATTTGTTCAATTTCAAGTTCAAAGTGACTAGTGAGATTAATCTATCCTTTAGAAGGGGTTTCATGTAATTTACTCTAAATAATTAGAAGGGAATTAAGCTACTCTTTCCCTTATTTTTATTTATTTATTTATTTTTTGAGTCGTGCTATATTTACCCGTGGAATCCACCAAGGCAACAAGCTTACTTTTCTAATATATATTTGAATATCGATTCAATCCAAGATCTTTTATTGAATTGCAAACGACCATATGAGCACACAATATATATTTAGAAGAGAAAAATAGGGAAAAAAAAGGTTCTAAAGGAAATTCTAAAGCATGAGAGCCATTTTCCAAACAAAATATGCACAGCAATTAACAAATCTAATACTCCACTAAATGAATTCCATTCAATTGAGAAAAATCAAAGTTAAAGATAGGCCATTTTTGCTACTTTTATTGTCCCGAAATATTTGTCCCCTTTGAAAAGTCAAATTATAAATTTTTTGAATTTCCCTATACTATTTATTATTTCAAGAACTACTTTCAACACAACCAAATCCAAAGTAGGAGAATGGTACTTCTTGGGAAAACAAATGTTTGATAGGCGATAAGTCAATCCATTGATGGCTTTTCTTAAATTGCATGTTTTGTCAAAGATGGTCTATCTTTGTGGGACAGAGGGAGTACTTGATTAATGATTTGGCTATATCGATGCGATTAAGCATATGCTATTTAGGCCTTTAAACTTTCCTGCTAGGGGACATTGATGGGGCGAAGACTCTTGCTTCAAATTCGAACACTCTTCATATGGTTGCACTTTATGTGATTAAGGGAGAAACAAGCCTGCTGTTTTTTGTCTTGTATTTTTAGACAAAGTAGTGTATGAAAGCTTTTTGTTCTACATGCCCCAATGTACCTAAGTACTTTGCCTATGTATTTTGTTTTGCAAGGATACAAGGGCATACAATATAGTTGGTTCTCCTTGAATCAAAATTTTTCTTTCTAGCACACTCAACATTGGATAAAAAAAAAATCGTAATTTATATGTGAAGTTCTATGAGGCTTATGCATACTACACATGCTTAAAGTTGAGTCTCATTAAAGTGGGGCTTTATGAAGTTTCTAATATTAAATGTTTGTTGCTTTTATTTTATTTTACAGTATGTTACTTTTGACGTGATAAAAGTTTGAAATTCAATTACGGAGTACTTTTCATTTTGCATTGTTTGTTTGTTTGTGTTTTACTGGTTATTTATAAAGTTTCCAATCATCAATTGCATCGTATGTATATATATATTTTATGGATGCCTTATCAAAAATATACTCTTTTCGTCCTACAAATATAGGCTTTCTTTCTTTTTTGGCTGTCACAAAAAGTTTGTCACTTTGAAAAGTCAAATTATGAACTTTTTTTAAACTTTCCCATACTATCCTTTATTATAGCAAGAATTACTTTAAACAAATAACCAATGCATTGATAGTAGGATAAAGGTACTTTTGGAAAGAAAAAGTAGGAAGGATGACTATTCAATGCATTAATTGATTTTCTTAATCTACATGCTTTTTCAAAGAGGCCTATCTTTATAGGATGGGGAGGGAGTATATGTTATGGATGGCATTCAAGTAGGGACGTCCTAATATGAGTTATATCAACACTCACATTGGGGTTTTACCCCATGCACTAGTGGGTTACGAGGTATATTGGGCCAATGTACGGAGTACAACCCCCAATCAATGGTGTTGATATATCTTATATCAGCACGTCCCCACCTAATTTAGACTTGGTTATGCTGTATTTTTTGCTGCATGGTTCATGTCCTACTTTTTTGAAACTTAACAATGCATTTATTTGGTTTTGTATCCTTGTTTCATGTCTAACATATGTTCACAAGATGGTTCTAGGAGTCTGATTTGGCTTATATATTCTTATGTCTTGGCGATTTCAGTTGGTTTTCAAATGTTATATATTGCATGAATCCGTTCCACTGCTATGGCAGATACAGAGGAATCTGTGCTAACTTTTTCGACCTGGATAGAGAATTCTTGCAGCTAATGTCATTTTATAATAATGTATTATGATTATTTTTGCACTCTTTGTAACATGGATTGCTTATGCTATTTTCTTCTTGGTTAGGGAAGAGTCCTTAGGTAAACTAAGGATCAGCCTTGAAGAAGCTGAAAGAAAGCGTTGGTTAGTGTAGCCTTATAGAGGATACAAGAAGGGTTGATTAGGAATCTCGTGGTTTGAGAATTTTCATTTCCATTTTTGGCCACCTTTTGTTTTGTGTTGTTAATGGGTAGGGGTTGGGAAGAAGATTGTGTTGGAGACCTGCAACCTTTAACTGAAGACCCGCAACCTATGTAATGAACTACTAGATTTTTTTTATTTTTTATTTTTGGATAAAGGTAATGAATATTATCTATACTACCTATAAAAAGCTGAATCTATCTATATCTATACTACCTATAAAAGGCTGAATGTCAGAAAAACTTTTGAGTAACTAATATACCCTTATTTTAAATTTTAAATACATATCTACCCTTCATGTAATTGAAATACACGGTACATTAATAGGAAATAGGAAATAAAATTATTAAAACACGTAAATAGGAAATCAAATTAAACTATAATTCGTAAAACCCTATTCCTTAACATATAAGTAGAATCTGTAATCCGTAACACAGCAACCATATACTATACGTCTTTTGCAACTCCTCTTTCTACTTTCTTTATCAACTACACAACTCTAACTTCTACTTTCTTCATCAACTGCCTCTTCTACGTTCTCTAGTAAGTTTTTCTCAACATACTTCTCCTTTATTAAAATCATAGATAGAGAATAAGTTAGAAGATTGTTTAAAATCATAGATACAGAAAAAGTATGAGTAAGAAAGAAGGAATTTCTTTACGTATAGTAGCTACTGTGATTAAAGAAAAGGAGAGAAAAGAAACAGTATCAGTTGGAAAAGAATTAAGCAAAATCGATCAAAATCATATATACCCACACCGATTGAACAATTGATCGAAAACTAAGCAAGAAAAATATATATTTAAAAAAAAAAAGAAAAAGGAAAGAGGAGAATTCATTGAAAAAACCACAGATCTAAGAATGCATTAAAGAAAAAAGAGGTGGAAAAAAACAAAAAACCATATATACCCACAGTGATAGAACAATCGATTGAAAGCTAAGCAGCCAAAAAAAAAAGAAAAAAAGAGGGAAATCAACCCACATCAATAGAACAATAAATCCGAAGGTAAGGTTGAAAGAAGGAAAAAAAAAAACCAAGAGAAATCATTGGGAAAAAACCCATAGATCTGAGAATTTGAGAAATCAGCTAAGAAAAAAATAGAAAGAACTAATTGTAACCCAAAAAGGAAGAACTCTAAATACCTGAAGAACCCCTCAAAATCAATCGAAACCAAAAATCCATAGATCTAAGAAACCATTCATTTAGTAGAAAATAAAGAGGTAGAAAAAAACAAAAACAAAAAATACAAGACATACCTCAAGAGAACCAACCGAAACCCAAAAAGGAAGAACTCTCAATCCATGAAGAACCCCTCAAAATCGATTGAAACAATATATACCTACACTGATAGAGAGAGAATTGAAGCAGACGATGTGATGATGGTGAGAGAGAAAGAGACACAAAGAATGGGTTTATTGTACAAAATAGAGATGCGGTAGAGAGAGAGAGAGAGAGAGAAGTAAATATTATCAGTGAGATAAAAAAGATGATATCGGTGGGTTATAAAAAATGATATAAATTCAACTTATGTGGGGCCGTGCAGAAAGGAAAAAATCGATCTGATCTGGGGTGAGCTTAAATAAAAGACTTATGAAAATGAGGATTTAGTGATTACTTTCAAATTTACTACCCAAAAAAAGATATTAGTAGTCAAAAGAACCATGGAAATGACCATTTAGTGATTACTTCCAAATGTAATACCGAAAAGAAGATATTAGCAGTGAATTGTTATCATATTAACAGTCTTGTTTTAACAAATTGACAAATAAAATCTTTATCTGGTATTGCATATGACAATAGTCACCAAAAGGTCATCTCCCATCAAAATCTCCAATCACAACCGTGAACCGTCTATTTTATTTGAGAGATATTATCATGGTCCAGAACCCGTTGGTTTTTTTGTTTTGTTTTTTTTTTTTTTAAGTATATTTTCAAATCACAAAAAATAGATTTAAATTATATCTCTAATGTTTTTATATGCTCATGTGAGGAGTTGTTTGATTTATAAAAAAATAATAATGTCATGATTTGTTCGATTTTATATGATGGTTTGTGGAGACCTTGGTTTTCATATTTGTATTTATAATAACTTTTATTTTTACAATGCTTTCAAACAATTGTTCATAATATATATTGAGCTATGTTAGTTCTTTCAAACAATCGTTCAATTTAATTTAATTTTTTTAAATCGATATTGTTACATAAGACTAATAATGCAACATAGGATTAATGCAATATAAGACTGTTACGATTTTCTTAATCTTTTTTACTTTTTAAATGCACATTGTTACATAAAATAAATATATTCTTTACTGCACATAGTTCCGATTCGAATTTTTTCATTGCTTTGAAAAGGCTGTTCAAAGTATCAAGCTATGTTATTTCTTCGAAAATATTTTATTGTAGATGATTATATATTTTTTTTAATGCAATATGTTTTTGATATTTTGGATATTGTAATTATGCATTATAAATCAAAATACTTTATAGTAGATGAGAACAAGTTTTTTGCAATACTATTTTGATATTGTGCCTATTGCAATCGTGCAGTAGTAAGATAAACAGAAGATAGTTTTATCGTACTTTTTCAAAAGAATGATAGTAGTATCTAAAAAAATGACATCTCTTGAAAGTTTGAACTCTGTATAACAATGTAAAATTATAATTACATATTAAAAATTTTAATTAAATTTTTAAATTTTATAAACAAAAAATATATGTATATTTCAAATGAAATTAGAACTACTCAAACTGGTGAACAAATCAACAAATACGCATAATTAACTACTGAACAAGAGAACAATACATTGAAAAAGTGGGAGAAAAGAGAAGAAGGATAATAAATACTGCATAAACGGGTAATAGGAGATGAAGAATTGATTGGTTGCTTAGAGCTGAATTAAACTCATATGAATCCTAAGGTTAGAAATAGAAAATCAAAGAAGCAGAAAAAAAATTAGTTTCAAAATTAGAATACTTAGATTACTTCTTTCAAATTAGAATTTAATTACAAACATATGTCTAACTAATTAATTAATGTTTTTGGATGTTTTGGGATCTTTACAAGTTTAAAAGGATCATTGAAAACGTTTACTTATACACATAATATATTTAAATACATATAATTGATACTATTATATTTAATACATAAATGTTCAATTGAGTGTAGTTTATTTTTCAATATTGTATTCACGAGCTTAAAATTTATAACTTCATTTGTCTGAAAAATATAAAAAAAATAGTATAGTGTTTGCAGGGTGGTGCACCATAAAAAATCAAAACCAATGAAACACATGTTTGTAGGTAATTTTTTCAAAATAAAAATTTTATAAAAAAAAAAATACAAAAAGTCACGTACACGCATGTGTGCACCAACTAGTTGATAAAAAAGGGCCAAGACCATGCAAGTTATGGGTTTAACTATCTAAGACCATGGTCTTGTGTTATTTCAACTGAAATTTATGGTAGATGGGTTACAGAATATGCGCATGAGCTGACAGGCCTTTTGTTTTTTTTCCTCCTCCCTGTGCGCTCGTGAACAGAAGCCGCATCTATCAACTTCTATCTACTAACTATAATAAAAGTTAAGGTTTTTCCTTCTACAGCACTTTGGTTGGTTCAACATGCTTGCTTTGAGCAGCTATAACACACCGTTTTTTGCATAAAAATCTATCTACTAACTATAATAAAAGAGAAGGTTTTTCCTTCTACAGCACTTTGTTTGGTTCAACATGCTTGCTTGAGCAGCTATAACACACCGTTTTATGCATATATAAAAATTTGCGTTTGGGGCTATGAGCTAGGCAGTACGCGTTTGTCAACGAACCCACGCCGATGACCTCACTTCTCCAGGTTTGTTGTCTCACCTCCCAAGCTGCTTTGTCTTCCATAGTCACATTTTTTCAAGCATCTATAGATGCAAAGTCGCTTGTGGAAATCACGGGATAAATCGCCTTTGGTTGTTAAGTTTCACTGATGAGATTTTACTGGTGAGTTTCGTTTTGCTGGGCTTCCAAGACAAGTTGCGATTTCTTTGAATCTGAGTTCGATTTTGTCAATTGGGTTTCAAATCTACTATAAATCTTATGTTTACTTTTGGGTTTAGGTGATTTTAAGGAAAGGAGGTAGATTTTGAAGAAACCCATTTGCTCTTTCTTTTTCTTTCTCCTCTGATCATAAGAACACAGGTGAGTTTTTCTTCTCCTGGTTTCTTTTTGTTTCTATTTTTATTATTTTTTTAGGTTTTATTTTTATGCAAGACTTATCCTCCTTCATTTTTAATTGATTGCAGTTCATTTTATGTTCGCTTCCATTTTGGGGTTTCAATTCATCTTCAAACCTTCTTGGACTCCATGTATGTCTTTCTTTTTCGGTGTGTGGCTTGTGATTGTTGTTGGGGTTTCCTCTTATATTCTTGTTCGTTGGATTTATGTTTTTTTTTTTCAGCACGTTTGTCAATGTAAGCTCTATTATTATGTTCTAATTGTGTGTGTATATATATACACGGTTATGTTCTCATTAGCACGTGTTGATATAAGTTATATCAGCACCGTGCATTAGGGGTTGTACCCCTTGCATTGGTCCAATGTACCTCATATCCCATTAACACACAAGGTACAACTCCAATGCGAGTGTTGATATAAGTTATATCAACATATGCTTTACCTGATCATCATCCGATCTATATATATATATATATATATTTGTATGAGGAGTAGTGTTTGATTTTTCTTTTTTTTTTTTTTTTTTCTGTTGAAATGAGTACAGGGATGCAAGGTTTTCAAATTCGTTGTTCAGAGTTAATCAACTCAAGGCTTTAGGTACAATGGTTGTTAGAGGTTGTAAATTTAATCCATTGATTGCTTTCCATTTTGTTAGGTTTCTTAGAAAATAAATAAATTTGAAAACTCTCGTCTTGTCATTTCGATTTGAACACCCCTTCTTTCTTATGAACCTTGAAGTGTATTTTGTCGTTCTTTCTATTACATTGTTCTTATTTTTTGTTTATTTATTTTGAGCAGGTTGTTTCTCTTAAAATGCCAATTATGTCACCTGTTAAAAGAGTTGGAAAGTAAGCCAAGGAATAGATTGCTTTGATTGATGATCTAGATACATACAGTAAGTGAAATTTAATTTGTTGATAAATCCATGTTTTAGTTGATTAATTGTCTTTGATAATTTCATGATTTGATCATTCTTGCCTACCAATATTTTCATTTCAGATTTGTCGATTGTAAATCTATATACTTGGGCATGTTACATTAATAGATCGATTTCTTTATAGGGTGTATGTATGTAAATTTGTCAATCAAATGACTCTTTTCAAGTTGCAGATCATAGATTGCTGTTCGTTGGAATTCCTGAAGCAACCTGTTGACTTACATTTCATTGTATTTTATGATCATCTTCAGTTAGGTCATTTGCGTTTGTAATGCTTATTATTTTGATTAATAAACCTGGTAGGGGTCTGCCTTAACCCCCACCCTCCTAGCACGGGGTGTTTTTCTTAAAAAAAAAAAAAAAAGTTGCAGATACACAGAAACATGCATATATGGCAGTAGAAAAATTCAAATTCATATATATATATATATATATATATATATATATATATAGCAAGATGAGGAAGATGAGAACAACGAGTTGAAGAAAGATAAAGCATCTTGTTTGGCTGAGGTGGTAAAGTGGTGGGGTGGGCTAGGTCTAGGGTTCATAGCTATGTATCTAGAAATTGGAAAATGGGCATGAGTGGAGATGAAGAATGTTTAATGTTTAATTCTTTATTGAATTTATGCGCAATGTTCTCCTTAGAAGCATGTCATTTAGTATAGGATTAAAAATATAAAACACTTACTCTATTATAAGCTACAAACTCTTCGTATGGAAGTAAAATAAGTTAGGTAAGATTCAATGTTGTGATGTGATCGATTACCATGTTATTATTTGATGATATTCTACTAAAGGAAATTTAAACTTTGCATTTTGGATGTTATTTGCAGGTTACAGGGAAGGTTCTACAAGAAAATTATTGAATTGAGGGATGACTCTGGGGGATACCAATGACAATCTCAGCATCAATTAGGTTGTTATCAAATATTTCTAAGCAAGATTATGGGACTACCAATTTTGAGGACCAATTCATGCGGTGCTTTCAAATTTTAAAAAGTTTCCATTGCTACCACTTTTTATTTTGCAGTTTTTGGAAAAACGTTGTGATATATAGCAAAAATTTGTATGTGAATGAATTTTCTCTTATCTGAGCATGAATTGTTTGAATGTTAATTATCAGCAATATCGATGAAAATTATTAGGGAACTTATGCAATTTTAATATTCTCATCCCCATCCCCATCCCCATCCCATGATAGTGTCTCTCTTTGAAATAATAGCAAATAAATAAATAGACCCCCTCTTTGAAATTGTTTCAAAGGCTACTACTACCCACTCTTGGCTCTCAGCCTTTTTTTAAAAGACAAACCGGGTTGGGACTTTTGGAGTCCTCTCCTAATGGTCCAGGACTTCAACAGAAAAAAAAAAAGGTTATTCCAACTTCATTCGACGTTGTAACGTCAACCCAGTAGAAAGTGCAATAACATAGGAGAAAATTTACACATTTATTGCGTCAAATGTCCCCCCTTAACAAGTGCGGAGCACGCGGGTCTTCCCCTAGTAATATTAAACGTGGCTTTAGTCAGGACAAAAGCCTCAAATCAGTTCACATGCATATACTGTACCAGCCACCACAAATTTCCGTCGAAACAACACGAGCATGGTCTTAAATCCATAAGGTAAATCTAGTAATTAATTACATACATTGTGAGTCTCCAAGAGCAAACACACAACAAACCCAACCCCACCCCCCCCCCCCCCCCAAAAAAAAAAAAAAAAAAAAAAAAGAACGAAGTTCTCGGACCATAAAATTCCTAATCAAAGCTTTCGTTTATCTTCTGCTGCATTGCGGTTCCGTATTTCACGTAACTTCTCCTCCCTGACCAAGACGAAAAATAGGATAAGCGACCAGTGTTGCAGTGAGAACACAAAAATGATTGGCTAAAAGTATTAATAAAATGACATCGTTTGCACGATTCTCCATCCAGGCCGGAAAGGTTAGCACACATTCCTCTGTGTATCTCTCATAGCAATGGAACTGATTCATTCGATATAAAAATTTGCAAAGCACGCAGCATCAAGTATTTTACAAATATACATGCATACAATCCAGCTGATGGCAAGAAACTTTATAATGACCAGAAAACTAACAAAAAAAAAAAACAGCGCAAAATGACAACTACTTATTTTCAAATTTTTATCACATCAAAATTAACAAACTTTAAAATGCAATAAAATAAAAGCAGCATACATTTAATATTAGAACTCGGAAACAACCTGGTTGCCCTGAACTCTACTAATAAGTATATACATGAGAAGCTGCTGGAGAATAATCAAAACACTACCTCTACAGGAGAAGCAGCTGGATATTAATGCCTTGGTACATTCAGGGGTTACTGAATTAAAGAACCACGCCAGTAAATAGTTAAATCAGTGATCCCTTGGCATATGAAAGCTTGCATTAAACTTTCGCAAAAACCAGATGGCAGCAACTAGGGTTTCATTCTAAGGCTAATTCCCCTATGATTTTTCCGGGATTGACAACTTGCCTTGACTAACGAGAGTATATACATGCTCATCAGATAAAATAACAGTTTTAAGGAGATTGTAACTGTTACACACAGAGCAATGTAATAATAGTTATTTTATTTTATTAGCTTTTCTAATTTTTCATCTTCCTTCATATGGACCAGCTTTTAATGAGACGCATGTGTCGTGCACATAAGCATCATAGGATTTCACATATCAATTACAGTTGTAATCTCCAATCTCGAGTGTGCTAGTAAGAAAAAATTTTGGTAGAAATGCGGGTATCGGTTTTTGGGCATTTGTCTTCTGTTTCTTTCTATGTTGTGGTTAACGAAATGCTGGGGAGCAGTTTATAACTTCAAGAGAATTTAAGACAAGGTGATCGATCCTCTGTCTCCCTTTTTATTCATCTTAGTGGCAGATGACTTTGGTAGATTTGTGATTTGGTGGACAGAGCTAAGGAGATTGGTGGACAGACCCTCATAATCAATTGTGTGTATATATATATATATATATATCTCCCAATGTTGTAGCGATTACAACATTAGTGTAAAGTCCATGTTTTCAATGTTGTCATATTCCGTGCCAAAGTATGGTTGAGTCTTGGGTTGATTGAAGATATGTGAAACTTCAAAGAACAAAGACTCAAAGCTATGCGGCTCTCACTCATTCTCTAGGAAGGTAAGTGACCATAGTTGCCCATTTCATAGGTGTTTAATTTATTAAACATCATTTTTAATGTTTTCATCAAAGGAAGAGTGGTTTTTAAGGTTTTGGTGACATTCCCAATCGATTGGGGTTGATAACCAATCGATTGGAGAAGTTTTGTTAAAAAAATTTTGCTACTGTTTTCTAGGATCGATCCTAGGGTCTGGAGGATCAATCCTAGGGTACCCAGAAATGACATTTTGCCACTATTTTTTAGGATCGATCCTAGGGTCCTGGAGGATCAATCCTAGCTCGTAAAAATAAGTTTTTAAAGTATTTAAAACCTTCTTATTTGATCCTAAAACGAATCCCAGTCTTTTGGGGTTTCTTAGCCTCTATATATAGAGGCTATTACAATAGAGGAGACGAAGCAAGCCTCTCCCTATTAAGGTTTTCATTGTTCATCTTCTTAAAACCTCTCTAGAGCACTTTAACTTAGATTTTCACTGATATGCTCTAGAGATCATCAAACCACACACCATTCACAACCTTGAGTGTTTGTGAGGGCGTTGCGACGGTGATCGAGCTTGCGAGTTCGTGATTGAAGGCATCGCTGTGAAAGAAGTTGGTTGCGACCAAAGCCGTGACGACGGAGATCGATCATGTGTGATCGTGGGAGTGAAGACAATTGCATGAGTCCATGTGTGGTCTGTAAGTGTGTCTTGTACTCGTTTATTTCATAGTAGATTTGCTTCAACTGGACGAGGTCCCGTGGTTTTTCCCATCTAAGGTTTTCCACGTAAAAAATCTCTTGTGCAATCTCTTACATACTTTTATACTTGCTATACAATTGAATTGATTGTGATAATTGAGATTTTGAGTGTTCATAATAAAAATTGGGTAAAATAAATTTAAATACCTATTCAACCCCCCTTCTAGGTATTGTAGGCTTAGTAAAACCGGAATTTCAATTAGTTCTGATTTAAGACTTTTAAACCAAACAGCCTTAAAAGCATAACCTAATTTTTACCAAGCAAGTTGCACACTCAAACAGTTCACACATAATCAGCATATCAGCGAACAAGTCGGTTCTAAACCAAACTGAACCAAATTTCGAGATTGCCAAACAGGCTGTCAAGGCCCAAAACCATCCCAATTATGCTTTGCTGGGGCTGGAGAATTGTTAGCATCATCAGAGCCCCAGTGAAGCCCATCAATACACCCCCTCCCAACACCTCTAGCTAGAGCCGAATCCCTAATATCTTCCACTATCCTGCTTCCACTAATGCTACTGAGCCTAGGCCCATACATCTCCCCACCACTCCCTTTAAACCAACCATGTCTAAACAAATTGTTTAGAAACTGCTTGAAATTGGGAGCCAGCCAGAACACATTAGATTCAAGATTCAAAGGCTTCACTGGAGATATGTGATCTCTACTCCAGAGACCAAGGTTAGGATAAGTGGCCTGTGAGTCACACCGACCCGTCCCTCCTCTAGCTTTCCTTGTGTGCCATGTTCCCCAAACCTCCACTCCCTTTCAACTTCAACCTCCGTAACATAGCACAGAGGCTTCGTCCTACCTGCATTCCTTCTTGTTTGCTTTCAGGGCAACCTGCTAATCCCTTCTTCCCCTATATAAACCCTTGATTTCACTTTCCCTTTCAAAAATCCAAAAGAAAACAAAGTTGCAGGCTTGCAGCCCACCTATACTAATATGTAGGCAACGTTATTCTCCACTTAAAGAGATCAACTGCATCAAAGCCACTGCCTGAGATTCTATAATGACAACAAAACACAGAAAACAAACCCTTGTAAGTTTGGGTTTGGATCCTTAGGTGGACAACTTGTTCTCCTTTGTAACCCTCTATTTATTAATAAATTTCTGTTTTGATGTTGTTGATCAAATAATAATAATAATAATAATTATAAAAAAAAAAAACTATTTTAAATTATATTAATTTTTTTATATAATTAAATTATATTAATTTTTAAGCAAGAAAAAGTCTTTAACCACAGTTCAAACACAAATTGTGTTTGTTATGGTAACCTATAAATGTGGTCTACTTACTTTCACTAAAGAAGATTGATAATGACAAACTAAAAGCAGAAATGTCTCACACTTTCATTACCTTACTAGAAAATATGGCAAAACCAACAAGAATAATAAAAAAATACACAAAAAGCAGTTCATTTACTTCTCTGCAGGCTTAATTTCCATCATTAGAAGGTGCACATCTCATATCTAAATGTAAGATAGAAATAAGCATAAGTCAAAGAAGTCAGATATCCAAAGCAAGAAACATTCTAAAGCATGAATCTAAAACTAACCACAAATTTCGTCTATCAAATAACTTATCCATAGTTGATATGGCACAAAGTAAAAATATAATAAAAGGAATAAATAGACACTTGATGGAAGAAAATTTTTCAACCAAGTCAAACTTTCGTTTTGCCCACAGCTCTGCTCGAGCATATTCCTGTTCCCTGTTACAAGAAATGAAATTATTCATAACCATGGGGTACATCATACAAACAATTATACTAAAAAATCTGCAAAACTTTGAACAAAGATCCCTAATTTCAATGTCACATATGTAATATGTAAAATGAACTCATCAGCGCTGATCTGTATCACTAGTTTGAACACCAAATGATCCTTGGCAAAGCAAAATCTTCACAAAGACTTCGATCTAAACTTTCTTCCTTTAACTCCAGTTGATCTTCGACATGATAATTTATGTGGGTTCATGAAAGTTGTCGTAACTAGTTCAATTTGAAATCGACAAATACTTCATTTGGCTTCCAAAAAAAAAAAAACCACAGTTTCAACATTGGTTAATCTACGAATTAAAAGAAATTCTTGATGGGGTTTGACAAATTTTTCTTAAAAAAGGTAGTTTAACACTATTCCGATGCATCAAATATCTTCATCAGGTTTCAATAGCTAGTTTTAATACAAACTAGTTGGTGCACACGTGCGTTGCACGTGTCAATATTATATGTATAAATAATAATCATTTTAAACTTGTAAAAATGCCAAAACATCCAAAAACTATCATTCAATTAGGTAAACATATGTTTGTAAGGGAATTCTAATATGAAAGAAATAATATAAGTATTCTATCTTTGAATCTAATTTTTTTTCTACCTCTTTGATTTTCTGTTATCTTCACTTTCTTCTGATTCTTCATCTGGTATTTCTTCAATTTCTTCACCAATGTAACTATTTTTTGCTCGAATAAAGTCATCAATTTTCTTTAATTTTATGATGAACTTAAATATTTGGATATGAGTTTTTTTTTTTTTTTTTTTTCTAGATCTATTCTCTTTTAGTTTTAATCTCTTTTAGTTTCAGGTTTTTTTTTTTTTTTTTTTTTCACAGTATAAATTGGCCAAGTATTGTTGGGAACAATTATACGGTGAATTTTATTTTTTCTTCACTGCAAGTTTGCAAGCAATTATACTAAATGGAGACAAAGGTCCAACCAAGTATAGTACATATCAAAGACAATCTCCATCTAACAATCTCGTTTTGTTGTTGTACAAAATTCTCTCTAATTTGATTTATGTTTAAATTTTTTTTTTCAAATCTATTCTCTCTCTCTCTACCTCATCTCCTTTCTCTCCGTCTCTCTTTGTTTCTCAGTTTTCGTTTCAAATAATTTTTCTTTCTTTAATTACAGTACATATTATGATTATAAATTCATCTATCTAACTTATAAATTCATCAAAAATCAAACTTCTTCTCTAATAGTACTATATATATATATATATAATTTCCAGTTCTCTAACAATACCGTATATATATTATAATTTGCAGAGCAAAACTTACCAAAGAAGGGTAATGCTAAAAGTAAAAAATAAAAAAGTAGATGGTAGTCATTTTTAAGCATATATACAGTCAATTTGTAATAAGTTGACAAATATATCCTTTGTTTGGTATTACATTAGAAAATGATTGCCAAAAAGTAATTTTGTTAAAAAAAAACTCCACAGCTTTTAGTTCCCACTTCACAGAATGATAACACGCTACCCCCATTGGAGATAATTCCTGGCTTTGCTCCTGATCCGCAGTAGGGTGTCTTTTGCAAATGTATTTTTTATTTTTTGGCTATAGGGTGGAGGAGTCTAGACCTTTGGCTTCCATTAATCCTCGATATCATGCAAAGCTATCGCCCACTTGAACATTTAAACATTTGAGAAAACTGGGTGATTGATTCTTTGAATTCCTATTTTATATATTAAGGTATGTGTTTTAGAATTATAGTTTTCATATTCCAATATATTTCTATTTATTATATAGGAATTATAGTTTCCATTTCCTTTGAATTTCTATTTGTGTTTTATATATTAAGGTATGTATTTTAGAATATATTAAGGTATGTGTTTTAGAATTATAGTTTCCATATTGTTATATTTCCTATATATGTAGAAGGGTGGGTAGTTGTGTATTTAAAAATTAAAATAAGGATATATTAGTCAATCAAAAGTTTTTCTTACATTCATCTTTTTATAGGTAGTATAGATTCAATGTTCAACAAATTTCAATTCAAGACCACTAATTTTTACATGCTACAACCTTCGACCTCTTGAATCTAATTATCTAATTAATTACGTAAAAAAAGATGATGCCAAAGCTTAATGGAAATTTTGTGTTCTTACAAAATTCGATTTACATGTTAACAATTTTTCTACCATATCCCCCCACCCCCCCCAAAAAAAAAGAAGATTTAAAATTTTTTAAATATATATATATGTACGGGGAGAAATCTGGACAATCGGCGGAGCGTTTTGAAGGAGTGGATCGGGGATTCGGAACGCTGCGCAGCTATGGCCCGATCGGGTTGCAAGTGCTGAGATAGCTCGTGGTCGTGCGGAGGTACAGAACCTTCTCGATAAGCAGGAGAGCGGGGCGTCGGCTAGAACGGCGACCTGAAATCAAAGAAGATCGTCAAGGGGGACCGGGGGTTTCCCGGTCTAAAACCCTCCAACGGTCAAGTCAGTCTCTGAGGGGGAAAGAAAGAGAGGAATTTCTAGGGTTTTGTGCTAGAGGAACTTACCTTTCTCATGATGAATAGTGTTCCTTTTATAGGTAGGCGTTAGGTTTCGGATTGGTCCAATGCTCTGACCTGACCGTGGTCAGATTAGGGTTCCAAGCTAACCATGGTTAGATAGGGGTTTCAGACCAGATCGCGGATCTTTCGGAGTTACAGACCTGGCCGCTGACAGTCGTTCCCCTGGTTCGGTTTCCAGGAGCGTGCCCTGCTCCCGATCTGATTTTCTCTGTCGGATCTGGGGAGTAAGACAAATTCGAAGCACGTGAGGGGCGCATGCTCATGCGGCCCGAAAGGGGTTCATTGGACCGAGAGGGAACCTGCCCGAGGTTGACACAAATCGAGGGCATTAAGGCCCGAGGTCCCATTGACCCGAGAGCAGGCAAGACCGAGGTCTCGGATGGTCCGAGGACGTGCTGGCCCGATGGAACAGGGTCGCCCGATCTCATTACCGAGGACAGACACGTGTCGCCATTTCCTTCGCTCTTCATAAATCCCCCACACAATATATATGATAACACATGCAATCACTTAGGCTAATATTTTTTCCTCCTTGATATGAGTCGCTGTCCACTGAGTGAACATACAAAAAATAAAAATAAAAAGGTGTATAAAAACACTCTTTTAATGAAAAATCTTAATTCTCCCTTCTCACTTCAAATGGAAGGGGGGCAATAATACAAGACTTTACGTATTCCTCAGGAGCCATGAAAAGACCTCTGCATATTAAGGCCATAAGTTCACTTATCTTATTCTTAAAAGGATTTATTGGATGTAATATTTTATCACAAGAAAAATACTTGTAAACATGTCCATGTTGCTAACTTACTCTCCAAAAAGGTGGTTCAAATCCACATTTTCCCAAAGACAAGAAAAATCGATCATCATGCCAAGTTGATGAGCTACAGCTGAAAGACCTTCTAGAGGTTGCTGAATACAGAACTCCAATCTTCAATCTCTTTCAAAGTTTAGTAGACATGTTAAAATGTTGTGTTGGAAATCCCAGTCCATCTCTCAAAGTTCCTTAATTAGTTAATTAGAACCGTCTCAAAGAAAAATGTAAGAAAGATTTAAGAAATTATAATGACATAAATAACCAAACCAGCACATGAATTTGAGCTTTGTAAATGTTTCTCAGCTATCAACCTGCTCAAATCCTTAAATATATCCCTTGGATAGAAATGGATAGCAAAATAAAAGTGACAAAGGCACTCAAGTTGTTGGTAAGAAAGTTTACGGTAGAAGTCATACCTCTTTTCAATCACCAAACTTGCTAAATTCTCTCCTGATCATCATCCTATATATATATATATATATATATATATATATTTGCAACAAGACATGAGTAAAACAGTTATGAGGACGCAGCATTGTTTCATATACCGGATCTTAAACCTATCACAACCCGTCTTTTGAATACTTAACCTAGCATGAAAAAAAAATGCACTTAGTGTACTCATCGGGGTGCAAAATTTAGAAATAAGGATTACCATTTTGAATTTGAAACAAAAATAGAAGGAAATAAAATTTTTTTAAAAAAAAAGGCAAATATTTAAAAATCACATAACAACAGTTTGACACGTACCAATTCCCAAATTTCCAACTGGCCTAACCCACAGCTGCAAACGCAGGCAACGTAGGACCTGGAGTAGCAGCAATAAGATAAGAGCAAGCATTTAAAAATTAAAAATAATTATAATTATAATCCAAAAAGCATCCGTGATGAGGCAAAGCAAAGGAAAACTATATGATAAAAATAAATAAATAAAAGCCGTGAAATAGCTAAAGTTCGTGGAGCCATTGTCACTCTGCAAGCAGTTATTCTGTATAGAATAATTAATAAATAAATAATATTGAAGGATCCCTTTCGGCTTTGTCCTGATAAATATGTTTCAATCTCAAATACAATTAGAAATCTATCGTAAGACACCAGACGGGACTTAAAAACAATCGTGCTCTCATGGAGAGAGAAAAATAGCATTTTTTTTTTAAAAAAAAATGGTAGAATACTGGAAAACGATTGCAGTGGCTCTACCAATTATCTCCTTGCAAAAAAAGAAAAAAAAAAAAAAAAAAAAAAAACCCTAGCATACTAGAAAAATTCCGGTGTCGGTTATCCTAATCCAATTTTAGTGCAGAAAGCTGATTGTTTTCAATTCACGACTTTGACTTTTGCGCTGATTTTTTTTTTTTTTTTTATTCTTTCCTTTTGCATTGGGGGAATTGACTCTAACTTCTAAGCCTACCATAATCCAAACCTTTGTTCATCCCAAATTTTCAATACCACCACTACGCCACAAAGGTTGACGGTTTTTGAAAAAAAACTTGATACAAATCAAAAGAAAACATCCCTACTTTTGCCTAGTGTTCGGTTGAGCAATTTGAAGAAAAAAAAGTGGATTGTTGAAATTATGGGAATTTAAAGTTCATAAATTTAAAACTGTCAAAATTATAAAGTTTTTTATTTGGCTAAATGAATTAAAAATCATAATTTTAAAATGAAATTTGCAATTTTTAAAATTTGAAACTTTAAATAGAATTTGACACCTCCCCCAAATTCCCAAAATTTGAGTTAAAATACTTATTAGAATTTTAAAAACTCCTACCTTAACTAGTTAAACACAAAATTCTATTCTAAGAATATCTTAAATTCCATTTTGAAGGCAAATTCTACTTAGAAATTCATCATTTAAACACACTCTTGGAGAATTTGATATGTTTGGTCCACCCTAAGGAAAAATGTATTGATGTTCTTACTTATTACCAAATAATAACAATAATAATAATAATAAATGTTAGAAGGATCAACTGGGGTGTTAATTTCTTGTCTCTTCAAAGATGTCTAATAAATTTCAAAACCATACAGTGGGCTTAACTGCTTATCCAAGACCAATTCAACTCAAGATTGTCCAACTTGAGCCCAAATTGGGGTTGAGCTTGAATTATGCATGGGCTTAGCGCGCTGGCAGCTTTGTCTCACTTCTTGTTTTGTTTTCTATATCTAAACATGTCTTCATGCTCTTACTTTCTATTAATTTCAAAATTTCATTTATTCTAGGTAATCTTAAAAATAAAAATAAAACCAAATAAAAGAGTTCTAGGCATTTTTTATTCATAGTAATGCTAGGGTTCCCAATTTCGGGACTCCCGAACAGACACATGGGTGTGCAGTCCAGAATTCGGGACCCCAAGCATTTCTCTTATTCACAAGTGTTTAACAAATTCAAGTAGTTTTATTCATATTGACAACAGTTGTAACTTGTACGTTATGCAGGTGTTCATGAAAGCGGGTCATCCCGTACCTCCTATAGCTACCAATTCGCGACTTCATTGCGATGTTGTAGCAACAGAATGGGATTCTCCTTACATTGACAGAATTTAAAATTTCCTTCATGTAATTGGTTGTGGTGTTGCGATTAGTGAGACTTATGATACAGTACACATTGACTAGCCCATTTATAGTGTCATCTATCTTGTTTTATTGGTCCGCCCAAGAGACAAAAGATCATTACAAGTTTTTGGATTAATAGATCGTTGTTTTGGTGTAATGAAGTAATTTGGGATGAGAATGGCAGCAATGAGTTATGAATTTTGTGTTAAAAGTATGAGAAATCAATTTTGTTTTTTAATTACAGATTCGCGCCTATTCGGCATTAAGTATTCAAACAACATACTAATGTTAGTTTTATGAAACCGAACCAATTCCCTGTGTTCGGAGTAATATGACCAAACATATTCTTTTGAATTACCGGTAATGCAGTTCAGTGCTATATAGTCAAACGGTACTTACATGTTCGGTTTTCTAAAGTCGAACAAAATCTCTATATTCGGAGTAATATTACCAAACATATCCCTTTGAATTAACGGTAATACGGTTCGGTGCTATATAGCCAAACGGTACTTACATGTTCGGTTTTCTATAGTTGAACAAGATCTCTATGTTCGGATTAATATTACCGAACATATCCTTTTGAATTACCGATAATATGGTTCAGTGCTATATAGCCAAACGGTACTTACATGTTTGGTTTTCTATAGTCGAACAAGATCTCTATGTTCGGATTAATATAACCGAACATATCCTTTTGAATTTCCAGTGATCGAACATATCCTTCAAACCATCTAAGTTATACCTCCTTTTTGTTGGATAAGTGACTAATTATATTCCAATAATTTAAAGATATACTTTAATATCAATTCAAGCCATCAAAGGGCAACAAAGAACCACAAAAAAGATACAACCTACCCTTTTTGAGGCAGGACTTGCTTGGTAAAAAGCTTAATGAATCCAACACTTTAGGGACCTCCATTATGCCATTTGGTGAGTTTAGAAGCTCAAAAATTTTCTTATAAAAAGGAGATACAAGCTTTAGGAGTTTCAATTGTGATGCAAGTTATTTCTCCCGTACTTATGCCCAAATCAATTTCTTGATATTATGTTACTTTAAAATCCATAATTTTTCTTCTATTAAGTTCTCGATGTTGAAAAACTTTTTACAATTTTTTTTTAAAATTTTGGCATGGTCCCGACTAAAAATGGAACATACCAAGTTCTTGACATTAAACAGAACCCGCAGAAAACACATTTCCACAACCACATATAATCCAATTCCACAACCCCATATAATTCAAGTCCAAAAAAATATATATGTATCCAATAAATATATTTGTATCTGCCCACAACCCATGCATATGTATGCAAGAAATATATATGTATCTGCCCACAACCACATATAATCCAAGTCCAAACAATTACATCAAATATGCCCAAAAAAATTACATCACATATGCCTAAAAAAAAACATCTGCCCCCAACCCAAATCAAGTTCTATACACCACTATGATGTCGCCTATTTACTCGAGAGTAGTAGATTAAATCAATATCTGGTGTAGATCCTTCCTCAACGGCATCAACTCGACCCTGCAAAACTCGTATCATTGCACAAATCGTCCTATATAGTATAGTAGAATCTCTACAAGCATTTGCACGATCCAAGTCCAATACTGGTAGACTAATCTTCAATGCATGATTAATGCACTGTGTTATAATGAGAAAGTGAAATTAAAATTAGGGTACAAGTGGGTAATAAAACTTATTGTTAATATATATATATATATATATATATATAGATAAAGAAAAAACAAGGTTGTCAATGGAAGGATGGCCTTTTGAGGATCTCTACATACTGGCTGGACAGGTGGCTCCACAACTGGGATTGGGAAGGCCCGGTGACTTGGTTTTGCACACGAGTATGTGGCACACCTTTGAACTAATTCATATAACCTACAACTGTTTCTCCTAGAAACCTCACTAGGGAACTTCATGCATCTTCTGCCAACAAGTGGTTCCTCCACGTCTCCAATTGACTACTAATAACATTGAATAATACACTATAGCATTGTGCGGATGAACTATGGGAAGATGTTGTTGGTTGTACTGGTGCACGCGGAATAGGTTGGATACGTCCTAAACCGTCTAAGAACCCTATTAGGTTGGTAGGGTTCAATAACATCGACACAATGCAGCAGACTAGAATAGTACATGAACTCCTCAAAAGGATGATGAACCCTAATGGAACTATATGGATCCCAAACAACCTGAAATAAAGTATGTAATTGGTGATTATAAAGAAGAGTTTAAATATATTAGATATGAAATTACAACAATCTAAAATATCAATAAATATCATACCAAATCAGACTGCACGTCGTCAAGTGCCTCCCTCAGTATATATAAGTGTGATAACGTGCTCCCATTATCCTTGAGAGGAGCCCAACGACCTACACATGGATCCATATCGACATATCCAAATTTGGGAGGTGGTTGAAACAATGGGAAATGTTCATACATCTAGAAGGGTCAGGTATCCAACAATCTGTTTACAATCACTCCTACTGGCCACACTTAAGTGTCGATACAAGGTAGCCAATGTAGCAGCACCCCAAGCATACTCATGGACTGTATTCAAATCCTGTAATACATGGACGAAGCCAACAGACACCCTGCCCCTGTTCTTGTCTATAAATAAAGTAGAGCAAAGAATATAAAGAATGTATGCTCTCACAGCATAGGTAATTTGTTCAAAAGTAGACGCATCACCAAGGTTGTCAAATTTTGTTTTCAGCTATGACAACTTAACAGATTGTCCCCTAACATCTCGTAATGCAATACTAGCATCACTATCCTCAACCCCTAAAGCACTCACAAGTAAGGCTCGTCTAACTTTATCATCTAATTTGGGGTATGAGACTACTTTCCTAATCACAGGAATCCCTAAGATGGTGGCGATATCGTCAAGGGTAATGGTCATCTCACCAAAAGGCATGTGGAAAGTGTTCATCTCCGGTTGCCATCTCTCGACAAAAGCTGTCACTAATGCTTTATGGCTCCATCGATAAGAGCACTTAACAAATGGAATAAGTCGCATCTTCTCAATGATGGCTGTCAACATAGAGGGAGCTCCAAGATTTTTGCATGAGAATGTGGTCGCATGACACCTCGGTACTGCATTAGAAAAGTTTAACACTTTAATAATATCAATATGAGATAAATATAATACATATAAATGAGACTAATCAAAAAATAAAATAAAATAAAAGACATATAAATGAGATGCTATTGTGACTTGACATACATCTCGGTTTACCCAAATCTGCGCTGCGACATGTGTCCTGAAGCTAACAAGGAGTGACTCATCTGCTGGACCTCCAGGAATTGGTCCAATCCCATCTCAAACATTAGGAGCATCTTCAAATGCATCAACAACATATGCACCTTGTGCATAAGGTAGGTGACCATCTACGTTATCTACTGGTGGGGCAATAAGTGTATGAGGGGATGCTACCTCATGCTGAATCCCACCATGGTGACGTAGTCTGCCTAATCCCCTTTGTTGATTTGCCTCACATTGATGTCGCCTAACTGATGCAGTTGGTCTCTCCCGACGACCTTCCATTGCATCGATATCTGAATAAAAGATGATAAACAAATTAAATCATAAACAATTGATCATAAACAATTGATTAAATCGTAAACAAATTATCTTGTTTGAAGCTCTATTTTTATCGATTAAAATATATGTATATATAGAAAACCAAATAAGCAATGAGCAGCAATCAAAGTTTGCTTCTATGCTGACACACCCCCAACACACACACAGATAATTCTTGGATCATATCAAAATTTTCTCGCATTTTGGTGTAATGTGAAGACAATATTATCACCACTACAATCTTTGATTAAGACAATATTATCCCTAACCCAGTTGGCCAACTCCTCAGTGGTGATCATGTACAAAAAAAGGCATTCATTATCGAATGACTGAGCAATATTAGGCATGGGCACATGGTGACTTGCTCTTTTTCTTTTCCTTTAATTTAATCATTACTATTATTATCATTTTTTTTTTTTGGGTAAAAGCTTCAGAACTTCATTATAAAATCAAATCAAAGAAACATGGGAGAAACAACTAAAGGTTCAGAGAGCTCCAAAATACATTAAGATAACTATCCCTAAATTGTTATTAGATCTTTTTCTATTACATTCTATGGTTTCAAAATTTTCAAAATTTGAGGCCAAAGTTTGTTTGATTTTCAAAGATAATTCATTTGTTCGGTTTACGGGATCCAAGCATAGTAGTGATGTTCAGTCCCTATTGACCAAACATAGCCAATACATTTAGATTTACATATCCGAACATACCCACGAAAATTTGAAAGCTTTCTAGGGATCCAAACACGAATAAGAATAGAATGCAGTGCAACAGAGACAATAATAGCAGAATATCAACCATACATCTCTACACATATAGTGTATACACATTTTATATAGAATACGCACCTTCTAACAGTAGCTACCATAGAAATTTGGCAGAAATGCGAGGTCTTGGACTTGGAAGGTCTTTGTCTCGCTGTCGCCCTCATCTCTTCATCATCGGTGATCAGTGGTATGGGGGGAGGAAATGCTCCATTATTGC
Source organism: Liquidambar formosana (assembly GCA_039720395.1). Classification (NCBI taxonomy): domain Eukaryota; kingdom Viridiplantae; phylum Streptophyta; class Magnoliopsida; order Saxifragales; family Altingiaceae; genus Liquidambar; species Liquidambar formosana. The sequence continues at coordinate 38,748,325 of CM077823.1, read as the reverse complement.
GACTTGGCGGTGTGGGGGTTGGGATGAGAAGGTTGTCTTGCTCGTCTTCTCCATCGCCGACTCCCTTGCTCACCTGTGGTCACTGATATAGGGGGTGGGGTGGGAGAAACCCTTCAACTTACAGTCATGGTGTGTAGAGGAGGGGGTGGTAGAAAGGGTTATAAGTGAGAAGTTTGGGAAGGAAGAAAATGCTCATGCTCGCCGTCGCCGTTGTTGTTGCCGACTCCCTTCTTCGCTGGTGGTCACTGATATGGGGGGTGGGGTGGGTTCTCCTTCTTCTAGTCGTAGTGTGTTGTGTGGGGGAGGGGGGTGGGTGAAAGGGGTGAGTAAGAGAGGTTAAAGGTTATTTAGAATGAGGAATATTTTAGTATTTATGTGGGGTGGGTATGTAAAATTGAGGGGTTGGGAAATTAGGGGGGTAAGTGATCACTTTGGGGGGTTGCAATAGTCGCTCCCTTTTCCTAAACCTCGATATGGGTTTGAATTGCAGACAACCCTGATGGGAGGCTACTCAAACAGCCACCTGAGGCCCCCAAATTTTAGCAAAAAATTAGGGTCCCAATTTAGTTATTATCCTTATAGTAGGTCAAAAAAAAAAAAAAAAAAACCACATTTATTTTAATACCTAGATTAGTACAGCCCCCAATCCAAATCTAAGGGTCCCAAATCATAACCTGAGTACATAGACAATAGCCCAAATAAAAAAAGCTTGATTATGCTAGCATAATTAGTGATTTTACAACTAAAAATGCGAGAAGAGTACATAATGTTTAAGTGATACTTTGTTTTTTGTTTTTGGTTTTTTTTTCTTCTTCTTGTATATATGAATTTTGCTAAATTATAAAGGAAGAACTTTAGATTTTATTTATTTTTAGTTCTTATAAAGATTTATTTTTGATGTTAATCTATAGAAGCAAATTTTAGTGATCATATATGAAGGCAAATTTTATGTATACAAAAAAAAAAATTGTTGGGTATAAATTTTGTTATATGTGTGAATCTGTATAAAGGACCCCATTTTAGGAGTTCGCCTAGGGTCCCAAAAAACTTAAGACCGACCTTGTTGAACAGTCCATGGATGAAGGAGATATGAAAATCCTTTGATCATGTAATCGTCACAGAATATGATGGAGAATTCACTGGTGGTCTTGCAATCGTAGCCAAAGTTGACTAAGTGTGTTGACCGTTGACCCCATCCCTAACCCTCAAGGGCGGAGTACATGGCGGGATACATGGGCTCCCAACCCAAATTTGTTATTTTACTTCTATAAATATTGTGGGTTTTAGTCTTAGCCTAGTTGAAACAAAAATTGAAAGAGGGCTTAGCCTAGATGAGCCCTTTCAAGTTAAGAGTGGTTATTGAAACCCTTTAATGTTATTTGCACACCTCATTTATTTTAATTTTTAAGGTTTTATAAAAAAATATAAAAGCTTTTTTTATGAAAACTGGTCGCATAATGCACTAGAAAACATAATTTTGAACAACTTTGTAGGATAATTTTTTTCAAAATATGTCAGATTGTTAGCCATTTAAAGTTTTTGTTTCATTTTTAACCAAAAAGTTTACTTAAACAATAGATTTTGGAAAACTTTTCTTTTGCAAAATTATTTGAAATGATATTTTATAGTGGACTCTGCGACTAGTTTTTACAAAAACCTTTTATAATTTTCATAAAACATTGAAAAATAAAACAAGTAGTGTATGCAAATAACATTGAAGGGTTGCAATAACTGTTCTCTTCCAAGTTCTTGCAACCATAAGGCCCAAAAATTTAAAAGAAAAAAAAAAGGGGGAAAAAGGGAAACTAATGAAGCTTCTCGATCTAATGCACTGAACAACCAATACATATTACAAAGCAAAAAAATAAAGGGGGGAGGGGGCGGGGGGGGCATTGGTGGGAGCTTATATAACACAATAAACAAAATCTCATCTTTTACGGATAAACAATCTCTCAATTCCCTCTCGCCATGACAACGCCGACGATGTCGAGGGTCAACCGGTGTATGGCAATAAGATTTCCATTATTTTTTTTTCCTTTGTTTTTGGGATACTTATCTTTTTATATTTCATAGAATCACATAGCTTTGCACTATTTCCTCCTTCATGCTACAAGCTCACAACGCTACCTCCAATATATATATATATATATATACAACTTTGATCATATGTCGGATATCCCGTAAGATCACAACCGTTCATAAGCGATATGAAAATTTTCTTTTGGGTTAAGCTTTGACCATATGCTACTCTATTATTTAAAATTTTCTTAAGTTGATCGCCCCAAATTAAAATTACTGGCTCGGTCCCTCAATAGCAATACAAAAATTTATGGGTTCCAACATTCTAAACTTGACTAGGCTAAGGTAACAGCACCTGTGTATCCATTTCAACGGCTAAAATGAATGAATAATTCCAAAGGGGCCTCTATTGGCATCCGAAGACTTGCTTTTTATCCCCCATTTATTTTACATTTTAAGGTTTTTTGAAAAATATAAAAGATTTTTATAAAAATCAGACGCGCTATCCATTGAAAAACATCATTTTGAACAACTTTGTAGAATAAAGTTTTTCCAAAATCTATTATTTAAGTGAAATTTTTGGCCATTTACAATAGTTGTTATATAAATGATTACAAAGTCCATTTAAAAGATAGATTTTTGAAAAACTTTCTTTTACAAAATTGTTCAAAATGATGTTTTCTAGTAGATTGTGTGATCAGTTTTTATGAAAACCTTTTATATTTTTCATAAAACCTTAAAATGTAAAGTAATTGGGGGATGAAAAGCAAGTCTTGGGGTGCCAATAGAGGCCCCCTAATTCTAATATTTTGGGCTAAGGTAAAACCACCATGTAAGGTCCATAACTCAGTTTTTATTTAGGGAACGGCTATTGCAACCCCACTTTTTTTTTTTATCAAACCCCTCTCTTTTGTTTTGGTTTTTAAGATTTTATGCAAAATATAAAAGGTTTTTACAAAAATCGGCCACGTTTTTCACTAGAAAACATCATTTTGAACAACTTTATATAATGAATTTTTTCCAAAATCTAACGTTTAGGTAGACTTTTTGGCAAAAAAATGAAATTAAGGCTATAAATGGCTAAAAAGTTTACTTAAACGATAGATTTTGGAAAATCTTTCTTCTAAAAAATTGTTCAAAATGATATTTTCTAGTGAACATCATGTCCGGTTTTCGTAAAAACCTTTTATATTTTGCATAAAACCTTAAAAACCTAAAAGATAGAAGGTGAGGTAATAAAAATGGGGTTGCAATAACCGTGCCCTTTTACTTTTACTTTTAGCTGGGGACACAACTCGGGTTTTTTTTTTTCTTGGTAACATCGATAAAAGAGTAGAAGCATTAAAAGTCTAGCAACAAAAACGTCTGCTGGCTGAATCAACATCCATCTGCCTCTGATGAATCAACTCTCCTATCTTTTATACGAAAAGCATCTGCCACTGACTTCTTCCGTATAGTTGAGACCTTGAGTCTTTGCCCGTTGGCCTGCACATCTGTATCCATGGTAGAGTCCCTTTTCCTTCGTTCTAATCCAAACCCAACCCAACTCAGAGATTCCAAACCTAAGCCTAGCCCGAGCTCAATTTTTTGAGCTCAAGTCAGGCATGGTCTTGGGCTCAAAGCAATTTATTGAGCATGAGCAATTTTTTAAACTCCTATTTATTTCAAATAATATGCCAGCCAAGCATGCTCAGACGGTCCAGTTAATGTTCGAGCTTGGCTTGTGCAAAGCCTAAAAATTACAAGTTAGGCTCGTGCTCGATTAGGAAAATATGGTTGGGTACTGAACATAGCTTGGCTTGCACCGTCACAACCTTCCTGTGCTTGTCTTTGGTTGCTCTAGTTTATCACGCTTCCTGCTATGTCTGTCCTACAACTGAACACTATTTTCGAACCAACTTGAGACTTCAGCAAATGAAAATGCTATTGATCCCTAATACATTTCTCGAATTTCTTTCCCTAATGAATTTCTTTCCCTAATGATATCATAACCAACGTTTGCATACATTTAGAAAATACAAAAAGAGTCAGTTGTTGATGTGGCAATTACAACCACATCCTTAAAGAAAACAAGAAAAAAAAAATGCACTTTTACAAAAATGTGGCTTCTGTTCATGAGCGCACAGGGAGGAAAAAAAAAGGCCTGCTGTCAGCTCACGCGCATACTCTGTAACCCAGCTACCATAGATTTCAGTTGAAATAACACAAGACCATGGAACATAGTTAAATCCATAAGTTGCATAAGTTAAATCTAGTAGTTCATTACATAGGTTGCGGGTCTTCACTTAAAATAACGCAAGACCATGGTCTTAGATAGTTAAATCCATAAGTCCAGTAATTCATTACATAGGTTGTAGGTCTCCAACACAATCTTCTTCCCAACCCCCACCCATCAACCTTTTCTTGTAGCCGTTGTAAGGCTACTCTAATCAACGCTTTCTTTCAGCTTCTGCAAGGCTGATCCTTTGTTTACGTAAGGATGACTCCCTAACCAAGAAGAAAATAGGATAAGCAATCCATGTTACAAAGAGTACAAAAATAATTATAATAGATTATTATAAAATGACATCAGCTGAAAGAATTCTCCATCCAGGTCGAAAAAGTTAGCACACATTCCTCTGTATCTGCCATAGCAATAGAACGGATTCATGCAATATATAACATTTGAAAACCAACTGAAATCGCCAAGACACATGGATGAGCCAAATCAGACTCCTAGAACCATCTTGTTACAAAACCAAATAAACGCATTGTTAAGTTTTGAAAAAGTAGGACATGAACCATGCAGCAAAAAATACAACATAACCAAGTCCAAATCAGGTTGGGACGTGCTGATATAAAATATATCAACACCATGGATTGGGGGTTGTACCCCGTGCATTGGCCCAATATACCTCGTAACCCACCAATACCCGAGGTAAAACCCCCAACGCGAGTGCTGATATAACTTATATTAGGATGTCCCTACTTAAATGCCATTCATAACATATACTCCCTCCCCATCCCATAAAGATAGGCCTCTTTGAAAAAGCACGTAGATTAAGAAAATCAAGTAATGCATTGATTAGTCATCCACTCAACTTTTTCTTTCCAAAAGTACCCTTATCCTACTATCAATGCATTGGTCATGTGTTTAAAGTAATTCTTGGTGTAATAAAGGATAGTATGGGAAAGTTAAAAAAGTTCATAATTTGACTTTTCAAAGTGAAACATTTTTGGACTGCCAAAAAGGAAAGAAGGCCTATCTTTGTGGGACGGAGGGAGTTATATTTTTGATAAGGCATCCCTAAAATATATATACATACGATCCAACTGATGATTGGAAACTTTATAAATAACCAGTAAAACACAAACTAACAATCCTTCATCTGAAACCTGTCGCAATCAAATACATTAAGCTCCCCACAATCTGCTTGTAAAGAGTGTTGTCAACCTTCTTTCCTCCATTATCCTTGTTTAGTTTCAAACCAAACTCAGATGGTGTATTCACAGGATTACAATCCTTCATTTGAAACCTGTCCAAGATTTCTCCCACATACTTCTTTTGAGAAATAAGAATGCTAGTAGAGGATTGCAACATTTCTATGCCAAGAAAGTAATGCATCATGCCAAGATCAGACATTTCAAATTCAGCCATCATGGATTTCTTAAAACTTTCAAACATGACTGTATTACTTCCAGTATAGATTAGATCATCTACATATAAGCAAACAATGAGCATTTTCCCTCCATCCTCAACTATTATGAAAAGTGTATGTTCATAAGGACATTTTTGAAATCCTTCCTTCAAAAAATAAGTTTCTATACGATTATACCAAGCTCGTGGGGCTTGTTTTAATCCATATAAAGCCTTCTTTAGTCTATACACTTTATGCTCATTTCCAAATTTCACATACCCAGGAGGTTGATCGATAAATACCAGTTCCTTCAAATCTCTATGGAGGAACGCCGACTTCACGTCCAGCTGGAAGATAGGCCATAAGCTCTGAGCTGCCAATGCAATCACCAATCTGATTGTGTTATGCCTTGCAACTGGGGCAAAGACTTCTTTATAATCAACACCAAACTCTTGCTTATAGCCCTTGGCCACCAAGCGTGTCTTGTACTTGTCAACTTCACCATTCTCCTTCAGCTTTGTCTTGTAAACCCACTTCACACCAATTGTTTTGTGCCCTTCCGGAAGATCAGATAACTCCCAAGTGTCATTCTTTTCGATGGCTGCAATTTCAGCATCCATAGCCTTCTGCCATTTTAATTCTTTAACAGCACTTTCAAACACTGTAGGGTCACATTCTGAAAATAGAGCAAAATGAGTGAGTGGGTCTTCAGATTGATCAATTCCGATTACCTCATAATCTGACATCCATGCTGGCCTCCTTTGAACACGATGAGAACGTGATTCAGCTGCTACTTCTGGTGCTATTGGAGTGACTTCAGAGGCTACAAGAGTTCCATTTTGAGGATTCTCAAGTGCATCAATTGCTGGAGCAAGATGTTGCTGTGGCTAGTTTGCTTCATCACTATCTTCTCCATCAAAACTAGTTGGAATTAGCTCTCCAACTACATTTTTTCTCCATTCCCAGATTTGATCTTCATCAAAAACAACGTCTCGACTGATAAGTATTTTCTTAGTGTGAGGATTGTAAAGCTTATAAGCTTTTGACTGATCACTAACACCAAGAAAAATACATTTTTCTCCCTTGTCATCTAGCTTCTTCCTCTTCTGATTTGGAATATGGGCATATGCAACACACCCAAAAATTCTGAAGTGATCAACAACTGGTTTCCATCCGCTCCATGCTTCCTCTGGTGTCATATTTTGAATAGCAAGTGTGGGACTTCTATTCAATATATGAATGCTCCAGTTAACTGCTTCAGGCCAGAAGTTCTTTGGAATACAACTCCTTATTAAAAGACTTCACACCATATTTAGAATAGTGCGATTCTTCCTTTCACAAACGCCATTCTGTTGGGGCGTATAAGCTGCTGTAAACTGCCTCTTGATTCCATGAGTCTCACAAAAACTTGCAAATTCATGTGAGTTATATTCTCCACCACGATCTGTGCGAAGAATTTTTATGGGAATGCCAACTTCTTTCTCGACTAGCGCTTTATAGATTTTAAAGGCTAGAAAGGCTTCAGACTTCTCTTGCAAAAAATAAACCCAGCTTTTGCGACTAAAATCATCAATGAACGTAAGTATATATCTCTTACCTCCATTAGAGCATGGAATTATTGGCCAGCAAATGTCGGAATGAACGAGCTCCAGTGCAGCCTTTCGCCCTCCATGATTTCCTCTATGGGAATTGATTACGGTGTTGTTTGCTAACAACACATTCTTCACAAACCTCAGAAGGAGCTGTAATTTGAGGAAGACCAGTCACCATATTCTTCTGTTGTAAAGTCTTTAACCCGCCAAAGCTAAGATGCCCATAGCAAAAATGCCATAGCCATTCCTTCTCTCCCAATCTTGCAGTAAGACATAAGTGAGCAGTGTCATGGAGATACAATGGAAACATTCTATTGGCTGTCATGTTGACTTGAGCTATCAAGCGCAACTTCTCATCTTCAATTCTGCAGACTCCATTTTTGATAGAGATTCCATATCCCTTTTCTTGTAGCTGACCAACACTGAGTAAATTTGCTCTCAAATCTAGAACGAAGAGAACATTAGAAATAGTTTGAATAGAATTTCTGTTGGTTTGAATTGCTACCTTTCCCTTTCCCATAACAGAGACTGTAGAGTCATCACCGAACTTCACAACATCACAAAAAGCTTCATCCAATTCAGAGAATGCAGACTTCTCTCCACTCATATGGTTGCTGCAGCCAGTGTCTAAGTACCACAAATTCTTGTGGGTTTCCTCCTTCACGTGACAAGCCATCAACAAAGACACTTCTTCTTCCTTTTCAGCAAAATTGGACTGCTTTCCACCATCTCTCCTTAGATTAGTACGGCACTCTGACTTGTAGTGGCCAAACTTGTGACACCTGTAGTATTCAACTCTTGATTTGTCTGCTGACTTTGACTTGAAAGGCGTTGAATGATTATTGTTGTTGTCATGGTCTTTTCCTCTCCTTTGATAATTAGAATCTTCAAATTTTTGATTTGAGTGTCTACCATCATAGCCACTTCTGCCTCTGCCTCTTCCTCGTCCTTGACCTCCTCCTTTTGATGCCAAGGTTTGTAATGCTTGCTCCTCCTTGTCTTGCCGATTCATTTTCTGCTCATGAACCAATAACGAACTCTGCCATTCATCAATGGACATACTATCAGTATCCTTAGATTCCTCAATCAAACAAACAACATAGTTGAATTTTGCTGTCATCGAACGAAGAATCTTCTCAATGATAGTGACATCTTCCATTTTGTCGCCATGGATTCTCATCTTATTTGCGATTGCCATCGTCTTGGAGAAGTAATCTGACACCGATTCTCCAGACTTCATGTGTAGAGTTTCGAAATCGCTTCGAAATGCTTGAAGCTGTGCCCTCTTTGCCTTTGCTGTCCCTTCATACTTTTTCTTCATAGAGTCCCAGATCTGCTTGGAAGATTCTTTACAAAGAATGGTTTCCAGGATGGAACGATCAATTGCCTGGAAGAGATAATTCTTTGCCTTGAGATCCTTCAACTTTTGCCCTTCAAGCTCCATCTTCTGTGCTTCTGTCAACAAAACACCTGCTGCTGGTTCTGCTACTCTAGAAACAACAACTGTCCAATATTCTTTGGACCTCAAAAAATTCTCCATGAGCATGCTCCAATGGTCATAGTGACCATCAAAGCGTGGAATGGCTGGCTGCACAAAAGTTTCAGAAGCCATTGTGGAACTCTAACCAACCTCTGATACCACTGTTGTAAAATGAAATAATAAAATGATAAACTAAACAGGGGAAATAGAGTTGAACTAAATTTTCTAATCTGCATTGATAAGGAAATGGCCATTATATAGGCTAAAAAACAAACAGTTACATAAAAATAGGCAGCACTAACATCATGCTAGGCACCACTAACATCATGCTAAACAACTCCTACAAACTAGGCAACAAACTAAAACTAACTACTGAACTCCTAAAGACTAGGACAACCCAAATCAACACATTCTAAACATGCTGCAACTAATTTATTCAACATTGTTTGGTTCCTGAATGAAGAGGCATGATTGGTTTTATGTTTTTAGATTTTATTTTATTTTATTGAAATATATATCCCCCAGGACAAAGCCCAAAATTGTGTGGTATCGGCATTTTTTTTTTTTAATTATTTTTTTGATTGAAACACATCCACCAGGACAAAGGGATCCTTAATATTTTAGTTTTATGTTTATTAAGCTATTTAATTTATTTTTTCCATACGGAATATTTTCTCGCAGAACTCAAGCCATGAAGGAATTTGTATTTCTATGGGGTATGTTTTCTCGCCCTTTTTGTTTTCCTTTGCTTTGCCTCATAATGGATGTTTTTTTGGCTTATTATTTTTGTTACTTTTTAAATTGTTGTCTTCATCTGCTACTCCAGGTCCTAGATTGCATGTGTTGGCTTGTGTGGGTTATGCCAGTTGGAAATTGGGGGAGTGGTATGTGTTAAACGGTTGTTATGTGCTTTTTAACTATTCTTCTTTTGGTTTTCCCTTTTTTTCATTGTTGTTTCAAGTTCAATATGAGAATTCTTAGTTTTAAATTTTGGACCTTGAGAAATAATAATCACACTAAGTTGCGTTCTCATACCATTTGTTTCTCGAACTAACACATAGAGAAGAAAATCCCAATTTACATGATCGTAAGCTTTTTCCACATCCAATTTACAGAAAATCCGGGAATTCCCCTCTAATCCTCAAATCAACCCATTTTTTAGCTATAAGGACAACATTCAAAATTTGTCTTCCTTTCAAAAACACATTTTGATTAGGGGAAATCACACACCCACCACCTCTTCAAGCCTTGAAGCAAAGACCTTTGCAATAAGCTTATGCCTTGCTATATAAGCAAGGCTTGTCAAAACTATTACACACAATTGATTAGTAAGAAATTTTTTGCAGCTTTTGTATTAGTTAATTATGAGACTCCATTAGTTATTTTATTAGAGTGGGATTCCTATGGGGTCTTTGTGAGATTATAAGGTTTATCACATTCTACTCTTTTCTCAATAATATTTTCGTTGCTTATCAAAAAAAAAGATTATAAGGTTTATCTCCCCCACCCCCTCTTTTTATTTATTTATTTATTATTATTATAGAGAAATAATAAATTTCCAGTGCTGCTGCACACTTTTTTTGTCCACTACCTGTCCATAAGTTTGAATTTCAACCTCAAAAACCCTTATTTTCTGTCACAAGCTTAACATTACCTTTCTGTACAAATTCCTTTGTAAAACTTGAAATTTCCATTGCTATCTTGAATTTTTTTTTTTTTTTTTTTTTTTTGGATAACGGTGGAACCATCCTACAGCAGAGCCCTTTGGACCCACCCATGGTACCTAAACCCCCGGGGAGACTAGCGTATCAACCCACCGCCACGCCTCCCACTTAAATCTTAGGTAGTCCTAACGAGGAATCAAACCTGAGACCGTGTGCCTAACCACACAATCATAAGTTCGCCCTTACCAACTGGGTTACCCAAAGGTGGGTTGCTGTCTTGAAATTATAGTAAGCTTACACCTTTAATATCACATTACATTCGTCCTTAAATCACAACCAAATTAACCTTTATTCCATCTAGAACTCTTAATATCAGCTTTTTCATAAACCGTAAAAAATTGAAGTTCTAGCCCACCTATCTTGATTGTAAGCAATGTTTTAAAAAATGCATCCCGAGCGCGTCCTGAGCGCGTTTCTGGGCGTTTTGAGGGATTAAATGCCCTTGGGCGTAAATATTTAGGCGGTACTCCAGCTGAGCGTAGGCCCTTGGCCTAAGACGCACATCCCATACCCAAAAAATGCGTTTTTTAATGTTTTTGGCATGAGGCATACGCCCATTGTGCCGAAACGGAACTTAAGCACCAAAAATCAGAATGGTTGTGTTTTCATGTATCCTTATTTCCTTCCAACTCAACAGTTGTAACCCTACACCCCTACCCTTCTAAATCGTAAAGGGTAAACCCAAACGAAGCAATGACAGCCAAGAAGAAGAGAGAAGAGAAGAAACGAAGACCACATACCTTCCAGCAACCTTGTAGCTTGAAGATATGACGGTTAGAAACCCAGTAGCCTCCGGCGATCCTTCCGGAATTGATTTCGGAGACAGATATCTTGCATATCTTTATCTTTTTTTCTTTTTTGGTTCCGTGGCGTTGAGGATATGAGACTTGATGTCGTCCGGTGACTAAGATCATCACCGCCGGTATAATTCCAGCCGATAATGGTGGCCTTTGGCTCCTAATCAAGTGAGGACAGCCCCAGCCCTAACTTCCTTCGCGTTGGAGCCTTGAGGCTCTCTAATGGAATAACCCTGTTTGGGTTACTTTTTGTCTTTTTTCTTTTTTATTTTAATTTATTTTTTTATGCCCCTGGCCTTTTACGGGGCTTTCCTTTTCTTTTCTTCTCTTTTTAATGCCTCAGGCTTTCTAAGCTTCTAACGTCTAGGCAACATTGCAGCAAGACTTTCCCTTTTTCTTTAATGCCTTTTACTGTCTCAGCCTTTTAAAACAAAACAGTGTGTTTTAAGCATGGTTCAAAGTCCCAGTACCGGTGGTCATCGCATTTCGGTCTCGGTCATCTCTATCTCGTCATGTTCATAAGCTTACGCATTAAAGAATGTTTTGAAAAATTCAAAAAAATTATAAAAAAATCAGAAAAAAAAAAAAAAAAAAAAAAAAAAAAAAAAAAAACCATGGGATAATCATATTGGAACTATTAAATAAGCAAAACAAATAACTTGGGACACATAATATGGTAAAAAAATATCAAAACAGGCCCTAACACGTTACTCTAACTTGAAAATACACTATAATTGGGTTTTACGTACCTAAAATAATCCCAAATAACGCAAATAAGCATAACATATCAAGGTTAAGTATATGTTTTGATTGATGGGCATTCATTAAGACTTCACTTTTTTTTTAAATAAAAACCTACTATATACTTGATTCGTTCTCAAATATCGTCTCGTCCTGAACGAGATTGAGTTAACTTGGTGAGATCTCGTCCATCTCGGACGAGACTTTGAACCATAGTTTTAAGTTTCTTTAAATGAATAGAATTTGTTATATATTCCTAATATTTTTTCACTATTCTTAATTTATTCTATATTTTTATATATAAAATTAAAAACTCGTGAGACTAACGCCCTGGCCCCGCCCTGGCCCACAGAAGGAAAAACACCCCGGCTCACGCCCACACCTTTTAAGACATTGATTGTAAGCATCCTTATTCTTTGCTTTAAGGTTTATCCTACATTTTGTTGACCTTTTAAAAAAAAATTAATAAAAATGTTGATGCCTTTGTGCATTTAGAAATTCAAAGCCATTTAGAAATTCTTTTTAAAAAGTTATAATTGTTGGTATATTGTATCTCATGTTGGTGAAAAATTTCTTGCAACAGGATAGGTAACAGTATTGTAAGCTCGAGGAGGGAAAAATGGTACGACTTTATGAGGAACTTCCTTGTCAATAACTTGACTTTCTCTTTCATTCTCTATTAATTTTTATCTAATAGATATGTTTTAAGGATTTGACTTGGCCGGCAGCTGAAATATTTACTTAGCTCAGATTCATGCTTCCATGTTGTCTACTGGTTTGAATATTTGATGTCATTTTAATATTCTTAAATATTTCTTATGTTTTGCTATGAGATGGTTCTAATTAAGCAATCTTGAGGGATTGAGTAAGGTTTGAGACATGTAGACAACTAAAAACTAGATGAATTGGTGGTTGCGTAATCTTTCAGAGCATCCACCATTGCCACGCACCGCCGACTAATCTCTGACCACTGGTGACCATTCTGTAACCACCGACGACCAACGGTGAACTCCCTAGGACCTCTGAAAACCCACCTCGATAACCATAGGTGCTGAACGAAACCCCTAATAGCTTCCATACCTCACTTGACAGCCACTCCTTGGCTTGTCTCCCACCAGCAACTATCCTAGGTTCTTCAACGACCTACCCGAACTTCCGGTGACTACCCTAACTCTCCAGTAGCCGACCCCAATGACCCTAGTAAATGTACCAAACTCCCAACAGCTTCGACACCTCTTTTACTCCTCTCTGCAGGTTCGGCTCTCTTTTCTGATCCATAACAGACTCGACCCTAGTCCCTAACACCTTTCTTTGATAGCCCTTAGGATGCTGGCTCCCTGTAGTTGGCATCCTAGGGTCCTGTGTTTCCCTTTCTTTATGTGTATTTAACCTTTTTGGTTGAAGAATTGATGGCTGGCCCGAGCACATTGAGTTGTGGGAATGTTTTGATGACTGGAGAACAAACCTTGGTTGTTTTGATGAATCTGACAGCCAGATACACACTTGCACCCAAGTCCATGTAACTTGGAAGAAAACTAACTCTAAAAGCCTATTTAGAGAAAACTAGATATAACACATGTGCGTTGCACATGAATATTTTTATATAATATTAGTTATACAAAATAATAAATACATAAAGATTTTATATTTTTTTCATAAAAGATAAAGTTTAAAATTCGAAAGTACAACAAAAGATTAAAAACTCTTTAGATATATATTCAAAAAAAAAAATTTCTTCATAAAACAGAATATTTAAAGAGTTTATATTCATATATATTATCATACAACTTGATAGTTGCTCTAAAAAAAAGATTAAGTAAAAATCTAACTTTAATTTGTTAAGAGTTTGAATTAAAATCTAACTTTCATTTGTTACCAAATGATAAGAATGTTTATTATGTGTTTCAATTAAAAGAAGGATAGATATGTATTTTTTTTTAAAAAAAAATAAGAGTATATTGGTCGTTCAAAAGTTTTGCTGAGATTCAACCTTTTATAGGTAGTATAGATATAGATTTGTAGAGCAAAACTTACCAGAGAATGGTGAAGTCGCTGTTAACCAGAGAAGGGAGAAGTCGTCGTTAATGGAAAAAGGTGGAGAGAAGGTTGAAACTACTATTGATGGAGAAAGTAGAATTTACAATCCAACTGTTTATTTATTATATAGGAATTATAATTTCCAGTTTCCTTTAAATTCGTATTTGTGTTTTATATATTAAGGTATGTATTTTAGAATATATTAAAGTATGTGTTCCGACTATTGTTTTAAAATTACAGTTTCCATATTCCTATATTCCTATATATTTCTATTTATTAGATAAGAATTATAGTTTCCGTTTCTTTTGAATTCCTATTTGTGTTTTATATATTAAGGTATGTGTTTTAGAATATATTAAGGTATGTGTTTTAAAATTATAGTTTTCATATTCCTATGTTTCCTATATATGCAGAAGGGTGGGTAGTTGTGTATTTAAAAATTAAAATAAGGGCATATTAGTCAATCAAAAGTTTTTCTTACATTCATCTTTTTATAGGTAGTATAGATAAAATGCTGTAAAATGTCTAAACTACTTTGTTTGACTTTGGTTTCAAAATTTTGTTCCATTAAGTATCTCTATTTCTTCCTTTCATTTTATTATTACTTTGTGTCAATCAATAGGTTTTCTGACAGATGAAATTTGTAATTTTAGATTCATGGTTCAAATTGTTTGCTGGTTTAAATTTCTGATTTCTTTATGTTTTTGTCTATCATACATTTTGATATAAGATGTGCACCTTCTAATGATGGAAATTAAGCTTGGAGAGGACTAAACTAAATGACTCGCGTGTTTTTTTTCTTGTAGCTTGCCATTATCAATCCCTGTAGTGAAAGTAAATAGACCACTTTTATACAAACACAATTTTATGTTTGAATTGTGGTTAAGCTTAAATGATCGAGGAATACACACACACGCGCACGCACACACTGGCAGTGACTTGTGCGGTGCGCAGAATAGCGTTCGATGTTTTATAACTATAACCAATAATATTATTACAGATATTAATTTTTTGTTTATGTAAATAAGTTAAATTGAACAAACAAAAAATAATATGAAGAAATGAAAAATGAAAAATAAGTGAATGTCCAAACAAAAAATGAAATAAAAAAAAATGTTTTTAATTCCGAAAAATCATAATTTGATTTTGGATTTGTATATATATATATATGTTGATTCAGTTATTTGACTTTGGATATAATAAATATAATATAAGTAATCAATATTTTTAAATGTGATCCTGTCATACTGATCAAAGCGGTATGTCAATATAAACTCAGGATACTCTATTAACAAAAAATTAATGAAGTTCTTTTAAGAATGATTGAGATTAGGTATTATATATGGAAATAAACTAAATTTCTTATCCAATATTTTTTTATTCTAAATTGCTTGATCTATTATTCTGATGAAGTTACAACAAAATTTTTATTTGGGTGCAAAATTAAAAATGTGACAGGCAAACTTCAAAAAAAGAAGACCTTAAGTCCCCAGCAAATGAAATAAATGTTTTATTTTGAGAAAAACCTAATTTGACTTGTATTTAAAAGTACTAAGTATAAATGTTTTAAAATGTAGTGTGGTGCAATCAATTAAACTCGTTTGGCTGGAGTTTGGAACACCTTAATAGAGAGATGAGATGGTCGGACCACAATGAATGAGAGAAGAGAATGCACGACAGCATGAGAGTTGAGTATTTTGGAGGGAAGGCTAAAAGGCCTTTCACTTGCAATACTCTTTTTTTATAGAATAGTATAGATATATATTTACCCATTCTCGTAAAAAAATTAGTTTTAGTTAAAGAGGTTTCAAATTTGTGTGTGTGTGTGTGTTGTGTGCGTGTGCGTGTGCGCGTGCGCGTGTGTGTGTTGTGTGCGTGCGTGCGTGCGTGTGTGTTTTGTTATGATTCTAGAATCTAGGATAGTACCTTTGTTGCAATTGATCTCTTTGAGTGGTGAATAAGGATGCCTACGAACAAGTTTAGGTGATCCACAACTTCATTTTCTTTTGGATTTTTGCCCATTCTCTTTGAGTGGTGAATGAACTTGACTCTTATTAGGAGGAGGGGTAGTGATATGAAGGGTTGTCTTGTTAGGGTTGTGGAGGGGAGTGGTTCAGGAAGGAGTGTGGTGTCTAAGGGCGTAGAGGTTTCAGGGAGTAGAGAAATCTCTAGTCTAGTGTGAACTATGGTGGTGAAGCTAGTTCTAGGAAAGGGAATGGTGTTGGTTATAAGTTTCAATAAATATTTTTAGTTGCAATTGTAAAGGTCTTGGATCGAGAAGGAAACGTTGTTTAATCAAGGCTTTTTTGGTTAAAGAGTGTTCAGATACTGTAATTTTTTAAGGGACTAAGTTGGAATTAGTGGACAGGAAATTTGTTAAAACTCCGTGGGGTTCTAGGTTTAATGAATGGGCAGTTCTTCTGTCTGTTCAGATATTATTTTTATTTTTGCCTCTTTTGTCTTGTATTTTTAGACACATGACCGTGTGAAAGCTTTTTGTTTACATGACCCAATGTACCTAGTACTTTGCAAGTGTATACAATAAAGTGAGTACAGATGTTTTCTCCTTGAATCAACTTTTTTCTTACTAGAACACCCAAAATTCAGAAAAAAACAACCATAATTTATACGTGATATCCTATGAGGCTTATGTGCACGACACATGCTTAAAGCGCAGTCTCATTAAAGTGGTTTATGTGAAGTGTCAAATGTTTTCTGCTTTTATTTTTACTTCAGTTAAAATTTTGTTACTTTTGATGTGATAAAAATTTGAAAATAAGTACGTACTTTCTCATTTTGCATTCTATGTTTGTTTGTTTCCTTGGTTATTTATGACATTTCCGATCATCAGTTGGATCGTATGTATGTATGTATGTGTGTATGTTATACTTATTGCTGCATGGTTTGTGTACTACTTTTTCAAAACTTAACAGGGAGTCCATTTGTTTTTGTATCCTTGTATCATGTCTAATCTCTGTTCACAAGATATCTAGAACTCTGTTTTGGCAATTTCAGTTGGTTTTCAAATGTTTTATACTACACAAATCAGTTCCATTACTATAGGAGATACAGAGGAATGTGTGCTATACTTTCTGTCCTGGATATCTTGCAACCAATATCATCTCATTATTATCCATTATAATTATTTTTTTTTTTATCTACATTATCTATTATAATTATTTTTGCACTCTTTCTGCAATACGGGTTGCTTATCCTATTTTCTTCTTGGTTAGGGAGGAGAGGTTAGGTCAACTGCAGAGCAGCCTTGCAGAAGCTAAAAGAAACTGTTGATTAGTGCAGCCTTCTGGAGGCTTAAAGAAACGTTGATTGGGTATCTTGTGATGTGGGAATTTTTTTATTCTTTTTTGGGGGCGGGGAGGAGGTTTGTGTTTCAGACCCGCAACCTATGGAATTTTGTGTTATTTCAACTGAAATTATATGGTAAGCTGGATTACAAAATATGCGTGTGAGCTGACAAAAGGCTTTTTTGTGTGTCAGTGTGTGCGCCACATTTTTAGAAAATGTTACTACTAGGTGATTTTGCTAAAGATTTTCTATTAATCCCTATTTTTTGGGAGATACTATAAGCTCTCCAAAAAAAAAAAAAAAAACTACCCTCTGCAAATTATTCAGCGTAACCATTATACCACCTTGAGGAATGTGGGAGGTTTTCCTTCTATTTTTTTGGGAGTTATAATAGTATTTCCTTTGAGCATGTGGATGTAGGCACACGTAATTTTTGGTATTATTTAAACGTGTGTCATGTTATTACTTGCTATATTTTTTGGGAAAGAAATTAGAGAAATGTACTGGGGTATCAATAGTAGTTTCATTTGCAGAAGTCTCGCATTTCTGAGTTCAAATGCTCTGTTTTAGGACCGACCCACGTAGCAGTAAGCTGTAAGCATGATAAACTAAAGCAACCAAAGACCAGGAGCATAAGAAGTTGGGAACGGCTATTGCAACCCCACTTTTTTAACAAACCCTCCTCCTTTCGTTTTGGTTTTTAAGATTTTATGCAAAATATAAAAGGTTTTTACAAAATCAGGTGGCATAGTCCTCTAGAAAACGTAATTTTGAATAACTTTGTAGAAGAACGTTTTTTCAAAATCTATCGTTTAAGTATAAAAAATCTACTTAAATGATAAATTTTGAAAAAACTTTATTGTACAAAGTTATTCAAAATAATGTTTTCTAGGGACAAACGTGGCCGGTTTTCTTTAAACTAAAGGATGAGAGAGGGGAAAAAGAGGGGGGGGGGGTAGAGGTGATAAAAAAGTGGAATTGCAATAGCCGTTCCCTAAGAACTTAGTTCAGTACCTAAGCATATTTTCTAGTCCAGCACCAGCGCGCAAACAGCCAACCTTAGAGGAGAGCCCAGGCTAATAAGGCCCTAATTTAGTGCCCAGGCTCAAATAGTCAACATTTATACAGTGCATCATGCCCTTTTGGTAAAACTGTGGTTTACCACCTGAAATGACTTAGGTGGTTGTATTTAAATTCCAAGTATCTTTAAATATTATTTTCTTTATGTGACCTTATAGTTTAGTGGCATCTCTTTCATTTTATGGAAATTTTTCCAAGTTTCAAACTCTAGGTGGAGAGAATTCTAGATTAGTTATTGCGTTGTTTGACCTGTATCCAAATACCACCCCCAAAAAAAAAAAAAAAAAAAAAAAAAAAAAAAAATGAGGAAAAAGAAAATATCACTTGTGGACTTTGACTCCTTTCAAGCATGCAATTAAGTTTTACAAAAACTCCGCCAGCCATCAAACCCCTGCCTAACTTGAGCCCAACCGAGTTCATAAAAATGAGCTTGGGCTAGGTTTAGGGTGGGAAGGAGAATGTTACTTTTGATAATGGGCCTATAACACTTATTCCAGCTCATTTGGGGTCATGCACCCCCAGCCTTCTACTTCTGCCCCAATTCCATTTGAGGATGAACTAAGTTATGTGCCTTTAGATGTTGGTCTCTACAAAGCGCGAAATGCCATCTCAATTTAGAAGGCCTCTTATCCTGCCACAATGTACACGAATTAAACGCTGCTTTAACATATAAAAGCCAAAAAAAAAAAAAAAAAATTAAAAAGCTTTTACAAGTAAAAGATCAAAAAAGTTCTGACGTTGCACTTTGAACAATATCATGTGGCCCAACTTTTTAAGGTCCTACTTCGCCTCCCATAAAATTATGTGGGCGTGGATCCCACGTTTATCTGAGAAAATTAAGACAAATGGAGGCATGAAGTATTGGGAGTTGGGCTGAACTATTATATTTTCTTTGGATTTTTTTGTTACACAACCCAAATATTTGTTGATGTTAGGGAAGTTAAAAGAATTGGGGAAGATTCTATTTTTTTGGGTAAATATCTAAAATACCTCTGAAAAAAGAATTGTATCCAAAAGACTTATAAAGTAATTTTTCTATTTAAAAAACCCAAATAAAGTTATAGTATATCTAAAAAACTCAACACCCTAACTTCCATCCAATTCCGTTTAAATTATAAAGCTGTCAAACCGACATACCCTTTTTATAATTGTTTATTTGTTCGTTTTCTTTTCTTTTTTTCCTTTTTTCCTTTTTTTTTTTGTGATAAATGGCAATAATTCATAATTAGATAAACAAGATGGTAATACAAATTTTGAAAAATTATTTTTATATTTTAATATAAAAAAAAATGTAATGAGGGTATTTTAGACAAGAAAGTTCATCACTCAAACGGAGTTAGATGGAAGTTATCTTCTTGGGTTTTTTGGATATAGTTTAACCTTATTTGGGTTTTTCCGATAAGAAAATTATTTTATGGGATTTTTGGATATAATTATTTTTATGAGAGATATTTATCCTTATTTTTTTTTTTAATTGGGCTTAAAGGAGAGCTAAATGAGCCCTTAGGCAGTGTTTGGTTAAGAGATTTCATTTCTTAGAGAGGGGTTTCAATTTCGATTCCAATATTTGGTACGCCACTTTCCTAGATAAGTGTCAATCCTAAGGTGTTAGGATTCCCCCAAAAAAAAAAGGGGGAAATTGGCAATTAGTCCACTTTTGGTAAAATACTGGCAATTAATCAAATAAGAGTTTTTCTAAGTTAATTAATCAAGGAGACTGAACTTATTTATCAATTAGTCACACTTTTTTTTAAAATGCCAGGTTTACCCTTATTATTACTAAGGGCACTTCCCCTTTTTGTTATTAAGGGCACTCTATGTAACTAACTTAACCTTTTAGTATTATAATTTTTAAAAGCTTATAACTTATAATATACATATCCATTTTTTTTAAAAAAAATCATATTTTTGGAATCTACTCGTTGACATCTTCGAAAAAAGATCCATATTGATTAGGTAATTATTAAAAAAACTTAAAACCATAAAATTTTACTACTTGACGAATTAATAAATTTTATAGTGAAGTAGTAAAATTTTACTACTTTTCAAAGTAGTAAAATTTTAGGAGTGAAATAGTAAAATTTTGCTACTTTACGAAGTAAATTTTACAATGAAGTAGTAAAATTTTACTACTTTACCAAGTCTTTTACAACCTAGTGGATTGGATGAGACGGGATGAGTCCGTTGGCTCTCAGTTCGTCATCGATGTTAATGCCTACTTGTTCTACACCACCAATGTCGCCCTCCACAACCGCTTCATTGCCTAAGGGTGGAACTATGTGGCAGAATAAGGTTAACCTCACGACACCTTTGCTGTAGCTCCCTAGTAGCAGGCTAAAAATTGCTTTAAGTGTTAGGGATTTGGAATTGGAATTGCTTGGGTTGGAAAACCAACATAGACAGCAGCAACAGTAGCATCAATTGATGGATGAGATATCTAGTCTCTCCTCCCCATCCTGCTGGAACAAGAACTTCAACAAGATTGGAGAATTGAAGCCCACAAACCTTAATGATTGTCGTTTACGATCAAAGGTGAGTCGTGTGATCTTGGCAACTTCTGTTTCTTCTCTATACCAGAAAATCTTAACCTTGTCAACAATTCCACCTATCGCCTCTCCATCTCTTCCTCATATGCAACCATCTTCTCCACCTTCACCAATACTGTCAAGCATAAGAACCCCTCCATTGTTACGCTTTTATCAATCTGGGCTGGAGAGGCCCAAACGGCTCAGTCCGTCCTTGCTCAAATACCAAACTCTACAGCCTTGTCTTCAATGGTGAACAAAGCTTCTCACAGGAAATCTTTCATCCAATCTTCAATCAAAACAACTAGGCTTTATGGTTTTCAGGGGCTGGATTTATTGTGGGTTTAGCCTAGCACGGGATCCGACTTGATCAATTTGGGGTCTCTATTGGACGAGTGGCAAGATGCTATCAATTCCAAGTCAAGAAAGAGTTAGTTTGGTTCTCTTATGGCTGTTGGATAGGTGGAGAAGAAGGAAAAAAGAAATGAAGGTGAGGGTATTTTGGTCAGTAATGACTTAAATGGACTAAGTAAGTTGAAAAAACAGTTGGTTGACTATTTACTAAATAAGTGTTATTTGGTAGACTGATGGCCAAATCCCCCCCCCCCCCAAAAAAAAAAAAACAAAAAAGAAAGAAGTGAAATCCACTTTTGGGGCACACAATAAAGATAGCCCATCCCCTTAACTATAATTCCTTCCCCTTCTACACACGCATGTGTGGGCCTGGAATCATACCGAAACTTTGACTTTGTTTTGATCTCGAAAAAGGGCGAGGGAAGGGGAAAGAAAATAATAGTTTTTAAAAAGTTTAAGTATATTCCTTTTAAATTCATGAATTTTACATCTTTTTTTTAATATGCAAATGAAATATATATTAAGAAGAGAGATCATACAAGTCATTCCCGTGATCAACCTCCTCAGAAGTAACAGAAAGGGGAAGGTCGGACACATAATTCTAGACTTCCTCTTAATTTTGTTGTGGTTTGTGCAATGCTAGATTACTAGATTTCTACCTTATTTTTTTAAAGATGATTAATGGTTCCTAGGACCAGTGGTGGAGCCAAAATTTTAGTCTGGGGTCTAGATTCAAGACTAATAATAAGTATAATTTTTTTTTTCCCTACTTGACAATAACAAGAAAAAAATAATAGTTAATTGAAGATAAATATACAAACTAAAAAATTTATTGATATTTGAACAATGCCCCCATAAACTCAAAAAGACTATTCAATACTTTTATTTTTCCATATCCTATTTTAACTAACCAAATTATGAATATCACGATTGAGCTATCAGTTGTAAATATAAAAATTGTATGTCGAAGCTATGAAATTAGCAAAATTAGGGTAGAAAAATGAAAAACTAAAGGGTTTTAATACTTGAGTAGGGTAAAAATTAAAGATATCTATTCATGGAAGGGTCAAAATAAAAATAAAGTTGAGTCAAATAAGACCTCAAAGGGTCAAAATATATTTTAGGAAGGGTCAAATTTAGAAATATTATAAACTTAGTATATATATATATCCCCTCTCCCTCTGCCCCTACCTAAACTTATATCTCAAGAAGCGGAAAGTACTGAATTCGACATCCCCATCCTCTTTGGGCTAGCCAGCTGTCGGATTTATTGCTCAATGGGGGATGTTTTTTGTTCCTTGAAACCACCTTTTTGGTGCAACAAGGTGTTCTACAAACACCAAAACAATACATAAATGTGATAAAGTACGTTCTAAAATGGCGTCTAAATACCACCTGAAAGAATGTTTTGTCAATGGTAATGGATGTTTAATTATTCCAGCATGTTTTATGCAGTTTATTGCTAAGGATTGACCACTGGAGCCAGTGCCAACCTTCATATTCCTAAAGGAAAGATAATGTACAAGGCTGTTTGAACAAAGAAGATGAACTGGAGCAGAATCTTGTAAAGTACACTGGTGATACTTAAATACTTGTGCGCCTATGATCAAGATAGATGTAGAGTTATCAACTTTGCTACTCTCCTTGTACACTTGCAGTCTTTTTAATATACTAGATATAGCACACGTGCGTTGCATGTGAATATTTTTAAATAATATTAGTTATACAAAATAATAAATACATAAAGATTTTATATTTTTTTCATAAAAGATAAAGTTTAAAATTCAAAAGAACTTTTTTTTTAATCAAAATTATCAACGAAAGATTAAAAACTCTTTTGATATACATTCATAATTTTTTTTTCTTCATAAAATGGAATATTTAAAGAGTTTATATTCATATATATTATCATGCAACTTGATAGTTGCTCTAGGAAAAAGAATTTGAGTAAGAATTTAACTTTAATTTGTTAAGAGTATGAGTTAAAATCTAACTTTCATTTGTTACCAAATGATAAGAATGTTTACTATGTGTTTCAATTAAAGGAATGATAGATATGTATTTTTTTTTTAAATAAGGGTATATTAGGTCGTTCAAAAGTTTTTCTGAGATTCAGCCTTTTATAGGTAGTATAGACTAGGAGGAAAACATGCTATGCACGTGCCCTAATGGAATTTGCCAATAAATGATTTGTGATGGGAAGTTTGCTGTTGAGGGCATTTAAAGTATGCTGTGAGACTTATTGCAAAACATAAAAGTAGGGCAATGCAAAATATAAAACCATGCCTAGCTTAATATATCCTAGTTCGAAATAAAAAACTCCATGAGTTAACATGCCTTACTCAGCATATATATTCTCACTCGATACCAAAAACTCAATAGTCATTGTTCCTTCATATACAAACATAAACCTTATCAATGAATGCAATATAAATGTTTTTTTTTTTTTTATAGAAATGAACCCTAAACACTAACTAATTTAGAACCCAAAAATGGAATAAATCCAAAAGTATTCATACAATTATATAATTTTGGGATAGAGAGCTTCAAGAATCCAATTTTATTTTTTTCAAATACATAATTTCAGTAAGTGAATTTCTTCCTACAAATATTCAAACCTGTTAAAACATTCAAAATATTTTGGGTTTCAAGCGTAATGTTCATCAACACTCGCAATACAAGTGGAAAGATTGGTCAAAATTGCTTCAATTTGATCACCTTCATTTGAACAGGATCCACCATCCAACCAGCCAGTTCGAAGAAATTAAGTTATAATTTGCAATGCACCAACATTCACATCCAAATTCAATTCTACACAAACTTTATAAGCATACATGCGAAGGAAAAATATCAGAAATTATTGACATAGGTTTCCTGCAAACATATAACCTAATGGTAACTGCATTTTGCTTTAACTCTAGTTTACTGTGACATAATTCTCCTGCAAACCACCCAATGGCAAACTCCATTTTGATGGCACCGTTGCCTATATGTACATATAGTAGAACTTACTCCTCGAAAAAAATATAGAAGAACACAACAAATCATAACCTTTAGTGTTATAACAAATGTTTATAGGAACCAAAGCCACCAAAAAATAATAATAATCCAATGGCAGCAATAGGATCAAGCAAAAAGTAATATATAGCTAATCCTTATGATGACATACCTAGATGAGAAAAAAGTATAGACACTAGGTGAATAAATTCAAGAGCAATTATGAACAAAATAATGATACAAAAAGCTATAAAAAAAAATAATAAAAAAAAAAAAAAAAAAAAGAAGCAAACTAACCAGTAGAAAGAAGCCAAGTTCTAGCTACCGAGAGCACACAATTCTGCAAGTCAAAGTAAAAAAAAATTATATATATATATTGTTCTTCAGCTAGAAGGCCATAAGTTGAATGCTGAATAATCCTCATAAAAGTAGATCTAGCTAGACAAGACAAAAGCGTAGAAATGTAAGAATGCAATTTGAAATTGAATAAATTTGAATAGAGATCAATGAACAAGATGATAGAAGAAAGAGTTATTGAAGAACACAAACCAACATGTGAGAAAAGAAGGCAAACTACAGCAATAGGGAGCAAGCAACTGCACAGTCCAAAAAAAATTAGAAATATTGTTCTTTAGCTAAAAGTGGATAAGCCAAACACTTAATAATAAATTCTGGAAGTGCACACTGAGTCCATTTTACAATAGTTACTTAGTGTGCACTGTCTAATGAAAACATCCTAACAAAGCAAAAAGTGAAAACCCCGATAAGAATCCTTATAAGCTTTCCATCTAACAAAATCTTATGATCGTGTGGTTTCTTTAAAATTCAAATTATGAATAAAACAAATTTGCTTGCTTTACTGCATTTTGCAACCTAAGAGATTAGCACATGTACATATCTAGTTTAAATGGAAACTCAAAATACAAAAACACATAGATCGATCACCTAACAAATAGCCTATATTTGTGTTTTTTTTTCTTTATACTATGAAGTGTTGTCTATATTATTGATCATTAAAGGTATATTTAAGGTAAAAACCCCAAAACCCCATCAGCCTCCTCTGATTCTTCTCTTGGTAATTAAAACAACATAGTAATAGCTTGTGTGATTCCTTCCGATAACAATAAAATTTTGGATAATAAGCTTATGTAGTTGTTCAAGGAGTTACAAACTTTTATATATAGTTGTTCAAGGAGGTACAAACTTTTAAATGTAAGCATCCAATGTCACAATAACAAAACATCCCATGGCACTTGCAGTTGACAATGTCAATAAGTGTTAATATATGGGTCATTGGGTCATGACCCGAACCTATGGTCCGCCACGTGTGGGTGCTGGACCGAATTGGTTAAGTGTTCTATTTGTATGAGGTTTCCTAATTGTACTTTGAAACCTAGTCCTGCTAGGGTTTGGACTTAAAATAGGAGCACATATATATTGAATGTCTCTCTTAGTGATAGAGACTACATAAGACATATACAGCAGCCTCCATAGTTTCTCTCTCTAGTATTCTCTCTTTAAGATCACCATTGTTGCCTAGTGGACTTGATAGTGTGGATTATGTGGGAGGACTCTAGTAGCAATCCCTACGGCTATCACGACATTAAGGAGCATACACAGAGGCCAGATTCGCAGTAGAGGAGTGACCATTCGAGCAGCGGCTATGCGAGGCTTGTAACAACGACCAACAAAGTTCCTCGAGTCTCTTCCGCTTAAGGTACGTCATTGGACCCGTTATTGAGTGCTATATACAGTAGATATAGCGTGTTTACATTGGTATCAGAGCCAGGATCTTGCCAGCGCCGATATGGGGAAGTTAGTGTCCCATATCGGTTGCGGACAATGCCTAAAATAGGCTTATAAGACAGCGCTGGACACCATCTTAATGAGGCGCCTTTTGGGCATGGGGCCCATAAGGACAAACCCGTGAGGCCGACCAGTAGGCTGGGCCAGAGCGATCAATACCTCTAGGTGAGGGGTTAGGCCACGCGTCTTACAATAAGAAACTATAAATAAAATAAAGGAGGCCTCTATTGGCACCCAAAGACTTGCTTTTCATCCCCCAGTTATTTTATACTTTATGATTTTATGAAAAATATAGAAGGTTTTTATAAAAACTGACCACGTGTTCTATTAGAAAACATCATTTTGAACAACTTTTTATAAGAAAGTTTTTCCAAAATCTATCGTTTAAGTAAACTTTTTTGCTATTTATAGTATTCACTTCATAAATAACTAAAAAGTCCACTTAAACAATAAATTTTGGAAAAACTTTCGTCTAAAAAGTTGTTCAAAATGATGTTTTCTAATAGACAGTGCGATCAATTTTTATGAAAACCTTGCTTATTTTTCATAAAATCTTAAATTGTAAAATAAGTGGGGGCTGAAAAGCAAGTCTTTGGGTACTAATAGAGGCCTTCTAAAATAAAATAAAAGAATTACTTATAGCTGCTGCTTAGGCTATAATTAACCTGGGCTCTGGCTCCTACTACCAGGAGGCTGTGATCTCACAGCCTCACAGGTGATTGTGAGCAATTCCACTTCCTGCAGTAAAAAGTAGTGTTTTTCCTATCAAGATCTTATATTTTTCTGATAATTTGTATCCATTCTATAAACTATTTGGTTCATTTGATTTTGGACTTCCTGGGGCTTAGTTGAACTGCGAATTGGAATGAATGTGAAAGAAACATTGGTAAATGTTTCAGAAAAGAAAGTCCTAACTCTTGCCTCTAAATTGTGAAAAGTTCTATATTTTTGGGGTGCTTATTGTGTTTTATATTTTATATAGTATTTGGATGAATGCTTTCTTGCTCAATTCATAATCATAAGAACAAGTGAAACCCAAGTTTCCAAAATTGAAGATTGTTGTCTAATAGTGATTTGACTGGGGATATAGGGACCATGTGGATCAGGTGGTTCTTGGGCTCGCGATTACAAAGGTGGAAACTAGAAGAACAAGTGTTATTGTTATAGAAAAAGAGGTCATATAGAAAGAAACCGCCAAAACAATCCCGACAAGCTTCAGTATTCTCATGTTGTGAAGACTTGATGACTTATGTTCCTGTATGTTCTTTTTCTCATAGCACTTTTTGCATGAGCATGATGTTGTTTGTAGTACCTTGCCATTGGATCAGTTGTTTTCAAGCAGTAGGAAATTAAAGTGGGTCATCAACCCATTTAGTTCAAAACAGATCATCAACCTAGTAGGAAAAAGCTTAATGCTATATGTAAGCGCACGCGCGCGTGTGTGAGAGAGAGAGATCTCCAAACAATGATATTGCTATCATAACCACCAATTATTGGCAATGATAAATAAATGTATAATTCAGACTAATGAGTAGTAATGATATTTACACTCCTGAAAGTTTATGCAAATAAAAACATGGCAGAATGATTTTTCTAAAGCAACATGATGCAAATTGAGCATGCCCCTGATATTATATATAAAATGAGTCAAGTAACTATGCCGTAGAATAGGAAAGCCATAAAGAAACAGGTAGAATATATGCAGCAAGAACTTTAAAAAGCATAAGAATGCATGAAGTTCATAGAACTTACCACTTTGAAAATTCCACAATAATATGACTTTCATCAATATCACGACCATTTAAGCTATACCTTACATCATCAGCATCTCGTAAATCACTAAATTCCTATGAACAAAGGTGTGGACAACCAACAAAAAGGCATGCATATCTGTGAAACACAAACTATAAACTGCTTCACACAAGCAAATAGGACTACTTAATCAAACTCATGAGCAAGAATAAAAAATGAAAGAAACATAAGAAATAGGTGATACCCTATGTTAAAGAAAAACCCATATTCTTGTTCAAGTCTACTAATTACAAGATCAGCACACAATGAACAAAAACCCCAAAAGCAAAAATGACAAAATAAATATAAATAATAAATAATAAAAAGGGGAAATTAGCTGAAAAGTCTACTTTTATTGGACTTATAGAGGCATAAGTCTATGCAACAAATTTATATAGTCATAAGTCCACTTTTAAGTAAAATGAGTTTACTTTTGTAACCGTGGTAAATGCATAAAGTCAAGTTTACCCTTAAGTGTTATTTTTGTTTTCAAATTTTAAAATGACATAACTTTTGATTTAGATATCGAATTCCAATAAAATTTATATATTTGAAATCTATTCGTCGAGTTTTTTGAAACAAGACCCATGATGAAAATAAAATTATGTATAAAAAAAAAATAGTTACATTGATTACATATTTACATGTATCGATTTTAAAATAAATAAACATGTAACTATTTTAATGTGGGTTTAATTTTGTGCAATTTCCCATACAAAATTATTAAATTTATTAGATGTAACTATTGAATCAGTTAAATTGATGTGTTTGAAACTAAAAATTTGTAAGATTTAAATATTTTGTGACTAAAATTCAGTCACAATTGACTTAAAAGTAATTTTTTTCATATAACTATTTTTCTGTGGTTCAATATATACTTCAATTACAAGTAGATGTTTGCCCAGATTTAGTTGACTTTTTTTTTTCTTTTTTTTTTTTTTTGGAAAAATTGGGAAAAAGACTCATGATGAATATAAAATTATGTATAAAAAAATATTAAAAAAAACAGTTACATTGATTATATGTAACTTTCTAAGAGGAACCTTTTGCTACATAATATGAAGGGGTAATATCGTCTGAAAAACTTTATGGACTTGTGGTCAAAGTCCCCTAATAAAAATGAAAACCTTGGTAAGTGTGGTGTCACTACAACAACCAAAATATCACAAACCCATGAAGCAAATAGCCAGGAGAAGAAAGTACCTGACATTAAAATCCAAAAACATGGTAATTCCCTGGATGAGACTCTTGATCTATTGAGCTCCACCGTTGAATATGAAAGTCGAAGACTGAGATTCACAAATCCTAAACGGCACCTCTTGTTGTGTCCCGATCTAGAGAACGCGCAATAGCAAAGAGAATGAGGAGAGGGAGATAGAGAGAGTGATGGATAGATAGAAAGAGAAAAATTAAGGAGAGAGAAAAGGTATGGGGAAGGTAGGGAGTCAGGGAGAAGGTATGGGATGTATGGGATGTTGACAAGAGGAATGGCGTGGGGAGCTAGTAAAGGGAACCTGATTTCTCTCGCGCACGTGGAGAGCCAAAAGGGCGTTTACAGGGAAGCTCATAAACGGCGCCGTTGTCAATCCACAGTGGAGACTGATGGCCAGTTGGTAAAATAGGGGGAAGGAAAGGGCAAAAAAGGTAGCACAGTGTAGACTCAACAGTGACCAAAGCCTTATTCCTTTTTATTATATGTATAGATATATATATTATAATTAGAATTAATATATACAGTTTTTTTTTTTTTTTGGATAATTAATATATACAGTTTAGCACCATATATGATTGTCATAAATTTTCTTATATATTATTAATTATTCTACTAGAAAATACATATTACTCTAAACCAAATTTCCTCAGTTTTTCGGCAGATCTTCTAAGTGCCTTCTTTTTCTTTTTTCTTTTTTTTCAATCCAGAAAGAGAGCTAAAAGCATCCAAAGAGGAACAAAGAATCCCAACTAGGTTGGCACCCAAAGCACTCACCATCATCTGCTTTCAACTCCAAATTTTATTAAAAAAAGAAAACTAAAGTAAATAAGTAAGCATACAAGGAGATAAGGAAACAAAAACCAAACTGTCTGGTCTTGGTAGCTTATAATCCCACAATCCAACTCACATAGGAAGAATAAAAAGGCATTCGAAGACTCTCCAACAAGAAGAAAACCAGTTTCAAAAAAGAGCTTAAGAAACAAATCTATAAAAATGAAGCCCCAACACATCTCTAGCAAGCTCAGAAGGAACAACACCAGAATCTGCATGCCACCAAGTAAGATTAGAAAAATTGAGAGCCAAATTAACTATTTTGTTTACAACAGAATTACCTTATCTGTAAATATGAGAAAAAAACACATTCATCTTCTAAGTGCCTAAAATATGATCTAAGTTGTTTAACGAAAGATTATATATATATATATATATATATATATATATTGGTACCAATTTTTACAACTAGTAGATTTAAGTTCCAAAACCCTAAGCTCTCCCTTTTTTTTTGGGGGGGGGGGGGGGGGGTGATAAATAAAAGATTATATTTCAACTGAAGCATTTGGAAGAGAGAATAGCCCTTTGCACATCTTTCTGTCCTCAAAGAACTTCAATTTTAGAATGTGAATCATCTAGTTGTTTCTGGTTAGTTAGGTATAAAGCAGCTAGCACAGTTTCTCTTTTTCTGGGAACAGATGGAATACTGCTTTAAAGGTCCTTAAAATTTTCAACCTCACCTTTTAGGTAGTTCTTAGGTAAAAAAAACAATTGGGACCCTATTAAAGTGTATCATTAGGAAAAGAGTGCTCCTAAAAGGGACAGTGTCTTATAAACTTCTTTCTTTCTTGTTTATAACGGCGAAGTGGGTGCATTATGAAAGCTTGGTAGGGTATGTTTGGGGGTTGTGGTTGAGAAGCTTCATATGGGATTTTGGCACAAAGAAATCACATTCAATTGGGGTTTGGTTTCCCCAAAAATTTCAAACAAAAACATAACCAGTACCTGGTTAAAGTGTAGATGCCCAAGGCAAAGAGTACCCTATCTAAATCTTATATCTCTGTACATACAAATGTGAAAAATCACATTTAACTGAAATTTGCTTTCCTCAACTTTTATTCATGTCATTCCTTCCCTGCGTCTTACATTGTTCCTAATGCAGTGTTAAAATGTACGCAGGTCATTAAAAAATATTTGTGTTGTCAATTTCCCCACTTGATTCCTCTACACCCTGGAATTTGGCCAGGCAGTTGTACCAATAGGGGCACAAATAGCTTCAGCCGATAATTTTTTTCACCACATTTGGACAAGGGTCTTCGCCAAAGTTGCTTTTTGATATGGTCACTGAGCAGTTCTGCTGTCCTAAGAATTTCTGGAAAGATGGAAAATATATAAGAAGAATGAGCATCCAATCTAGTATATTGAATGCCAATGTTTTAACATTTGAAAAAAAAAAAAATAAATTATAATTTTACTTTAGCCTTCACACAATCTGAAATTTCAACCAATTTGACATCTCCTACACAAATTTTCCTTTATTTTCTTTTTCCAGATTCGGGTATTAAGTGCTTCAAAATTTGACATTGAAATGCAATTAAACACATAATGAAGTGGACCATAGAAATAGGAAGAAGCAGTTTGAGTACCTTTTCTACAACAGCATATGAGGTTGGACCGTTGGAGCATGACAGGTTCCTTGCTGAAAGCTCCCACAAGTTCCAGACGGAGTTCCAAGACTTGCAAACAGCGGAGATTAGACTGGCGATATGCGTGGGAGGTAATTATATAATTTTCTTTAGTTTATTTCTTCAGTTTCAAGTTCAATGAAACTCATGAGATTAACCTATCATTTAGAAGGATTTCGTGTAATTTACCCAAAGTAATTAGAGGGGAAAGCTACTCTTTCCTTTTAGTTTCTTTTATTTATTTATTTATTTTTAGTGGTGCTATATTTAACCATAAAATCCACCAGCGCAACAAGCCTGCTTTTCTAATGTATATTTGAATATCGATTCAATCCAAGATCTTTTATTGAATTGCAAATGAGCATATGAGCACACAATATATATTTAGAAGAGAAAAATAGGGAAAAAAAAATGTTTTGAAGGAAATTCTGAAGCATGAGAGCCATTTTCCAAAAAATATATGCATAGCAATTAATAGATCTAATACTCCACTAAATGGATTACATTCAATTGAGAAAAATCAAAGTTACAAGAAAGTTCGGAAGTATTGATTGATAAAGAAATTTTTTTTTTCGATTTCAAATAAAACCACCAACTAAATGATTGTTCCATACAGTTGCATTAAGCACTTTGTGGGCTTTTAAGATGGGTCATCCTATGAGTTTTTAATATGAGTCAAACAGCATTACTCTTTCCAAAAATATATTCGGAGTAAATGTTTATGAGCATTAGGGAGAATGTGAACATGGAGTAAATGTTTATGAGCATTAGGGAGAATGTGAACATGTTTAACTGATTAAGCACACCCATATCTTGATTTTTTTTACAATTCACACACTGGAGACTCAAATGGCATTACTCATTTACTCTTTCCATATCTTGAAATAGGTTCAGGAGGACAATGGGCCTATGTGGGGAATTGTAACAGGAATTTGGCCCAATTTTATGGGTGACCACTGGCCTAGAAAACTCTTTAGAAATGTTGGAACAGAAAAATTTACTAACGAGTTAATTACAGTTTAGCTGGGAAGGAGAATGTTACTTTTGATAATGGGCCTATCACTTATTCCAGCCCATTTGGAGTCATGCACCCCCAGCATTCTACTTCTGCCCCAAAGACCATTTGAGGATGAAGTTATGTGCCTTAGATGTTAGTCTCCACAAATAAAAATCCAGCCATTTAGAATGTGGAAATAAAAGTCTATCAAATTACATTCCCAAGTACCATATTTCACTCACAATCTTTCCTTTGCTAAGCCGCCTCCATTTGGTCGATAGCCTCATCCAATAGCTCCGCTAGCTCCTGATAGGAACTCTGTAATCCCCAGCAGTGGCTAAACTGGCGGTCAGGATGGTGATAGCCATCGCAATCTAATCGATGATGGAGTGATCCCTCCATGTCTTCTTCCTCTGTAATCAAAAAACGTTTATTAGGACCAGCCCATCCTTCTCTTTATGTAATCAAAACACAACTCAAAATTTACCTCACTGATGGTAGTTAGCCTTTGAATATGGCTGAGGATTAGTTGGTTGGAATCTCCTAACTTTTGTATATGGTCGAGTAGTAGGCTATTGGAAACTTCCTCCTCAATATTCACCTTGTAGGTGGAGGTTGTGATCTTATGATCACTCAGTGAACACCGGGTCACCCGCTGATGACAATATAGAGGACTAAGTGAAAAAGGGAGAACCCGCCCCCAACCTGGTGGTGGACTTCAACTGCACACATTATTAGAAGGTGTGAAACACAAGAACTAAATCCAAATGAAAC
Organism: Liquidambar formosana; assembly: GCA_039720395.1. Classification (NCBI taxonomy): domain Eukaryota; kingdom Viridiplantae; phylum Streptophyta; class Magnoliopsida; order Saxifragales; family Altingiaceae; genus Liquidambar; species Liquidambar formosana. The sequence goes on along the minus strand of CM077823.1, from coordinate 38,715,019 downwards.
CATGTCAATGAAATAACACAGTGAAGCACAATTGTATGTAAAATTAAAACCAAAACGTACATTGATTCATGAGAAGACACCACCAAGTGAAACATAAGAGCACCAAAAACAAGAAGACTAGCTACTAGCACAAGAAACCGAAACTCACCACACCAGCAAAACATCCCAAAAACAACAACACACATTCAAAGCCATGTACTTGACTGAAAAAATGCCCGAGGAGAACTTCTATATGTACTTGTCCCTTGCTCCTTTACATAATTCAGCATCTTCTCATTTATTATGGTTAACCTATCCCAGCAAACTACCATATGGTTAACCTAATCCAGAATATTTAAAAATAAACTTACTATATTGTGTGTCATGCACCATTGCTTTAGTTGTCAAATTAATTATGTTAACCTAATAGATTAGAAGGTATTGTATGAGAGAGAGAGAGAGATAATGATAGCACTAGTTTTCCGTGTCTAGCTAGGTGTTTCTCCTCAAAAAAGGGATCTTATATAAAAACTCATAGCCGTATACCAAGGCTTAGCGGTGTAAACCAAGACTCTACTCCTCGTTTACCTTCTTTTTTTTCTTCTAATTTTTTTTTAAAACTAGTTGGTGCACATGTGCGTTGCATGTAAATATTTTAAATTATAATATATTCTACAAACTAAGCATATATGCACCATTAATAATGAATTAATGTATAGTTTATCAAAAAAATAGTGAATTAATGTATAACTTTTCTTTCAGAGCCTACCCTACACTTGTCTTCATGAGACAAGGAAGGGTAGTAATGTTTCTTTATATACCTTTAGGCTCAATTTGGTTCTCAGGGAAAGCAAAAAAAAAAAAAAAATGTATATATATATATATATATATATATATATATATATATATATATATATATCTTTCTTTGGTTTGGTTCTTTTGGGCTCTATTTAGTTCTCGGATTTTATCGAGGAAAAAAATAAAATATAAAGAATTGTACCTCTTCTTATTTGGTTGCAATAGAAAATTGGAAGAAAAGAAATTAGAATAATTTTGGCTTGATATAATTTTATCTTTTCAGTACATTTCTTTCCTTCTCATTTTTTTTCTCTTCTTTTTTTTTCCTTGGTAGAATCCAAGAACCAAATAGAGGGTTGGGAATGATGAATGTTAAACCTTAGGCAGTTTGCTCCTCTAAACCACTTAGGATTTCCAAAGTGTATGCTTGGAGCCCTTCCCCAAATCGAAAAAAATGAAGTAGCTTCACAAGATTGTGCATTAATCTTGGAAAAATATGAAGTACAATTCACCTAAAAATACACAACTTTTGGTGTTCAATCAACTCAAAAACCTAAATACAGAAAAGTTTAAAAAAAAAAAAAAAATACAAAACAAAACTAACCTATGATTCTAGCATTCAGCAAAATTGTATAAACCCCAACACATTGGATGTGCGTTCACTACTAATGCTAATATAGGCACTCGAGGCAAAAACAATGCTAATGCTAATAGAGGACCACTATAAAAAAATAAAAAAATAAAAAAAAAACTTTACGACAAAACTCCAATAAAACTCTTAATGCAATTATTAAACAATGCAAAAGAGAAGAAGATGGATGAGTAAAAGCAGATATAATATTAATGATCAAAACAAGATACTAAATAAATAAATAAACAAATAAACAAGGACTAAATCATTTCAATATATAAAAAGTAAAGAGATTCAGAAGAAAGGATAAAAATAGGAACCTGCTCAGAACATCACAAAGAATTATATAGATTTGCAAAGAGAGTAGACAGACCATTAATTCTCACCGCTCAATGCGCATTGGCAAACCGATGAATCAAAGAACCAGTAAGAATATGAATAAATGGAATTCCAATCCATTCACAGTTTGAAGGCTCAAAAATTATAAATTGTGAACCTTAGTTTGTTACCATATCAATAAAGTAAACGACATACTTATCTCAACCAATGGTATAAATATCATAAAGGATAGAATTGTCTTTATGAATTTTATTAGGGGTAAAATTATGAATCATAAGTTTTTCCAAGATTCAAACTTTATCAGTATGTATATATATGTGTATATATATATATATATAAATGAGAATTTTATTTATTAAAAAGGACCATATACAATAAGAATCAAGAAATCAGCTCCCAAAAGTACGAATCAGCAAAAAACTAAACAACAAAGCCCAATCCAATTTACAACAACAAAAAAGGAACATTGTCTATACACAACACCTTATTAGGTAAAATGAAAGTAGAAGCCCAATAGATCGAGTTGAATACTGTATAGAACATATATAATGTATTAATTGTAGTCTCCCAACTATTTATGTCACCAAGATTTATTCTACCCACAATTTTATCAACTAAAATGGGTATCAACACATCATGAAAATCTACTGTGGATTTGCAATAAAATCTACTGTGGGATAAAAATATCTCTTTACATCCATAATTTTCCTTATGAAAAAAAACAATAGTCTGCATTAAGAAAGATGCAAACCTATCTATATCACTCTATACTAATCTAAATCGGTTGATTCTTAAAGATTTAGAAAACAAACTCAAAGTCCAATGTAGAAAAATAATATCCTAAGCTATAATTCTTAATTTCGAACCTAATTTACAATTCATAGCAAAGCATGGAATTTTACTAGCAACTAGCAACTCAATTATCAGATGCTAAAAATGACATTTAGCAACAATTTTAGCTTTCCACTGTTAAAAACTCTTTTTTGGTAGAAGTGCATCATTTCAAAACACCCTTATGGATAATAAAAGTAAACATAATCAGGCAACAACCATTTATGTAAAACAAGTAGTAATATAAAAATAATAAATTTATAATATCAAACTAAGCATACCATTACCTTTGATCTTTCCTACACCACCCATTCCAAAAGCCAATCAATGATAAACCTACAAGCATAAAGAAAAATTCAGAGTTAAACTATCCCAATTGAAGTCATTAAAAACAAAACTATAACACATATTACTACATGTAAGACTCAAAATATGCAGTACTAAAAGTAAGTAACTATTCAAACTTTCCAATAATACTTTCAAAGGATCGACCAGTGTGTATATATATAACTAAGTCAAAGTAGTACAATAACTGGATAGATCTCTATGCACCCTCCATGGGGGTTGAAGATCTAATACCATATCTATGCACCCTACCTGTTTTGCTTTACAAGCATTAACCATAGCTCTAATGGAGAAGCCATTGCCGACAACAGAGAAGTCCTTCAGATCTGGCGAGATCCATTCAGATCCGGTGAGATTCACTTCAGATCTGGCGAGATCAATGTAGGAACAGAGAGAATGACAGAGAAAGCGTTTGGGTCGGAGGGAGAGGGAGTGTCGCCGGTGTTGTTTGTGTAGGTGAGACGGAGGAGGAGAGAGAGAGATGGTTGAGACGGAGAAGGAGAAGGAAATGAAGAAGATCAGACGGAAGGAGAGAGAAGGAAATGCAGGAGATGAGACGGATGGGAAGAGAGAGTGACAGAGCTAGATGAAGAGCAGAGAGAGAGAGGAAAATCGATGGTTAGGGTCACAGCTTCGAGCTCGAGGGAGAGAGGAAGGGGTTTGCGGTATGACGGCGGCTAGGGTTAGGGCTGCTGAGGATGAGGGGAGAGAGACCGAAAGATCAAGTGCCGGGGGGTGAGGGGTTCTCACTCATGAATTACCTTTTATAACTTATTATGTCTTACAAATCGAAAGATAGATGCAGAGAGAGACCTAAAGATAGATGCAGACCTATCTATATAACTTATTACCTTTTATAAACAGCAATGCTACACATTCATTCCCATAGTAAAGAGAGCATTAGTGGTTTTTCAACCGTGAAAGTGTCTTCTATGGTTTACAAATCAGAAAGCAATAACAGATCCAAAAAGAAAACAGATTAACATACCTCGGAAACAAAATGATTCATTCTCTATGAAACCGTGCTTCCAAACCTAGAAGATAAAGGGTACCAAGTTAGAGATCATTAAGTAGGTCTGGGGTTGTCTATCAAAAGACAATAGAAAATGAGAGGGGGAAAAAACACCAAACTCAGAGACAAGCCCAGGCACAAGACGAGTAAACACCCCAAACAAGCCAAAATCCCAGAGACAACTAGCAGCAGAAAAAACCCCAAACTCAAGCAAACACCCCACACAAAGAAATCCAAAACAACTTATATACAAATGGAAGCTCCTCTTCATTCTAATTTGGAAACTGAACAATTACTGACCCCACAAAAAAAAAAAAAAAAAAGGAATTTTCACAAAAAGATCGGTAAAAACCCTAACGTTATGGAACGGTTTAAGGCTTGAAGCACTCGGCGACCTGTCGGCGTGAGAGAGAATGAGAGGGAGTAAATTCGATTAGGGTGGCGAGAGGGTTAGAGTGGGAATAAACTAGAATTTTGAATGGGGCTGTCTAGATGAGTACTCTAGAAGCTTGTGAGTACTCTAGAAGTTGCATTATCCAAATGATAGTTTCAGACAAAAAAATACGGATATGAGGCTAGCGCGTGATGCGCGTGGATAGACCTCTAAAGATTAGAGGGTGAAATAATGGAATTTTATTCCAAGTACAAGTTTCTCATATATTTTCTGAATTTTTTAGGCATTTTTATGGCCAAACATTTTTCAAATTTAAGTTCACTTGGTATCCAAAAAAAGAATTTTTGTTTTAAATTTTTTTTAAAAAATGGAAAACCCTTTTGGACTTTTGGTATAAAGCATAAATCGAAAGCTGCCCAATTTTATGATCTAACTAGCCAATATAAAATTGTGTGTATATATATATATATATATACAGAAGAAGCTCTGACCTTCTTTCGGTGATCTTGCTGCATTTCTTCCAAATCTACAAACCCAATCCCCCAAAAAACTCAAGAGTAATCTTCTAATCAGAGCAGATCGAAGACAAGCTCAGAAAAACCATGGCTTATTGGCAGCAAAAATTAGCCACATTTGCCCCATCTGCCGCCTGCTCCGGATCACAAGCCCACAATCCCAGCTTATTCTCCTCGAATTCTTCGCAAAACATACCACCTAATCCCTCATACACTCCACCACCACCACCACCACCACCACCGCCACCGCCTCCACCAACACCACCAGCAGTACTCCCTCGCGCGAAACCACAATGGATGTTGTTTCAACGGTCATAGAGTGATCAACTCGCGATTCTGAACAGGCTTTTGCATCGTGTATGAACCACTGCTCATACAGAGAACGTCACAATCTCCTCTTGCGAGTGTGTGTATGTGAGAAGAGGAAGAGACAAACTGTAATGGATCTAGATATGAGCAAAACCTAGCTGAGAAATGGAAGCTGAAGATGATCTCCAAGACCGACAACAGGGTTACAGACAGATAGAAAGGCTAGAAAAAGCATATATATATATTTATGTATGCGTATGTATTGGTGTGTGTGTGTGTATGAGCTGGGTAAGAATGCAAGGTTTTATTGCCTGGAAGCCTGGAATATAGGGCAAAAAAATAATTTTCTGGGTGTTGCGTATCTAAACCGTATGTATATACGGATACGGATTGGATACGGAAGTGGCAGAGTATGGTAATTTATGGGAGGTTAGGGGTTGTTTGGATAGGTTGGTTTGGCAGGTGGGGTGAAGGAGCGGCTCCGTCTGTGAGTCCTTTTTCCAGAATGAACCCAAGGTGTCAGCTAAGTTTGGTACAATTAACCCGGATCACGGAAAGGTCGTTGACACGTCATCGTGCCACGCCGGTGCGCTTTTTAAAAATAATTGAGGTGTAATTTGGCGTGACCAACTTGGATGTTTTGAACACTAATTCAACTGATATTAGTAAATGACAATGAACATCATCATCATCATGATGTGAATATGCTAAAGAATCACCCCCAAAAATAAATTTTAAAAATTTTAAAAATGTGAATAAGCTAGAGATGAAAGTTCATTAGCAACCATTGGCCCTTGTAGCCTAGTGATACTTAATGATATTGGAGTATAAGTAGAGCCTAAGGTTTAAGGGTCGAATCCCCTTTAATGTTCGTTACTCCAAAGTTATTACAAAATTCTACGATCTTTTGTTTTTCTTCTATGGTTGGCTAAGAGGCAAAACCATTATGTACAAGCTTTGGGTTTTTTTTTTTCTTCCATCGAATTCTGCTTATATTCATTTTTGTATGTATTAATTAATAGTTATTATCACTATGTTACACACGCATCGAATATGTTTGATTGTAAATCAATAAATAAAAGGTACATGTATGTGCTATTCATTAATAAGAACAAATTATATTAAATATTACATCTAGAGTTAAATTGAAAAAAAAAACATCTAAAGTTAGTGAGAGCCATTTAGACAATGCTAGGGTAATATTGGGGGCCGGGATAGTATTGATTAGAATTGATAAATATTATATATGTAAAATGGCATTAGTAGTATTATTATTTTGCTCTTTAATTTTTGTTGAACATATAGTGATTTGGGCAAATTATCTATGCACTCACAAAATCGATTGAAATGATCCCCTTTTTTTATTTTTTTATTTTTTAAAAAAAAAAAAAAACAATAAACCCTTTAGTCAAATTCTAAGTCTATTTAAGACCCTACAACTCATATGACCAAATAAGTTCAAAGCCTATGAAAACCACAAAACCTTATGTGAGTGTTCCCAAAGGGTTTAGCAAGAGGCAAACTCAGAACCTCTCTGCTTAGCGTGGTTTTTTACCAATTGAGCTACTCACTGGGTTAATTGATGAGATGTTTAACATAAATATTTTGTGGAAGAATTTTCTCTATTTATTAGATGATCTAGTGAAATTTAAATCATTTATATCACGTGAGACTTACTAAAACATGTGAGACTTACATAATATGAACAATCCATATTTTAATGGACCATACATTCCAATAGAGAGAATCTTTACGATTTTATTCCATATTTTGGTATAGAATTACATGTTAATTGACCTACTTTTTTACCTAAGCACGAAATAATAAATGAAATATATGTAATTTATGCTCGAAAATGAGGGTCCCTCATACAATTTGCCAACTTTTAAAAATCACAAGGCGTGGAGGTGCAAGTGTAAGTTCGTAATTATCTTTTACCAGTCTTACCAAAACAAAAACACAACCGAAAAAAAAAAATGGAAAAAACGGTATGAAGATAGGCATTCAACAACTCAAGAAAATCAGCCACATGAAGCTTTGCTCTAAGATAATTTTGGATATCTTTTATGTTGCTTTCATTTAAGGAAAAATATGTAAACTGTCTCTTAGCAAAAATTATATGTTTTAAAAAGAAAAAAAAGGCACGTTGCTTTCAATCAAATCCAAAAAAATAATAATACAAAACTACTAAAATCTCTTCAAAAAACCAAAATATTTGTTGCAATGCTCCATCCAAAACCATTTAGAAAGCGTTATATTTGGACAAAATTGCCCATTGCTTGAGTTTTACTTTAATTGCTAAGAGGACACTTTTCCTGCTTTAGCATCCGTGCTGAAAATGACAGGATTTTGATTTTTTTTATTCTTTATTTTTTATTTTTGATTTATTTTTTTTTTTTTCATTCAAACGGTAGAAGAGAAAATGGGGATGGTCTATTTTAGTCCCCAAAGAATTTGTAGATAAAAGCAAGAAACTCTTTCTGGTTTGAATATCAATTTAATTTGCTTATGAGGATTGCATATTAGGGGTGCAACTCAGTACAGGACGGTCTGGGACAGGGGCATTTTTGTCACAGACCGAAATAATTCGGGACCTTAAATCTTGTACCGGGATCGGACCGATTTAGGCTTGGACCGAATTGGTCCCAGACCGAATTTTCTAGGACAGTCCGGAACTCAGGTTTTTGTTTGTATTTTTCAGTAAAATGTATTTTTTATAATATATGAGTTCTGGACCGGACCGAATTCCTGAATTCCCGGTTTTTGTTTGTATTTTTTCTGGTAATATAAAAAAAAATTTGACCATGGATAATATATAATATTAGATTATTATACTATATATTATAAAAAATACATAACTTTATAGAAACATAAAAGTTTTACTATATATATATATATACATAATTTGGGAATTCGGTTTGGTCCTAAACTCAAACCCCCTAAACTGAGTCCCGGACCGAAAAAATTCGGTTTTTGAAAAAAATCTCAAGTCCCGGACCGAACACTATTTTTCTCGGACCGAATTGCTTGGAACGGTCTAGTCCTCAGAATTTCCCGAACCAAGTTGCACCCCTATTGCATATTGAAAAGTAAGCAAACCGCATTATTTTAAACAAATCCTTTTTCTTCTTCTCTTATTACAAAATTTAGTTGTTTTACTCGTCAATGGCTCCAATACTAACATAGGACTGGCTATGGCAAGCCACCATCGTTCTTTTTTTTTTTTTTTGGTGGTATAAGAAAAAATGTTAAACATCAATGTGGACTAGATTTACCAATAGCATATTTTCAAAGAATATCTAAAATTTCTCTGAAATAGTTTGAATCCCAAATATGATTACCTTTAATTATGTGACCTAAATTAGTTAAGAAATCAGCAGCTTTATTTCCTTCATCATCATTCTTTTTTAACTATATATGTATTTCAATTTTTTCCTACGAGGTCCTTCTAATCTAGTGTGGAGAGAGAGAAAGAGAGATTTCAATGGATTCCAGACCAATAAAATATTGATTTCCTCACATGTCATCTTATAACAAATCTTTAATATCTTCTTACATTGTTGTCATTCAATTTATTGTGCACGTGCCACTAATTAGTAAAGGGTTTACTAAATCCATACCCTTTATATTTTATTTTGACGTATTTTTTTTCTCATTTTTATTCATGGGAGTGTGGATTTAGCAAACGAAGGTGTGGATTTAGACCAACCCTCAATAAATCGTTGGTTTTTCACAGAATTTATGAAGAGGGCACCGTACTGTTGTGGTTGTATTTATGAACTTTTTTTATTCGAAAAGATGTTGAATGAATCTCAAATTCTCAAGATATATATGCATCTTACTTTTAAAGAGATGACTTTACAAGAGTTTTCTTTAAAAAAAAATTTTATAAAATACCACGTGATTTAATTACACATGAGATCTAAGTTAGTTTTTTTTTTTTCCTTAAATAATGTTTGACCAAAAATGTTGAACATTGCATGTGAGCTCATTTTCATATGTTTTTTGTTGAATTCATACTAATGAGGTGAATTCAATGAGAGAAATATGGTGCAGTAATGCATTTTTTGAATTGTGTACTCAAAATAATTGAAATATGAGAGAGTTCATACCGAGAAGGGTGAGGGTGCCCTCATCCTGGATGGACTCTTCTTTTTTTTTTTTTTTGCTTTTGTTTTTAAAAAAAAAATTATTTATTGATTTCCTGATCAAATATTGGTTCTGAGTGTGAACCCACTTAATATTTAATAATTTTGATATGACAATTAAACCGCTAATCTGATTGCAAATGAACTTATTAATTTATTATGTGTATGTGTAGATGTCACTATGCACTTATAAGGAGTCTCTTAAAACTTTCTAACCTAATTCCGTATTCTAGATTTCTAAGTACTCCCTCCTTTTTAAAGAAAATTAAAATTGGAACCGGCTTCTCTCTCAAAAGTATTTATAAAATGATGTATAAATATATAGACCCCCCCCCATCAATAATATTTTTTTTTTTCTAAAATGCCCTCTAAGGTGTTGTAATCAATTGCGCATTAACTCACATAACCTCAAGACAAGTCAGATTTATAACAACTCAAACTCGAATTTTAACAGTTAATCTTTCCTACAAAATCCTTAGTTCCACCAATTAATTTCAACATGTGCACCCTTTTGCAGGATTTAGCCTATCAAATTAATTTTTCCATTATCTCCGTAGGGTTTATTGGTGTATCTTAATGTTCCCCATTCTTAATTTAGGGAGAAGAAACTCATATTTGGCATATTCTTAAATCTTAATCATAATTATATCCTTCTATTTTCGCAAGTTACCTCCATCTTCAAAGGTCCCAAGACCACCTTAAAGTTAAATTTACATGGTGCACGAAAGTAAAACTTCAGTAGTACGTTATCACCACTTGGGACAACAATAATCTTGACCTAATGGAATTTTGAAAATATTATGGAGCGATTTAACTTTTATTTTTGTTACTAATGAGGTATCTAGACATTCAGATCAAACAAAGCTAAACTAATCACCCATTTTACATTAGTTAATACTCAAGACAAACTCAAACAATAACCTAGTTTAAGGAGTAAAAAAGTTAACTCAAGACCTTTCGTTTGTTGGGATATAAGCCTAAAGAACCACAACTTTATCCCTTGAGTTAAGACATATATATTATAGGATGATGATTAGGTGAGCATGTAATGCCCCAAAATTTATAAACAATAATACATACAATTTTTATATGAGCTCCGTACAAATAAACTTTTTCAAAAATACATTCCTTTTGAAAACACAGAGTATTGCGTAGTTACAGGTAGCCATGGTTAATCCAAAACTCATCATCAATATACATTGGCCAACCAAATAAATAAAATTACATCAACTTTAAATAAAAATAAATGTATGCGATAACTTCTCCAAATCTCGACCCCAATTCTACTATGTGCCTCCAATAATGATCACCTGAAAATATATTGGGGTGAGCGAATTAACAACAGTCCAGTAGGAAATCTAATTCCTATACAATAAATAATATTTCAAATATCACATGCAAGCATTTATATATTCAAAATAAATATAAATAAAATAATACGAACTCCAAATCATCAACTTCAAATATAATCCAACTGTCAATGAAATCATCCATCATAAACCTCAAATATATCACCATCAATAATTATCACCTTGCATAAATTAAATCTTAATATATGCTTCAAAATAATCATTATTCACTGTACAAGAATTAAACCCCCTACCTCAAAACTGAGTGAATAAAATGATTAACCACAATTGTAGACGTATAGATCGACTCCAAAAATACAAAATCCATACTAGTAGACACGGGATTGGAACTCCCACCTCTTGCAAATATCCGTCCCCGCTCCCCCCTCTGAGAGCCTCTCTCAACTTCCTCTGCTCGTTTCTTTCTTCTCTCTCCTCTCTTCTCCTTTTATTTCTTTCCCTCCTTCTCTCTTTCTCCCTTCATCTCTCACGTCCTTATCTCCCTTTCTCTCTTTTCATTTGTTTCTTCTACACCCACCTGCAATTTTTTTCTTCCTTCTTTCAATTCTTCTCTTCTTTCTTCTTTCTTTTCTTCTCTTTCTACCCATCCTATCTCCTGCCATCTTCTTTCTTTCTTTCTTTTTCTTCCATTCACACGCCACTTTTCCTTCTTTATTTATTATCTCCTTTTGACTTTTCTTCTCCTTTTTCTTCTCTGGTATTTTCTTTCCTCCATATATATATGTCACAATCACAATTTAATATCTTTCTCCACACAAGTCAATTTAATGTAATATCTCCCAACATCCAACTAACCTTAATATACACGTAAAATAAATATACACGTAAATATACACCACCCTTAAATATACACATAAAATAAATCAATAAATATTCGGGTATTAGATTCCACCACCCTTAAAAGAAATTTCGTCCATCGAAATTTGAATAACCTCAGATCAAATACTTATTAGTTATACCACTACGCTTCCTGTGAGGACCCAAGGTTGATTCATGAGAATATTGGGTTGTATTATGATTGAAGAATGTTTTAAGTGTATTTTATGGCTTGGGATTGAGTATTTTGGGAGTTAAGATTGATTAGAGTGGAAGAAAATTCCATTTTTATCAATTTTGGGAGTTTTATAGCCATTTCAGCAAGTTGTAGTCGACTACAAGTAAGTTGGTAGTCGACTGTAAATAAGTTTGTAGTCGACTATAAGTAAGGTTGCAGTCGACTACATAAAACAGAATAGACATCCTGAAAGATTTAGTCGACTATATCTTGGATTTAGTCGACTAAATCTCTCGAAATGGATAGAAATCAGATTTTTAAGGAGTGAATTGACACTTTTGCCCCTCCTCCTATATATAACCCTTAACCACGATTTTTCCACTCATTTCTCCATTTCTCAGCCGAGAGAGAGAGAGGGTGCACGGCTTGGAGAGTGAGGGGTTCTCACTTCATTTTTCCATGGATTTCATGCATCTTGGCCTTGAATCTCCTCATTTCTAGCTTGGATTCACACATGGCCAACCTCTATTTCGAATTTAGAGGTAATTTCTCATGTCTAAGGCTAGGGTTTGTATTTTATTTGGGATTTAGTCATCATATCCTCATAGTTTCTGTTTATTCATGGTGTTTGTGAAGTTTGGTTGCATTTTGGAGTTGGAATCTCCATTCTCTTCATCAAGCATGGCATTTGGAAGTTAGGGCTTGCTTTGGGGGAGCATCCATGTGCATCTTAGGCCCGATTCACATGTCTAAGGCGGTGGTTTTGCATTTTCTTCACTCATTATTGAGGTAGGGGACATTTTCTCATTTTAACCCATTGATGCATGGGGGTTTGGATATAAATCATGTAGTTTTACATGCATTTGGTAGTTTTTGCATAAATATCATGCATGGGGGTATATTTTATGGGTTTTAATAAATTTTGGAAAACCTAGGGTTGATTTACATACCCCTTTTGTTATATTCCTATTATTTATGAAACTCTTATATGTTTACAGGGTTTAAATAGGTTGGTTTTAAAACCTATTGGACTATTTTGTGTGGTCAAAATATTGGGGGTCACTTTTATATAAATATCTTTGAAACCATTATTTTGAAAAATGGTTGGGAAATGATTACCATGATTTATGGAATTATTTCACATGGTTTTCAAGTACAAAACCTATTATGTGGTTTTTGGAAAATTTATATATAATTTTCCGGATTATGTGAGAATTATGGAATTGATAAATGAATAGACAAGTGGTGATGTATGGATGTAATGATAAGGGGTACTTTCCGGTCCCAACGACCGTAGTGTTCCCGAATGAGGTTACTTTCTGGATCAAAGCAGATCCATAGTGTTTCCTCTTGAGGTTACTTTCTGGATCCAAGTAGGATCCATAGTGTTTCCTCTTATTTTCCGCGCGCGAGGGCCCCGCATGACCTGGGGAGGATTTATCAGTTTGAAAGACTGATGTTATAGATTGCCAGATATGGCGGATGATGATTATTGGCTTATAAGGCCGTGATGTGATATCAGAAAATGATAGATAATTTATTTGTAAAATGATGATTTTGATAACCTCTTTAAAAAGGAAAAAGGGGCGTTGGTATTAAATGATTTAACTTTCGCAGTTTATTTCATTATATTTGTGTCAGTTTTATTTACTGAAAAATTATATTGCAAACTAATCAATGGTTTTGCAGGATTCTTGAAATGTATATAAACTATGGTTTTTAAAACCTTGGGTTATTTTGAGAAATGTTTTCCTACTGAGCGTGTAGCTCATACCCCCACAGTTTTCTTGCAGGTCATGTTTTTTTAAAGTTTCGCTTGACCTGGGGTTGGGAAGCGCATTAGCATGCATGCATTCATTCTGAGGAGGTGGATGAGACCCATGTGACTACGATACAGCCTGGAGTTTTATTTATTTTTGGAATACTGTGTGGATGAATTGGAAATATGATTATGGTGTTTTTCACAGGTTTTCGAATAGTCGATAACTTGGTATGTCCTATTTACAGACAGGACCATGCCGGATTTTCTAAACGGTTTCCAAATAAATATTTTTATTAAACATCCACTAAAATTGTTTTAAAAATTGATTTTCTTACTACTTAACTAACGGCCCCCATTTCGGGTCGTTACACTTCCGCTGCAAAACTCTGATTTTAAAAGAGTTCATAAATAAAACTAAAATTTCCATTCTCAAGAAAACAATTTTTCTAAAATAGGTATTGTATTTTCTCATCAATAATTTCAAATAAATTACAGTACCTCACGCTGGTACTAACTCAACCATACCATCTCATATAAAAACAATACCTTCATTTTTCCCAGATCTTAGGACTTGTCCGCTTCTGATGTGAAATATATGACTCATCCCTCAACCTCACCCTCACCCTATTGAGCCTATTGAGACTGTTGGTACTGTTGGTTCTCTCAACCTCACCCTCACCCTCACCCATCTTGGGCCTATTGGGACTGTTGGTCCTATTGGGACTATTGCCACATCATCTCCCATCCAAAAGTCAGAGTCGTCCTTAACTCTGATACCAAATTGTAACGCCCCAAAATTTATAAACAATAATACGTACAATTTTTATATGAGCTCTGTATATATAAACCTTTTTAAAAATACATTTCTTTTGAAAACATAGAGTATTGCGCAACTGCGGGTAGCCATAGTTAACCCAAAACTTATCATCAATATACATTGGCCAACCAAATAAATAAAATTACATCAACTTTAAATAAAAATAAATGTACGCGATAACTTCTCCAAATCTCGACCCCAATTCTACTATGTGCCTCCAATAATGATCACCTGAAAATATATTGGGGTGAGCGAACAACAGTCCAGTAGGAAATCTAATTCCTATACAATAAATAATGTTTCAAATATCACATGCAAGCATTTATATATTCAAAATAAATATAAATAAAATAATACGAACTCCAAATCATCAACTTCAAATATAATCCAACTGTCAATAAAATCATCCATCATAAACCTCAAATATATCACCATCAATAATTATCACCTTGCATAAATTAAATCTTAATATATACTTCAAAATAATCATCCTTCAAAACTGAGTGAATAAAATGATTAACCACAATTGTAAACGTGTAGATCGGCTCCAAAAATACAAAATCCATACTAGTAGACATGGGATTGGAACTCTCACCTCTTGCAAATATCCGTCCCCCCTCCCCCCTCTGAGAGCCTCTCTCGGCTTCCTCCTGCTCGTTTCTTTCTTCTTTCACTCCTCTCTTCTGTTTTTATTTCTTTCCCTCATTCTCTCTTTCTCCCTTCTTCTCTCCCTTCTTCTCTCACGTCCTTATCTCCCTTTCTCTCTTTTCATTTATTTCTTCTACACCCGCCTGTAATTTTTTTCTTCCTTCTTTCATTTCTTCTCATCTTTCTTCTTTCTTTTCTTCTCTTTCTACCCGTCCTATCTCCTGCCATCTTCTTTCTTTCTTTTTCTTCCATTCACACGCCACTTTTCCTTCTTTATTTATTATCTCCTTTTGACTTTTCTTATCCTTTTTCTTCTTTTGTCTTTTCTTTCCTCCATAAATATATATATATATATATAATCACAATTTAATATCTTTCTCCACACATGCCAATTTAATGTAATATCTCCCAACATCCAACTAACCTTAATATACACGTAAAATAAACATACACGTAAATATACACCACCCTTAAATATACACGTAAAATAAATCGATAAATATTCGGGGTATTACAGAGCACGTGCTGATATAACTTATATCAACATCCGCATTGGGAGTTGTACCTTGTGCATTAGTGAGATATGAAGTACATTGGACCAATGCAAGGGGTACAATCCCCAATGCATAGTGCTAATATAACTTATATCAACACGTGTTGATAGGAACATAACCGATATATTATATATACATATAGGGAAAAAAAACTCCTAGTCTAAGATCCCTTATTGGAATCGTTTTCTGACTTCTATTTGAAGCCATTAGATCCAAATCATTTAAGTCATTAATCCGACATGGATTTTAATTCGACGGTTTCAAAGAAAAATCCGGAAACAATTCCAGTCAAGGATATTCAACTGGAAGTAAACTATATGCATATACACACACATATATATTCTTAGCACAAATACTAGCTTCAAAACCTGTGTGATGTACAGATTTATTTATAAAAATAATATTATTAGAAAATTAAAATTTTAACAGAATATTTATTTTCTAAAAGAGTAAAATGCATTTGTTAATATAATATGTCAATTAAATTTAAAAGATATAGACAAAAATAAATTACTTTAATGGTGGAAGCTTGTGAAAAAATGTATTTTGTGCAATGTTAACGTAATATATCACACAAAATTTATGTATACTTCCAAAAAGGATAAATTATTTAGAAAAAAAAATAATTTAACTGGTGGAAGCTTGTAAAAAATTGAAGGAAGTGACACGTTATGGTATTTTGTGGAAAAAGATTAAGACTCTCTAGAGCCTAATCCATTCCATGATCATAGTTTTGATATATTAATATGTATTCCGGTATATTGTGCTTTCTTTTTTAATCATCACTGTCTCTATTTGTCTCTCTTTCTGATTATAACTATTTTTAGTTCCATATGTTCAATTTTTGGGAGAGAAGATGAATAGACATAAAGAAAACGAAAAAATATGGTACAATCTACTAAGTTTGGATTGAACATTATACAGTGTAGGTTTTCTGATTCTCCCACATGAAAACAAAGAAATATGTAGTGTACATCAAACGTCAACGTACCTATACTGTGTGAAAAAAGAGCAGTGAAAACCAAAAAAAAAAAAAGGAAAAAAAATTGGAGAAATTACCTTTTGGTGATCACTTCCCAACTTAATACCAAACAAAGAAAATTAGTAGTCCTTTTGAATCACATATATAGTCGATTGGTAGCAAGTTGGCAGATAATATTCTTTCTTTGGTATTACATTGGAAAGTGATCACTAAAAAAGTAATTTCTTCAAAAGTCACAAAGTAACTTACTTTTTGGGAAATTACTTTTGAGTGAATATGTCCCAACTTAATACAAAACAAGGAAAATGGATAGTTATTTTGATGTAAGTATATAGGTAATTTGTAGCAAGTTGACAGACATTATCCATTTTTTCATATTAGGTTAGAAAGTGGACACTAAAATGTAATATTTGCCTTTTTTCTCCTACATGTTCTACTGTTCAACATGTGATTTGAAAAAAAAATAAAAATTTATAAACTTGACACGTGGCATCACAGTATCCCTTTTTTGTTATTAGGTAAAAGGGGACACTAAAATGTAATATTTGCATTTTTTCTCCAACGTGTTCTACTGTTCAGCATGTGATTTGAAAAAAAAAAAGGAAAATTTATAAACTTGACACGTGGCATCATCAAGGCTTATTTCCTCCATTATCTATTACGGAGTATCTATTATATATATAATTATATATATATAACGGAAGCCGAGTTCTTAGCCTCTGTTGGGCCACGTGACAGTTGTTTAAAGGATATCACTTTTTCAAAACATTACCTTTTAGTGGCCACTTATAAGAGTAATACCAAAAAAAGATAAATTAATAGTCAATTGGTATTACATTGATAATAAATTTGTAGTAAGTTAACAGATAATAGCCTTTTGTTGGTATTAGGTTGGGAAGTGATTATCAAAATGTAATTTTTCCGAAAAGGGTAAAGTATACCCCACGTGAAACCAAAAAGCAAATAACATTGGTAGTCAATTTGTATCAAGTTGACAATCAATTTTTCCTAAGTTGACAGCTAATCTTTTTATTAATATGATGGTGAAAAGTGGTCACCAAAAAAAATTTTCTCCGAAAAAGACAAATGCTACCATTCACAATTCCAATGTTGATCATTTAACAAAAGTTATTGCAGAAATGTTTTTCAATCTATCATTTAGAATTGGGATGGGTAAATTTATTTATTAATTACTTTCAATGTCTTTTCACTTTTTGATATAGACTTGAACAATGAATGAGATCATAGGTAACCTAGATACATTGTATATATATATATATATATATATTTTATACTTGAGTCATTTTAATCTAAACCAAATCAATGAAAAATAAAAATTTGAAACTATTATCATTCATCTTTTCTTTTCCTTTTCCTCCAAGTAAGCCATGGGTAACCCAAAAAAAAAAAAAAAAAAAAAAAAACTGGTTAGAAAACATTAAAAAATACCAACCAACCAATCAATCTTCATTTATAATTGAGTTGTATTTTCTATTAATTTAATATATTTGATATACATATGAAAAAAAATAACACTTTTTTTAATAAAATTCTAATTATATATTATTCTTCTTTTCTCACAAGTATATATATATTTTTACATAATTTTCTATCATCTTCATGTTAAAAAAAATTAGAAACAACTATAACATTTTTCTTTTTTAATAAGCCTTACATTTTTTTTCATGAGCGTTACCTTTTTTTTTTTTTACTTCCTCTAATTATTATTTTACTGTTTTCCTGTGCAAATGCACGGGATAATAACTAGCAATAAAAAAATATTGAGGATTGCTATTTCTCTTGGAACTTCCAACTTTAGAAGAGGTAGCGAATCAAAACCTAAAATAGTAAATTGCATTTTGTTACCTCAAATTGTTAACTCTTTAGGAGATGATCTTAGGTCTTACCTGACAATTGGGCAACCCTTGTACTGCTTTAACTCGGAGCTCTTCTGTCCTTCGTTGGAGAGGACACTCAACCCACCTTTCGAAACCTTTTGAAAGGGCAAATCGAACGAAATGGCCTGTTTGGCAACTGGACCACTTTATTCCCAATCAACGATTTAGCAAGTTATCCTAAGCCATAATAAAGTTATTGCAATATAGATTATTCCATGGTAATGTTTTTAGCATGTTATTACGTACTCCGGCATGTCGCGTTTTCTTTTTTAATCATCATTACCTCTATTTGCCTCTCTTTTTGATTATAACTATTAATAGTTTTATATGTTTAATTTTTGGGATATGAGATGAATAGGTATAAAGAAAATATAGAAATATGATACAATGTATTAAATTTGGATTGAACATTGTACAGTATAAGTTTTCCGATTCTCCCACATAAAAACAAAGAGATATACAGTATACATTAGGGGTGTGCGCGGGTTGGTTTGGAGCGGTTAGGAGAGAAATCACCAACCAACCCGTTAAGGGCGGTTTGAAAATTTTTCAACCTGTCGCCAAACCGTTGGTCCTCACAACCGGTGGATTGATTGATTTCTTTTGGTGGTTTTGAACGAACAATTTGGGCGGATTGGGCAGATTGTATCATGCCTTTCATAACTTTTATGAGAATTATCAAATGACAAAAAAGTATACTTTCATAATCTTTATGAAGATGGTTTGTTGATTTCTTAGCAAAAATGTTTGGAGACAAACCACTTTTATTTTATTTTTTGTAATAAAAGAAAAAGAAAGAAAATATTACCCTTTCCAATCCTTTTTTAAGCATTTTTTTTTTTCATTTGGGGTAAAAACTGATAGGATGATGCTATATTAGCATATTATTTGGGTGGACATATTTAAGTGTGTATATATATATATTGGCTTATCCACACCCTCTTATATTGCTCGTGGATTAGGTGAAAATGCGAGGTGGCTCTCTAGTTGGGCAAAGCACTCTTGTCTACCTCCTTCTTCTTCTTCAAGTTTGTTTGTTTGTTTTTTTGTTTTCATAATTCCATATGTTTAAAAACCAAAATGTTATCAAGAATTTATAATAAGTTTATGGATTAGCATTGATGCTTATTTGGTGATATTAAGAGAGGGGTAAGGATAGGGGTAGGTTCAATATTAAAATGCCACCTCATTTGGGCAATATTTATTTAGAAGATATTGCATTTCTCTTTCTCTAAATAGCCTTGATGAAGTGTAGTTAAATTTATGGGTAAATTGCATATAACCCCCCTGAAGTATTTTTCTTTTTTTGGGAGGGGAGGGGGGTTTCAGCAAATAACCCTCCTTATGTTTCAATTTTGTTAATGTGCCTCCCTTATGTTTTAATTTTTGTCAATGTGCTTCACCGACACTCGTCGTTGATGAAATTTGACGAAAATTAGTCACGTAACTACGCACGTGATACCGTTAATGGACTCGTGTTGCCCAAAATCACTAGAACCCTTGCCGGCATCATGGCCAATTGGGTGGCCATCGACAATTGGTTTTATTTTCCAACTGAATTAGGGGGGCACATTGAAAAAATTAAAACATAAGGGGGTTATCTGCTGATCCCTATACTTCAAGGGGTTTTCTGTAATTTATCCTAAATTTATTGGTGATTTTAGAGTGTCTAGACAATTAGAATCAAGGAGGTTTTTTGGTCGAATGAGTTCTACATAGGTTTGGGTCCAGACTAGTCCTTCATGATGCACAATTCACCTGTAAGCCTATGCATCCAATAAGTGAGGGAGCACAGACTTGACCTCGGGACCTTCATTTCATAAACCGTGATTCTTTGTTAATTACACTACCCTTGAGCAATTTGGTTGATCAATGACTTATTTCATTTAAGTAATCAAATTACTTTTCATTTTCTTATCACATATGGTAAATTGATGGTTATATATACCCACCAAAGAAGATGACACTCTATATATGCTAGACAAAATGTCTTGCTTAGGTGTCACATGTGGTGATTCCAAAAAAGGAAAGAAAAAAAAATGCTACGTCCTAGGATATGATCAATTGAGTAAGACAATCAAAACCCTTTAAGAAATATTGAATGTTCATTAGAGTGATATATTATACTCCACAAGATTGATAAATTAAACTATAGATTCCTAATTGAAAAATACGTACTATCGGTAAGATTACGGACCATAATCTAATTTTTTGTGTCTATACAAAAATAAATTGAAAAAAAAAAATCATCAATTTCAGTAATTTAATGTCATGAAAAAAAAAAAGAAAAAAAAGAAAGAAAGAAAGGAGGAGGAGAGAGAGAGAGAGAGAGAGAGAGAAATAGATACTAGCTAAGGCATTATAGCTGTGGAGGGAAGAGATTAGAGAGAATAGGCAGTGCTTTAGGCTGTGTTTGTTATGAGGGAATAGAATAGTGATTCCATTCTCCATAAAAAAGTGAATGTTTGGTTGTAGAAAGGAATGGAATGACTATTCCCTTATAGGGGTCTATTCCCTCTAATGAGGGAATAGCCATTCCTTCCCAAACCAAGAGGAATGACTATTCATTCCTTTTAAGGGGTAAAAATCATTAAAAATGAGTTCCACCTTTACTTTTTCATTTCATTCTCACCCCTAACCAAACATTGGGATGGAATGTCCATTCTCATTCCATTCCAATTTCCATTCTTATTCCATTCCATTCTCACTTCCATTTCATTCTATTTCCTCAAACCAAATGCACCCTTAATGGTTTTTTTGGATTTTTGGTAACCCTTCCAGCGCGTGGTGAATTGAGCGTGAAATGACGTGAGTGGGGGAGGGAGGAAGACTTGATCACGATTAGACCATTGGCTCTTGGTAGAAAAGACAAATCAAAGGGTCTTATTCGTTTTGGGTGGTGGAGGAAGGGAGACAGTTATTTAATGCATGGGATCGTGTACGTGAAATCAGGGACGAGAGCCTGAACAGTTTCCTTTTCGATGTAATGATTAAAGAAAGCACCACCCTTCCCTTTCCTTTCCAATATTCCATATGCGTCCATTTGTCATATTGAAAGTTTCACTCTCTCGTCGTCTCTTCGAATTTCCCTCCCACCATTTTGTTTATCTTTATTTATAACCAACATTCTATAGTTAACAGTCAACACAATGCTCTTCCAGTTCTATAGATCCTAAAATTAATAATAATAATAAAGATCTCTAATTAAGTAACATGCTAGTAGCTAGTGAATCTTTATTTTGAATCCTTTTTTAAATTTAATTTCAAATTTCAAATTAATGCTTTGTACCTATGCCACATAATTTGAGAATTAGAATGTTGAATTTCGGAAAATAAATAAATAAATAACAAATAGCATTTTTGTTTTAGTGTTTCATTACTTGATTATTATAATGTATCATAATCTAGTAGTAGTTTTTTTTTTTGGTAAATTGTAGATAATTCTCCTAAAATATATATGGAGGGTTAGCATAAAACATTATGATGTTTAAAATCAAGCAATGTCCTCCCTAATTGTACGATTATAGCCGTTTGTGGGCAACACACGCATGTGTGTAAATGTATTGTTCATGAAAGGCTGTAATAGTGCGGAATAGTCTGAGATATCCCACTAGACTTGAACAATCCTCTATCGGCCAGGGTAACTACCTTAGTAGATTGACATTGAGGATGGTTCCTAAGTGAGTTCTATAACCGAATTCGTAAATTGTTACAATTGAATATTACATGGGTTATTTCTTCACTTTCAAGTTCAATGAAACTCGTGAGATTAACCTGTCCTTTAGAAGGGTTTCGTGTAATTTACCCTAAATAATTAGAGGGGAAAGCTACTCTTTCCTTTTATTTATTTATTTATTTTTTGAGTGGTGCTATATTTACCCGTTGAATCCGCCAAGGCAACAAGCTTGCTTTTCTAATGTATCGTTGAATGTCGATTCAATCCAGGATCTTTTTATTGAATTGCAAATGAGCATATGAGCACACAATATATATTTACAAGAGAAAAATAGGGGAAAAAAAAGTTCTGAAGCATGAGAGCCATTTTCCAAACAAAATATGCATAGCAATTAATAGATCTAATGCTCCACTAAATGGATTACATTCAATTAAGAAAAATCAAAGTTAAAAGGAAGTTCGGAAGTATTGATTAATAAATAAAGTTTTTTTTTTTTTGATTTCAAATAAAACCACCAACTAAATGATTGTCCCACACAGTTGCATTGCATATCAATAACTAAACAAAGCACCTTGAGTAATAAAGCACACCCATATCTTGATTTCTTTTACAACTCACACACTGGATACTCAAATAGCATTACTCTTTCCATATCTTGAAATAGGTTCAAGAGGACAATGGGCCTATGTGGGGAATTGTAACACGAATTTGGCACAATTTTATGGGTGACCACTGACCTAGAAAACTCTTTAGAAATGTTGGAACAGAAAAATTTACTAACGAGTTAATTACAGTTTAGTTGGGAAGGAGAATGTTACTTTTGATAATGGACCTATCACTTTTTCCGGTCCATTTGGAGTCATGCACCCCCAGCCTTCTACTTCTGCCCCAAGACCATTTGAGGATGAAGTTATGTGCCTTAGATGTTAGTCTCCACAAATCCCAAAAGCGGTCCTCTATTGGCACTCGAAGACTTGCTTTTCATCCCCCATTTATTTTATACTTTAAGGTTTTATGAAAAATATAAAAGGTTTTTATGAAAACCGGACGTGTTATTTATTAAAAAACATCATTTTGAACAATTTCGTATAAGAAAGTTTTCCCAAAATCTATCGTTTAAGTGAAATTTTTGGCCATTTATAGTCTTTATTCTATAAATGGCTAAAAAGTCCATTTAAACGATAGATTTTTAAAAAACTTTATTCTACAAAATTGTTCAAAGTGATGTTTTCTAGTATATTACGTGATCAGTTTTTATCAAAACTTTTTATATTTTTCATAAAATCTTAAAATATAGAGTAAATGGGAGATGAAAAACAAGTCTTGGGGTGCCAATAGAGGCCCCCATCCCAAAATGCCATCTTAAGTTAGAAAGCCCAACTATTGCTGGCCCAACTATTTGAGGATGAACTAAGTTATGTGTCTAAGATGTTGGCCTCCAATCGCTGACAAAATGGGCACGAATAAGAGTTCCTTTAATATAAAAAATGTTTTTAATAGTAAAAAAAAAAAAAAAGTTAATAAGAAATTGAAAAAGTTCTCACATTATACTTTGAGCAATATTATGCAGCCCAACTCTTTTATGTCTTACTTCCACTCATAAAATTTTTTATGGGCGTTGATCTCATATTTAGGTGAGAGAATTAAGACAATTGAGACTTGGAAGTTGATCTCATATTTGTTGATGTTAGGAGGGTTAAGAGTAGGGGAAGATTCTACCGATTGCTCCAAAAATAAAATAAATTGGGGTGAGCCCAATGGACCCTTGGAGGGTGGTGTACAATGGGAGTAGCCCATCCCTTTCCCATAATCCCTTCCCTACACATGCACCCGAGGCCGTAGAATCATAGTGAAACTTCGATTTTGTTTCGATCTCGAAAAAGAGCTAGGGAAAAGGAAATAAAACGATCAAAATTGCCTATAGAAATCTTGGATGTATCCCCCCAATTTCCTCAAAAAGTACCAATAGATTTTGGGTTGGCTTCAACCAAGACCAAGGAACATGGTACTTGGAAACCCAAAATTTTTTTAAGGACTAGGCATGAAAAATTTCCATTTAGTCTTCAATTCTATCACATTTATTGAAAATAAATAAGGTTTGAGAAAATTTCTTGCCATTGTTGAGTTGGTTGACCACAACCAAATTGGCACTTTGTAGGTCGAAATGTGCCAGAATAACTAACCCATTGCAATTACCATTACCATAAGAAGTCCGATATCTCCCAATGCTCTGCCCATTGATCCATACTTGACCCTTCCCCATGCTTCCCATGTCCAAAGCCAAAGGCTCAACTCCTTTTGGTGCTTTCAAATAAGCTTGCTAGTTCAAATAGGAATTTACATATTAAAAAGGTAGACATTAGGAGATTTGGGGCTAAATGTTGGGGACTCTGAGACTGAATCAGAAATATCACTATTCATCTTGGAATTTCCACTTTCATACAATCTAATCTGACTTGATACATTGTCATAAGTCCTGTATTCTTCATAATCTTTCCCAAAACCCATTTTTGAACACCTTTATAACTTCCACACCAAGCTTGTTATCTAAGTTAATGGATCATTTTCAAGTTTACAACTTCAAACCATGCAATTGCAATTTATATACTTGCAAGAGGCACAAAAATAGGCCATAATCAAACATTTTAGTGGCCATTATAAGTCCAACATCGAAGTTGCTTTGAAACATTCTGTAATATACTAGACTCCTGTATAACACTGTGAGTTCCAAGGTAAGGGTAGAGTTTACTAATTTCATACAGTATCACTCTTGAAATGATTTCTTACAGAAGCTGATACTGCCTTGCCTCGAGTAAATAAAAATCCAGCCATTTAGAACGTGGAAATAAAAGTCTATCAAATTACATTCCCAAGTACCATATTTCACTCACAATCTTTCCTTTGCTAAGCCGCCTCCATTTGGTCGGTAACCTCATCCACTAGCTCCACTTGCTCTTGGTAGGAACTGTGTAATCCCAAAACAGATACCGCCTTGCCTCGTGTAAATAAAAATCCAGCCATTTAGAATGTGGAAATAAAAGTCTATCAAATTACATTCCCAAGTACCATATTTCACCTACAATCTTTCCTTTGCTAAGCCGCCTCCATTTGGTCGGTAACCTCATCCACTAGCTCCTGGTAGGAACTGTGTAATCCCACAGCAGAGGCTAAAAAGGCGGTCAGGATGGTGATAGCCATCGCAATCTGATCGATGGTGGAGTGATCCCTCCATGTCTTCTTCCTCTGTAATCAAAAAACGTTTATTAGGACCAGCCCATCCTTTTCTTTATGTAATCAAAACACAACTCAAAATTTATCCCAGTGAGGGCAGTCAACTTTTGAATGTGGTTGAGCATTAGTCAGTTGGAATCAGCTAGTTTTTGAATTTCGCTGAGTAGTACTTGGTTGGAAACTATTGACTAATTTCAAAATCAAGTTATACTAAGAATTAATAAATAAAATAAATATTCTTTAATATTCAACTTAGTAAAACTATAGAAGCTGTAATCTTGTGATTAATAAATGAGCATCGCGTCACCCTCTGATAATGGGATAAAGGAGGGCAAACGTGATGTTGTGACAATGGGAGAAGCCTCCCCCACCTTCTAACAGAGGAGGAGGTGGACTTCAACTGCACACATATTATTAGAAGATGTGAAACACAATAACTAAATCCAAATGAAATCATTTCAATGAAATAACACAGTGAAGCACAATTGTATGTAAAATTAAAACCATAATGTACATTGATTCATGAGCATTGCATATACCAAACAATCCCATATGATTATATAAAGTCCCCCTTTTCTAGCTTGGAATACACCAACTAAATAAAACTTCCAACAAAGTTTTAGGTGAGCACTATACCCAACCTCACCCCCTAAGACATCCTGCCCAAATCCTCCAAGACCACTCACATTGAATAAAAGTTAAGGAGATCAATCTCCTCATCTGCTAAATTGCAAAATGCTCTCTGCAACATCTCCCAACACATTTCTTTTTTTCTTTTTTCTCTTTTTTTTTTTTTTTTTAGAGCTGACTTGGTTGGGATTTTACCCAGATTTGCCATCCAAAAGAAAATTTCTACTTTTGGAGGAACCAAACCCTTCCATACTCTCCAAGGCAAAGATGAAAAATGTTGCATTAGTCTACCCTCTGACGCAAAATAGCAGGACTTGACTGAAAAAATGCCCAAAGAGAACTTCCATATGTACTTGTCCCTTGCTCCTTTACATAATCCAGCATCTTCTCATTTATTATGGTTAACCTATCCCAGCAAACTACCTACCATTATGCTAATCCAGAATATTTAAAAATAAACTTACTATATTTAAAAATAAACTTACTCAATTACCAGATCCTAAAAATAACATTTAGCAACAAATTTAGCTTTCCACGGTTAAAAACTCTTTTTTGGTAGAGTGCATCATTTCAAAACACCCTTATGGATCATAAAAGTAGACATAATCAAGCAACAACCATTTATGTAACACAAGTAGTAATATAAAAATAATAAATTTATAATATCAAACTAAGCATACCATTACCTTTAATCTTTCCTACACCACCCATTCCAAAAGCCAATCAATGATAAACCTACAAGCATAAAGAAAAAATTCAGAGTTAAACTATCCTGATTGAAGTCATTAAAAACAAAACTATAACACATATTACTACATGTAAGGCTCAAAATATGCGGTACTAAAAATAAGTAACTATTCAAACTTTCCAATAATACTTTCAAAGGATCGACCAGTGTGTGTATATATATAACTAAGTCAAAGCAGTACAATAACTGGATAGATCTCTATGCACCCTCCACGGGGGTTGAAGATCTAATACCATATCTATGCACCCTACCTGTTTTGCCTTACAAGCATTAACCATAGCTCTAACGGAGAAGCCATTGCCGACGACGGAGAAGTCCTTCAGATCCGGCGAGATTCCATTCAGATCCGGTGAGATTCACTTCAGATTTGGCGAGATCCATTTTGGATCCAGCAAGATCAATGTAGGAACTAGGCCTGGCAATTTGGGAGGGTTGGGTGGGTTTGGGTTTAGGATAAATGGGTTGGGTTGGGTCATTAATGGGTTATGTAATTTGTGCCATTAATGGGTTGGGTAATGCCCAACCCAATTAATGTGCAAACCCAAAACCAACCCGCAACCGACCCAATTATGAACCGGCCCAGATTTAAACCCAATCCACATTCTGACCCGACCCATTTTGTGCCCTAGTGTTCTCTCTCTCTCTCTCTCTCTCTCACTCTCAATGTAGTAAACAAGCTAGTATGATATTATTAACTTAATAGTTTAAGCTTCTGTGAGATAACAAACATATATATACTTGGATGACTAATCATCAATGCTAAAGCTGCTTTAAACCATCCATGCTAAATAAACAGAAAGGACTCATGTAAACTACAAAGGAAAATTTTTGTCATCAGAAAATAATTAGTCAATCCCAAAACCTTGAAATCAACAATAAACCGTATCATAGATCCCCTCAGTGGATCTTTTCCTCCAAATAAGTATAGATGGCAACCACTTAGAATAGCATAGCCAAAACCAAGGGCTTCAGAATATTCCACAGGAACTGGTGGAAGTGACTGCCAGAGCTGGTACGCAGGGTCAAAAGCATGCCATGAGATCCTTCCATCACGATCTCTTTTCATGACATATACACACTCTTCTGCCATTCCAAGACTTCTCCTAAGAGAATAAAAGAAGTTTCCCATGAGTAGGCGGTACCATCTCTTACAAACAACAAGAAAAAAATTAAATGGAACTCATACAATTAAATGGAAAAGGAAAGCCTATGGACGGGGCCTAAGTGAATCCACTTCTTTACACATAGTTTGCCCCACATTTTATCCAAAACCAAAGGCTTCTCATGATTTACAAAGACAGTCACTTCATCTCTACACCACATGAAACTAGAAAGGAACTGTATAACCACATGCGGAGTTGTAAAAACCACTAGCTCAAATCATGGAGAACCCACCCACCCAATGGTCCAGGACAGCATATGCTCCAATACTTTAATGGGGAGGCAATCCTCGTGAGAGTGGCATGCATTAAAATGGATGTGCACTATAAGTTCCAGGCTAACAGCAGCTCTAGCTAGCAGTAGCAGCTTGCTCGCATGTGCTCCTCATCACGTAATGCATGCTTACGGTGCTCCCTCAGCAAGCAATGCTCCAGCTAGATTTTGTTCCATTTTATATGTTCATTGAGAGTGAAGAAAATTCCATGGTCTGGTGTGAATGTGACAACTCTAAGAGAATGATAACCAATTAGTCATCATTTCAGAGAACAGTAAAATGCTTGAAGCTGGGGCATTTCATGAATTCTCAAATTGATTCTATACCATAAACTAAGATGTAAATGGAGCCACTTAATTTACAAGGAAAAACCAAACAGGCCCCATATACAATTATACTTATTCCTTCCTTTTGTTTCTACGAGATCAAATGCAGCAATAAGCACAAGTGACTGGCCAAAGGTTGGTCTAACTAGGATCAAGAACTAGGATACCATACATCATAAATCTACCAGTGGTGGAGAAAATTCAATTTCATGATAAAAGAAATGTGTATTGTCGAGAGAGATGACCCATAATAAAATCCTATCTGATATGGTGCAAAATTATAAGCTGCAAGAAATTATTTTTTATAAATCAATTGTGCTTTTAAGTCTTAATTAATAAAGACAATGAAAGAAATTATTTCACAAATCAATTGTGTTTTTAAGTCTTAATTCATATAGACATAGCCGTATCGGATGGGATTTTGTTATGGATCAAATAGAATTACTCAAACAGATATGCTGACATATGCAGTGCACTTAACCAAGTATGGTCCAAGTGAGACCACTAGCCTAGCTACAAAAAAGGGCCTAGGCAACCCAAGCTTTGTGTGGGCAAGAATTTGACAACCCTATTGCAACCTACACTGAACACGTTAGGACTATTCTACTTCAAGGAAAATTCTCATCCTGCAAAATATGGGGTTATAGAAAAAGCATAATCAACCATATATCCATTTTCATAAAGTACTAGGCTGGACTAAAGAATAGGAGAACATATCATGGGCATTGGAAGGGCAACTACTCTTGCCTGTACCCAGAAAACTAGTTCCCAGGCTTAGCTAAACTACCTGGACCAAAATGCAAACACCACAGCCTCCCCACAAGAAGGCATATGGTGCACTTTTGAATCATCCTATCTCTTTTTATTTTTCTTTTGGTTTGTAAACCCCATAAGCTCAAAAAGATAAATTTGGTGCAATGCCAGGACCTATATGGTTTTGCAACCAAATTCATGTTTAGAGGGTGTTTGGACGTCCCAGTGGACTTGAGTTAATCCATCATAATTTTCATAGTATTTTGAGGACTCAAATTCGCATTATAACAGGAAGAAATCACCTTCTTCATCCATTGAAGACACCTCACAAATATGAAAACACTAGGAAAAAAAAAAACAAAAAATTTTGTCAACAATAAATTGTGGCCATGATATTCAGTGTGTTTCACCATATTTTCCAGATCACAACTTTGAAAAAACACAAACACAAACACAAATGAGGGTAAAACTAACATCAATACAATATGTGGGGTGTGGTTTCAAGACAAAATACTGAGAAAATTAGCTTAAAATTGACATCAATTTCCCAGTTCAACCAATATTCAGAATGTAGAAGCAATTTAGAGAAGAAGAGGTAAGAGGGAGACTTACTGGTTTTCCTAAGAGAAACAAGGAAACTCTGTCAAGTGCAAAAAAACATCATCAATTGTCAAAAGTTTCAAAAAGGCAGAACACTTCAATCAAGCGGATCCACTTTTCGTTTTCTTCTCCCTATAAATCAAGCAGCTACGACCCCTTGAACTCCTCAAACGAATGGAAGCTTGGTCATTTTGAACGGAAAATTCTACATATAAATCACAACTGCAAAAATTTTCAGCAGTCTTCGTCTTCGATTTGAAAAAAATCTAAACCCACATACATCAAACCATGAAAGAAACCCCTAAATAACAAAACCCAGAAAGGGAAGCAAACCCACATTCATAGATAAAGAGAAATCCAGACACCCAAAGAGAAATTAAAGTGATACACCCACATAGAAAAACCCCAAAATTACAAACCCTAGATTTACAAGACAAAGATTGAAAAAAAAAAAAAAAATTGGTGATTTTACCAGTAAACTGAGTGATTAAATGTAGATAATTAGTAGAGAGAGAGCTTACCTCGTATGAAAATGGTGATTTTAACAGTCTTTGTCTTCGATTTGAAATGGAAAATGAGTCTTCCTCTTCGATTACAAGAATTGCCGACGAGGAGTCGTCTTCTTCACACAGTGAGAACGAGCTCTCTCAGCCATGGAGAATTCGTCTTCGCACGGAGCTCTCGTTGCCGCCGATGGTCTCTTCTTCGCGAAGAGAATGGAACGCTGGAGTTTGCTGGGGTTTGGAGGCAGAGAACGCAAATTGCCTGACGGCCAAACCTTGTGTTTGTTAAGTTGGAAACCCAACGGGTGCGGTCATGTAACCTATATCCAACCCATTTATAATTGGGTTCGTTTTGGGTAGGCCATTAACAACCCATTTAAAAACTTTATGAACCCAAACCCATTTATCACGGATGGATTTAGGCGGGTTCATGGGTTTGGGTAAGAATTGCCAGGCCTAATAGGAACTGAGAGAATGATAGAGAAAGTGTTTGGGTTGGAGGGAGAGGGAGTGTCGCCGGTGTTGTTTGTGTAGGTGAGACGGAGGAGGAGAGAGAAAGAGATGGTTGAGACGGAGAGAGAGAAGGAAATGAAGATAGTGGGCTGTGGGCATGATAAAACGTAGGATAGCTAGCTGTTGGGGAGGGAGAATATCTCGTCATGATTAGAAATGGATAAAAGAAACAAACCTTTTGTTCTTTTTAGGTGCAGGAAAATACGGCTATCTAATCCATGAGTTTTGGTGACAGTATGCGTGAAATCAGAAACTGATCATCTGTGCCCTCCTCACTCTCTCACTCCACTTTCTCACTTGATACTGCAATTCGTTTAATTCATGCTCTTATTTGTCAGAAGAGTGACCGTCTCCTCAAATATCCCACCGTTGGATTGGATGATAGTCATCCATCATGGTGAAACTTCACCATGGTGCTCTTTTCCCAATATATGATGGTTGTTGCCTTCATCCCAAATGGTTGTTTATAATGCCAGATCCAAATATATGAACCCATATATGAAACAAAAAATTACTCTAATTAATGTAATCATCATAATAAATTAATTAAAATAAAAAGATAAAACCTAGTGACTTTGCTACTTAGCCCATATGCCCATCGGGTCTAGTTACTAAATACGCAGTATTATATATGGATGAGACACGTATCTACACATGTATTTTTTATTTTTTCAATTGATAGAATTTTTTCATACCTTTAATTACCCAAATACTAACAAATAAGTATCAATATTTGTTCATAAGTTTGAATCTGAGATTGTTCACTTAATAAGTGAGAAAAATTCTACTAGATTAGCTATCACGCCATCGGCTACATATATGTATATCGTTTCGTTTAAAATTTTATTTTTTATACCAAGTACAAACTCACTATAAATAAATAAATAAAACTCATTTTTTAAATAGCAAATGTAAAGTTGATGCACATGAAGTATTAAGTATGATTCATAACTGCATTTGATCGAAGTATCACGTATTACTCATATCTTGAAATGCTTTTAATTGTAACAATATAGCAAATGGAGCCTACTTCAAATATTCCCTAGTTTGGCTCTTGATGGCAAATATGTTACAAGGGTTGCCTCACTGAGTTACTGCCTTGATACCAGCTGGAAGTCAATAACTTCACAGATCTCATCCCTTTTTTCCCTTACATTCCCAAGTAGGCCTACCCTAGCTAGGCCAGCCCATAAGATAGCACACCTTATAAGTTATAACCCCACCTCAATACCCAAACTCTTGCATGTGGTTCCTGGGAATATTAATCAACACCAACAAGACTTTGCCCATGATTGTGCGTTACTCAACCCTAGATCCGGAGGCCTCACTCATCCCCTTAGTCCGAATAAAGCTTCAATATTTCAAGCTCATACTAACATAAGGAATTCGATCAAAATCCTTTGTCTCACTACTTCCCAGGGAATTAGATTTTATTAAAATTCATGTAAATGTTAGAGATTTAATTTTCCATGATTTGACATTAACCTTGGCGAATACATATACACCTCGCCTTTTGATTCCTCATATCGCAAGCATTGCGCAAGTTACCAACCATTTTCTAATTACTATGATTTTATTAGTTGAAGAAAGTACAAAGACCAAAGCAGACTGCCCAAATCATAATCATGCATATATTATACAATGAATGAGAAGAATAAGGCCATTGTCTCTGCAATATCAATTGTATTACAAGTTTCTGAGGGGTGGTGTAGGGGGTGATCGACTTTCAAAGCTAAAAGGGTGCAGGCTTTCTTGTGTTCTTCCAAAAATTTGCCTTCTTTGGGTTAGCTACTAGATACAAGTGTCTAATGACTGATCATCTTAAAAGAAAGGGTTAATCATTACTTAATAGGTGTAATATGTGTAAATTTTTATTTTTATTTTTTTAAAAAAGTGAAGAAATGGTTGATCATCTGTTTCTTCAATGTTTGGTTGCATAGAAACAAATATTGGGATATGCTTAATTATCACCTCGTTAGGTACCTTGTGCGTAATGCCTAGCTGGAACAATGAAGGGTCTTCTCAAGTCATGTTGGTTCTTATCTAGCTAGGAGCAAGAACTGTAAGTTAATTTGGAAGGCTGCCCCATTGTGTCTTTTTTTGAAGCATATGGAAAGAGAATAAAAGAATTTTTTGATAATGAGGATGTAGAGGTTTATTTATTTTTATGACAAAGAGGATGTAGAGTTTTATAAACTCCAAGGGTAACTCAGTTGACAATTGACCACACCTCAAGAAACGAAGGTCCTGAGTTTGATTTTTGCTAAATCTCTTATGGCCACCTACACAAGGTTTCATGGTTCTCATGAACTTTGAACCTACCTGAAATTCCGGTTTTACCAAGCCTACAATACCTAGAAGGGGGGTTGAATAGATATCATGTATAAATCTTTCCCAATTTTGATTTCAATTCAATTAATCTCTTTTACCACAAATAAATCAGTCTCACAGCAAGCATAAAAGTAATTAACAATGGCACAAGAGATTTTTACGTGGAAAACCCTAGATGGGAAAAACCACGGGACCTCGTCCAGTTGAAGCTAATCCATTATGAAATCAATGAGTACAAGACACACTTATAGACCACACAAGGACTCATGCAGTTGTCTTCACTCCCATGATCACACACGATCGATCTCCGTCGTCACGGCTTTGGTCGCAACCAACCTCTTTCACAGCGATGCCTTCAATCACGAACTTGCAAGCTCGATCACCGTCGCAACGGTCTCACAATCATCCAAGGTTGTGAATGGTGTGTGGTTTGAAGGTCTCTAGAGCATATGAGTGAAAAACTTAGGTTAAAGTGCTCTAAAGAGGTTTTAAGAAGATGAACAATGAAAACCCTAATTGGGAGAGGCTTGCTTCACACTCTCAAAGATAAAAGACTCTATATATATAATCTAAGAAACCCCAAGTGGTTGTACTACGTTTTGGTATTAAAAAGGCAAGTTTTAAAACTTTAAAAACTATTTTTTACGAGTCCGGATCGATCCGAGTTCATGCCAGATCCATCCGGGTTGACAGAACCAAAAATCGCATTTCTAGAGCAGTATGGATCAATCCACCAAAACCATGGATCGATCCACCTAGGCAGTAGCAAAATCTGCATTTTTAAAATACCATGGATCGATCCGCATAAGCCATGGATCGATCCACCTAGGCAAAAAAACCTCAGAAGCTAAAAATTCTTTTTCAAAATCATTTTTATAAATAAAGAAATATTGAAAATGATTTGAAATTATTTTTAAACATTAAAACTCAGGCTTCTACAGTCACTTACCTTTCCTAAGAACAATTGTGAGTCGAAACTTTAAACTCCACGCTTTGTCTCAACTTTGCAATTTCACCAATCTTCAATCAACCCAAGACTCAACCATACTTTGGCACGAAATATGACAACATTAAAAACACGGACTTTACATTACCTAATTCATATGAGTTGTGGACTCTCATATGGGGCTAGGGTTTATCCAAACAGCATCCTTGTTATTAAAAAAATGATGTAGATGTTTATAAGTTAAAGAAATCTTTTTTAAAGGTTATTTTTCACTTTCCTTTTATTTATTTATTTATTTTTTAAATTAAAAAAAATTATTATTCTCCCCTTTTTTTTATACTGGGAGGAATTTTGTATTTTTGGTCAGTGGCAACTTGTATATATAGTACATGTAGGATGATTCTTTTATACTCCTGTATCATGATTATTTTTTAGTTTCGGCTCTTTCTTTAATACAATATATATACACACACATATGCATATAGGATGATTCAGGTAAGCACGTGCTAAATTGTAAAATGGGCATTTTACCTCTGCAACATCTCCCAACATCCTTATTTTTTTTTTTAAAGCTGACTTGGTTGGGATTTTACCCAAGACTTGCCATCCAACAGAAAATTTCTACTTTTGGAGGAACCAAACCCTTCATACCCTCCAAGGCAAAGATGACATTTGATAACACATTGTGGTGCAATTGTACGATATTTGATAAGAAAGGATAAACAGTACTACAATGCCATATATATATATATATATATATGTATGTATGTATGTATGTATGTATAGATGACAACCCATTAACCGTACCTTTGAAACCAACTGATTCATTCTATATGACATGTGCTTCCAAATCTAGAAGATAAGGGTACCAAACCAGTTAGAGATCATTAATTACAAAGTAGAAAATGAGATGGGAAAAACCAAAAAAATTCATAGCGAAGTTAACAATAATTCTTACGACTATTTCTAGAAGATGACTTTTTATTTATTTATTTATTTATTTATTTTTTTAAGCAACAAAGAAGTTTATAATCAGAAAGTAAAAGTACAATAAGAGGGTAATGAAAGGGAGAACCAGGAGTCCACCCAAACAAAACCAAAAAGAGCAATCAAAGATAAGAAAGGAAAACAAAAACTATTAGTCTAACAACACCCAGCTCAAAAAAAGAAGCAAAATCAACCAAACTAACTACATACAACCCTCCAATCAGATTTCAAAAGAAATAACGGAATATCATCAAAATCCTTTGATGATTTAGCCCAAAAGGAACCCATAAAATACACTCTATCCCAAAGGTCCTCCAATGAAGATTCCTTATCCTAAAAAATTCTCCCATTTCTCTCAAGCCAAACAACCCAAAAAAACTGCCATGCAAGCACAAATCCACAAGGTTCTCGCCTTCTTGCTCTTCCCCAAGCCCCAAAAATTAATCTCACAAAAGCTCCTAACACAACCAGGCACCACCCAAGCCTCTTCGGCAAGACTAAACAACCTTTGCCAAAGCAAATGTGCCATAGAACAATGTAAGAATAAATGATCAACAGATTCGGCTGCCCCCCTACACATAATACACCATTGTGGGCTTGCCGCAAGCGATGGCCTCCTTCTTTGAAACCTATCATTAGAATTGATACCCTCGTGAACCACACTCCAAACAAAAACCTTAACTTTGAGAGGCACTTTTGATTTCCATATTAAATCTGAGGGGAAACACACATGAATAAGAGATGAAGCAATCAACTTCTCAAAATAAGACTTACATGAAATGATGAAAAAACCCCAGAATAGTCAACATTCCACACCCATTTATCCGGAATAAGTGAGCTTAAAGCTAGAGAAACCTTCTAAAATATATAATAAGGAGACTAAATCAAGACTCTCCCTCTCATTAAGATTTCGAAAGAACTTGAAATCCCACCCAAAAGATTGAGACTCACTAGAAACCATGGATGAAATAGGAACATTATGAGCCAATGAAAGTCTGTACAATCGAGG
Organism: Liquidambar formosana; assembly: GCA_039720395.1. Classification (NCBI taxonomy): domain Eukaryota; kingdom Viridiplantae; phylum Streptophyta; class Magnoliopsida; order Saxifragales; family Altingiaceae; genus Liquidambar; species Liquidambar formosana. Next base: position 38,679,005 of record CM077823.1, on the reverse strand, counting down.
AAATAGAGAGCAAAAAGAAGGTTCGCCCCTCCAATGATCTTCTCAGAACCTAATTCTATCCCCTTTCCCTACCGACAATGAAGTGCACTCCAAAAACCTATCCAAACCCTGGGAAATAAATTTCCATGGACTCCTGGCCGAAATCCTAGAACTTATTAGAGCATCCCATCCATTAGCCTGTAATCCATACTTACTTTTGATAATAGCATACCATAAAGAATCCCTCTCGAGAGCGAACCTCTATAACCACTTGCCAGTTAAAGCAATATTCTGTTCCACAATGTTTCCTAAAGCCAAGCCCCCTGACTCTTGGTCCTAGAAACAATCTCCCATCTAACCAAATGGTCCTTCTTACCCTCACCACTTCCTTCCCATAAAAAGTCCCTCATTAACTTCTCCAAAGAATTAGCAACCCTAATAGGAACCCTAAGCAATGAAAGATAATAAATAGGTATGCTTGACAATATTGATTGCACTAAAACCAACCTACCACCCTTAGATATTAAGGCCTTTTTCCACCCCTCCAACCTTTTCCTAACTCTCTAAACAACTGGACTCCAAAAGGTCTCAGAATAAGGATTCCCCCCCAAGGGCAATCCCAAATAAGTAAGAGGCCACTCCCAACCGAGCATCCCAAATGACCAGCTAATTTCTGAATCTTATCATCCTCACAGTTGATACCCACAATAGCACATTTTCCCATATTTATTTTAAGCCCTGAAACTAACTCAAAAATATTTAAAATAACTTGAAGATTTAGAAACTTTTGTTCATCCCCAGAAGAGAAAAATTAAGTATCATCTGCAAATTGTAGGTGTGAAACCGATACTCTATCTCTACCAACTACTAAGAGATGAATTATTATACTTCTGCAATTCATTAAATGTGGACTCGAAGTGCCTAGGAAGCATAAAAATTATTAAAAATAATATTAAAAAAATCAATAAACGATTTGGACTTAAACTACCACTATTGCCACCAGCATAGACATCTGACACTATCAATGACGTACACCACTGCCACCATCACTACACTGTCACCCCCCCCCCCACCCCCACCACCACCACCACAGTCATACATATCAACACATAACTCCACCACCATCACCTTTGTTATTATTGACATTCCAAGTGGTACATATCCATCAACGCACTTATACACCACTCCACATAGCCATCAACAAACCATTGGAAAATTTATTTTTGCCCCATCCTAGGAATCCACTCCATCCACTATTGAAATTGTCATTTATCATCATCAATTAAAACCAAAACCACATAAATTTGTAGGTCTGTATAAATCCGTTGCAGTTATTTTACTTCATCTTATAGCCTTTGCTTTGTGGAAACACAATGAAAAAGTATTCTTTTACACTCAACAAAAAACGACAATTAATTAAATCGTTCCATCAAACAATTAGCACAATCAAATCATTTTATTTATTTATTTATTGTAGACTTTGGCATTATGAAAAGGCAACAAAAGGAAACTTTGGCAGTAGTGATAACCATAGCAATAAGATGCTAAAATCACCTCAAAAAGATAGTGTTGGGAGGGAGGAGAGCCAAATTTAAAAACCGAGAGGGTGAATCAGTTATTTACTTCTTTTTTTATTAATTTTTTTCCTTCTGTTACGTAACTAATAAGTAACGTCAAAAATGAGAAATTAGTAAATAGGGACCAAACAATTTACCCAAAACTAGTTTAGCTAATGAATTAACCTCAACTTCATTAGATAATCATCACAAAAGTTACAAAAAGAGGAAAATAAACTTGGAGTTTTGGACTTAACATTTAAGGCATAAAGTATAAATAATCAACAAAAAGACAATTTTGTACTTTAGCAAAACAAGAAAAATGCCAAGCAAGAGATCAATTTAGCAGCAAAATCGTCGTTATTAATGGATAGAAAAAAATATTGATAAATTCCAATAGTCGAAGGATATTTGAAGTTGCTTGATATAGTAGAACATGGAGAAATGAAACCTCGCCAAGATCGCTGATAATGCAAATGAACTCTTGCCAAATATAGTATAACATGGACAAAATTATAAAAAATGAAAATGTATTTAACATTTTTATAAAAACAGGAAGCTATTAGATGAGGGAAGCTTCAAAGAGGGGGGGGGGGGTTTCATATTTCACGTCACCATGAGATCTCCATCCTCCAAAATGCGTCTCTTCAATTGCTTAAAGCCATCAAATACTTATTTAAAGCACTTATATAAGCGATGAAAAGGCCCTTATCTAGTGTTAATGCTACAAAGCATAATCCTCATCCACGACCAAGGGCGAAGCCAGAGACCAAGGCACTAAGCAGGTGGGGCAAACGCCCCACCTAAAAATTTCAAAAAAAAAAAAGAAAAAAATTCTTAATATTTTGCTCTTTTAATGAGTATTTCCAAAATTAATACCAAATAAAGAAAATTACTAGTCATTTTGAAGTACATAAAAAGTTAATTTGTAATAAGTTGATAAAATATCCTTTATTTGGTATTAAGTTTAAAAGTGATCACTAAAACGTAATAATTTGCTATAAATTGCCTTACTTGAGGCAGATTCTTGGCTTCGCCCCTGTCCATGACTTATATTTGGAATAAGAAACTAATTGTGAACAATTATCGACGATTGTCTCAAAACAAAAAATAAAAATAAAAAATCCTACACTAATAAAACAAATATTGCACTATCCAAAAAAAAGGGGGGGGGGGGGGGAAGAACTCATCAAACAATAAAATGGACCACTCAAATTTCATAGGCATTTGAATAATAATTTCAGTTTCAATAGCTAAATCGAGCATAAAAAATACGGGAAGCAAAACTGAATCCTAAATTATTTAAAATAATCTTTCTACCAAAACCATAAAATGAGGAAAGTTGAAACCTAAAATCATTGCATCCACATCCACTAACCCCACTAATCAAAACACTAATACCTCCACCATGGGTTGGAACATCTAAAACTCTCAAAGAATGGGACGTTTTTTTTTTTTTTTAATTATAAATATGAACTCCTACTATATGTAACAACAAAAGAAAATAGAAAAAAAAAAAGAAATTATAACCATCAGCTCATGTCAATGAAATAGGGAAGTTTTCTTACCTCAAAATGCTTTAAAGCTATAAAACATACACCAGTGGCACCTCTATATTTTAATTAGCTGGAAAAAAACAAATTGGGAAAAAAAAATAAAAACAGAACATTAGTGATATAAAAGCCAAAAGGGGAAAAAAATGGTGAATCATTGCCATGGCAACTAAACTTCAAAGGTAAGAACCAAAAAATCATACCCTACACATCCAAATAAAATATAAAAAAGAAGGATTTAGAGAGAAGTATAAAAATTGAGTAAAATGTGAGTGAGAGATGGAGAAGAGATGTTTGTTTGTTAATTCTTCTTCTTTGTTGTGCAGGAGAAGCTTTCAGCAATGTGGAGTGACACATTCATGTTACTGTTCATGAATAGTGCACAACTCCCCCCCGGCTCCTATTAGGCTCTTTTCCCAAAATGGTAGGATTTTTAAACTTTATTCCGACTTTGGTGTGATTTTAAACTTTATTCCTAAACAACGATAAATCGTGGTTAGCAACCACGATTTTAGGCTGGGTATACGACTCCTTTATTTTGTCGCTCGTATCTGTATAAAAATTTATATACAGTAAAATCGTGGTTGGTAGTCACGATTTTAACCTAAAATCATAGGTAAAACCCTCATCTGTCCGCCCATTTCTCCCGCAGGTGAAACCCCTGCACCATTGCACCCCGTCGCCCTTTCTCTCTCCTCTTCCACTCTCACTCGCTCACTCTCTCTCTCCTCTTCCACTCTCACTCGCTCCTCTCCCGTCAATGAAACCCCCAAATACCAGATCGCAACTTGGGGTTGCCATTTCCCGCTCGCGATATCACCGCTCTCTCTCTCACCGTCGGTGCTCCCACCACTCGTCGACTGCACGCGACAGTCCCGCTCCACCACCCGTCGACGGCACGGCGCCATCTCGTCAGAGAAACCCTAGTCTCTCTGCTCATTTCTCCCGCAGGTAAAACCCCCCAAAAGCTAATCGCGATTTTAAGGAAGGAGAAGATCGGATCCCCTTCAACCCCGCCAGCGATGAGCAACTCCCTCTTCCACAGCATGGCACTGTAACCCCGGAAACCCTCTCTCATTTTCGGCGGCAACCACTTCCACCGTCACGATTTTAAGGAAGGAAGAAGATCGGATCCCCTTCAACCCCGTCAGGTGACGAGCAACTCCCTCTTCCACGGCATGACGCTGTAACCGCGACAACCACTTCCACTGTCGGCACCAAGCACTTCCACCGTATGGGAGGGGTATGGGTCTGACTTGTATGGGAAAAAATGAGGAGGCGGAAAAGGAGAGGAGAAGAGAAAACAAAAGGGGTGTGGGTTTCTGACGAGAAAAGAGAGAGAGAAATGGCAGAAAGGGGGACTTGGATTTCTAACGAGAGAGGGTGAGAGTTGGAAAGGGGTGTGTGGGTTTCTGATCGAAGAGGGTGAGAGTTGGGTTAAAATCGTGGCTACCAACCACGATTTTACCGTATATAAATTTTTATACAGATACAAGTGACAAAATAAAGGATTCGTATACCCAACCTAAAATCGTGATTGCTAACCACGATTTATCGCTGTCTAGGAATAAAGTTTAAAATCACACCAAAATCGGAATAAAGTTTAAAAATCCTACTATTTTGGGAAAAGAGCCACTTATATTATAAGGAAAATATATATATATATATATATATATATATATATATATAGTGTGTGTGTGTGTGTGTGAGCTTAGAATACTGATCGAATAGCTTAGAGTTAAAAAACGCAGAGGAAAAAAAAAAGAAAAAAGAAAAAAGAAAGAAAGAAGAAGAAGAAGAGAGCCGCTTCGATTACCAGCGGCAGGTATGAGAGAGAATGAGAGTGATGGTTGGAGAGGGGTGGGGTTTAGGGTTTAGAGAAGGGAGGGTTGGGGGAATGTACGTGAGAGGTGTGTGTGCTCAATGAGTGAAGCAGAAGCAAAAAAGCAAAAGCACAAAAGGAGAGGTGACAAGACCATGAAGCATATAAAACAAAAAATGAAAATTACCATAGACTCTAATCCTAATATCCTATGATCCGAAAAAGTGAATATATATATATATATATAGAGAGAGAGAGAGAGAGAGGAGTATTTCTCATACACGTTGACATTAAACCAAGAAACATGGACAAATTCTATGAAATTCATCTTATATTGAAACACAAATTAACTTTAAAGTGAAAGAAGCAAGCAATCCTAGACAAACCAAGAAAGTTGGAGACATTTTATGGAACTCATCTAGACGCACTGTTGCTGACACAGAGGTAAGGGCTTATTAGCTTATATGATTTTCCTGTATTGGAATTCCCTCACTAATTGAATATTTTTGTCTGAAACGTGGTCTCTTCTTCGCCATTGTCATGGTATTTTGGTACTTGTTTTGTTTGACTTATGAAAAAACCCTTGGAAAAGCAAATAAACAGGACAGGAAGATTGTATTTAATAGTTTCCATTCTCTTGGTTCAGGGGGAAAAAAAAAATTCCAAGGAAATTATGTACAATTGCATGCTAATTTGATTTTTTTTTTCTTTTTCCCTAAAAAATTTAAGTCTATAATGTGCAAACTCCATTGTCCACTTGAACTGAGCCAAATGCAACTATGCAGGGTACATGAGTTTAGTTCTGCGTTATTTGGAAGATGGAAATGATACAAACAAAAAATATAACACATTTGCTTTATCCAAATGTTTCTTAAACTTCTCTGGTTGATGTCTTCAATTTACAATGTTTTTTGGCAGGAAGTTTTTATTATATAAATTGTGTTTCTTTAGTCCTATGGCGTGTTGATTCTCTTCTGTTGTTCATAGTGTGAGTCTCACATGACCAAAAGAATTGGAAACTTCAATAGAAAGCTATTGATGAAAAGATTTCCACCAAAATATTGAAAACCAGTCCATAATGTTGTTATGAGAAATGAAATAATATTTCCATCTTTACCAAACACTTCTAAATTTGTTGTTTTACCAAATTAACATATATATAGCAAATGAGCTCTGTTAGAATAAATAGAGCCTTAGTGTTCACTAGTTCAGGGTTTATAAATGTAGATTTCCAGGACACTTTTTATTCATTGAAAAAGAGGCAATTTGTTTTCACGTAGTTTCATCTAATAACAATTTTAATTTTTAAAAACATGGAAAATTAGAGAAAAAAACTGACCACATTGGGGGGATTAGAGAATCCAATTTTTTGACTAGTAATAGACTCGAAATGAACCTGAAATGCCCACGGCAGAAGGAAGTAGACAGCTTATTTTGCCTACTTTGGACGAAATGTGAAGTTATTAATAGTCACAAACTGAGTTCAAATGATGTGAAAAATTAAAATGGACATTTTTTGACAAGTCAAAGACTCCTAACTCACAATGAAGGGCTTTAGTAGAAAAGAGTAGCCATGTTGTCATGGCATTGGAGTGACCCTGAACCGTACTGCAGAAAAATTGTTGCTTCAACTAAACAATGTCTCAGTGGAAAAAATAAATAAAAATAAATAGGCTTCTAATTTTTCTGCAACTTAAAGAATTGAGACTCTGAACCCACCTTATAAAGGAGATAAATCAATTTTGAAGAAATTAGAGACTCCAACATGATTTTATGGTTTATGAGAGAGGAAAACAACTTAGTTTAGAGGAACCATGATCTTCAAATACCGGCCCAACAAATCTTGGAAATAAGATAAAATGCATTTATTGTGCTAATAATGTGTAACTATGAATGATGTTTGACAGGTAGAAACATATAGACCAAAAAAATATGACACCAAACCAATTACTCAAGCTTCTAACTCAATATCCAGCTATCAGTTTGGCTCGAGTTCTTCTTCTCGAGTCCCAAATCAAAACCCCATGCGATACAGTCCAAAAGAACAAGAATGAGAGGGCGGTTATATTACGCAAGTACTACAACAAATTGACAGGAAGTATCATCCTCCTAGCCCATTACGCACAATTACATCTCGCTATTTATTTGGAAATATATTTATATATAATTTGGATAACAAAACTATAACTTACATTAGTATGTATAATTTTATTAATCGCCAACTTACATTAGTTGAAAGATATGCTTTTTAACATTTGGCACATTTTTAGAGGCAACATTGATAAATAATAATAAATGACAGTAAAGGGATTCAGTTATTGACATCTCCTATACAAATGACCTCCAGATGTTCATCCCATTGAAATTGTTTCTCTTCTTGATAACTTCCCAACTCCCACAACGATCACACATAGTTTCTCCCTTGTTTTACTTCTCAAATTTTCATTCAGCACTTCCAACTTCCTTTTATTCTTCTAATTTGTCATTTATTCCCTTCATTTAATTTTAACTAAAAAGAAATGATATATAAATGGTTCATTTCTCATCAAAACCTTCCCCCACCCCACCCTACAACCCCACAAGAGAAAATGCTACATTAACAATTCAAGTGACAACAGCAACAACATTTACTCTCACGTCTCAGGGGTCAAAATTCTCACATATCTGGGGTTAAGCAACATATTAAAATTGTTACTGACCTAGTCAAGTGGTAGAATTGAAATGATTATTAATATATCATGATACACATTAGACATATCAAAAATATAATAAACCCTTAATCACTCTCAATTAAGGACCAAGCAGAAACCCTTAATCTCTGTTTCTTTCAACAGAAAATAATCTATTAAAAAATTCCATGGAAAAAACAAATAGACTATTACTTATCGGGCATGGGGGCGCAGGGGAAAGTCTCCTAACACCTAAAGGCTCCATTGGTACCTCGAAAAGTAGGAGGGAATGGAAAGGAAAATGCTTAAATTTTTTAAAACAGAGAACTAGCAGTTGGGCTACACGGTAAGAGTATCACAGAAATAAAAAGTGCATGCACAAAATGTATAGAAACATATAGATAACCCAAAAAAAAAAAAAAGGAAAAAAGATAAAGTACCATAAAAATGAAATACACATACAGATAGACATATATGCGTAGGATGAGAGGGCTGATACGAAATTACGAATACCTGTCGGGCTTGCAGTAGTGCTCTGTGAATCCTCAATTGCTACTTCAAAGGTCACCAAGTCCAAGAAAACACTGAACAACCAATAAAGGGCTAATCAGTACCTCATTAGAACACAGACGTTTTCATCAAAATGTGATTCTATTCAAACTATAGAGCTCAAATAATGTCAAATTAGCAAATGATAAACCCTTAATCCTCTGCTTGTTGCTTAAGCCTCTGTTTGGTTTGCGGGAAAGTTGAGGAAAATGGTACGTAAAAATCTTAAAACTAGTCAAAATAGTGTAGAAAAAGGAATCCATTTCTAAATAATTTTCTGTATTTTCATCTCTAATATCAAAAGAGAGTCTAATAAGAAAACATACACACACCCAAAGGAAAAATATATTATAATATTAAATCCTAAATGTTTTGTTACTTTTTTTCTTTTTTCTTTTTTTTTTTTGCTAAGAAAACCTGAAGAACAAGGAAACAACAAAAAAGAGAAAGAAAAAAGAAACCACCAAAACTACAACTAAGAAATACACCAAGAATCCTAAATGTTTTGTTACTTGGGAGCTAAGAAACCTTCAAAGAAAAATGTGTCTGCACTCAACTAAGCATAATATAATAAAGCACGAGACTTTTTATATTTATTTTCTTTTCCTTTTCCTTTTCTCACATTTTCTCAGTAACCAAACGGTGGGTTCAGATGGAAAAATGGAAAAACCCTAGAAATGACTCACATTTGTTTCACAGTGTAAACCGTTCCCTCTTCTCATCTCACTACAAAAGGCAGCTATGGAATATTTGGATGAAGTGACCAGTAAGTTCAGCTCTTTTCCACCTCTGGTAAAGTTAAACGTTGCCACATTAGTCAATGTTAGGTCCATTCAAATGTTGCCACGTCAGTAAAAAAATGGGAATCATTACATGGTGGTTCATTCATACACACAGCTGCTATAAATAAATGGATGATCAGACAAATAAATGGATGTTTTTATTTATTTTTTACTAGGCAAAAATGATAGTAGTTAATATAAAAATCAGTAATGACATTTCAATATATATTGTAATGTTTCTTTTAAAGTTGCTCTAAATTATCTATTAAATAAGTGAATAAATTTTTGTTAATTTTTAAAGAAAAAAAATCATATACAACTCTCATATTAAATAAAAAAGAATCGATCAAATGGAAAAACAATCCAACCGCATGTTAACTCGAGAAAGCAATCAACCCTACGGTAGTTGTTTCATAAGATCGTGTAAATCACCGCCTTTAATTCGTCATTGATTAAATTAATCATAATTAGTGTTAAATGCAACTCCTCTTGATTTAAGGTTAGCAACAAAATTTATGGTATGTCAAAGTTTTTTATTCGTTATAATAATTTATGATTGTTTTCAAAATACAAAGGCATTTAATTATGCAAAAATGTATGAAGAAATAGAAAAATGCGTAGAAAATTATGTAAATAATACAGTAAAATATGAAAATTCATAAAAAAAAACTAGTGAAAATAATAAAGAAAAATATGAAAACATATAAAAAATTGTGGACACACATTTTCTCATGCATTAAAGGCACATGTTAAAATAATCCGTATTATATATATATTTAGTAATTTTATGTGCTTCATGATTATAATTCAGTGGTCGGCACTTAAAAAAAGAAGCTCAAGTAATTATAGGTAGATACAATTTCTCAATTAAACTGAGTGTGTCCTTCAAGCGAGTGGTTTGAGTGGCTTAGTAGATAATAGAAACACCACACAGCAGTGTCTTACACGCATGTCAAATGCGAAATTTTTTAAGAATATTACTCAAATCGTAGTGGGTCTAGCAGTTGTAACGGCAATATGATACATGGGAAGAATGATATGAAGTGTCACGCGCGCACCATGCTACACTCCCATTTTCTTTTTCCCTTTTTTTTTTTATAATTATTTTGGATAAGTTTTATACTCCCATTTTCAATACATGTGTCCATGTGAAACGTGAATTCATGGCAAAGTTGGTGTAGAGTTTGAAATATATGAAGTATATTCTTTTTAACCCCAAAAAATTACATATATGTAAATTTAATTTTTTTATAAAAAAAACTTGGTGTAAATTTGAATTTATTTATTTATTTTTTGGTTAGAATCATCCGCGACTCCATACAACCCCATTAAATAGATAGACTCACCCAAATAATTTTTCCTTCTAAAAAAATTTAAATTTTAAAATTTTCAATTTCAAGACTTGAATCCATAAACTCCTTCTTACAAGAAGAAGAAGAAGAAGAAGAAAAAATATCACCCGATTTCATGGCCATCGGCAATTTCCCAAATATAAAACCTGATTTCAACTGTTTATGGAACTTTCGGCTTCAATTTTTCTCGTGGATCTGAACTACTTCCAAAATTTCCATCAAAATGTAAATTTGATTTGGACACCTGACTTGTAGGATTCAATTGACCAACTTCAGAGCACATGCATTATCATATGCAATACAAATATTTCCTCTTCAGTGCTACTCGATGTTATATTGTCATTCACCAACCCTAATGGGACTGTCCTGTTATTTCCTCATGGACATGCAACATATATGTGTCACATTTCTTCTTGCATAGTCTCGAGACTCAAGAATATTTGTAAGACATGAACACTTATAAAATTAAATCAAATGTTTAATTTTTACAAGAATTGTTAACATCCGACGTATACTTTTCATATTGTTCACCATTACTCTTTATGTGACTATTCAAATTATTTCTTATAAGTATCTTCATAATGCATGCTGCGTATCTATTGAATTGAACCTTGAAAGGTAGATTGCATAGTCATAAATAGGGCGCGTCTTTTGCATGTCAAGTAAAAAATCTTGAATTCAATTATTTAGCTCTCACCGTTTTTCCTCAAGACTACTCTCGTGAGCTTATATTTTGTAATTACCTGATGTATGTGGGATGGGGAAACTTCATGTGCCATGGGATTTGTGGATGCTTAAGTATCTCAGAACCTTTTTATATATATACAGTTATGTTCCCATCAGCACGTGTTGATATAAGTTATATCAGCACCATACATTGGGGGTTATACCCTTGCATTGGTCTAATGTACCTCATATCCCACTAATGCACAAGGTATAACTCTTAATGCAGGTGTTGACATAAGTTATATCAGCACGTGCTTACCTGATCATCTCATATATATATATATATATAAGTCAATATGCATATGTTAATATAAATTATATCAGTATCATGCCTTGGGAGTTCAACTCCATGCATTCACTCAATATATGTCGTAACCCACTAATGCATGAGTGTAACCCCCAATGTAGGTATTGATATATCTTATATTTTCACATGCTTACCTGATCATCATCCTATATATATATATATATATAAAATTTAAAAGCTAAGGTATTGCTAGAATTCATCCATGTATATCTTCTCCAAAATTATTGGAGTATTTAGTAGTTCATTTAATCCTACTTGGATAGAGTATTTAATAGTTCATTTAATTCTACTTGAAGTCTATATAAAGTAATGATATTCATTGTTAGAACAAATGGTATTACTATTATTTTATCACATTTTATTATGTTCCAGTTTGTTAAACAAATATTACTCTTTTTGGTCAACATTTTTAACAACACCCTTCCATTTAATGAGTATTAGAAGCATTACTTGAACAATCGTAGTACTATTATTTCACGTCACATTTTCTAATAGTTCCAATTTGTTATAGAGATTTTACTCTTTTTGGTTAGCTTTTTTAACTACACCCATTCATTTTAAATATAAGAACCCCTTACTAACTTACTGCATCTCTGGGTGTCGTACGTACGAATTATAAACATAGCTTCAATGGAATTAATGTCTTGATCGTCCTTGCCAGATTCCATAGCACTCATGCAAGAAAATTCATTACTCCCTATAAACAAACAGTTTGTCGTACTAATAAAACTAGCTTCTTCAGACCATCTTAGGCCATGTTTGTTTAGTCAAAATTAAATGGATGAGAATGCAATCTGATTCCGTACTTAAAATAGTTTATAATGAAAAAAGATTTAAAATAATTATCCAAATACATTGTTTGATTTATTTCTCATTTAAATTACTTCATCCAGATTCGTTGTTTTGAATGAATTAGAATTTAATTCAATTTCATCTATTCCATTCCGACTAAGCAAATTAAAATGGTATTAGTTATACAAATTATCTATTTAAACTAGCTTCATCAAACGATCTTAGTAATACAAATAAACTATTTAAATCAAATTATTAAAAAAAGAAAGAAAGAAAGAAACAGCTTTATCTTACAATCTTAGTTATTAAAATACTGTTAGTTTTTCTATCATACTAGAAATTCAGCTTTATTGAACTATCTTAGTTATATAAATAATCAATTTAAACCACAATATTTGAATAAAGTGAAACTTTTGGTAATAGTGTCTCATAAAACAAATTAGTTTCAATCAAATGGTTAAGATTTTTAAAATGAGCTGATCTTTTAATCAGAAGAAAACTTCAATTATGGTTTAATGTTAGGATTTTTTCCTAATTGAAAAAAATACTATCCGCTAGATTATGGTTTTTGCCGGGCCTGTGATCATAATTTACATTTTTGTGTTTATTAAAAAAATGAAAAAAATCATCAATTTCAGTAATTTAATATAATAAAGAGGGAGAGAAAATAAAAACAAAAACAAAAAAAAGCCAGCTAAGACATGCATTACAGCTTTTCCCCGGGAGGGAAGAGATTAAAAGAGAATAGTCAATGCTTTCTTTTGTGATTTTTGGAAACCCTTCCTGCGCGTAGGGCTGCAACTTGGGTGGGTTGAGCCCGCCCAACCCGGTCAATAGACGGGTTGGACAAATAGTTTTCATACATTGGGTTTGGCTTGGGTTGGAAAATATCAACCCGATTTTAATCGGATTGGGCTTGGAAAGGGGGTTGGTTGGGAGCGGCTATTGCAACCCCCCAAAGCTATCAGTTGACCCCCCTTATATCCCTACCTCTCAAATTTACATACCCACCCCTCTCAAAGACTAAAATACCCCTCCTTCTAAATAACCTCTAACCCTTCTTACCCACCCCTCTCACCCACACAACAGCCCCGATCTGGAAGGGCGATGATCGGCGAGGAAGGGCGACGGCGACGGTGACGGCGAGCACGAGCACCCCTTCTTCCTCTTCTCTCTTCTTCTTCTTTTCTTTCTTTCTTTCTTTTTTTCTTTTTTTTCCTCTACTGGTCAGATCAATGTGTTTTCCGACAAGGGAGGTTCCTCTTCGTCTCTCTTCTTTCTTTCTTTATTTCTTTTTTTTTTTCTTCTGCTGGTCAAATCTGTGTGTTTTCCGGCAATTGAGGTTTTTTTTTCAAAACCTCCATTTTTTTCGGCAACGGGAGGGAAGAGAAAGAAAAGGAAAGAAAAAAAAGAGAGCTGCCAATGGGAGGGAAGAGGAGAAAAAAAGGAAAGAAAAAAAAAAGAAGAGAAGAAAAGGGAAGAGGAGGAAGGCAGAAGAGGGCTGCCGACCGGAGGGAAGGCTGCTGTCGTTGTTGCCTCGCCGTCGCTGGTGGGGTGGGGTGCCGGAGAGAGTTGCCGGACTTGTGGGAGAGGGGATGGGTGGGGATACTTAAGCCTTTTTTGGTAATTTTTTATAATAATTTTTCTAATTAAAAAATATGGGGGGCAACTTATCAGTTTGGGGGGTTGCAAAAGCTGTTCCCAGGTTGGTTAACCCAAACGCAACCCGAACCCGACATTTATAATATATAATTTTTTAAAATATTTTTATATGCATTAAATATGACATCATATGGTTTTTTACTATTAGTCATTTGGTGTGGACATAGGGGGCTTGTATAAGAAATTGCTGGAGGAAGGTGTGCAATCGGCTGGAGAAAGATGTGCAGCTAGATTACCTTCTATTGTTTTTTCTTCTTTTTTTTGGGAGGGGGGTGTTAAAAGGGGAGCTTTATTTAGACTGTTAGCCCTAACCTTGCATTTAGTAGCTATAAAATCTCTTCTCTTAGCAAGAAATTTTTTTTTGTAAAATCTACTAGAATTATGGGATTATAATCCATGTTTGACCTAAAAAGATCTTCAAATAAGTGTCCATGAATGTCAATTTTTCTTATTTTTCTAAGTTAGTTCTTATCATTTTGGCATCAGAGTACTCTACCACCACTTCTCTCTTTTTTCCCCAGTCCCCATCAGCTACTAACGAGTAACGCCGTTGATTTTATTGAAGTAGGTTAATCAATTGAGTTTGGATGATTAAGATTTGTAAGCATATGTAACAATGCATTTTTATTTTATTGAAGCAGGTTTACTAAAGATGAAAAATAAAAAATGAAATTAAAAAGCTAACCCGCACAACCCGCTGAATCCGACTTTAATCTGTTCAACCCATGTAACTTGTGCCCAACCCATGCCCGCCCAACACAAGCACGGGTTGAGCTTGGGCTAAAAAAGTTTAACCCGAAGTATGGGTTGGGTTGGGCTTGGGCATAAGGATTTACATTTGAAGGCCTCTATTGGCACCCAAAGACTTGCTTTTCATCCCCCACTTATTTTACATTTTAAGATTTTATGAAAAATACGTAAGGTTTTCAGAAAAACTGACTCCGATGTCTATTAGAAAACATTATTTTGAATAACTTTTTGGGAGAAAGTTTTTCCAAAATCTATCATTTAAGTGGACTTTTTAGTCATTTATGATGCGAATACTGTAAATGGAAAAAAAGTCTACTTTAACGATAGATTTTGGAAAAACTTTCTTCTAAAAAGTTGTTCAAAATAATGCTTTCTAATAGAGTACGCTATTAATTTTTATGAAAACCTTTTATATTTTTCAGAAAACCTTAAAATGTAAAATAAATGGGGGATAAAAAGAAAGTCTTGGGGTGCCAATAGAGGCCCCCTTTACATTTAGGGTTGAGTTTGGGTTGACTTCTCAAACCGCCCAACCCGCCCAAGTTGCAGCCCTACCTGCATGTGGTGAATTGGAGCGTGAAATAACGTGAGTGGGGGAGGGACCATTGGTGGAAAAGACAAATGAAAGGGTCCTCTTATTCGCTTTTGGTGGTGGAGGAAGGGAGACAGTTATTTAATGGATGGGGATTTTGGCGGTAGAATCGTGTACGTGAAATCAGGGACGACTCGTTGACAGGTTTCCTTTTCTGTATAATGATTAGGGGAAAGCACCTCCCTGAACTTTTCTTACCTGATACCTGATATTCCCACATACGTCCATTTGTCATAATATAGTGACTTAACGGCTCACTCTTTCCTCGAATATCCCCACTGTTGGATGATGTTCGCCTTTATTTAAGACCAACATCCACGGTTAAATGTTAACCCAATATATCCAAAATAAAAAGATAAAAAAATAAAAATTTAATTAAGGATGTCAAATGAAGTAGCATCATCTTTATTTTGAATCCCTCTCCAAATTCAAATTTATGCTTCGTGCATATGCAGCATAATTTTGAAATTTGGATGTTTAATTTTGAAAAATAAAAGAAAAAATTTGTGACAAATAGCATTTTCGTTTTAATGGTTGATTACTTGATTATTATAATGTATCATCATCTAGTAGTCGTTTTCATTTTTATTATTATTATTATTATTTTCTTACAAAAATTTGTCCACATGCCTCATCAGGCTTACAGGGCAGAACCAAGAGCCATAGGTTGGGGTGGCCGACTTGAAAATTACATGGTATAATCGTTTTTTTTTATGTTAAATTCTTACTATATAAATATTATTGATATAAATTCATGGATGAGTTTCCACTATGTAAATTATTCCAAAAAGGTGTTCATAATTTTTTGGGCAAAATCATTCATAATAATCTTTTTAAAAAATTAGAAGGCAAAAGAATAATTTATTTTGGAATATTTTTTAGTGCCAAGACACAGAGTGGCGGAAGAGGCTCAGGCGATAGTGAGGATCAAGAAACCAAGTTGCATTTAGAGACTGAGGAGGAAATAAAGAAAAAAAAATAAATAGTATTGTATGTAATTTGACCAACCTTTCCATCTTTAAAGTTATCTTTTTTCTTTCAGATTGGAGTTATTTTGGTAAAACTAAAATTGAATCTTGATTTGGTGAGGTGTGTTGCACCCACTTACAATAGTCAACTTCTACACTTTTGACAATTGTTGGAAATCTATTAGGTTAAGGGACATTTTTTTCAAAAAATTTGCAGGGGCCATGCCCCCTCGGTCCTCACTATGTTCCGCCCCAGAGGCTCACCTTGTTAGCAGAATCTGTTCATGGGTGATTGTGTCTAGGCTGCCACTTATGGGTGGTCCACATTCAATTTCACGAAAGGAAAAGGGGTGAGTTCAAACTCACACGTGGGTCGCTCTATTAACTTCCGCATCAGGGGTTGTATTTTGTGCAATAATGAGTTACAAGATTTATTGACCCAATGCACTAATATAAGTTAAGTGAACACATGCTCACTTAATTTGTAAATTGTTACAATTGAATAGTACAAGAATATTTGTTCAATTTTAAATTTAATGAGACTTGTGAGATTAGCCTATACTTTCGAAGGGGTTTTGTGTAATTTACCCTAAATAATTAAAGGGGAAAAGCTACTCTTTCCTTTTATTTATTTATTGTTTTGAGTGGTGCAATATTTACCTGTGCAATCCACCTAGGGCACGGGCAAAGCTACACAAGGGTGAGATTGATTTTTTTTTTTTTCCCTATTTCATACCTTAAAATATTTTGAAATTCTATATTTGTCAGTTGTCACCCTTTTTTTAACTGCCTCTACTATTTTTTTCCCAACCCCCTCATTTTTTATTTTTCCTCCATATAAAAACCCCTAATCAAGGGCAGAGGCATGCTCCACTACCTCAAATAATTTTTTTTATTTTTTTATTTTGGAGGGGGGGGGGGGGTGGTGGGGGGAATTACCTTTTGGTAACCACTTTGCAATATAATACCAAAATATGACCTTGTTAGCATTTTGAAACATATATACAATCAATTTGTAATAAATTGACAATCAATGTTCTTTTTTTGGTATTACATTAGAAAGTGCTTACGAAAAGGTAATTACTCCTTTAGTGTGACGAACTCCTAGCTCCGCCTCTACCCCTAATCCCCACCCCCAATCTCCCATTCCTCTCTCTCTCTCTCTCTCTCTCTCTCTCTCTCTCTCTCTCTCTATATATATATATATATATATATATATATATATATATTGTATTTTATCAGTACATTATAAATTTTTGTAATTTTTTCTACTTCAAAATAACAAGATTAGAAAAAAAAAAAAAATAAAGTTTCTTTGATTTTTTGAATTAGGATAAGGTGCAAACAACCAACTAAAGTTCGCAAATCCAA
This sequence comes from Liquidambar formosana, assembly GCA_039720395.1. Classification (NCBI taxonomy): domain Eukaryota; kingdom Viridiplantae; phylum Streptophyta; class Magnoliopsida; order Saxifragales; family Altingiaceae; genus Liquidambar; species Liquidambar formosana. Next base: position 38,661,575 of record CM077823.1, on the reverse strand, counting down.
ATCCTATCTTTGCCCCAATACAAAGGCAACAAGCCTACTTTTCAAATGTATCTTTGAATATCGATTCGATCTAAAATCTCTTATTGAATTGCAAACGAGGATATGAGCACACAATACATATAAGAAGTAAAAAATAGGGGAAAAAAAATTTATGAAAGGAGTTCTGAAGCATGAGAGCCATCTTCCAAACAAAATATGCATAGCAATTAGCAAATCTAGTACTCCACTAAATCGATTACATTCAGTTAAAATCAAATTTAAAAGGAAGTTCTAAAGTATTGATTGATAAAGAAAATTATTCGATTTGAAAGAAAACCACCACCTAAATTATTGCCAACAACACCCAAAAAAAAAAAAATGATTGCCAACGAGTGCCCCACGCAATTGCATTGAATATCAGTAACTAAACAAAGCACCCCGTGTAATGCTATTCCACCCATGGGCTTTTAAGATGGGTCAAATAGCAATACTTTATATTATCCTTATTAACATCTAATAAATCATTATATTTTTTATTTACAAAATCACAAATTTGACGATAGAGTAATTTAAATTCGGTTAGAATATAAATATTTTAAATGTTGATAGGGTATAATAGGAATTTCAACCCCATAAAAAAGACAGAGCAAGGATAATACAGAAAATACTTACAGCAGCCCCCAAATTGCAATTAAACTAATAATTTGAGTACTGAATTGATGCAAACTAAACTTTAGACCCTAAAGTGAAAATTGACTCAAACTTTAGACCATAAAATACAATTTACCTTCTTTTTTTTTTTTTTTTGGTCAAATGTTTTCAAGATGGGTCAAATAGTAATACTTTTTCCAACAATATACTCCGTAAATGTTTATGAGCACTAGAGACAACATGAACTTGTTTAACTGATAAAGCACACCTATATCTTAATTTCTTTGACGAGTCACACACCACAGACTCAAATAGCATTACTCTTTCCATATCTTGAAAGGCCTCTGCGACAGTCAGTTGGCAAATAAGTTCAGTAGGACAATGGGCCTATTTGGGGAATTAACACGAATTTGGCCCAATTTTATGGGTGAACTGGAAAACTCTTTATAAATGTTGGAACAAAAAAATTTACTAACAATCCCCTAAATTTTATTTGCACACCCCATTTATTTTATATTTCTTAAGATTTTATTAGAAATATAATTTTTTTTTAATAAAAACTGGTCACGATGTTTTCTAGAAACTATCATTTTGAATAACTTTATAAAAGAATTTTTTTTCAAAATTTGTCATTTAAGTGGACTTTTTGGTTATTTATAATTTTCACTTTTGTAAATATGAAACAAAGATTATAAATGGTTAAAAAGTAATCGGCAGATTTTGGAAAAAATTTATTTTACAAAGTTATTCAAAATGATGTATTCTAATAGACAACGGGTCAGCTTTCATAGAAGCCTTTTACTTTTGATAATGGGCCTATCACTTATGCCAGCCCTTTTGGAGTCATGCTCCCCCAGCCTTCTACTTCTGCCCCAAGTCCATTCGAGGATGAACTAAGTTATGTGCCTTGATGTTGGTCTCCACAAAGCCCGAAATGCCATCTCAATTTAGAAAGCCTCTTATCGCTGCCACAATGGACACGAATAAAATGTTGTTTTAACATATAAAAGCAAAAAAAATAAAAAATAAAAAATAAAAAGCTTTTACAAGTGAGCAATATTATGTGGCCAACATTTTCTTTGGATTTTTTGTAACACAACCCAATATTTGTTGATGTGAGGGAAGTTAAGGATGGGGAAGATTCTATTGATTGTCAAAAAAAACAAAAGAAATTTAGTTTTTGTTTTGGGGGGTAAATATCTAAAATATCCCTAAGAAAAGAATTCTATCCAAAACATCCATAAAATAATTTTTCTAACTAAAATACCAAAATAAAGTTATAATATATTCAAAAAACCCAACACCCTAACTTCCATTAAATTCCGTTTAAATTATACAGCTTTTGGACTAACATACTATTTTTATAATTGTTTATTTGTACGTTTTCTTCTCTCTCTTCTTTTTTTTTTTTTTTCCCCCTTTTGTTTTAGCGATAAATGAAAAATAATCCGTAATCAGATAAACAAGATGGTAATACAAATTTTGAATAATTATTTTTATATTTTAATTAAAAAAATGTAATGAGTGTATTTTAGTCAAGAAAAATCATCACTCAAATGGAGTTTGATGGAAGTTAAGTTCTTGGGTTTTTGGGATATAGTTTAACCCTATTTGAGTTTTTTCAATAGGAAAATTATTTTATGAGGTTTTTGGATATAATTCTTTTTATGAGGCATATTTTGGATATTTATTCTTTTCTTTTTCTTTTTTTTTTTTTTTTTTTTTAAATAATTGGGTTTAAGGGAGAGTCTAACTAGCTATTGGACATCGTTCGGTCAGGGGATCGATTTTATTCTTAAGGAAGGGATTTCATTTTCGATTCCAATGTTTGGTACGCCACTTTCCTGGGCAAGTGTTAATCCTAGTGTTTGGATTCCCACACAAAAAGGTTAGTGAAATCCACCTTTGGGCTGTACAATAAAAGTTGCGCATCCCTGATCCCCCTAACCATTATTCCTTCCCCTTCTACACAGTACACACGCATGTGTGGGCCGTGGAATGATACCGAAACTTGACTGTGTTTTGATCTCGAAAAAGGGCGAGGGAAGGGAAAGAAAATAATAATTTTTAGTAAGTTTAAGTATATTCCTTTTAAATGCATGAATTTTACTTTGTATCAGAAAGAGTTAGGAAGGAAATCTGAATTACTCGGGAAATACTATGATTCGCTTATTATTGGGAGTACTACTCATCTTCTAGTATTTTTCATTATAGTCTAGCAATTATTTGACCAAACATGTCAAGGTTAAAAAAATCATGTAACAAGAATCATGCAACCTCAAAAGGTCTTTGGCCGGGTCAACCCACCTATACAGAGCTGACGCCATGCCCACCTAACCACGAAAGCATCCACAATATTTCAAGAGCTGTATACTAGGCTGCAGATTAAACACTCCACCTGGAGGGCAACCAAAGCACCTTCCTAATAAGCGGTTCCAAAGAATAGTAGAACTAGCGGTGGACCCGTGTGATGCACGGGATGAAATGTATAAAAATAAATAAATAATATAAGAATAGTATAACAAAGTATATTTAAATTAGTAACTTAATTGTGAATAAAAAACATTAATAATAGTTCAAATTCATGTTTTAAAAATTAATAACACCAGTTGTGATGATGCTACACACCAAGATATGGTGAGTGAATGATTTAATTTGTAAATTTTTATTTTTTATTTTTTATTTTTGTGTTTGCTTTGTTATTAGTGTGCACAACATCGCCAACAATTTACAAAACAGAGTTCAAAGTCACAAAAACAAATTTGCGTTGAAGCGGAAAAATTGATAAATGAAAATCAAAGGAGAGAATATAAAGCAAGAGAAAAAAATAATGGTATAATTGCAAACCTTTTTTTGGACAACCGAAAGACAAAAAAGAACTCTCACTCGACTTACATTTACAAATCGAAAGGCACACAGATCTCCTATTTGTATAATTTCAAACTTGATAACGTATTTTGGTAGAGATAGGGGGCGAGAGAGAAAGGGAAGGGGAAAAACAAAAGGACCACCCTTGACCGAAGTAAGCAATTATAACAAAAGCACCAAAAAAAAATAAATAAATAAATAAAAGGAAGAAGACAAAAGCAAGGTGTAGTCGGCATCCAAGACTTCTAAAGATGAGTGTTGGGCTCTAATATATATTTTGATTTTGAATGAAGAAATCGGTTAGTGATAGTTATTAATTTGAAGAGTTACAACTTCTAATAGTTAAAATATAATTTTTAAAAATTGAAAAGTTGCAATTGTTCAAAGTTAAAACACAACTTTTAAAAGTTTATAAAAAAAGACGCCATGTAGCAGTGTAGAAGGCTACCACGTAGCTGTGATGAACACTACTTTTATATATATATATATATTAGATTAGATTTATCTTAAGTGTTTACTGATGTACAGTAAATGTAGTCAACCTCTCAAAATCAAGTAATATTCAAGCTGATCCTAAGGTTTAATGGATGCATAGTAAATGACAGTTTTATATGTGTACTAAAGATTAATTGGACCAATTTGATTTGATAACCGAAAGAGAGCGGGGTGGGTTGGGGGGAACTAGAAAACATTGGATTGCGAGAACCCAACAGATCTAGACTTAAGCTAAACCGGGACTGGGAATAAAGTGGTCCAGTGGCCAAACAGGCCAATTTTTTCGATTTGCCCCTGTATTAAAGCATCAAAAGGTGCGTCCAGTACGTGGCTCTCCAACGAAGAGAAGAGCAACGAGGGAAAAGCAGAACTAGGGTTGTCAGTTGTCAGGTAAGCCCTAATACGTCGTTCTTCGCAAATGGCATTCACCGAAGATGATGATTATTAGGATTTCAGTTCAGTATCTATCTTCTATTCTGCTAGGGTTTGTTTTGCAAGGACCAAATTGGAAGAGCAAACCACGCTTTCTTTCCTTTATCCGTTCCTTTTTCTCATTCCATGCGTCATCTTACCTTTTCGTTTGGAGGAAAACTCGTTTGGTTCCTGAATGAAGAGGCATGATTGGTTTATGTATTTATTTATTTTTATTGAAATATATATCCAGCAGGACAAAGAACAAAATTGTGTTATCGGCATGATTTTTTTTTTTTTTAAATTTAATTTTTTGATTGAAACATATCCACCAGGACGAAGGGATCCTTAATATTTTATTTTTATGTTTATTCAGCTATTTAATTTATTTTTTCCACACGAAATATTTTCTTGCAGAGTGCCAATGTCTACGGGAACTCAAGCCGTGAAGGAATTTGTATTTCTATGGGGTATGTTTTCTCGCCCTTTTTTGTTTTCCTTTGATTTGCCTCATAATGGTTGTTTGTTTGTTTTTTTTTTTTTTTTTTTGGGCTTATTATTTTTGTTACTTTTTAAATTGTTGTTTTCATCTGCTACTCCAGGTCGTAGATTGCCTGTGTTGGCTGCTGTGGGTTGTGGTGGTTGGATATTGGGGGAGTTGTATGTGTTAAACGTTTGTTATGTGGTTTTTTAACTATTCTTCTTTTGGTTTTCCCTTTTCTTCATTGTTGTTTCAAGTTCAATATGAGAATTCTTAGTTTTAAGTTTTGGACCTTGATAAATAATAAGCACACTAAGTTGCATTCTCAATACTTTTTTTTTTCTCAAACTAACACAGAGAATAAAATCCCAATTTACATGATCGTAAGCTTTTTCCACATCCAATTTACACAAAATCCGGGAATTCCCCTCTAATCCTCAAATCAACCCATTTGTTAGCAATAAGGACAGCGTCGCAAATTTGTCTTCCTTTCAAAAACGCATTTTGATTAGGGGAAATCACACACCACCCTCTTCAAGTCTCCAAGCCAAGATCTTTGCAATAAGCTTAGGCCTTGCTATATAAGCAAGGCTTGTCAAAACGATTACACACAATTGATTAGTAAGAAATTTTTTGCAGCTTTTGTATTAGTTAATTCTGAGACTCCATTAGTTATTTTATTAGAGTGGGATTCCTATGGGGTCTTTGTGAGATTGTAAGGTTTATCTCCCCCACCCCCTCTTTTTATTTATTTATTATTATTATAGAGAAACAATAAATTTCCAGTGCTGCTGCACACTTTTTTTGTCCACTACCTGTCCAAAAGTTTGAATTTCAACCTCAAAAACCCTTATTTTTTGTCACAAGCCTAACATTACCTTTCTGGACAAATTCCTTTGAAAAACTTGAAGTTTCCATTGCTGTCTTGAAATTATAGTTGGCTTACACCTTTAATATCACATTACATTCGTCCTTAAATCACAACCAAATTTACCTTTATTCTATCTAGAACTCTTAATATCAGCTTTTTCATAAACCGTAAAAAACCAAAGTTTTAGCTCACCTATCTTGATTGTAAGCAATGTTTTAAAAAATGCATCCTGGGCGTGTTTTTGGGCGTTTTGAGGGGTTAAACGCCCTTGGGCGTAAATGTTTAGGCGGTACTCCAGCTGGGCGTACGCCCTTGGCCTAAGACGCATGCCCCATACCCAAAAAATGCATTTTTAACGTTTTTTGCGTCAGGCATACGCCAACTGTGCCCAAACGGAACTTAAGCACCAAACATCAGAACGGCTGCGTTTTCATGTATCCTTATTTCCTTCCAAGTCAACAGTCGTAACCCTACGCCCCTACCCTTGTAAATCGTAAAGCCCAAACGAAGCAAACGACGGCCAAGAAGAGATAAGAGAAGAAACGAAGACCACATACCTTTCGGCAACCTCGTAGCTTGAAGATATGACGGTCAGAAACCCAGTAGACTCTGGTGATCCTTCTAGAATTGATTTCGGTGACAGATATCTTGTTTATCTTTATCTTTTTTCTTTTTTGAATCAGTGGCGTTGAGGATATGAGACTTGATGTCATCCAGTGACTAAGATAGTAAGATTATCACCGTCAATATGATTCTAGCCGATAATGGTCGCCTTTGACTCCTAATCAAGTGATGACAGCCCCAGCCTTAACCCCCTTCGCGTTGGAGCCTTTAGGCTTTCTAATGGAATAACCCTGTTTGGGTTCCTTTTTGTCTTTTCCCTTTTTATTTTATTTTATTTTTTTACGCCCTTGGCCTCTTACGAGGCTTTTCTTTCCTTTCCCATTCTTTTTCTAATGCCTCAGGCTTTCTAAGCTTCTAATGAGTAGGCGGCATTGCAGCAAGGCTTTCCCTCTTTCTTTAATGCCCTTTACTGTCTCAGCCTTTTAAAACAAAACGGTGCGTTTTACGTTTCTTTAAATGAATAGAATTTGTTATGTATTCCTAATTTTTTTTCACTATTCTTAATTTATTCTATATTTTTATATATAAAATTAAAAACTCGTGAGACTTATGCCCCACGACCTGGGGCTTATGCCCCGCCCCACAGAAAGAAAAACGGCCCGCCTCACGCACTTGCCTTTTAAAACATTGATTGTAATCATCCTTATTCTCTACTTTAAGGTTTATCTTACGTCACTTGCATTTTGTTGACCTTTAAAAAATAAATAAATAAAAATGTTGATATCTTTGTGCATTTAGAAATTCTTTTTAAAAAGTTATAATTGTTGGTATATTGTATCTCATGTTGTTGAAAAATTTCTTGCAACAGGATAGGTAATGCTATTGTAAGATTGAGGATGGAAAATTGGTACGACTTTTATGAGGAGCTTCCTTGTCAATAACTTGACTACCATTTTTCTCTTTCATTCTCTATTAATTTTTATCTAATATATATGTTTTAAGGATTTGACTTGGCTGGCTGCTGAAATATTTACTTAGCTCAGATTCATGCTTCCATGTTGTCTACTGGTTTGAATATTTGATGTAATTTTAATATTCTTTAATATTTCTTGCGTTTTGCTATGAGGTGGTTCTAATTAAGCAATCTCGAGGGATTGAGTAAGGTTTGAGACATGTAGACAACTAAAAACTAGATGAATTGGTGGTTGCGTAATCTTCCAGAGCATCCACCATTGCCACCCACCACCGACTAATCTCTGACCACCGTGACCATTCTCTAACCACCGACGACCAACAGTGAACTCCCTAGGACCTCCGAAAACCCACCTCGACAACAATAGGTGCTGAACAAAATCCCAAACAGCTTCCATACCTCACTTGACAGCCACACCATGGCTCGTCTCCCACCAGCGACTACCCTAGGTTCTTCGACGACCTACCCGAACTTCTGATGACTACCCTAACTCTCCAGTAGCCCACCCCAATGACCCTAGTAGGTGTATTATACCCCCAACAGCTTTGACGCCTCTTTTACTCCTCTCTGCAGGTTCGGCTCTCTTTTCTAATCCATAACAGACTCGACCCTAGTCCCTAACACCTTTCTTTGATAGCCCTTAGGGTCCTGGCTCACTTATTTATGCTGTAGTTGGCATCCTAGGGTCCTGTGTTTCCCTTTATTTATGTGTTTTTAACCTTTTGGTTGAAGAATTGATGGTTGGCCCAAGCATATTGAGTTGTGGGAATGTTTTGATGACTGGAGAACATCCCTTGGTTATTTTGAAGAATCTGACAGCCGGACACACTTGCGCCCAAGTTCATGTAACTTAGAAGAAAACTAACTCTAAAATCCTATTTAGAGAAAATTAAATGCTGTAAATTGTCTAAACTACCCTCTAACCAACTCAACTTCCAACTATCTATAGGAATTATTAACTACAGTTTAGAAGCATCTGGAAACAAAATACAAATGAAATCTGCTGCTGAAATCCACTGGACAGCAGAGACATGGCCTGCATCGCATATTTTAGTACATTTAAAACACACTAGCAAAAATTGTTTCGATTTGTCTTAAACATATGTATTTTTTTAGGAATTTGCATTTGCTCATTTTTAGATGTCATTTTTGGTTTTTTACCTCAATTGTAAGTTGGATTTTTGTAATCACTATTGTGGTGCATCTGTGAATTCAATTTCAACGTTTAAAACCGTTTGAATGATGTAGTCCATTGATAAGGAGTATTTCTTGTAACAGGGAACAGGCATATGCCGAACGAGAGGCACTAAGGGTAAAAAAAAGGTTTGACTTTGGTTTCCAAATTTTCTTCCATTAAGTATCTCTATTTCTTCCTTTCATTTTATTATTACTTTGTGTGAATCAATAGGTTTTCTGACGGATGAAATTTGTAGTTTTAGAGTCATGGTTCAAATTGTTTGCTGGTGTAAATTTCTGATTTCTTTATGTTTATGTCTATCATACACTTTGATATGAGATGTGCACCTTCTAATGATGGAAATTAAGATTGGAGAGGACTAAACTAAATGAATCACGTAATTTTCTTCTTGTAGCTCGCCATTATCAATCTCTGTAGTGAAAGTAAATAGACCACTTTTATTTGTCAGTTTGTCACTATAACAAAGACAATTTATGTTTGAATTGTGGTTAAACTTATATGATCGAGGAATACACACATACACACACACACTCACTAGCAGTGACTTGTGCGGTGCGCGGAATAGCGTTTGATATTTAACAAAACCAATAATTTTATTACAGATATTAATTTTTAATTTTTTGTTTATGTAAATAAGTTAAATTGAACAAAAAAAAAATAATATGAAGAAATGAAAAATGAAAAATAAGTAAATGTCCAAACAAAAAATGAAATAAAAAAATAAAAAATGTTTTTTAATTCCAAAAAATCATAATTTGATTTTGGATTTGTATATATATATATATATTTTGATTCAGTTATTTGACTTTGGATATAATAAATATAATATAAGTCATCGATATTTTTAACTGATCAAAGCGGTTTGTCAACATAAACTCAGGATACTCTATTAACAGAAAATTAATGAAGTTCTTTTAAAAAATGATTGAGATCAGGTATTGTATATGGAAATAAACTAAATTTCTTATCCAATATTTTTTTATTGTAAATCACTTGATATATTTTTCTGATGAAGTTACAACAAAATTTTTATTTGGGTGCTAAATTAAAAATGTGATAGGCAAACTTAAAAAAAAAAGGAGACCTTAAGTCCCCAGGCAAACGAAGTAAATGTTTTATTTTGAGAATTAGACTTCTATTTAAAAGTACTAAGTATAAATGTCTTAAAATGTAGTGTGGTGCAATCAATTAAACTCGTTTGGCTGGAGTTTGAAACACCTGACGAACTAACTAGTCCATCCCACATACAAAAGATATATTCTATATATATATACATGTATATATCTTGAACTCAGATACTCTACAAACTGATTGGTTCATTCTACATATAGAAATGCTAACTAAAAAAACAAAAAAAAAATTCTACATATAGAAATACAAAATTTGATTTAATCAACTGGTTCAATCACTAACATGTTGGCCCGATTTAATATTAATTCTTTTTTCTTTTTTTTTTAATTATAAAAATTATGCAATGTTTATTATTTTATTATAATTTTTTAGAAATTCAATTTTGGAGTTGGATCCACCATTAATTTGGTGACCCAGTTTATATATAAAAAGACTATATACTTGAGCATTCAAGTTTATATTATTAGTATGTTAATTTAATATTTTTATCAGATTGTATACTTTTTGTATTTATGTTATCTTAATCGTTGGTGACACAAATCCCTTGACCAGTTGATATGGTTTGGAATTTTGGATCAACCGATGATTTGCTATTGTATAACAATTGAAATGGGTTTTCAAATACTGGCATGAATTGAAGTATAGGATGCCAAATGAGTGTGATCTAATTTAATACCCATTTTGCCAAGTATGGAAAGAGAATAAGTAAATTTTGGAATTTACCATCACCCTATGAAATTGTTATAATTTATTGACTAATATAGAGATGAGATGGTGGGACCACAATGAATGAGAGAAGAGAATGCACGAGAGTTAGAGTATTTTGGAGGGAAGGCTAAGAGACCTTTCATGTGCAATACTCTTTATTTATTTATTTATATAATAGTATAGATATATATTTGCCGTTCTCGTTACAAAATTAGTATTAGTTAAAGAGGTTTCAATTTGTGTGTGTGTGTGTGCGCGAGCGCGTGTTTTGTTCTGATTCTAGAATCTAGGGTAGTACCTTTGTTACAATTGATCTCTTCGAGTGGTGAATAAGGATGCCTACGAACAATATTAGGTGAGCCACAACTTCGTTTTCTTCTGGATTTTTGAAAGAGTAAGGAGAAATCGAGGGTCTAGTGAAGAACTTTTCCCTATGTGTTTGGATGTTGAGATTGGAGATCAGGATTATCCCTTAGGGTTTGTGTAGTCTCAGGTTTGCAAGGAAATTGTGGGAGAAATTTGGCTTGAAATACGGTTTGAATAAGTCTTGTGATGACAAATAAATGGAGGGCTGTTTAGGTGAGGAGTATGGTTAGTTTGTAACCCAGTCCAGGGGTTGAAGATAATGGGGTAGGGCCTGTTGGGACAGGTGGCAGTCAATTGAGTAGGAAGCATGAAGCCCCTGGCGTGAAAGTGGGTGAGTTTAGTAAAAACGGGGACATGTGTGCTTTAGATTTTAATTCTAATTTTTTTTTGATAAGGCGATTTTAATTCTAATTTGAATCTTAATAGGGCTTTGCAACAGCCTGGGTCAGATAAAGAGAAGGTGATTAATGAGTCTCAATTGGGGGATAAATAATTTATAAAGGAAGATGGGAAGATGGGCCTTCGTTTGGCAGTTTATGAACCAGCCCAGTTTGGCTTGAGAAGGTTTTGGATTTAGCTTCAGGTGTGAATGTGGGTCTTAGCCCGAATGGGGTTAATGAGGGTGCTGTGTTTAATTTTGACCAAGAAAGATTTGGGCTTAGGCCAAATTGGGTTGCTTTGGGCGGTAATAGGGCCCGTTCTGGTGGGATTTTATTTGGGCTTAAATCGAAGGTGAGGACTTCAGTGTCTACAGGGGGTTATGAAGATGGCGTAGCTGCTCTTCATGGTTGGGTCGATTGTGAGAGGTCGTTTGGGTCTGATATGCTGAAACAGGGGGATGATCATAGGCGTGAATGCGTGATGTGGTAGAGGATCCTAGGGTTCATTCCGAGTTCGAGGTGAAATGCATTTCTACTGGTGAGGCATTGAGGGTTCATGTGGATAGGGTAGAGGCTGGTTCGATGCTGCTGGAGCAAGTTGATCTCTTGGATTTTGAGAGCGTTGCATCTTGCTTGGAGTTTTCTGATGGTGTTTCTTCCTTCGTGTTGAAGTCAGAGGTCCAGTTGTGTCCGACATTCTTGAAGGGCTGTAGGATTTGTTTGATGCTGATGAGGTACCTCCTTCTGATCTGCCCTCTGTTCATCATCAATAGTATGTTCTCTTTTTGAGCATAATGTTTCATCTGAATCTGGTTCCTTAAGGTGCTGTTTAGTCACATCTGAATTATTATTATTATTATTATTGGAAAAAGGGTCTCAGTGGCTTCTCTGTATCCAAGGGGTGTGATCTTGCTTCCTCTTCACACCCACCTCCCTCATTTGTTCACATTAAATTCAGGGAATGGGTAGTCCCTTAATTCTAGTCTTGAGAATGCTCATAAATCTATTGTTCGTGAGACGAGGTTGACTGTTGGACCTGAGTGTGACAAGGTTAACGTTAACTTAGGTTCTGACCTTGTGGATTTGCTGAATATGAGTTGTGTTTAGGGTCATTTTGTTCCTACAAGTACTCCTACTTGTGGTGTGATTGGTACTGGGGACAGGGAGAGCATTTTGATAAAGATTGTGATCTGTGGGATAGGGGGTGGAAGGATGCGTTTTCTTTCTCTCTTGATGATAAGGGCTGGGCTAATTGGAAAGAATTTCTAGGGCGAATGAACTCGACTCTTTTTTGGGAGGAGGGGTAGGGATACGAAGGGTTGTCTCGTTAGGGTTGTGTCGGGGAGTGTTTCAGGGAGGAGTGTGGTGTCTAAGGGCGTAGAGGTTTCAGGGAGTTGAGAAATCTCCAGTCTAGTGTGAACTGTGGTGAAGCTAGTTCTAGGAAAGGGAATGGTGCTGGTTATAAGTTTCAATAAATATTTTTAGTTGGAATTGTAAAGGTCTTGGATCGAGAAGGAAACGATGTTTAATCAAGGCTTTTTTGGTTAAAGAGTGTTCACATATTGTATTTCAACAGACTAAGTTGGAATTAGTGGACAGTATATTTGTTAAAACTCCGTGGGGTTCTTACTGAAATTTTTACCTTATCAATTAAAAAAAAGAAAAAACTCCGTGGGGTTCTAGGTTTAAAGAAATGGGCAGTTCTTCTGTCTGTTCAGATATTATTTTTATTTTTGCCTTTTTTGTCTTGTATTTTTAGACACATGACCGTGTGAAAGCTTTTTGTTTTACATGGCCCAATGTACCTAGTACTTTGCAAGTGTATACAATAAAGTGGGTACAGGTGTTTTCTCCTTGAATCAATCTTTTTTCTTTCTAGAGCACTCAAAATTTGGAAAAAAACAACCGTAATTTATACTTAATAGCCTATGAGGCTTATGTGCACGACACATGCTTAAAGTGCAGTCTCATTGAACTTGGGTTTATATGAAGTGTCAAATGTTATCTGCTTTTATTTTTACTTCAGTTAAAATTTTGTTACTTTTGATGTGATAAAAATTTGAAAATAAGGACATAATTCTCATTTTGCATGCTATGTTTGTTTGTTTCCTTGGTTATTTATAACATTTCCGATCATCAGTTGGATCGTATGTATGTATGTTATACTTATTGCTGCATGGTTTGTGTACTACTTTTTCAAAACTCAACAGGGAGTCCATTTGTTTTTGTATCCTTGTCTCATGTCTAATCTCTTTTCACAAGATATCTAGAACTCTGTTTTGGCAATTTCAGTTGGTTTTCAAATGTTTTATACCCGCACAAATCAGTTCCATTACCATAGGAGATACAGAGGAATGTGTGCTATACTTTCTATCCTGGATGGAGAATTCTTGCAACCGATATCATCTCATTATTATCTATTATAATTATTTTTGCACTCTTTCTGCAACATGGGTTGCTTATCCTATTTTCTTCTTGGTTAGGGAGGAGAGTTTGCATCAACTGCAGAGCAGCGTTGCAGAAGCTAAAGGAAAGCGGTGATTAGTGCAGCCTTGCGGAGGCTTAAGGAAACAATGATTGGGTATCTTGCGATGTGGGATTTTTTTTTTTTTTTTTTTTGGGGGGGGGGGCGGGAAGGAGGTTTGTTTTTGAGACATGCAACCTATGTAATTTAACTACTAGTTTTAACTTATGGATTTAAGACCAGTCTTGTGTTATTTCAACTGAAATTATACGGTAAGCTGGGTTACAAAATATGCACGTGAGCTGACAAAAGGCTTTTTTGTGTGTCAGTGTGTGCGTGCGTAAGCTAGAGCCACATTTTTAGAAAATTTTACTATTAGGTGATTGTGCTAATGACTTTCTGTTAATCCCTATTTTTTGGCAGATACTATAAGCTCTCCATTAAATAAATAAATAAATAAACTCTAAACAAATTATTCAGTGTAACCATTATACCCACCTTGAGGAATGTGGGAGGTTTTCTTTTTAAATTTTTGGGGGTAATAATAGTATTACCCATTTTTATTATTTTCTTTCTCTGAGCATGGGGAATGTGTCATGTTATTAATAGCTATATTTTTCGGGATAGAAATTAGAGAAATGTATTGGGTGATCAATTGTAGTTTCATATGCTGAAGTCTCGCATTTCTGAGTTCAAATGTCCTGTTTTACCGACCCACATAGCAGTAAGTGACAGTGCAAGCCAAGCTTAGTTCAGTACCTAAGCATATTTCCTAAGTCCAGCACGAGCACGAGCACGAGCACGCGCGTTCCTTTACGGAGCTCAAACAGCCAACCTTTGAGGCGAGCCCAGGCTAATAAGGCCCTAATTTAGTACCCAGGCTCAAATAGTCAACATTTATACTCTGCATCTTGCCCTTTTGGTAAAACTCAGTGACATGTTGGGGTCTACACCTGAAATGACTTAGGTGGTTGTATTTAAATTCCAAGTATCTTTCAATATTATTTTCATTATGTGGCCTTGTAGTCTAGTGGCATCTCTCTTATTCTATGGGAAGTTTTCAAAGTTGCAAGCCATCAGGTGGAGGGAATTCTAGATGAGTTAGTGTTGTTCAACCTGTATCCTAGTCCCGAAGAAAGTGATAAATTACTACATAACTAGATTTGATTTGGTCTATGTGCAATGTCAAATTACTAGATTTCTATAGTATTTTCTCAAGATGATTAATTCGTTCCTAGGAATCATGTCTCAAGAAGCAGAAAGTGTTGAATTCGACATCCTCGAGCATTCCTCTTGGTGCTAGCCAATTAATTGTCGATTGATGGCTCAATGGGAGATGTTTTTGGTGTCTTGAAACCACATTTTTGATGCAACAAGTGTTCTATGAACACCAAGACAGTACATAAATGCGATAAATTAAAGTACGTTCTAACATGGCATCTAAATACCACCTGAAAGAATGTTTTGTCAATGGTAATGGGTGTTTAATTATTCCAGCATGTCTCATGCAGTTTGCTGCTAAGTATTGACCATTGGAGCCCATGCCAACCACCATGGTACTGAAGGAAGGAAAGATAAAGTATAAGGCTGTTTGAGCAAAGACGATGAACTGAAGCAGACTGTTGTGAAGCACACTGGTAATGCTTAAACACTTGCGCACCTATGATCAAGACTTAAGAGTTTCTTATTAATATTAATTATTCTACCAGAAAATACATATTACTCTAAATCAAATTTCCTCAGTTTCTCAGCAGATCTAAGTGCCAAGAATATAATCTTGCAAAAGCTTATAATTTTTACGGAGTACTTTTTTTTTTCTTCTTTTTCAGGTAAATAAAAGATTATATATATTTCAAATGAAGCATTGGTAAGGAGAATTAACCTTTGCACATCTTTCTGTCCTCAAAGAACTTCACCAATTTTAGAACGTGGAATCATATATACATATATATATATAATCTTTCATTAAACAACTTAATGCTTACTCTGAATTTCACCACAGAAAGCTCGAATCTCTAGCTCTGGTACCAAATGATGTATTTTACTAAGAAATTCAGTTAGAAAATGGAGGATAATGAGAGAAATTGAAGGAAGATGACGTCAAACTTTGATTTCAAGCGAGTGAAAAACAGAAAGCTCTCTAAATTTTTGTCACAACCTGTTATGACCTCAAAAATTGAAGATAATCAACCCCAGCCTATATTTCTAAAAAATAAAATGCCTTGAAATGTTTAAAATACTGTAACCAACTATGCTAACTTCCAACCAACTCCGCTAACTGCCAAACGAGGACCACAACCTATTCTTGCCAAACAAAATGATAAAAGAAAAAGGCTTTCAATTAGTAATGGGATCATTGGTTCACTAGTTTCAAGAGTAAAATATACCAAGTTAAAAAAATATTCAAGCATATCATGAGATAACCAAAATAACCAAATCAAAGTATAACATAACCAAGTGTTGAGCCCCCAATTGTTTTATCTTCCTTTTTCAAGAACCCAACCGAGGA
Organism: Liquidambar formosana; assembly: GCA_039720395.1. NCBI lineage: Eukaryota > Viridiplantae > Streptophyta > Magnoliopsida > Saxifragales > Altingiaceae > Liquidambar > Liquidambar formosana. The sequence goes on along the minus strand of CM077823.1, from coordinate 38,645,526 downwards.
AAGCACTCCAACCATGTAGGGTCTTCCACCATTAATTTTTTTTTTTTAAAAGTATAATAACTAATTTTTCTTTTCTTTTAAAACAAAAATGAATCAAAACTAAACAAATGCTTAGAAATTTCAAATACCCATCACTAAAGGAGCAAAAGGTAAGAATGACATCTTACCTTGCCCACTGGAACCCTCTTGAGCAACCCCTTGAAGAATGATAGAAGGGGGTTGTCTTTAAGTTTATCTATTAGTCCTACATAGTGGTCATTAGTAATAGAGACATTTGTAATAGAGACTGCTGAGGAAGCAATGGTGGCCGCTGTACCCACCATGGAACATGTCATTTTGAAGCCCTCGAATTTTGCTTTTCTCTGTTGTCATAAAAGGAATTAAATGGAACATTGATATTAGGAAGAAAATCATTAGGACATGTACTCAATATGTAGTTATATACCTCCAAGGTCTCTGCAAGCTTCCGAACTTGATCATTGAGCTTATGTATCTCGTTTATGATTAGTTCTGTATCCTTTGTCCTATTCAGCATCTTTCTCTTTGTCTTATTAAGCATCTTTCTTTGTCTCAAAATTAGAATATGAACAAAAGCAAAACCAAATAAATACAAATAAATAAAAATTGAACATAACCTAATGAATATTCACCTTGATGCCAGTAGTGATTCTGGTGATCTTGTGATCACATAATGAGCACCTACTAAGTGGCTGATACTGTGACAAAGGAACCCTTCTAGACCTGGTCATGTGTGTCAACTGCACAAATATTGGAAGCTTCTCAAATAATTTAATGCTTATATTATTGCATATACCAATCAATTTCATTTTTATTTATTTATTTATTTTTGACCCAACAGAATCACAAATAGAAGCTAATAGAGTATAAACTACCCCAAAACCTACACAAAACCACAAAGCCATATTTAGAAAAGAAATGAAGGACACCAAACAATTCCATATGATTATATAAACTCCCCCTTTTCTTGGAAAACACCAACCAGATAAAACTTTCAACAAAGTTTTAAGTGAGCACCATTCCCAACCCCACCACCTAACACATCCTGCCCAAATCCTCCAAGACCACTCACATTGATCGAATAAAAAGGAGATCAACCTCCTCATCTGCTAAATTGCAAAATGGGCATTTTACCTTTGCAACATCTCCCAACATCCTTCTTTTTTCAAAAAAGCTGACTTGGTTGGGATTTTACCAAGACTTGCCATCCAACAGAAAATTTCTACTTTTGGAGGAACCAAACCCTTCATACCCTCCAAGGCAAAGATGACATTTGATAAGACATTGTGGTGCAGTTGTATGATATTTGATAAGAAAGGATAAATAGTACTACAATGCCATATATATATATATATATATATATATATATATATATACAGAGGTGATCCCATCAGCACGTGCTGATATAAGTTACATCAGCACTATGCAATGGGGGTTGTACCCCTTGCATTGATTCAATGCACCTCACATCCCACTAATGCACAAGGTACAACTCCTAATGCAGGTTTTGATATAAGTTATATCAGCACGTGCTTACCTGATCATCATCCTATATATATATATATATATATATATATATATATATATATATGTACATATGACAACCCATTAACCGTACCTTTGAAACCAAGCGATTCATACTGCATGACATGTGCTTCAAAATATAGAAGATTAGGGTACCAAACCAGTTAGAGATCATTAATTACAAAGTAGAAAATGAGAGGGGAAAAACCAAAAAAATACATAACGAAGTTAACAATAATTTGTACGACTATTTCTAAGAGATGATTTTTTTTTTTTTGATCAGCAACAAAGAAGTTTATAATCAGAAAGTAAAATTACGTACAATAAGAGGGTAATGAAAGGGAGAACCAGGAGTCCACCCAAACAAAACCAAAAAGAGCAATCAAAAATAAGAAAGGAAAACAAAAACTACCAATCTAACAACACCCAGCTCAAAAACAGAAGCAAAATCAACCAAACTAACTACATGCAACCCTCCAATTAGATTTCAAAAGAAATAACGGAATATCATCAAAATCCTTTGATGATTTAGCCCAAAAGGAACCCATAAAATGCACTCTATCCCAAAGGTCCTCCAGTGAAGATTCCTTATCCTAAAAAATTCTCCCATTTCTCTCAAGCCAAACAACCCAAAAAATTGCCATGCAAGCACAAATCCACAAGGTTCTCGCCTTCTTGCTCTTCCCAAGCCCCAAAAATTAATCTCACAAAAGCTCCTAACACAACCAGGCACCACCCAAGCCTCCTCAGCAAGACTAAACAACCTTTGCCAAAGCAAATGTGCCATAGAACAATGTAAGAATAAATGATCAACAGATTCGGCTGCCCTCCTACACATAATACACCATTGTGGGCTTGCCGCAAGTGATGGCCTCCTTCTTTGAAACCTGTCATCAGTATTGATACCCTTGTGAAACACACTCCAAACAAAAACCTTAACTTTGAGAGGCACTTTTGATTTCCATATTAAATCTGAGGGGAAACACACATGAATAAGAGATGAAGCAATCAACTTCTCAAAATAAGACTTACATGAAAAAACCCCAGAATAGTCAACATTCCACACCCTTTTATCCGGAACAAGTGAGCTCAAAGAAACCTTCTAAAATATATAATAAGGAGACTAAATCAAGACTCTCCCTCTTATTAAGATTTTGAAAGAACTTGAAATCCCACCCAAAAGATTGAGACTCACTAGAAACCATGGATGAAATAGGAACATTATGAGCCAATGAAAGTCTGTACAATCGAGGAAATAGAGAGCAAAAAGAAGCTTCGCCCCTCCAATGATCTTCCCAGAACCTAACTCTATCCCCTTTACCTACCGATAATGAATGGTCTTCTGCTTTGGAATAAAAATAGGCTTCAGGCCTTCAATGGACAGGAAGTGGAAGGTATGGGAATGATACTCAACAAATATAAGAGCCCGGATTAAGTTGCAATGCACAAAAAATTATTTGGAATGAGTATATTATGCTCGGCTTTTTTCTTCTTTGTTTTTGTTTTTGTTACATTTTCAATGTTCAGGTGATGGTGTTAAATTATACTCCGTGCTTAAATGTTACAGGTGGTGATGGTGTGTTACTTTTTCAAACCCCCATTTCGTGAGCTTCGTGTTGGGTTTAGGGAGAATGAGATGTGAGAGGGCAACTGGTGTGGTGAGCTTCATGTTGGGGTTTGGGTGTTTCACATCTGAAAGGAGAATGTGAGAGGACACACGGCCATGAAGCATATAAAACAAAAAATGAAAATTACCATATAGTCCAAACCTATGTCCAAATTTTTCTATTTAAAAAAAAGGGAAATTACCTAGGCGTCTATGGCTATTCCCCCAAAAAAAAAAAAAAAAAAAAAAAAAAAGAAGAACAAAACCATCCGCTAGATTACGGTTCACTCCCTAGTAAGTCTTGGGATCAACTGAGTAAGACAGTTAAAACCCTTTAAGGGAAATGTTGGATGTTCATTAATTATTCTTCACAAGATTGATAAATTAAACTAAAAATTTCTAATTGAAAAATAGTATCCGCTAGATTACGATTTTTTATGGGATCATAATTTACATTTTTGTGTTTATCCAAAAAAAAAAAAAAATCATCAATTTCAATAATTTAATATCATAAAGAGGAAAAAAAAAAAACAGAAAGAAAGAAAGCAGCCAGCCAGCCTAGCTAAGACATATATTACAGCTTTGGGAGGGAAGAGATTAGCCAATGCTTTCTTTTGTGATTTTTTGTAACCCCTCCTGCGCGTGGTGAATTGGAGCGTGGAATAACGCGAGTGGGGGAGGGAGAAGGCTTGATCACGACTAGACCATTGGTGGAAAACACAAATCTAAAGGGTCTTCTTCTTCGCTTTGGGTGGTGGAGGAAAGGAGACAGTTATATAATGCATGGGGATTTTGGCAGCAGGATCGTGTACGTGAAATCAAGGACGATTCGTTGACTGGTTTCCTTTTCTATGTAATGATTAGGGAAAGCACTTCCCTGAACTTTTCTTAGCTGATACCTGATATTCCCATATACGTCCATTTGTCAAAATATAGTGACTTACCGGTTCACTCTCTTCTCGAATATCCCTCACCGTTGGATGATGTTCGTCTTTATTCAAGATCTGCATCTCACGGTTAACAGTTAACCCAATGTATCCAAAAAAAAAATAATTAATTAATTGAATTAAAAATCTCAAATTAAGTACCACCATCTTTATTTTGAATCCCTTTCAAAATTCAAATTTATGCTTTGTGCATATGCCGCATAATTTGGGAAATTGGGATGTTAAATTTTGGAAAAAAAAAATTGTGACAAATAGCATTTTCGTTTTAATGGTTGATTAATTGATTATTATAATGTATCATCATCTAGTAGTCGGTTTTTTTTTTTTTTTTTTTTTTTTTTTCAAAAAATTGTCCACATGCCTAACCAGGCTCACCTTGTTGGCAAAATCTGCTCGTCAGTGATTGTGTCTGGGCTGCCACTTATGGTTGCTCCACATTTGGTTTCATGAAGGGGTTTTGTTTAATTTACCCTAACATAATTAGAGGGGAAGAGCTATTCTTTCTTTTTATTTTTATTTTTCTAATTTTTTGAGTGGTCGTACATTTCGCCATGAAATCCAACAAAACAACAAGCCTGCTTTTCCAATGTATCTTTGAAAGCAATCGAACATATGTATGAGCACACTAAGAAAATTATTAAAAAAGAAAAAGATAGAAACTATACTTACATTTCTATATTGTGCAAATTTAAATAAGATCAATCAAATTTTACTGAAATGAATAGAGAAACTTGGCAATAGCATAATATAAAAGGTTAGACACGCACCTTCTTTCCTACACCACCCATTCCCAAAATACATTTCCATAGCCAATCTAAATTGGAAGACAGGAATATATATTCAGTCAAGCGACATAAACAATAGAGAAGCAACTATAAATTTGAACTTTAAAAAAAAATTTAAAAAAAAAAAAAAAAACCTTCTATTTAATCCTTTCTAGAAAGTTCAAAAAGTAGCATGAGAGCCATCTTCCAAATTGATTACATTTTATTAAGAAAAATCAAATTTAAAAGGAAGTTATGAAGTATTGATAAGAAAAATTATTCGATTTCAAAGAAAACCACCAACTAAATGATTGCCCCACGCAGTTGCAATGAATATCACTAAGACAATAACTAAACAAAGCACCTTGAGTAATGTTCTCCCACCCATTGGCTTTTAAGATATAGGAGTTTTTAAGACAGGTCAAATAACATTACTCTTTCAAAAAATAGAGAGTAAATTTTTATGAGCATTAGAGAGAACGCTTGTTTGAAGTACTGTAATTGATAAAAGCACACCCATACGTTGATTTCTTGACAAGTCGCACACTTGTTGGTCAAATTTGTAACTTGTTGGTCAAATTTGGGACAAGGGTCCCACGAGGTGGGGTCCACTGTTGCGAGTCAAACGGTCAAAGGTCTGGCCCATCGGGTCAGCCTTAAAAAGCATGAGAACCCGATATATGTGGGTGAATGCACCCACACCAGATCACAATCCACTTCATCTCCCACCTTCCACGGGTTGCACCTGGAAACCCATTTTGGTTGTGAGTTTTTGGCCAACTTCTCTCTAATTTTTCTCTCTCATTTCTCAACCAATTTCGATGATTCAAAAGCCAAATGAAAGCTTGTCAAGGCCTCTGCAAGATTATATAAATGGTTCTTGCAAAAACTAACAAAAGGATACGGGTTTTGGGGCTTAAAGATTCGGGTTTCACAAACAAAAAATCTGCAATTTCTTAAAACGTGAAGCTATGGTCATTTTCATCAAAAACTACCATCTTAAATGGGTTCCTAGAACCCAAAAACCTAGGGTAAGGTCACGTACACTAACCCAACTTAGAAAATGAGCATATAACAAGCTATACACATATGGGTACATATATATATATATATATAGATCAACCGAGTAGCAAGAAGGGTGAGGTTCTTACCTCACCGAGAGAGCTCCACGAGCTCAGTCTGAAGCCATCACGAGCCTACTCCAACTCTCCTCTTCTCCTTCCTTCCTTCTCCCTTTCTCTTCTCTCTCAAGCTCTCTATCTCTCTCTACGCCTCTCCGTTGCTCTTTAAATGTTGAAGAAACAAAACTTAAAATGAAGGGATAGGAAAGCACCGGTTGTGCAGGTGTAGGGGCATGGGTTGTGTACTTAGTCTAGGCATAGACTAGGTGAGTTGTCACTCTTCAAAATTGATTTGGCCGGAAGTCGACCACTGCAGCAGACAGCTAACGAATGCCACATGGGTTGCATTGAGTAGAGCATCACAATGTTGATACCAACTAAACTGACGCCACTTAAAAATATGACCGAAGCCACGTGCACGGTGCACCCCTTAACTGCGTACTAACAGCTACATAAAATGTCGCCTGATAAAACTGTTATCCCAATTTTAATATGATAATCTTATCTCATTTCATTCCTATTCATCCGTAATATCGTATCAATTATATCACAAATGTATAAAAGTTTTTTTTTTAATTAATATGCTAAATAACATATAACATATTTAAAAACTATTCCATATTTTAATATGTCCATTATACCACTTAACTCTCTAATTAACCCAGTATTTGATATTAATACATTTTTAACGTTTTCATTGTGGATACTCTTAGAAAACTGAGCTCTTAATATTGAATTAATGGAAGACCTCTGCAAGGCTGCAACAGCCACCTATTGATATAGGTTCAGTAGGACTATGGGTCCATATGCGGGGAATTGTAACACGAATCTAGCCCAATTAATTGTCCCCCAATTTTATTATTTTTTACTAGCTTATTACCCGTGCGTTGCACGGTGAAGTTTGTAAAAATAAATATTATAAAAAATAAAAATTATATATATATAGCAATGATCAGGTCAATACGTGTTGATATAAGTTATATCAGCACCATGTATTGGGGTTATAACCATTGTGTTGGCCCAATGTATCCTTTAACCCATTAATGCATGAGATACAACCTCTAATGTGTGTGTTGATATAATTTATATCAGCACGTGCTTACTCGATTATCATCTAATATATATATATATATATATATATATATATATATAAACACATTCGCAATGGTAGTTTAGATAGCAAAGAACCACTGCTCAGGAATCAAGTCTCAAGTTCGTGACTTTGCTCCCTCACTCTTAGATGCATAGACTTGCGGATGGTTTATGCATCATAAGGGATTAGTTTGGGCCTATCGGTTTGAGATATCTCTCGTTTGGTAAAAATATATTTGCACAATTTTTAAAGCATTTTTATAGTTTTGTAAATAATTTGTACTATTTTCTATGCATTTTTACTGTTTCCATATAATGATTTCTCATTAATTGCAACTTAAGGGCACATGTTAAGGATATTATCAATCAACTTGTTACAAATTGATTGTATACATGTTTTAAAATGACTACCAATTTCCTTTGTTTGCTATTAAGTTGGGAAGTGAGAAAGAGAGAAGAAAAGTTTAGAGAGAGAAAGAGGATGGGTGGAGCAACGAAGGAAGGAGAAGAAGATAAGAGAACATATAGATTTTTTTTTTTCAATTTTAGGTAATAAACCATCTAAAGAATTTTGATTAAAATAATTTTTTTTTGGTCGAAGATAGATTGGGAGAATTTGAAGATTTCGACGTGTCGTTTTTTTAATTATTTTTTAATCCTTTTTTCCTCTATCTATCTTTCTTTCTTATTATGATTATTTATAATTTTATACGTTCAATTATTGAAAGAGAAGATAAATAGGCATAAAGAAAATGAATAAATATGATAGTTTACAAAGTTTGGAATGAACATTACATAGTGTGGGTTTTTTTATTCTCTTACATGAAAACAAATAGATATGTGGTGAATACCAAACGACTAATTTACTTGCATGAAAAAAAACAGTGAACACCAAAAAAAAAAAAAAAAAAAAAAAGGTTAAGGAAATTACTTTTTGATGACCACTTCTTAACTTAATACCAAATAAAGTAAGGTAGTAGTCATTTTGAAACACGTATATAGTCAATTTGTAGCAAGTTGACAGAGAATAACTTTTGTTTGGTATTAAGATGGAAAGTGGTCATTAAAAAAGAAATTTCCTCAAAGGTCACTAAAAGTAACTTTTTGGGAAATTACGTTTTAGTGATCAACTTTGAATGTAATATGAAACAAAAGGAATTAGTAGTCATTTTACCCATGTATATAGTTCATTTGTAGCAAGTTGACAGCCTATATCCTTTATTGGTATTGAGTTATAAAATGATTATCAAAAGGTAATTTTTCGAAAAAAGTTTTCTTATTTCACTGTTGAGCATGTGATTTAACCAAAAAAAAGAAAAAAAAGGAAGAAGAAGAAGAAGAAGAAGAAGGGAGAAAGAAGTGACGCGTGGCAAGCTACACAGGAACCCCCATCCTCCGTTATAGTTATATATAATAGATAATAGATGGGTCAACTAGAGAACTCTTTCAAACATTTTTTTTTTTTTTGTGATAGAAATTTTTTTTTGAACTTTTAAATAAAATAACGAGCAAATAAATTACAGTTAAGCTGGGAAGGAGAATGTTACTTTTGACTTGACATACACTTTTTATAAGTTACAATTCTCATAAAATAATTTTTTTATTTAAAATACCTAAATAAAGTTATAATATATTCAAAAAACCTGATACCCTAATTTTGATCAAATTCCGTTTAAATTATACATCTTTTGGACTGACAACTCTTTCTATAATTGTTTATTTGTTTGTTTTATTTTTTTTTCCTTTTTTTATTATTTTTTGGTGATAAATGATAAATAATCCATAATTTGATAAACAAGATGGTAGTACAAATATTGAATAATTATTTTTATATTTTAATGAAAAAATGTAATGAAGGTATTTTAGTTAAGAAAATTCATCACTCAAATGGAGTTGATTGAAAGTTAAGTTCTTGGGCTTTCTGGATACAATTTAACCTTATTTGGGGTTTTCCAACGGACACTACTTGCTTCCACCACCTCCATTCATTTTCTGTCACGTGTCATAAATATTTTAGAAAAATATGAATACTATAACACAAACAAACAAATAAGTTAATATGGATGCGTGGACAGACATTCATGTTAACATAAATATTTAACATTCAAAAATGGATTTATAAAAGGAAATTTTGGCCAAAACCCCTATGTAAAAGAGTTCTAAGATAATAGAACCCATTAAAACTGACTGTTTAGTAAAAACCCCATTTGACAGTAAAAAAATTAATAGACCCCTGTTTTTAGAAGTTCCCATAATTTACAACCGTGCCATGTTATACACCCAGGCAAAAAAACAGGCTTCTCACCTTCCCACGTTCCATTGTTCCCGGCGGAAATATATAAATGTACGGCACAAAAAAATCTTTCCAAAAATCATTTTCCATCGTTAGACAGAGCACCAAACATCCATTCTAGGGTTTTTTTTCTTCACATACGAGTATCCCCCAACAGGATTTGGAGAACATGGATTGAAGATCACTTTCCTGTTCACTTGCTTCTTCTTCTTTACTTTGGATGTCCTTGACCTTCCTCCTCATCAACATCTTTTTCTTCGTTATCTTTTTCATCAGGACCTCAGTGTGTTTGCGATCATGCCTCAAGTCAAGCGTTTGGTTCTTTACATTGAAAAGTTGCCCCTCTTTTTTACTAAATGTGATCTCACCCCCATAAATCTACATATGCAAGGAACCTGTCAACAACATCAGTTCACTGTTTTTGTACTATAACGTGTGTATTGACATAATAGTACCAGTCTATTGTTGATAGTTATGTTCAGTAAACTGATATTGTTATATATATAGATACACATGTTATAATACTAACAACAATAATCTAGTCAATTGCATGATATATGGGTTATTTTCAAAACAACAATGAAGTGATACTGTTGATAGCACAAAAAAACATGTTATAAATACTAACAACAATACTCTGATACTGTTGCTAGTAATGATTCAACAAAAATCTGTGGGTTATTTTCAAAACAATAGTGAAGTGATACTGTTACTAGTACAAAAAATATGTTATAAATACTAACAACAGTACTCTAATACTGTTGCTAGTAATGATTCAACAAAAATCTGTGGGTTATTTTCAAAACAACAGTGAAGTGATACTATTACTAGTACAAAAAACATGTTATAAATACTAACAACAGTACTCTGATATTGTTGCCAGTAATCATTCAACAAAAATCTAGGAAAACGATTGAAATAGATGAAACTATGAACACCTTCGAACTCAAACGGAATCTCTTGCAACCGTGTGAAGAGAGAGAAAATTATGGAATTCAAATTTGAATTCCCTCTATCGGCGCTGGTTTGAAGAGAGAGAAACATGATGGAGCCGAAATCTCTCTCCCACGAAATCATATCCCCCCAAAAACGATTACTCTACCATATCTTAAGATGGAAATCTATTTTTCCCATATTTGCTATACATGAGATGCGGAATTGTCAAACAAGGGGTGTAATTGGTATATAAAATCACAGATTTACCTTATCACGAATAAAAACTTTAAAAAAAGGGTTATTAAATTACTAAATTTTAAGTAGGGTTTTTTGCTAAAGGCAAACCCCTCATAGGGGTTATTGCTAATTTTCCTTTTATAAAAATATGTTTACAATTATGTAAACATGGGAATGCATGCACACAATCAATTCTCTTTATTTATTTGGACAAGTGGCGAAATATGAGTGGGAAGGGGGAAAGAACTCCTCCACCCAAGGGTAGAATCAAGTATTTTCCTTTTCCAATAGGAAAATTATTTTATGAGATTTTTGAATATAATTCTTTTCATGAGGATATTTTAGATATATATTCTTCTTCTTTTTTTTTTTTATATTTATAATTAGGTTTAAAGGAGAGCCTAAGGAGCTATTGGGCACTGCTCGGTTAGGGGATTTCATTCCTAGAAAAGGGTTCCATTTTCAATTCCAAACATTTGGTACGCCACTTTCTTAGGCGAGTGTTAATCCCAAGCGTTAGCATTTCCCACACAAAAAAGTAAGTGAAATATAATCCACCTTTGGACTGTACAATAAAGGTAGCCCATCCCTGATCCCCCTAACCATTTTTCCTTCCCCTTCTACACACTACACACGCATGTGTGGGCCGTGGAATCATACCGAAACTTGACTTTGTTTTGATCTCGAAAAAGGGCGAGGGAAGGGAAAGAAAATAATAGTTTTTAAAAAGTTTAAGTATATTCCTTTTAAATTCATGAATTTTACTTTGTATCACAAAGAGTTATGTAGGAAATCTGAATTACTCCAAGAAATACTATGATTCGCTCATTATTATGCTAATATGATAAGAGGGTAATCTCCACTTATTTGCTGAAGTGGACACATAATTCTTAGACTTCCTCCAAATCTGTTATGGTTTGTGCAATGCTAGATTATTAGATTTCTATCATATTTTTTAAAGATGATTAATGGTTCCTAAGTCCAGTGGCGGAGCCAGATTTTAGTCTTGGAGGGTTAAGAATCAAAACTAATAGTAAGTATTTTTTTTTTTCTCTATTTGACAATAACAAGAAAGAAAAATAGTGAGCTGAAGATAAATACACAGACTAAAAAATTGACTAATATTTGAACAATGCCCCCACAACCTCAAAAAAACTATTCAATACTTTTATTTCTCCATATCCTATCTTAACTGACCAAATTATGAATGTCACGATTGAGCTATTAGTTGTAAATATAAAAATTGTGGGTCAAAACTATGCAAATAGAATAAATTAGGGCAGGAAGATGAAAAAATAAAGGGTTTTAATGTTTGAGTAGGATAAAAATTAAAGATGTCAATTAATGAAAGGGCCAAAATAAAAATAAAGTTGAGTCAAATAAGACATCATAGGGTCAAAATATATTCTAGGTTGTTTAACGAAGATTTTATACATATATTGGTACCAATTTTTACAACTAGTAGATTTAAGTTCCAAACCCCTAAGCTCTCCCTTTTTTGGGGCAAAAAATCATAATTTTTTTTTTTGGAGGGATAAATAAAACATTATATTTCAAACGAAGCATTTGGTAGAAAGAATAGCCCTTTGCACATCTTTCTGTCCTCAAAGAACTTCACCAATTTTAGAATGTGGAATCATCTACTTGTTTCTGGTTAGTTAGGTGCAGAGCAGCAAGCACAGTTTGTCTTTTTCTAGGACCAAATGGAATACTACTTTAGAGGTCCTTAAAATTTTCAACCTCACCTTTTAGGTAGTTCTTAGGGGAAAAAAGAAAAACAGAACGGGGACCCCATTAAGGTGCATCATTAGGAAGAGTGGTCCAGGGAAGTGTCTTATAAAATTCTAAAAAAGCAGTGTCTTAAAATTCTTCCTTGTTTATAAAGGGAGAAGTGGGTGCATGATGAAAGCTTGGTAGGGTATGTTTGGGGGTTGTGGTTGAGAAGCTTCATATAGGATTTTGACACAAAGAAATCACGTTCAATTGGGGTTTGGTTTCCCCAAAAATTTCAAACAAAAGCATAACCAGTACCTGGTTAAAATTTAGATGCCCAGGGCAAAGAGTACCGTATCTAAATCTTACATCTCTGTACGTACAAATGCGAAAAATCACATTTAACTGAAATTTGCTTTCCTCTTGTTGCTAATGCAGTGTTAAAATGTATGCAGTCATTAAAAAATATTTGTGTTGTTCAATTTCCCCACTTAATTCCTCTACACCCAAGAATTTGGCCAGGCAGTTGTAGTACCAATAGGGGCACAAACAGCTTCAGCCGATAATTTTTTCACCACATTTGGACACGGGTCTTCGCCAAAGTTGCTTTTTGATATGGTCACTGAGCAGTTCTACTGTCCTAAGCATTTCTGGAAAGATGAAAAATATAGAAGAAAAATGAGGATCCAATCTAGTATATTGTATGCCAATGTTTTAACATTTGACAAAAAAAATTATAATTTTATTTGAGCCTTCACACATTCTGAATTTCAACCAATTTGACATTTCCCACACAAATTTTCGTTTATTTTCTTTTTCCAGATTCAGGTATTAAGTGATGCAAAATTTGACATTGAAATGCAATTAAACACATAATGAAGTGGACCATAGAAATAGGAAGAAGCAGTTTGAGTACCTTCTCTACAACAGCATATGAGGTTGGAGCACGACAGGTTCCTTGCTCGAAGCTCCCACAAGTTCCAAACGGAGTTCCAAAATGATTCAGTCAGCATACGTTTTTGTTGCTAGACTTTTTAATGCTTCTACTCTTTTATCCATGTTACCATGGAAAAAAAAAAAAGAGCGGATGACATAAAATGGTTGGGGTTGTGGTGTGTGTGAAAATCAAAAAGGCATATGGGTTGAGAGTATTTTAGAAATGTTGTGGGGTATACATGTAGAAATATGATGGTTCAAAAACACTTAGGGTTTACAAATAAACTCAAGGGGTTGCAAACTTGCAATAGCCACGCTTGATGAATAATTCCAACACTTTGGGCTAAGGCAAAACCACCATGTAAGGCCCACAACTCAGCTTTTATTTTTTATTTTGGCTGGGGACAACTCGGTTGTTATACTTGTAGTTAAATATCTCTGTAACGACCCAAAATTGGGACCGTTAATTGAGTAGTAAGAAAACCATTTTTAAAGCCAAGTTTGGTGGATGTTAATAAAAATAATTCTTTTGAAAATATTTTTAGAAAATCCGGCATGATCCCGTTTGTAAATAGGACATACCAAGTTATCGACTAGTTATAAAACCTGTAGAAAATAAATTTATAAGCAT